>OY728146.1:1844878832-1846128832 GCA_963277665.1 Viscum album
ATTACTTTGAAGTTTCAGCTTCTCAGGGAAAGTGATGGGTGGGGAAAAAATTTCAGAACAGTAGGAATATCCCTCACCTCTTTCTCAACTTTTTTCTTTTCCTTTATTCTTTTGATTTTTAAAAGATGTTTCAGCTTGAGTTTCAGGTGAAAAATTCAGATTCTCATTATTTTCAACATTTTTATGTGAATTTCCAGCATGTTTGCAAAGCAGATTTTCATTTCCAGATTCAAATAGTTTCTCATTTTGGGCATTTTCAGTGAGTTTTTCAGAAACTGTTTGAGTATTAAGGCCACTTCTAGTGACAACATCCATGGCATTCTCTCTAGGGTTAAGTTCTGTTGTACTTTCAAGTCTACCTTTTTCCCTAGATGAAAAATGTCACACCCGTTTTTTTTAGTCATTTTAATTATTTTATTTCACTTGGCAGCGGGTGTTTTTGCTTAAGTGCGGGTGAGTCCCGGTTTAAATTTTAATGTTGGGATGAGTTTATGGTTTGAGTTGGTGCGCGAACACCGTACGCTTAAGGCGCGCAGTTCGTTTGAGCACGTGCTATCCGCTTGGGTACGTGCAGCCCTCTTGCAGTCCGCTTGGATACCGTACAGCGTGCAAATACCGCACGGTCCTTCCATTTTAATGTTGTGTGTGTATATATGTGTATATGTCTGTTTTTTTGTTTATATATGTACATATATATGTGTATCTGCGTTTGAATATGTTTATGTTTTAATGTTGTGTGTATATATATATAAGGTATGTGTATATATGTTTATAGGTGTATATATATATACACCCATGTTTATAAATAAATATGTTTTAAAGTTATATTCTTATGTGTGTATATGTTTATATATATGTTTTTCTATATTTATATGTTTATATATGTTATATATAGGTTTATATATGTTTATACGTTTATAAATATATATGTATAGATGTCATTATGTTTATATAAGTTGGTATATATACGTGTCTATATATATATATTTATGTGTATATGTTTATTATTATTATTATTATTATTATTATTATTATTATTATAAAAAAAAAGAGAAAAAAACCCTAATCTACCCGGTCCCCTCCCCTCTCCCCCACGCGAGCCGTCTCCCCCCCTTTCCCTTTGTCCGCCGCGAAACCCCCCTCCCATTTGGCGCAGCAACCCCCTCGTCGGCTTCCTCCCAGCGCCGCGTCAGCCGAGCCCCGGTGCCTCTCGCCGCTCCCCGCCGGCGCCCCTCCGCTCGCCCTCCTCCTGGCCAGCACCCAATCACCGGCGCCACCTCCTCCCCTTTTCCCTCCGGCTAGCCGCCGCGCACAGCCCCCTTCCGACCGACCCCGCCGATCCGGCTCCCCCTGTCCGACCTCGTCGCAGCCGGCCTCCCTTCTGACTCGCCCTCCTTCCCTTCGTCCGACAGCCGTGAAGCCATCGCCCTCCCCTGTGTCGGTCGTCCGCAGCGCCGCCCCCTGTCCGGCGATTAGTAGCGGCGAGACCCCCCTGCACCCTACTTTTGTTTTTCCCCATGGCGCGACTCACCGGCAGGAGTCCATCTTCCGCTCCGGCCAGCGCCGAACAACCCCTCCTTACTCCTTTGACTTCTTCTTTGTTTCTATGGTGTGCGATGGGTCTTTTGAGCTTGCTTTGATCATGTTTCGGCATCCGACGTTGAAGCTGCAACGTTTCGGTTTGTCTTGGTCTATCCGCCACCGTTTGGAGGTAGGTGTTTCTGTGTTGTTTGTATTGTTGGATGAATCCATTGCTGTTTTGTTTGCCCTAATGTGTTCTTTAAATTTTATGTGCAATTTGAAGTGGATTTGATGTGCATTTGTGGTTTTGAGATTTGTTGCACAAAGAAAAGTATTTTTTTATGTTTTCACTTAAGTGCATTGTTTGAAATGAAAGGGAATTTGTTGGGCTTGATGAGAAAAGTGATAAATACTGGTTTGAAAATGTTTTTATTTTTCAAAAGAGTTTTTAATGTGAAAGCGGATCGGTTTTGAGTGCTCGAATTGGCTTTGTGACATGTTTTCCATGAAATGTGTATTTTTCACGAGTTGCGCATAATTTGTATTATTTTATGGGAAGTGAAATTGTTTTGGTTTGTTTGAAAATGTATCACCTACTGGTCATGGCACATTCTTGGATTTCAAAAAAAAAAATATTGTGAAAAGTGGTGGGTTTTGGTGCGCAAGTTATGATTGAGGCTTGTCGCACAAGAAGATGTGTATTTCATATTTTGCACATAAATGACGTTATTTGGTGTGAGGTCTTTTTGGTTTTCTTGAAATGATTTAATAAATAGATTAATGATTTACTAAATGGTTCAGATGGCGCAGAAGTGGTATTTTGAAAGCGTTGAGTATGCGTTTGTTTTTAAAGTAGTGTGTTTATATAAAATAAGACATGCTCTTGGTGTAAACCCTTTTTGCGTCACTTAGTGCTGTTTTATAAATGGTACAACCAGTCCTTTAAATATTGTAGATGGTGCGAGATGGGTTTTGAAAATATGTCGAGTTTGTTCTTGTGCACTGGTTGTTCGTTTAAATTGTTTTGAGTCTGTGTTTATGCGTTTTAGTTGTGTGGTTGTTGCAGCGTGTCGGCGAGGAAGACTCGCGGTGTTTCGGTCGTCGGCTTGTGCGTGTTTGAACGTCTGTGCGAGGCATGACATGCCATTATGTTTGGACAGCGGGCTGAGGTAGGTCCCCCATTGCACTTACCTTTAGATTTAGAATTTATTAATTGCTTGATGTTTTGTTAAATTTTAATGAATTAGAAATAATATTAGATAATAAAACATTAAATTATTATTTAGTGCAAAAAGAGCTGTTTATTTTATACCGAACACATGTGACATTTTCTTGACGGGCGGACACCCAGTTTTGAAAGAATGCCAGTTTGGCCTTTAAACATAATTCACGGAACTTCAAATGTGCTTCTAGTTTTAAAGATAAATAATTTCTTCTGAACAAGTGTTTTGAGATTTTTGAGAAATGAGGTTTTACTTTAAAATTGGTGAAAGCCCGTTTGGCACTTTAATGAAATGGATTATCTTGGAAATCCCACTCGGGGGTGATCTTTGGTGTGCGTTGTTTGCGTGAGCTGTATGTGATGTTGGTGCATCATGACTGATTTATTTACATTGTAGACGCACCCACTTTTTACTGCTTGTGTTGACATGGGAACCTGGCATATTGAGTGAATTTTCTGAGAACGATTGCTGCACTAGTTTAGACCACGCACTGACTAGTGGCCCCATAGCAGGGGAATACTGAGTTATTGCTGCTATGGGGATTGGGCCCCTCGGTTAGGCCATGTAGGGCTATGCCGAGCGTTAGGGCGTTATGACGTCATCGAGTTAGGGCATGCCTTCAGTATGAGTCACATGTATAGTACGTTCTGGATTGTTCACGATCTCCTAGGTTCGACCCATGTTTCTTTTAGTGTTTATTTGTGTGTGGCGGACGATTGAGAGGTCGAGTTCGGTTGCTGACCCTTGTGTGCCACTTTACCATTTCCCTTAGTGTGTGTTGTGTGTGATTCTCATTTTGACTAACAACTAAAGTTTGGATTTCTAAATTGCTCGTAAAAATGTTTTGAAAATGCAATGCACCTGTTCTTTCAACATTAAACTTGTTCTAAATTAAAAAGGGCAATGGACTGTTACTTGTTTTAGAAATGACAGTGTGTGGAAAAACATATTTTATATAATTTAGTTCAAACCTGGAATTGGTAAATTCTTTATTTACTGGTATGTGCATTGGGATAGAATTAGTCGGGCCTACCTATTGAGTTTTAATACTCACGCCTATAGTGTTTTTCTTATTTTTAGTTCTGTTGCAGGTTCCTGCTTCAGTTGTTCGCCTTGAGCGACGTCGGTTGTGTTATTGGAGAGTGACCCACGGGGTCACGTGGAGCTTTGGTCGTGGTCAGGTTAGTTGCGTTGTTGGTTCTTTTTTTTTATTTACATTTGTTCTATTTATTTCTGCTGCTTAGTTTATTATATTTTGGGCCAAGTCGTTCCCACCTGTTTACTTTTGATGCCCGGCACTATTTGCCAGCCCGTGGGGATCGGGAACGCCCCTCGGGCCTTGTCGCGGGCCGGCTCGGGTGACCGGTTCAGGGTCGACCCGGGTTGGTTCGTGACAAAATGGTATCAGAGGAGGTCGGCTCTTAGTGGACCTCTCTTTTAAGAGCGCCCTTTGTTGTTTGGGATGTCTGATAGAAGGAGATTAGGACTGTCGGGGCTCAGGAGGTAGGTTACGGGTCGGTGCCTGATCACCACCGCTCGTGATGAGACCTGAGTTACCAGGGTTAGTTCGGGATTGAGTCTTTTGTCCTTGGTTGTTTTGGATTAAGGGATGACAACGGGAGCAAATCGGTTCACGTTGCGGCCTCACATGGGGTGGTGACCCATGTGGAGTCCAAGTGCCCGGTTTAAGGTCCTCTTAGTGTTATGTCTTACTTGGGGCATGACTCACCACCATGTCGCCGAGTTAAGTGCAGACACTAGTTCCTCATTCCGATGGTTTATAGTTGGTTGTATTTTGTTTTAAACTCAATCTGTGTGTGAGTGTGTTGAAAATGAAAAAAGGGGTTTCTTCCAAATTGTTTTTGAAATTAGTAAAGTGGGTTTTTAAAGAAAAAGTGTTTTGGTTTGGAACAATATGTTATGTGTTTGGATTTGGTAAGGAATGAAGTGTTTGAACCTTGGCGCTCCTTATGGAGGGTCACATGTTCGTGGCTATGTACGGAGAGTGCGTAGGGGGAACTTGTTTGCAGATGATGTGAGCGAGATTGAATGAACGCACATGTGACGGCTCATAAGGTGCCACAGGTGAGTTGTAATGTTTTAAAAAAAACGATGGTTTTGGAAAGTGATTTATGCTTGTGTTTGTATATGTTTGGCTTATGGGCCTTTTGACCTCGACTTGTGTTGTTTCCTTGATTGAGTTTTGGCTTGATGCCAGTTTGGATGATGTTTCTCGTGTTGTCATGAGTATGCCGCCCAGAAAGGTCGTTAAGGTTGCTAATGAGTCACGCCTAGTTTCCAGTTCTTTCTGCATGTTGCATATCGATCAAAGTAATAAAAGTTTATGAGGGGTAGTTGTTTGGTTGTGGAATTTGAGTGGGTCTTCAGGTTGTTGGGAACTCCCAGGGTTGTTGGGGTGCGTGTCGTCTCAGGTTTATTTGAGGGCCCAGTTTTGGACTAGTAAAGATGAGATGTCTCATCGTCGCTGGAGTTTTGGGTGTGATTAACAGTGGTCAGCTTCCGTGAAGGTTCCCCACCTGGCAAGGAGTGTGGGCTAGTGGAACCTGTCTCCAAGAAACCATCATCATCGGTACCGGCTCATAGTTCGTCGGACCGCTCTCTTGTGTGCGACCAGTATGGCCTATCCAGACATTCTAAGTCGCCTTGCCGTATCCCTTCGAAGTCTTGCTACCGTACGACTGTTCAAGCCACCAGGGAGAGTCTGGAAGAAGCGTCGCTCGTGAAGGAGTTAGAGACCAGGAGATGAAAATGCCTGACTGTGAGGCAGGAGATGCTTCAGCCATCATAGCCCCAACCACAGGTCTCGGGGTGAAGCTCGCGCATAGTCAGGAGTTTCCAAGGGTGTGTAGAACCTCGCTTCGGATTATGTTTTCAGCTTTCTGAAGGGAAATACCCAATGTTTCCTTGTTCTGTTCTTGTCATCTTTGTAAGCTCATCATAGTTGTTGTAATGTGATGAACTTGTTCTACCACAGTCTAAGCAGTCTTATCTGTTCTCAGTGTGTTCTAAAATCATTCGGATTTTCTTGAAGGGTGTTGGGCCCACGAATAAATGGGTCGTTCGAATTTTGAGTTGGATCTCAATTGGGTGTGTTAGAGGGATGTGTGGTTTTATGAAATTAACAAGCGTTGTTTCGAGGTCCTTTGTGAGTTCGATCTAGAAATTCCCTAGACTCTGGTTGCGGTGAGGTTTTTCTTCGGTCGGTGTGTGAGGGGTTGAGTTAATTCCTTATCCTTGGGTTGTTGGGTCATTTTGTAGCAAGCTTTCTATTTAAGGCTCTGAGTGTTGTTCGGTCTATGTGGAGAAATTAAATGTGTTCAGTTTGGGATTTCCCGTGTTGCCCCCCCCCCTCCGGGGTGGTGTGTTCGAGTTTCAAGGTTTCCGTGTTAGTAGATTTCTGTAGTGGGGAGAACCCTCCCGTGTTCTCCCCTCAACCTCGAACAATGTTTGTACTTGAGTTGGTCGGGTGTGACTTGTGTTGGTAATGGTCACCCCGAGCCTCTTAGTTTCTTCTGGTTTTTCCTGGGCACAGACTCGAGTTAAGATAACTGTTGGCTTGGTGACTTTCTGGGGGCAGAAAGTGTTTGTGGTGGGGAGAATTGTCACACCCGTTTTTTTAGTCATTTTAATTATTTTATTTCACTTGGCAGCGGGTGTTTTTGCTTAAGTGCGGGTGAGTCCCGGTTTAAATTTTAATGTTGGGATGAGTTTATGGTTTGAGTTGGTGCGCGAACACCGTACGCTTAAGGCGCGCAGTTCGCTTGAGCACGTGCTATCCGCTTTGGTACGTGCAGCCCTCTTGCAGTCCGCTTGGATACCGTACATTGTGCAAATACCACACGGTCATTCCGTTTTAATGTTGTGTGTGTATATATGTGTATATGTCTGTTTTTTTGTTTATATATGTACATATATATGTGTATCTGCGTTTGAATATGTTTATGTTTTAATGTTGTGTGTATATATATATAAGGTATGTGTATATATGTTTATAGGTGTATATATATATACACCCATGTTTATAAATAAATATGTTTTAAAGTTATATTCTTATGTGTGTATATGTTTATATATATGTTTTTCTATATTTATATGTTTATATATGTTATATATATGTTTATATATGTTTATACGTTTATAAATATATATGTATAGATGTAATTATGTTTATATAAGTTGGTATATATATGTGTCTATATATATATATTTATGTGTATATGTTTATTATTATTATTATTATTATTATTATTATTATTATTATTATAAAAAAAAAGAGAAAACCCTAATCTACCCGGTCCCCTCCCCTCTCCCCCACGCGAGCCGTCTCCCCCCCTTTCCCTCTGTCCGCCGCGAAATCCCCCTCCCATTTGGCGCAGCAACCCCCTCGTCGGCTTCCTCCCAGCTCCGCGTCGGCCGAGCCCCGGTGCCTCTCGCCGCTCCCCGCCGGCGCCCCTCCGCTCGCCCTCCTCCTGGCCAGCACCCGATCACCGGCGCCACCTCCTCCCCTTTTCCCTCCGGCTAGCCGCCGCGCACAGCCCCCTTCCGACCGACCCCGCCGATCCGGCTCCCCCTGTCCGACCTCGTCGCAGCCGGCCTCCCTTCCGACTCGCCCTCCTTCCCTTCGTCCGACAGCCGTGAAGCCATCGCCCTCCCTTGTGTCAGTCATCCGCAGCGCCGCCCCCTGTCCGGCGATTAGTAGCGGCGAGACCCCCCTGCACCCTACTTTTGTTTTTCCCCATGGCGCGACTCACCGGAAGGAGTCCATCTTCCACTCCGGCCAGCGCCGAACAACCCCTCCTTGCTCCTATGACTTCTTCTTTGTTTCTATGGTGTGCGATGGGTCTTTTGAGCTTGCTTTGATCATGTTTCGGCATCCGCCGTTGAAGCCGCAACGTTTCGGTTTGTCTTGGTCTATCCGCCACCGTTTGGAGGTAGGTGTTTCTGTGTTGTTTGTATTGTTGGATGAATCCATTGCTGTTTTGTTTGCCCTAATGTGTTCTTTAAATTTTATGTGCAATTTGAAGTGGATTTGATGTGCATTTGTGGTTTTGAGATTTGTTGGACAAAGAAAAGTATTTTTTTATGTTTGCACTTAAGTGCATTGTTTGAAATGAAAGGGAATTTGTTGGGCTTGATGGGAAAAGTGATGACTACTGGTTTGAAAATGTTTTTAGTTTTCAAAAGAGTTTTTAATGTGAAAGCGGATCAGTTTTGAGTGCTCGAATTGTCTTTGTGACATGTTTTCCATGAAATGTGTATTTTTCACGAGTTGCGCTTAATTTGTATTATTTTATGGGAAGTGAAATTGTTTTGGTTTGTTTGAAAATGTATCACCTACTGGTCATGGAACATTCTTGGATTTCAAAAAAAAAAATTATTGTGAAAAGTGGTGGGTTTTAGTGCGCAAGTTATGATTGAGGCTTGTCGCACAAGAAGATGTGTATTTCATATTTTGCACATAAATGACGTTATTTGGTGTGAGGTCTTTTTGGTTTTCTTGAAATGATTTAATAAATAGATTAATGATTTATTAAATGGTTCAGATGGCGCAGAAGTGGTATTTTGAAAGCGTTGAGTATGCGTTTGTTTTTAAAGTAGTGTGTTTATATAAAATAAGACATGCTCTTGGTGTAAACCCTTTTTGCGTCACTTAGTGGTGTTTTATAAATGGTACAACCAGTCCTTTAAATATTGTAGATGGTGCGAGATGGGTTTTGAAAATATGTCGAGTTTGTTCTTGTGCACTGGTTGTTCGTTTAAATTGTTTTGAGTCTGTGTTTATGCGTTTTAGTTGTGTGGTTGTTGCAGCGTGTCGGCGAGGAAGACTCGCGGTGTTTCGGTCGTCGGCTTGTGCGTGTTTGAACGTCTGTGCGAGGCATGACATGCCATTATGTTTGGACAGCGGGCTGAGGTAGGTCCCCCATTGCACTTACCTTTAGATTTAGAATTTATTAATTGCTTGATGTTTTGTTAAATTTTAATGAATTAGAAATAATATTAGATAATAAAACTTTAAATTATTATTTAGTGCAAAAAGAGCTGTTTATTTTATACCGAACACATGTGACATTTTCGTGACGGGCGGACACCCAGTTTTGAAAGAATGCCAGTTTGGCCTTTAAACATAATTCACGGAACTTCAAATGTGCTTCTAGTTTTAAAGATAAATAATTTCTTCTGAACAAGTGTTTTGAGCTTTTTGAGAAATGAGGTTTTACTTTAAAATTGGTGAAAGCCCGTTTGGCACTTTAATGAAATGGATTATCTTGGAAATCCCACTCGGGAGTGATCTTTGGTGTGCGTTGTTTGCGTGAGCTGTATGTGATGTTGGTGCATCGTGACTGATTTATTTACATTGTAGACGCACCCCCTTTTTACTGCTTGTGTTGACATGGGAACCTGGCATATTGAGTGAATTTTCTGAGAACGATTGCTGCACTAGTTTAGACCACACACTGACTAGTGGCCCCATAGCAGGGGAATACTGAGTTATTGCTGCTATGGGGATTGGGCCCCTCGGTTAGGCCATGTAGGGCTATGCCGAGCGTTAGGGAGTTATGACGTCATCGGGTTAGGGCATGCCTTCAGGATGAGTCACATGTATAGTACGTTCTGGATTGTTCACGATCTCCTAGGTTCGACCCATGTTTCTTTTAGTGTTTATTTGTGTGTGGTGGACGATTGAGAGGTCGAGTTCGGTTGCTGACCCTTGTGTGCCACTTTACCATTGCCCTTAGTGTGTGTTGTGTGTGATTCTCATTTTGACTAACAACTAAAGTTTGGATTTCTAAATTGCTCGTAAAAATGTTTTGAAAATGCAATGCACCTGTTATTTCAACATTATACTTGTTCTAAATTAAAAAGGGCAGTGGACTGTTACTTGTATTAGAAATGACAGTGTGTGGAAAAACATATTTTATATAATTTAGTTCAAACCTGGAATTGGTAAATTCTTTATTTACTGGTATGTGCATTGGGATAGAATTAGTCGGGCCTACCTACTGAGTTTTAATACTCACGCCTATAGTGTTTTTCTTGTTTTTAGTTCTGTTGCAGGTTCCAGCTTCAGTTGTTCGCCTTGAGCGACATCGGTTGTGTTATTGGAGAGTGACCCACGGGGTCCCGTGGAGCTTTGGTCGTGGTCAGGTTAGTTGCGTTGTTGGTTCTTTTTTTTATTTACATTTGTTCTATTTATTTCTGCTGCTTATTTTATTATATTTTGGGCCAAGTCGTTCCCACCTGTTTACTTTTGATGCCCGGCACTAGTTGCCAGCCCGTGGGGATCGGGAACGCCCCTCGGGCCATGTCGCGGGCCGGCTCGGGTGACCGGTTCAGGGTCGACCCGGGTTGGTTCGTGACACCACCCCTTATCATTAGATCGAGAATTGATAGAGGAGTAATTTTCCTTACCTGACATCCTAAAGACTCAAAAGGACAGGAAATAAATTCCAAGGGATTTAACAGATTTTGCAAGATTATTTTCCATTTCAATAAATTGATCAATAAAATTTACATAATGTACATGAAATAAATCACATGATTCATAATGATAAATAAAACAAATTACTAAAACATTAAATAATTTCATATTAACAATGAAAATATAAAATACATACAAAAAATAACCAAAAAAGGCCATAAAAATCAGAAACACCCAAGTGGAATCAAAAAAATTAACACCTAACAATATCCACAATATAAACCTTATTGTAATTCCCATGGTGTTAATAAGAATCAAAAAAGAGTTGATATACCATTCCATTACATGTGTCTTGATAGATGACATCTACAAAGAAACTATACTTCCCCTGAATGGGGTGAGTCTAAACCTAGGAAGATTTACTCAAATACATCCGAACACATGTAACATGGATAAAAACTAGTAAGAAAATAATATTCAAAATAATGTTTTAAATGAAGAAATATGGTTTTTTCCAAAAAATAAACATATATCAAGAAAACAAATTAGGATATTTAAAACTTTCTCATTTATATGGAACACCCAATACCATGTCTCTTCGTACACACCCCATACATGCCTAGGCAGCCATTCTATAACCATGAGAGGTATCTCATTTACTAACTATGTCAAAATAAGTTAACCAATATTGTGTATCCAAATTGAACACAACCCTTGCATAGGGATTCATATATAAATTCTCTCACACCCACCATATAATGAAAATTCGATGAAAAACCATTCAACATAATATCTCTTTATCATTAAATAATTTTAGCAAACATTCTCCCTTCATAAAACAACCCTTATTTTAACATAATTATTTTAACATTATCACCATTATGGATTTGAATGAAAACCTTAAATTTCCACAATTTTAAAACATAACAAAAATGTGTGTTACATCAAGAGTCACACACTAATTTCAAATAAAATTCCTGAAATTTATTTAAATAAAATTAATCCATTAAGACCAAGGTCTAGTAGAGGTTAGGGAGAATCCAATAATCACTAGTTGTTGGTGAAGATAAAGAATGAAATAATGATTATAAAGATCACACATTGGATCTTATTTTATTTAATTTATCAAGTCCGAATTATTTGTAAAACCCATCATATAACATGAATATTTGTATAATGGATGGTTTTGGGAGAGAAGTGATGAATATATATAATAAAAATATAGAATAAAAATGAATTTCTAAAAATTAAGGATGTAAAAAAACCATGAATCTCATAGGAATTGTTTAATCATCTAAGAGGATCATATATAAATACTAGAGAGAGAATATAATGGGAGATTTTATTATGTTATGGAATTATAGTGGTTTTTTTTAGTTCAGTTGGATTAGATCATCAACCTTCAATGAGAGAACTATATTCTACAAAGATACGAAGCATAGTTTTGAAAACCATGTTCAAGAATTGTAGGGCTATATTCATATGATGAAACCTCAAATGGTTGGAAACCATTATCATAAATACGATTCACCTAACATGTTTTCCCTGGTTACCTATCTCATGTCTTCCCCTAGGAACTTGCATGGTTTTCCAAAATAGTGCACCGAACTATACTTACCATGTTTCCCCAAAACATGTGGCATTGTTTCTGGAATGTGGTTTATGTTTTCTACTAATAGTAAAAATATCTTATTCCTACCCGAAACACTTCATAACATCATAAAACCTTTATAAACCAAAAGGAAATAAAAAAATCATTATGTAAGATAAATAAACATAAATAAAGTGTCATTCACTTGAATGGGGGGGGGGGGTGTTACATAATTTATTGTGAGAACATATCATCTCCATAAATGAGAATGCGTGTTAGGATTTGAAATATAATAAAATATTTGTCTGTATGAGATTTTTTTATTTATTTTTCAAATACAGTAAAAAATAGTATTTATTGGGGGTGGGAATCTGTATTTTTATGAAAAATAATGAGCATTGTATATTATTATGACCAATATCTGATTCATTATTTATATTTATAAAAATTATTATAAGTTTGTAAAAATTTTATAAACCTATGTCATGATTACTAGAGGGACAAATTTTTTTCATGATTAAAACCTCACTAGAACATTATTACATTATATCTTACAAATTTTTTATTTTTTTTGATAAATAAAAAAAATTTAAAATCAAATTAATTTATTTTTCATGATTATAATTATAAAAAATATTCATTGAACCAATATGTTTTAAATTCATAAAATAAAAATCAAAAAATTATCTTGGTTTGATAAAAATCACGTTTACATTCTATGAAATGTTTTTATACAACTTCAAAATTAATACTTTTTTACTTAGGAAATTTTATTATAGATTTCTTTAAATAATTTAATATTTTTAAAATAAATTATTTTATTAAACTTATATATTATTTATTAATTTATTTATCGTATATAATATAATCAATATTTAGATATTCAACTGAAAAAAACCATTTAATATTAATTTCCAGAATTTACACATTAATTGTTTGGAATATCAATTGTATATTCAGAAATAATTTTATAATTATAAATGAAAAAAATATGGTGATTAAATATTAAAATTTAATTAAAATTAATATTTTTTAATAAATAATGATAAAAAATATTACCAAAAAATACATTACTTTATATAAATGAATAAAAACAACAAATTTTTTACATTAAATTTTATATTTTAAAAAATTATCAAAAATATTTACATTTCAGGACCTATCCAATCAACTATACTATACAAAATTTTCATATTAGATTAATATTAATCTATATATTCATTAATCTTATTTTTCATATTCATATATTGGAATTTCATTACTTTTATTTTTAAAATAGTAATTATAAATGGTAATTTGATATTATAAAATGTAGTTACTATTATATAAATAATATCTATAATGACTAATTATTCCAAAAAATAGTCATATTGTTTTCCAATATCCGATAGATATCCATTAAAATTTACACCCCTTGGTAACTCAAATATCTCAGAATGTTTTTTGTAAACATTTTAGAAAATTTATGCATTCTTTATTGAATTTATCTTCTTAAAACAATGATGTCAAAATATGTGTTAATTTTTGGGGACCATATCCCATTATATTTTCATTACATTTTAATGTTATTTAATAATGATTACAATCCCATTATACATTCATTAATGTTATAAATTTTATATTTATATCCTTCATCAATAATGGTTTTCATAGATAAATAAAATTATCAATTTATACATGGTGTATGATATTTATTTAGAGATTTTATTCTATTTAATTTATTGAAAATGAAGTAAACCCCATCTAATATTGACACACACATATGGTAAGATAGAAACTTACATATTGAATAGATTAGGATTTTACAATTTTTTAGACATGAAATTTCATCAATTATCAAACCATCACTTAAATTCAATACAATAAATTAAGGAATCAATTATCTCTTTTACAGAAAGAAAAAATAAAGTCGTTAATATTGATAAAAACCTATAAATAAATAGTTAAAATATTTTATATATTCTAGTGAACAAAGAAATTTTAATTTATCAATAATAATTGGAGAGTTATGGTTAGTAAAAACTAAATAAATATTTAAAATTTTTAACTACATATACTTATTAAATAAAAAAGGATTATACAAGAACACAAAATGAGCTATTGAGAGTCTTGTCTTTGGTTTAGGGAGGCATTTCTTCATATAAAGACATTTTATTTTAGTTCTATATATATTTATTTGACATTTTATTAATATGGTATTTATCGTCGAAAAAAATTATTTAGTTGTTTTATCACTTCTATTTTAGAGATACCTTGTTATTTATTACACTAAACCTATTTTTTCTATAATAATGATCTGTGTTTTTATAATGTAACTAAATTTATCTTCACACCTTAAATATAAAAAATCCAATGTAATTAATATTTAATTATTTTGTACATTGTTTTAATGTATAAAGTAATTCATGAATATATTATGATTTCATGGTTAAAACATGAGCATCATTATTATGAAGTTCTTTCAGTACACCATGATGTAAGTTTATGTTGATATGTTGTTATGTATCTATAACCTTTCTAACACATAATAATGTTATATATTTCTAAGATATGAGTCATGATTAATTATGTTATTATTCACTTGATAAAATTAATTATATTTCATTACTTGTCCCTCTAAAGTTACCCCTATTGATTAAAAATAGATAAAAATAAATAATGACCCCAGAAGGGTTCCTCTAATATGACATGAGTTTTCAGTAACATCAATGTTATATCTATCACACACATTAGAGGAATTGATGCCTATAATGTTTTGATTGTAAAATATAAGGTTAGATGAAGCACTAACCAACACAATGCATAAATTAAATTAGAATTCCTATTACATGTGATTTAATATTTAAAATGAATGTAAAGCTACAAGAACGATAAGTGAACCTTGGAGGCCCCCAAATACTCCATCAATAACCAATTATTGGTAAAAAAACTCCTCTTATAAAATAATTTATATCATAATATATAACTTGTAAATACTAACATAAAAAATAGTTTTTAGATTTTTCGGTTGAGAGAAATGTGTATACTAAGAAGGGTCCTCCATGAAGCCACTATGGAAAAAATTTAAATAATCTTAATAAATCTAGGTGAATTTTAAATAAATCTAACTCATGACCTAGAAATATAAAATTTTCTTTTAACATCCTCACAATAGCTCAGCAACCAAAAAATTCAATGAGGTAAAATACTCTGTAACAAAAATATATATATATAAATCGTGTTTCCAAACTTCTACTTCACTAATTGTTCATCGCACTCATTCCGCAGTGTGAATACCCTATGTTTGAATCCCCTATTACTCATTACATATCATATATTTGTATCCCAACCATTAATTCATCATGTGGAGGCCAATATCTCATCATCATTTTATCCTAGAGGTTAAGACGATAATTTAATGAATCCACTACTTATTATGTAAATGAATTATACCATAAGACATTATATCCCATTTTCAGGTACTTAGTTGAATATATATCCTTATGACCAGATAAAAGTATACATTTCACCTAAAACCATCATTTCATGCATAGAAATGTTTAGTAAACTATGATATGTTTGGTCCATCCCATGAAAACACCCACTATAATAATCCATTATATTTTAGGATATCCAAACACATCTACATCTAGAGGTGGACTTAGGTAGAGGAAAAATTCATTTATCCCTCAAATTTAATAATAGATATGGGTGAAAATACCTCCCAAAACATTGTTGTTTTAGTTTCACTACCTACACAAATGGCTTATCATATTAAATTTGAAACAAATAGACTAATTTAATGAAAACCCATAATATGGGAGATTATATATCTATATAAGCATTTTCTAATATCATCCCCCAAACTTCTTGACTTGCACTACTACGAAATAGATATTATATAGTCCTATAAAGTTTAATTTCATTATTAATTTTATCTGGTAATTATTTCACAATAATGTTATATAATATTTTCATTTTAACATTATTAATGAATTTTGTGAAAAAACTATTAATGATCATTCATGTATTCCCCTGTGTTTATCAATTTTATTTAAAAAAAAATGACAAACCCCATTCATTTCATAATTAATTTTTTGATTATATATAATAAGGGTACTCTTGGACTCCACATATTATATAGTAGAAATGATGAACTCATAGTGTATATCATCAATTGCATCCAGTAGTTTGACACTGATCTAATAAACAAAGTTAGGTCATCATGGCATAAATAATTCATCACTAAATCATCATTAAAGGTTAAATATTTTTTAGTATGAGTGTCTCTCCCTGATATCATCTCATCCACCCAATAATCCCACACTATTACACATGTAATAATAATTTTTTCTCCATTGGAATCAACTACCACTACATCCTAAAAACCTATCCTAGTGTCTATAAAAAAATAAGAATTGTCACCGAAGGCCCCCAAAAAATTATTCATTAATTTTACTCATCGTAATTAATTTATTCGATAAAACTAAAAAGGCACTTAATCCCCAATGGACACATACAATTAAAATGTTTATTTTACTTAAAATAAATGGTTCAAATTCCATAAGATTGAGGTATTCAAGACATCCAAAACAAATTAAAAGATCATTAATTTGTAAATATACATTCTATTTTAAACAATAATTTCAATTTGATCTTGAATTATTCATTTCATTGTGTATGGGTTATCTATACAAGAAAACCTAAGAGAATTATAATTCTATAAGTGGTCATAAACAAATTTTATTCACTATTTTAAATAGACAAATACAATATGATATGTGAAAAAACAACCCTATGATCTTCCATTAATTTTAGATATATGGAATAATATTGTTTTATTATTATGTAATTAACCATGATAAACAGAAAAAATTAAAAAATACCAAAAAAAAATCAAAATTTCATAATAAAAAGAAAGATGTAGAATGAAAACATAAACCACAAGAGATATCAAAACCCAAATATTAATTTGATTATCTATTATAAATAGTAATTATCTTGAATATTTTATTATTATAATTTTAATTAATTAACTAACATGGTCCTAAAAAGGCACATTATAAGACCAAAAATATGAAACCCAACATTATATAATAACATCATTGGTAATTTTTATTTATTTTTTAAAAATAAAATTTAGCCTTTAATAAATTAAATGCAATTCAAATTCAAATTAATTTAGGAATAAATATCAAAAACATTATTCCTTGTATGTTGTTGAATATGTGAAATAAATTAAACACGAACATGAGACATTTTTTTTACAAAGAATTATATATATTTTGATTAATCATTCCACATGAGATTAATTTTATTGATTATTATCATGTAATGGAAAATAATAACTATATATAAAAGGATCTAAAGAATTATTTTTTAAAAAATTTACCTAAAAAAATTAGATGTAACTAATCACATTATTTAATTATATGCTCAATTATCTTTATAAAATAATATAAAATGAAACTATATCCACCAAAAATTGAAACTCTACAGAAATAGAAGTAAAATTAAGAATGAAAATTAGAACAACAACAACCATACAAATTATCTCAAAAAGAAATAAAAAATAGTATAATCCTATAAAAAAATATTTCATAAGGAGAAATGGAGAGTGGAATGGGAAAGAGTGGATAAGGTGTAGGGTAACTTGATATGACAATTCAATCCATCAATATATGGGGGTTTATATTCTTAAAGATTCTATAAGAAGGTGGAGAAGGTCATATGGGTTTTCTAGGCTTTGAGAGAAGGGGAAAATCCTAAACCATCCCTACACAACAATTCCATTTATAGAAGAATCTTGAAACCATTCACTAGATTTTTGTGATATGTAAATAAGCTCATAGTGCCTCTGATCAACGTATGATCAAGTTTTCAAGGAATTTTATTTCCATGATTTCCATCCATTTTAAACTAATAAGTAATGGTGACTATTAAAATTTATAGAACACTTCTCTAACCTAAAGAATTCCTCCAAAATTACTCACAACACCATCAAGCCCTAGGAATGATAATGTATCAGACTTCAAAAATCCATGGCCATACATGATCTCCCCTGTATCATATTGATTATTCCAAATGTGTTAGTTTATAATAACATGATTATTATTTGTATAGTTCAATATTTTTCATTAATACGTTTCCCAATTATATTTCCGATTTTAGCTGATTTTTCTTTGAATTATATAACCTTTATAAAAATAATTAAATAAATTTTTATGTATTTAACGTTATAGGGGTTTTAGTTTTCTGACATTCGAATGTACATAAAAATTAGTATATGGAGTAATTATTATTTTAAATTATTATGGACTTTGTAAAATAATTTGGTAAAATGTTTTTTTAATGTATGGGGAGTTATATATATTATCTTAAATCCATTTAAAATGTGGTTAATTCATAGTTAACCTATAGTTAACATAGTTTTAGTGATGCGTTTTCAATGTAATTGGACTAAAAATTAGGGGATATACTGGATGGTGCATGAATCCCCCAAAGTATTATTTTTTAAAAGAAACAAAAAATATGATATCATATTTCCTTAATATGTGTTGTTTAATATTTCATTTTACATAATAATGGAAATGAAATAAAAGAAAATTTTATGATCATTATGGATTTTTATTAATACCCTTTTTATTATGTTTTTGAAGCAATGCTAAAAAAGGCATATGGTTTCCACAGTAATAGTAAACTACCATAATGAAATACATAAATAAATTCAAACCAAATACACAAATTCATAAATAAATGAATTCATGAATACATGAATTCTTGAATAAATCAACACATTTATGAACACACAAATACATTATGTGAGTGTGTCTGATAATATAATTTCAATATATTTAATGACATAAGTTTTATAGAACAAAAATTATTTGTATGAATATATAAATATAAATAACTAAAGTTGTTTATGTGTTTTGGAAAATAAGTGTATATATAATCCATAAATTTTTGTATAAAATAATATTATTTTTCATAAATACACACACATGAATATATGTGTGTTCCCACATATAAAATAAATTTTCTATATATTTTTAAATTAAAATTGAATAGATATATATTCCAAAAAATTGAATTATATATAAATATTAATATATATATATATATATGCCCATATATATATATATTGAAATTGAAAATAAAATAAAATAATAATAATAAGTCACTATTATATATTTATTCAAATATAAATTGAAAATAGGAATACAGTTTAGATTATTTGTAGTGTTTTGTATTTAAAATGATATATATAAATATATATAAATGTAATCCAAATATGAGATTATATTATTTATTCATAGATAAATTTTTCATACAGTTGAATATACTTATAGAAAATATTAATTTTAATATAAATATATTGAATCATTTATATAAGTTTTATATATACACACATGTGTGTCTCTACATATTTTGAGATAAATATATACTTTTACATATATTTATATTTAAATTTTAATTTCAAGATTATATTAAATATTTTATTGTCTTTATATATAAAAAAGCAAGAACATATTTTAAATATTTTGGTTGTGTTCATGTATTTTTTAATTGAGTCCTAAAATGTGTATATTTAGAAATCAAGTTCTTGTATTGGAATCCTTATCGAATCATAATTTGTTTTTTATTATTCTATTAAAATATATTATGAATGTGTGTAATAAAATTAAAAATATTTTTAAAATTATTAATATAATTTTTTATTAAAAATAAAGTTCAAAATAATGTTTAAAATCAAAACTATAATCATAATCAAAAATAAATTATAAATCATATATTTAATATATAAAATCCCAAAATTTCAATTTTTTGAACAAAATATTACATTACAAAATTATACGAAATTTGAATGGGATTTTTTTAATTTAAATTGATGTTAAATTTAAGAATGAAAATTATATTTAGTATAAAATTTACATTGAAACTAGAAACATAACATGATTGTACATTTGACAATAAAAATTAAATTTAAATTCATAAAATTATTATATTTTTAACATGAAATTACAATGTAAAATAAATTTATAATTAAAATAAAAATTATTATTAAAATTTTAAAATATATATTAAAACTGGGAAATAAAAATTTAAATCATAATTTATATTGATTTTAAAATTATCTTTGATATTGAAATTTTTTATTCACATTCAAATTTAACATTTTTTTCTACAACTCTAATAATAAAAAACTAAAACTAAAATTTAAATTTTGAAATTTAAATTTACATTAAAATTGAAAAATATAATATTTATCAAAAGTGATGTTTAAATTTAATTATAAAATTGAATTTATAAAATATATTTAAAAATAATATTTATAAATATTAATTAGATATAATATTTTAAAATTATATATATTTTATTTTTAAAATTTATGTATAATCATGAAAAATATTTTATTTTTTATTTGAATTTAAATATTGTTTTCCATTTCTAATTAAAAAATATTTATTTATTTTTATATTTACATTTGAAATTGAATTTAAAATCATTTTAAATTTGTAAATTAAAATATCAAAATTCAAAATTTAATTTGATTTTAAACTTCAAAATGAAAATTGAATATGAATAATATATTGACAGTAAAAATTATAATATGATTTTTTAATTAGAATCAAAAGATTTTTTTATTTAAAATTTTATAATTTTTAAAAAACTAAAATTAAATTTAAAATTATAGGTGATATTTTCATTTATATTCAAAATTTGAAATTGTAATTTTATTTTTATATTAAAATAATAAATATTTTAATTTAAAATAATAATAATTATTTTCATTTTTATTAATTTTTAATGGAAGTCCAAAGATATTTTTGTGTTTAAAAATGCATCACAAAAATTAAATTTAAAATTAAAAAGGATGTTGTATTTGATTTTAAGTTTGAAGAATATTGTATTTTAAATTGAAATTTTAAAATTAACCATAAATCTATGAGGAATATTAAAAATTCTTAATGATTTTAAAAGTAATGAAAGTTTAAATGTCATTATGCAATTGATATTGAAATTTAAATTCATGATAAAAATTCTATTTTTATTGTATAATTTATAATTAGTTCATTAATGATAATAAATATATAAGTATACTCTAAAGAATGATTATAAATAAATTTTATTTATATAAATATATACATACATATACCAAAATATGAACTTAAATATATTTTTTTATAATTAAATATCTATAAAAATATATTTCTAGATTTAAAAAATAAATATATAATGTAATATATATATATATTCAATTATCTATATATAATTATTTTTATTTTTTATATACTCATATATATATATATATAATTATGCACACATACACATATTAAATTTTTTAATTTTTAGTCTCATAAAAAACATTTATAATATCAATATATACATTATGGGTGTGTTCAATGTTTTATATTTAATTTAAATATATATATAATATATATATATATATATATATATATATATATATATATAAGGATGAGGATGTTTTGATCATTTGGGTTAATTAGTCATCTGAAGAATGCCATGTCATATTTAAAAATAAAAATTTAAATACGAGTTGAGGAACAATATTTCAGATCTTATTGTTTAGAGAAATGGTGAAATAAATTATTTCATTATACTATTTTCTATAAATTGATGATTCCATGTATTATTTTTCATGAATAAAAAGATAATATGTCCATAAAAAATGAATAAAATTCCATTAAAATATTAATATCTAATAAAAATAATAAAACAATATAAAATTATTATTAAAAAATATAAAATATGTAATTGATGGGGATTGGACTGTTTTTTAAGCACGGGAAGATGAAAGTTTAAACAACAAAGAGATGGAACACTCTAGAGATATACCACTATGGAAACCAAATCATAAAAAATTACCGATTGAGTTAGTGTACCTAAATATGGGAAGACATGGAAGTCCACCCCTGAAACTTGGTCTGACTACTCACATGCTCTCTAAACATGCTCACAGTCATTCATGAAAGATAAATTAATACGATAATTAATGGGAAACATGTGATTACATTTGCCATGATTTTATATTTTGTCCAAAGGAGAACACTATAAATAATCAAATTATCATATATACAATGAATTAAAATATATTTAGCTAAATAACCATTAATAAATAATTATTTTGTGTACATGACATACATCAATAATTGTTCCCATTTTTTTATTAAAATGATAATCTAAAAGTAATACAAAATTCAGACGAAAATGGATATTCCTATTAACCTTCCATTGGAGTCAATCAACCTATGATTCATAGTTTTTATAACACCTCAAGAGATTCATTTGATAATACAACACTAGAAGTTACCTAAAAATCCATACAGTATAATCACATTCTGGTAAATGCAACAACATGTTAAATATTCTAATAGCTGGCTCTATGAAAAGGATTAAATTAAATAATAGAATTCCTATTTATAATAATATTATTCAAGAAAATTTAATAAACACCATGAAAACCAAAAATATCTCTCATTATTATTTATTCATGTATATCATTGAAATTATCTAACACTTATCCAAACTTATCTTCCTACCCTGTACAAGCAATGTTCGTCATCAGCTAATGTTAATCAAAGTAAAATTGAGGCACATAATTACCACCAAAATTAAATGAATTTTTTAGATATACATTTCAATTGTATATATCATCCCTTATGTGTTCCATATATCTAACAATTATTCATTCTATAGATTCATGATAAAATTAAATTTAGGATCATTTTGACTCATTATTTCATGAAAAACTAGTTTGTGAGGGAAGTGAATGGAACATTGACTATAATACATCAATAATCCATTTTCATGTACCCTTAAAATATCCTACAAAAAAGTATATCTGGGCTCACTAATTTTTTTTTAATTTCTAGATTCAATTAATTCTATTGATATTGTAGAGTATTTAGTAATTACATACTAATTATACATCTAACTGACAGTCATTCCACTAAATGTAATCATAAAACACATCCTTCTACTCTCTATATATGAATAATAGAAAAATCATATCCGTAAATCCTTTTGAAGAATCTTCATAATCTATGAAGATCATCTTATCATTAGAATATCTTATATATTACTTGATACACTTTATGTATTTCAAAAAATCACTTTTAGTCTTAAATATATAATAAAATACTAATTCCACAATGCAGGAAATCTCCTTCCTTATTCAAATTCTAAAAAATATAATTATTTTGACTAATTATTCAGATGAATATTTCACTATGTATCTATCGTTATCTTACAGTGTTGGTAAATGTTAATTTTATAACATGATGTTTTCAATAGGGGTAGTTAAAATATATTTATATCTCAGTAATTGAATGTTTTAATTTCCCAACATGATGTACTCAATCTGTAAAAAACTAAATGTAGAAGATTTTCATTACCCATCTATCATGAATCCATAGAATAACATTACATGGAAATAATATTTCATTTCAAATATTCTGGAATAGTAATAAATTATCTATTGAATCCATTAACTCTCTTAACCCTCTTGTAATATGTCAACCAAATATAGTATCATTATAATGTTGGTTGAATAATTTAATAACTTATGATAAGAACATTTATCAAGGAAACATCACATGAAACATAAATCATTCATGAATGTGTCGATATTCTAGTTCCACTGACAATGGTTATATTTCTAATAATTATGTATTTGTTTCAATATATAAATGTTATATCTACTTTTGATGGTATTAAAAATAAATTTTATGATTCTTGTACAAATACTCCTATAAGAATCCTTGAAGAAAGGTTTTGTTGACAATAATATACTTCATTTGTTGATCATCAGTGAATTATAGAATCAATGTGGACAAGATATATGGGTTATTAACTACAAAACAAAATGTTTCCAAAAAATTGTTCCCATCATTTTACTGGAAAAATTTCACAAAAAACTAGTACATCTACATATTACATATATCATCTTTCTCTATCAAAGGGAAGAACCATTTATTCATTTTTGTTAACTTTCTATCAAAAGTTTATCAAACTCCCATATAATATGTAACTAAATGGAATTTATGTCATCCAATATAGTAGACTCTAATTTATTATATTCACACACTGTTATTTCCACAACTAGTTATTCAAATTCCCAATAATTAAATAGAAGAATTAAATTTAAACAATTTCCTTATCTGTACACTAGGTTTAGGACTCTATAATATTGTCTCAATTCAATATATGATTTAACTATTTATAATAATGGGGTTTCTTGTACTCCAAAATCCCTTTTTACAACATCTAAATATTCCACCCATGATTTAGAATACATCAATCTCACTGGTGAATCTATTGTATTCCATTATTATAATGAACATTAGATAATATACAGTATTACAGGAGGTCGGTAACTTTCTATTCATTAATGCCATAAACTATGCACATCAAAATTTAGATTATTCTCCTTGTCTTAATACTCGATAATGTTATGATTATTCTAAATTATTCACACATTGATTCTAAAAATTATAATAATCATGAATTTGTTCATTTTATCATCATATAGTGTGAAAATAATCTCTATTACCATAGCCCATGTGAAAAAATTATTCATAAATTTCATCTAACATATTTCTCTAAGTGTAATGTATAAGATAATAAGAAATTATTTTATATAATTCCATGTGTAAACCTTAGTATAACATATTTGACCATATATCATTCACCCAAATAGCCTGAAGGCCTTCTTTTTTATGGATTTTTTATAACCCCCCTTTCATGGGATGGGGGGGGGGAACCCATACAAGGCATATAAGATTAGAGAATACATGACCCGTAGGTATAAGGGAAATATATAAACTATAAAGACATGGATATTATCCTCCCCAGCTTCATCATTGTGATGAAATATTTCCACCTTTGTATGGCTTGTTTGGCTAGGCATATAATGCATTCACTGGCTGGTCCCGATGGAACTGGAAGACCCTCTATTTTTGAAAAATATGCTTATCATCTCATCTGGTGAATGCACCTATTTTGAATCCACATCTGGAGTCTGCTCCTCGTAGAGTCTTTTTGGTCATTAAGCACAATTTCTGGAGGCCCAATGTCCATAATGTGAACCGATGGCCTTGAGGTGGCCCGAAAACCTTAGTGGACCCAAGGCGTAGGGTGGCATGAAGGCCTTGAAGGACCAGAGGACCAGACTAGTGGCCCGAATGCCCAAATGGATGAATAGTTCCGATATCTATATTACAGAACATTACCTGCTATAGTAGCTTCTACAATACTTCTATACTACCCCAATAAATTATTTCTTTGCCTAGGTTTGAACTCAGGTCTCTTGGATGCACTTGTGGAGTCTTTACCAACTAATATGATGCTCTTCTATGACCATATATCATTCAATATATACAATTCCATATAAAACTATGGAATTTTAGGGATGTAGTTATTTGGATTACTACTACTGAAATTTCAATACAAATTAGGGAGTGCACGCAAATTCATGTTTTCTTCTCAGTCAAAGTCCAGTTCATTCTCTCTGGTACATCATTTTATTTTATTATTCTTCGTACAATTATATTTATCTTCATTCACTTCTTCCAAATATTGTATTATATGCTACATCCTCTATAATATACTGTGTATTCAAATATAATGATCAATAACGTTCATCCAATTACAAATTAAATAGATAATTTTTACACTAAAAAAGTGATGGAAACATCCTAATTTTAAATAATGATGTATACTTAAACCTTGTATGTAACATCTGTATTTAATGTTATAATGTAATATGGTCTTTTATGGGATTAGACTAGGGATAGTATCCATTAATAAAATTGAAAAACTTCTATATTTTGGGCTATGAGATTCAAGATATTCGAATTGAATGAAACCCAATTTTCATTTCCATTAACCCAACTCTCACAAATCCTAATTATTGTGTGATTGATATTCTTTATTACCATCCACACCAAGTCCTTAATTTTATTCTTACTATGGTATCCAAATATACATTACCTTATATACTGATTTTTTGATGATGTAATTCTTGAAATTTAACTTCAATGTGAATTTCTTATCATATAGAGTATACAATATTTTACTACTCACATCACAACCATGGTGCATTTATTAAAAATTTAGTTTCCATCATCAAATTTAAATGTAAAACACTTGTATTCTATATTCATAATAGATATGAGAATCATATAGAGACCAATAATTTTCCAAGGAATGTTTTTTCATAAAAGAAACCATTCATAATGTAAAAATACCTATGTCATGGTGTTATTTATTTTGTATTAATTTATTTTTTCTTGTTGATTGTTGAGTATTAGTTGGTTGAGGGAAGAAATTTTTTATTATTTAGCTATTAATGGGAGATTTTTGGTTATTATGAGTGATTAATATGGCTTATGTGGTTCCGATGGTTGTGTGCCTATCATTTTGATAGAACCATTTTTCACATCTTTGGTATGGGTTTTCGAGCAATACGAAGCTCTCAAGAGGTAATTTAGGGATTGGGGTGTCTCTAGGTGGTGGTACACTATATTTAAAAACTTTTTAAAACCCAATAAAACCATGTGTTGGGTATTATCCTAAGAGGTATTTAGTACACATTTTATTTATGGTTCAGAATACCATATAGTAAAACCATGCGACATGTCTAGGAAATTAAATGTATTTAATTACCCATTTAACTCCTTTTTTAATTTATGGGATTCTCATCTATATTATACCCGCATGAGTCATATATCCATTTAAATATATGGAGTATCTCTATCCTATTCATATTCAATATCATTTCATTCCCTTGGAAAATTTCCCAAATATTTTAAGGTATTTCTCCACCCCTTTCTTGGTTCTTCATTTCCTCTCTATTTTCTCTATGTTTTTTCTTCCCCATTACCCCTATATATAAGTTTGTTTATTCTGGGTTGAATGTGTATCTAATGTTGAGGTATTTTTTTTGTATGTGATTTCTATATAACTATATAATACTCATTAGTGTGTTCTCTATTAAAGGAATCATGTTCTACTGATTTTTGTCTCGATTACCATCTATTTGATGTGATTGTTTCTAGGAAATTGTATAATTTTATTTTTCAAAGTATTATAGACCATTTTAAATTATAATTTTCTGAATTTATTGTTATAAGTGATTTAATTGAGGGGATTTGAAACCATGTAATGATTATTATAGCATGGAAAAGTGGTTTTCTTTTTAATTCCATCATTATAAGTTTGAAATGGAATATATTGTGGGAAATTATTTTTTGAAATGCCCATATGTATTTTTTAATTGGTTTTCAGGTGTTTTGTTGGGGTTTAACCCATTCTGTTTTGATGATTTTAAAATATGTTTTAATTGGAATGAAATGTTAAAATAAGGTTAACAACTAAAAATGGATTATAAATGGTTTTATTAATGGATTTTAAATGGTGACATGGAACATGTGTTTGGTTTAACCAATCATAAAATTTACATCATTCCTCTAATAGGGGTTTGATTGAATTTTTGGCCTTTATCATTGATATGGATTTGAAATAATGAGACCCATGTTGACCGTGGATTTAAATCATTTTTATATGTTTTGTTTGATTTTTTATTTCTTTTTAAGAAATATATTGAATGGAACATTATGTAAATTGATTTTTCATGGAATACCAATGCATATTGTTTTGTTAGACACCCTATTGTCACATTAGTTTTTACGTGTAGATTTTTGAATACACCCCTTGATTAACCATTATTTTGCAAACCCATTTTGTGGGATGTTGTCCTCAGTGAGAAACATATTGTCCCCATATGTGAGAATGTTATGGATTATATCATGGGTATATTTTATTTAGAATAATTTTCATTGTTTAGTTTTTTCGGTGGGGGTATATTTTTTAGGACTTGTGTGTTACACTTGTATTGTATGTTCATACACATCCCTTCTTTAACTGGACATATAAATCCTAAAAATATGCAGGAAAATAGTTTTTCTACAATAGATTATTCACACAATGCTAGTGTCCACCCACTTGTTCTAAGATCAATGTTACTTGTTTGGGTTGTAATTGGAATGAATAATTTAAGGACTATGTGGACGTGTTGGGGTTCGATCATCATAACATGTTTGTAGTTGGTTCATGGGTTATTATAATCATTTATGTTAGATAATTTTCATGTTAGATATATTAGGTTAGATCCCCTAAATCATTCTATTTTTTTGATTTGTTATTGATTTAGGGGGTTTTTATCAAGTTTATGATTACCTTATTTCCCCTATATTTGTTTTTATGGAACCTTTTTTTATATTTTATATCTGATTTGTGAAATATGGTGCCTTATTATTGTCAATGTCCCATGTGTATCATTGGTCATTACCATTGGAAATATTTTTTCAAAGATAATAGAAACCATTTTTTTTAATTTATAGTCTATTGTGTGGGTTCATTAATGTGGATTTTAAAATGGGTTTTCTAGAATATAGGTTTCATCACCTTATTAATTAAATTAAAGTGACCATTTTCATTTAAATAAAAAAATATATGTTTTGTGTAATTTTGATTTTGTGTGTGCATTTTAAATATTTCTCAGTCTGGTGAATTTTTTTCAGAATAGATTGTTACATATTTGGAAAATAGAGAGAAATATTATAATTAAATATTATGGAAATGTTTTTAATTCTATATGTTGCATTTGAAAATATATAATTCATAAATTACATTAAAATTATTATCAATGAATTACCATATGAAACATATTATAGGGATTCAGTGGTGTTTAGTTAACTACATGGTTTTTTATGTTAGATTTATATATTTCATATTCAAGGATCCCTATTAGACTCATTTTTTATAAACAAGGATTACATGTAGTGAGTTCGGTGGTGTTGATAAACTGTAGGTTGTATGGATTTGTATCCTGATTAGATTGAGCTAAATTATTATTGTTTTTTAGGTTAGTATTTTCTCATTTAAGCCTTATTATATCCACCAATTAATGGAACCTATTTATATTTTTTTCAAATGGGATAGATCTGTTTAGTTCGTTATGACCAGTTTGTCATGCTTATTTATCTTGGATGTGGAATTAATTTTTTTCTGAATTCATTTATATATGATATAGTAAAACATATTCCACAACGGATACATAATATTCTTAGGAATGTCTTTCTTGTGTATAGTAATCACGAATTACATTTGTGCCTTCCAGCGGGCCAAGTTTGGTGCCAGTTTTTGTGGTAGCCCAACTTAGTTCATTAGAAAATGGTATATGAGAATCAGATTTATTAATAAAGGTAAATAATTTATTTTTTCATATACTGTAATATTTGGTATTTTATAGGTAGTAATGTGACAACATGTTTTATAGAAAAATTGGTATTTTTTGAAATATTCTATCCAGTTGACTCTCATATTAATCCTCATGATTCAAGGGGAAGTTGGTTTTTGAATTGTGAAATCATGATTGTTTTCATTTTTAGGTGATTTGAATTGATGTTCTAATCCCATTTTATAATATACATGATATTGGGGATTATTATATGGTTCTGGGTCAAAAGTGAGGAGAAATTTAGTTACACATCCATCTCAGATATCTTGGGAATCCATGTGGTTTTGTTGTGATTGTTCGTTCCTTCCTTAATGGGTGTGTTTACCAATCACCAAGCAGCTTCACAAACCATGTTCTCAAAAAATTCCAATGTTTCTCCACAATATAACCTCTTCTGTCTCAAATTCATTCAATATTTCCCCAAAAAATATCTCTAACTTTTTTATTGGTATTGAGGAGTGCGCAAAGTCTCTTTTTGGATATGGTTATTATGATCCTTGTTTGAATGATTCTGTAGTGTTCTATTTGTCAATGGTTTTAAAAAATCATTTCTGGAAATAAAATGAGCTTCTTAAATGTTTATTTTCATAAATAGTTTTATGGATAGTTTTATAAAATGGTTATTTCAATTGAAATGTTTATTTTCTTATTTTGGATGCTGTGTAACTTATTTAAAGCCTCATTTTTTTGAATTTGATTCTTAATATATGCTGGAATGATATTATTATCTTTTATGAGTGAATTGTATTTGTTTTTTAAGAATATTAGTTTTTCAATAAACTATAATTTTTGAACATGTTTATTTTGTTGTCATTCCTACAGTAGGTGTGGTCACATAATTTTTATTGTGCATAAACCCCAACTTGGTCTTCTTGGATAAACATTTTCTGTTTTCTGAGAATTTATTTGGTCAAATGAAGTGGTGAGGTTATTGAATATGGATGGGGATATTATATATTCTATTATAAAAACATAATATTCTCAGTTGAAATAATTTTAGAGATTTGTTTTTTAGATTATTTCTGTCAGAGTATATGATATATCATTTTCTACACATTTTTATGTCTTGAGATATCTTTAAGATTTCAAGTTCCTGTGGTTCGTATCATAGGTAATTATATAGGAGAGATAATATCATATTGTGTGCCTTCATCAGGGTATCTGATTAGTGGAATATTACATTGATCAAATGTTTATGTCGGTTGTATTTTTTTCAAAGATAAAAATTGATGATTTAGAGGATTCTTTTTTTTTCATCAGATGAGGTCTTCAATAATATCATGGTCTAGTTGGGTTTGTGATCATTTTGGAATCATTCAAGGAGGATTCCAATGAGTTAATCCGATTGAAATCATAGAATTCTAGGAACACTATGATTTTTTATTACTTAGTTCCATATGATGCACAATAGAAGCATGATGGATATATAGACTACTAATATAGTGGGGATTAGAAGTAGGATGAGCCAAATCATAGAATAAGCAGACTTTTTTGTGGGAATCCAAGCTATCTCATGTGCTCACAGTGTGGGTGTCAAGTGTATGATAATACACCTTATCAAAAGTATCTAATTTTATTTCACTATATTCGTCATTTAGGTTATCTTTTTTAGTTTTTTATACATTTTTTGTGTGGTTCTAGGCTTCATCATTTTTAGATGCTTTGTTTTTGGTTTATTTACATTGATTATTGTAATCTTGGTCTTGCTGTATTAGCTGTTGTGGATATGGATTGTGTATATGATATTATTTTAGTATTATTATAGTGGAAATATATGAATATCATTTTTGAAATTCTTTTATTTTTTATTAAATACTTTCCCTCTATCTTTTCTACTTGTGTGTTTTTATGATTGAATCTGAGTGTCTTTTATTTAGAATCACATTTTTTTACAGAATCTTCATTGATATTTTAGTTTTCACTCATTCAGGTGTTGATCCATTGAGTTACATTTTTTTGGAATATGAGGATGTCCTTGAATGTATGATTGGGTGACTATAGTGTGGGATCATTCCAGTTGAGTTTGATATACAAGCTAGTGTTTTCACATGGACATTAGGATTCACCGTGTGACGGTGATCTATGTTTTTTATTTTGGATATCCATGTGGATCATGGACCCTGATTACATTGTATTTCATTTGTTTCAAGAAACATGTGATTATTCTTCATTCTATTGGGTTTAGGATAAATTTTTTTTGAGGGTGAATTTATATCATGGATTCTTGGTTGTAAAAATTGGTTCCTCTGATTAGTTTCTATTTTGGTTTACAATGTTAGTGGTATTAAAAGGGGGGGTACTATGTCATGTATCCCATATTTTGAAGGAATATTTTTTGTGTTCATTTTTTTGATTATATTTGGAGACATTTGGAATATTTTGGTTCATCATGATGATTATTTTGAGAATATAAATTGTAGACTTCAAGGATCATTTATCATGAGTGGATCATTTATGTTATATCCTCCTTGGATATATTTTCATCCTTCCCCCCAATTTTACAATGTAGTCTTTTGGGGTAATAATGTAGAATTCTGTGGAGTTTATAAAACCCCCAAAGTTATTGTGTTCTTAATTTTATTTAAATTTATATTATATTGATTGGGTTTCATTTCAATTGGTTTTAGAATAAACTTTCTTGTTTTTGAATATATTATGGTAGGATAAGAATCTCCCAAAATTGACAATAAAAACCATGTCATTCCCATGTGGGTGGGCATTAAAAAATTTTAGATCCATTTTCAATGTTTTCCACACAAAAATTTTAATCTACAAGAGGATTTAGAATATTTGAGGTAAGGATCACTATTTTTCCCAACTGAACAACACCCACAAAAAATAGTCGTTGTTGTTCCTATCTTAGGTAGTGAATAGAACATGGATATTACACGGTTTAGAAAATTTTCATTCTGAACTGTGTGAATTTTAGTTATGTTTAAATCCTATGGATTTACAATTTTACCCTTATTCATTTTAATGGGTTTTCATCTCTCTTGGAACCCTCTATAGTTGATCGACACATGTTAGATGAGGAGGAGCTCAATATTCTTCTTATGATTCATCCATTCTCTCTCATTATTAAAGTCCATGATATTTTGTGGAAATTATACATAATTGTTTCCAATTTTACCTACTTTATCACTTCTACCGTTTTATTGTATTTCCTCACTAACCGTAAATATATTTTAATTGACATTAGGGTTATATGTGGATCAAATGATGTGATTTTTTGTGTTTGAGGTTTGTATACATTGTTATGTCATTGTTGTTGTGGTCATCATTGAAGGAGAAATGTTCAAGAGTTTCATATTTATTATCAAGTCTTTGAGGTATATGTTTCTATGAAAATTTTACCATTTCAGAATTTAAAGTGTGGTGGGTCTCTCTTAATTTTATTTTTAGATATGTATGATTATAGGTTATATATTTTAGGGATGTAAGACTGTTTCCTGATTTTTTATCATGTAATTAATTGGATCTTATGTGAATTATTTTTTATCATGTTCGTAATGAAATTTTATTGGTTTGATTAATTTTTGCAATAGAATTATGGATTTTTGAAATATTTTTATGTTGTGTGTTGAGTTTTGATCATGTTTTGGATTTAAATGAGTGATAACTTTTTTTTAAAGTATATTTTATTCATAGATGAGTTGTTGACCTCAAATGGTTTATAAAGTTGTCCTTTTATGGATTTCCAATAGTGATTTAATAAATGTGTCTGGTTTAACCCTTGTGAAAAATGACATGAAGCATCATTTAAAATAGTTATTTATAAAAATGGTTTTCACATGGCCTTGTATTGTATTTCAATGAGGAAGAACTTTGTTGAGGGTTACATTGTAATATATTTAATGGTGTGTAGGATTTTAATTGATTTATAAGAAACTCCATGCATTGAAATTTATAAAAATAGAATGGGCTTTGAATCCTGATAATGGTATACTTTCAATAGAATAATTATTCTATTTTTTTTAAAAGGTGGTCTGGAACGAAAATTCATTTTTTCACCATATCATTTTAACCCTATATGATAATTATTGATCTCAATTATATTTAATTTCATCCCTATGTGTATATGTGGTTGTTTATACCATGGGTGAATTTTATATTTGGGTTGTTCATTTTTGGGAGTTAGGTGTGATGGTATATTATGTTTTTCAACATTTATTATACCTAGTTTGTATGTTCTTATAATTAATTTCAATTATTATCCCTGATGAACTAGATACAAAGTGGTAGATTTGTTTTATTATGGAAGATGGTTCACAAACCACTAGTATCACCTATGTCATGCTAGAAATGGGAAATGTGTGGATTTTAATCTCAATGAGGATTGTGTGGTCCTGTTTGATGACTTCTAGTTTGAACATCAGTGTGTGCTGGTAACTGGTTCATTGGTTGGTATACTCTTTTATAGTTATATGCTTCAAAAATTAGATAATTGTGATCCAAAAAAGGTTAAATAGCACGAGAGGTGTTGAATTAGGATGTAACATACTAAAATAACTAACCATTCCAATATTTTTTTCTTATTAAACAAAACTTCCTTCTCTCCATTTCCTATATCAATGTACGAGTGGAAATTAAATAATGCCTGAGACAACGAAATTTTACATGGATCACCCTCACTAGGTACATCCAAAGATCATACAACGACAATATCTTGATGTACCAAATCCAGTAAGGATCATTGGAAAATTATGGTTCATTCTAGTTCAATTATACTCCCTTTATCACTACCTATTCAATGTTTAGAGTCAGCACAGATATTTCCCAAGGGAAATTCCCTAGGTCTTTTTCTCTAGATCACTCTTAGTATAAATGATCACCTTCTTCTTCTCATTTTTCTCAATGTTCCTGTAACGTATTCACCCACAGTTGGTGTACATTTCGGTCCCATGATTACCACTACGGAATATATCATCAGTTATAGATAGATGTTATGTGGAAGTCCCACATTCATTTAATTGATGAATAATTATTTACCTAATATTCACAAGGAAATATATTTTTGATCTCTATCATAATGTTGAATACCTTCGCAAAGTTCACATCATTCCCAAAGCTCAAATATCCTTCGTGAAGGAACCTCCTTTCACGAAGATCACATACCCATAACAAAGAACTAAATTTTTTTCGTTTAATTTTCATGAAAAAATACATTACTTTCACAATGCTCCAAATTTTTGTCCAGTAGTTACAGTCTTCGAGAACCACCTTCATAATCTATTTTTTTTCAAGGATGACCTTCATGAACCAACCTTGAAAATATGGACCCTTATTATCATCATTAAGTCTTGTTTCTAATTTAAAGGGGGTAAATAACAATTTATAGATGTTTCCACCAATTCTAGAACAATCTTATAACTTCATCACCATTTCATGGAGCTCTACTATATTGTTAAAACAATCTCCCTATCTCACAATTCTCTAGGAAAATTTTCTTTTCATGAATAATCTTGTAACCTCATAACTCACTATCTCACTTTTTGTGACTCATAGAAACCCATTATTAACGAAACTCATGTATTATCTATATTTTTGTAAGGCCTTTGTCTTATATTTTGTTAACACACTGAGTGAATAATATCTCTAGGGTTCCACAACATACATTAGAAACCATCTTTTTCAACAAACACAAAAAACACAAAAACGATTCAATGACACCTTGAGGTTTTTTCCCAATATAATTCCATGTTATATCCCATAGAATATTCAGTTGTTAAATTATATAATAAATTATGGGAGTTTGATCTTGATATTTATTATATAATTTCAATTTATTTTATTGATTTGTATCCTTAAATTTTTATAATTTTATGGTCCTCATGATATATAGTGCATGACATTTTTTCTTGATACATATGTGTTTCTCTACTCATTACTTTTGGAAACGAGTTTTAATTATTTTGGAAAAAATCTCTTGAATTTGATGACTTTTGTTTGGGTTTATTAATGTGGTGTTAAATAGGGTTTTTTTCTAAAGGTGAGCTTATTGAGAGAAATTGAAAATAATGAATGTTTCCATTAAATGAAACAAAGGAGTTGTTTTAATAATTTGTAATTGTGTTTTTCTATCATCAAAATGTATTATAATAGTAAATTTGGATTCCACATTCATGCTTTTAATTAAGGAAAACAATGAGAAATATTTTATAAAATTATTATGTAATTATTAATTTTTATGCATTCATCATTTGAAAAGATTACTTTTTATCTCTACGTTCACACTAGCATTGATGAGTTGATTTATGATATGAATTGCATGTGATTTGTGGTTGGAGTTTACATATTCTAATTTTTAGATAAGATCAATATATTTTGGGCTATATGATCCATGATGGACTATGTTTTTATCATCATTTTAGGAATGGGGTTAGTTAGGTCCTGATGAGATCCCAGATGTTTCATGGAGTTGGTTCGGGCATGGAATGAATTGAATTACTATTTTTTAATTTTGGGATAGTATTTTACCTATGTTTATTTTTTATTTTATCTAATTTATGATATTGGAAAATATTTACGGATATTGGTTTGACCAATATAATGTTTTGGGAATTATTTTGGCTTTTTTATTTATGTCACACTTGTATTTATTTATTCCACATTCATTAATCTATAATATAAAAAAAATCTTGATAGGAATGTTGAATTCCCTTCTGTCCATTTCTAAGGATGGGTTAGCTATTGAATTTGGTGGTATCCTCACGTTATTCATTGTACATCATTTGGATCCTTACATATACATATATTATCAATTCTAAATATTCATCATCATCAAAATGAAATATCATAAGGATTCCAATTTTATAGTTTACCTCAAAGATGTGATCAACCATTTAGTGGAATATTACTCTAGAGTGTAAGATCCTTGAGTACAAAATATTTCAAATGTTGGAAAAAATATTGTCTCTATATTCTATTATGTCAAAAAAAAAAATTAAATTTACAAATTTCTATTTAGGTCAATTATTTCTATTCCTATAAATCCTGAAAAATATTTCCACACTTTCCAAATTGCTTATAGGTGATCCCTGGACCATTATAATTTCATAGAATCTAGCCTATTAAAATATCTAATGATCATTGATAATCCCTTATCTGAGTTGACTATCCCCATGAATCAGCATCCACTTTACTGACAGAATGTACTTGAACTTCTATTCATAATATTTTCACATCAATGATCATATGTTGATTCACTATGAATATCATGTTGGCCTTTCTATACTAATTACAAAACATATTAACTATATAATCCCAAGAATATTATCAAAACTAAATTAGATAATTTATTTGTAAATCATCCATGAATTAAACATTGAATGTTTCAAGTTGTATCTCGATCATGTTGATGGTTTTCCTCATGGTATCCAACAAACATTAATTTTGAGAACCACAAAACAACAACTCATCACATTAAAGACACCTTATTCAATTTTATTAGTTTTTTATATATGTTTGTCAGGGTCATAATTAGTCCAACTATTGTATTAATATCTTGGATGTTAAAGGATATATTTCATGTGAAAATAATACTCAGTGAACCTATTAAATTATTTTCCACACATTAAAGTTAATGTTTTTCTATATTTTTATGTTTTTTCATACACAAAGGAAGTTCCATATCATTATGGATGATATACTCATCTATATATATCCTCCAGAATCCAAAGTTAATACCATTTAACGAATTGATTTAAAAATATCCTTATTTATTCCATATATATTAATATTATTCTGAAACCAAATGAAATCTATATAAATATGTGTCAATGGGAAATAAAACCATATTTATTAGATGATTGTGAAATAAAAAAATTTATACATTATTTTTGTGAATGTACAATCAACATAATAATAGAATGATGAATATTAATTCTACTAGATGATCGTACATGCTATATATATCGTTCTTCAAAAACAAAGTCTGATGAAATTCCTAATATCTATTGAAAACTATAAAAATAGATGATTTGGAACCCCGATCACTACACTATGTAACATTACTCACACACTATCGAAACATGCTCCTAACCATTCCTGATATAAATTTTACAATAATGCTTATCAGACACAATTGATTTCATTTTTAGTATGTTAATTTTACAAATAAGAGAGAGTAATAAAAAAATCAAGATATAAATAAGTAAAAATTATTAAAAGTGTAGAAAAGGATCCACCTTTATACTAATATATGTTATATAAGATATAAATTAACATATACAGCAGTCAATAATATATATAGATAATATAATAAATAAATAATCATTACCACCAAATAATGTTGGTAATCTATACACTATTGGATTCATTAACCTTAAATCTCCATTTATACTCATTGAAAAACCATTACATTTGTAAATCCACCATTCGAGATTACCATAAACTCATGATAATCTTATCACATTCTAATAAATGCACCAACATGTTGAAGACGACAACATTAGATGATCTAATAAGGTAAAAGTGAACTTCTATATTTTCTCCTTTGGATAACTAAATTTTTTATCTTGAATATGATTTTAAAAAATATATAGTTATTACCTTGCTAGAAATCAGAATATGAAAAGAATTTTTTTAACAATGTTAATATTGAGAAAAATCAATTTGAGATTTTTATCATCAAATTAGTCAACTAACATGGAATGGAAAAAATTGGTATTACGAAATGGATCGAAATGGTTAAAACTAGAATAAGGTAATAGATAAAAATTGTTAAATATATAATATGTAATTTTCATCCTTTACTGGATCATAATCATTTAAAATAAGCGGTATTTTTTTCTTATGAGTTTGTTAATAGTGCATCCATTCTATATAGATATTTAGAAACTATTAAATGATATTTTATTACACAATAACAGTACATTTAGTGACTTAAATCTACAATGTTTTAATATTACTGTGTAACATTATTTCCATGTAGTTTTATGTTATATTTTATCTAAAAAAATTTGTAACAAATAAAAACTATTATATTTTTCAATTAAATATTTTTAAATGTTAATAATTTTATGAATTTATTCATAATAATTAATTAATAATTGTAATCATATTTTAATATGAATCCATTTCCCCATGATTATTTTTTAAAATAATATTTCATATAATATTTCACTTTTAAAAGGGATATGTCAAAAAACTAGTGTTTTGATTTTTGGATTTGTATGCATGAAAAAGGGTAATCAAGTGGATCAATTTAGGATAATGTATAGTTCATATTTTTTGGATAAAGTCTGTAGGATTAGAAAGTATCTCCATAAAAATTACAAAATATTTATTGAATGAATATTGAGATAATTATTCTATGTTATTGATGAAACTAAAGAAACAAATCACTTCTCAATCAATAACACATAAAAAAATGACGAAAATAATTATGGATCTGTAAACATTGTTGATTTTTGGTAAGATTTTATATATAAATCCATAAGGAACAACACCATATAAAGGTGATTTCAATATTTAAAGTGATTATTTGGGAACGTCCCATATAAAGATTCGAATTATAAGGAATTCAATCAACATTTTATTGATATTTAATAATAGTAAGAGGACAATATTGTGATACACCTAAAACAGACATAAATAATTTACTTGGAATATTAAGAAATTATTTATAAAAATTTAAATATCGGGTGAGCCATAATTTTATATCCAATTTTTTATAAAAATATATTCAAAATAGAAGTTTAAAATTTAAATAAATCAATAATATGGTTTTCCAATTGATGAATAAAAACAAGGTTTCTTATTTCATTTAGAAATATAATGTTTTGATGTTTTATTCCGTGAAATAATTATCTTTTCGATTAATATATTGATATCTATTTGACTAATAATTAATATATAATGGATACCATACAATTAATGTAGGATAATAATATAAATTTTAGATATGTATTAATATATATTTTTAAAATATAAATTAAAATAAAATTGAAAAATTGAAAAACAATGAAAAGATGGAGAGTTCCATAAAGGGGAAGAGACTAATGTATGATATTCTGGTAAGGGGAATTGGAATTTTATTAATATTCATTGAAATTACGGAGTCATGAAGTCTATTTAAAAAAAATTATACTACTATAACATGTCATCAAAATAAAAAATAATTTGTGATGGTTCGAAAGGAATATTATATTTTTAATGAAAAAATCATGATGTGGAAAGAAATATATGAGTAATAGTGATTTCACTGATAATAATTTATAATAAACATTTTATTTTAGTATTCCTAGTGGGATAATGTTGTGTTAATACTAATTAAAAAATTTCGGTCTATATTGTAAACTAATTTATTTTCCTAATTTACATCTCTATAATTACTTAAATAAAAGATTTTTTATATGGAATCATTTTGTTTAACAAAAAAAATAAAAAATATATTAAATTGAACTATTAAAATATGAGGCTGAATTATTATTCCCTAATTCCATCCACCGCTTATGATGATTTCATCATAAATGTAAAAAAATATCAATCCCTTAGGGTTATTTTTATTAATGTATTTATCTATCAATGTACTGATCATGATGAAAAGTATGACTCATTAATTTATTTTATTAATTTTTTTGAATAAAAATTAAAATATTTATGAATTGAGAGAAACCGGTTTTTTAACACAAAGAATTGATATTTTTTTCTTCCTTAATGTATAAAATATATTTCTAAGATAAAAAATGGGATTTTACACAAATATGAACATACACTGTTGGATGATTACTTCAAATAAATGAATTCACATTGTAATAAATTTATGAGATAATTTATATTTAAATTATGTAATAAAACCCTACAAAATATATTTGAGGAAGTGTATTTGACATCATTCATTGTTAAAAAATATCATCGAACAAAAAATAACATTTGAGTTGAATTATTATCGAGACTTATAGGTTATAAAAATGAATTCCAATGACTCATTCATTGATAAGTTAATTAATATAGTAATAGAAAAAGATATTGTTGGATATGTCATTAATAGTATGAGATTTATGAAATGGATTATATAAATACCAGAAAGAATATTCAATGGAAAGTTATTATCTTATCCATGAAAGTTATATAAAAATATATTTTTTTGTATGATCTTCATATCATATATAAATCATATGAAATGAGGATGAATGAGGTTAATCTGAAAGTTGAGAATAAAATAAAAATTATACAAGTTTAATACATATAATATCTCACTATAGAAAAAGATCTATTAGATAGGAAATTAAATTTCATGATTTAACTCCACACCTGCAATATAATCAGTATCAAAATATTTAATGGGGTTCCTACACACAACCGATCTATTATATTGAAATTTTAAAGTATTCTCATGAAGATTCCATGTCGACCTAAGGGATATAACTTGAAAAAGATCCTCAAAAATATTCATTTATAAATATGATTAATTGAAGAATGGTTTAAAAATATGAATATCCAAATTGGCCCTTAATCTCCTAAGAAGGATAATTGTTTGACGTTGAAAAAATATATAGTCTAATGAAATTAAGATGATTATTTGGTTATGATAAATCAACTAAAATAATAATTGATCAATATATAAAGAAATTATGTTTAGAGAGGATGATATCATTTTGAAACACATACATCATGAATATTTAAATTATATTTATATCCCAATAAGTCATAAAATATAAATTTAATGGATTCTTTAATTACTATTTTTGTATAAAGAAAGAAAATTAAGATACTAATGACTTTATCAATATAGTGAATTCACATAAATTTTAAAATTTTAAATATGGATAATTTTTTTTATGTGAAATAAATAATTGATGAAAAATTCATAATAATAAATAACCTAAAAATTGTGAAGGATAAATAAATTACAATTTTTAATAGTGATCTATATTTCTTTATCCAAGTTGAAAGTTACATGCTCTTATATAAATCTATTCTCAAATCCAATCCATTATTTTTTTTAAAAATTGATAAATTTCAAAATATGTGGTTAATGGAATAGATAATAAATCCTTAATGTTATTTAATGAGTAACATTGAAAATAAAATCTCTGAAAACTCAGGTAATCATAGAAATAAATAAATAATTTAATTTGTATGTATTCGTTTTTTATATTAATATTTATCATATTTTTATTAATATTTTATATATTAACTTTAATTTCATGTATTTATTTAAAATATAATTTTACTCATTATAAAATATTATTTTATTTAATACAATATATTATTTCGAGTCATCAAATAATATATAGGTTAGAATTAGTTTTTAAAATTTTCTATAATGATTAATTTTTGGTTGAAGAGTGAAAAAATTTTATTTTTTAAAAACATTAATTTTATGTAAAAAAATATAATTTAAAATATCCAATATATGATAGATTAAATTAAATTAAATTAAGATATATTTTGTTATAAATAATCCAAGTAATTCAATATGAATCAAAATAATATTTTATTTCGGTAAATATTATTTATTATCCTTAAAAAATTATAAAAATATTTCTATTGAATTTTATTTTCTTATATTGATTGAAATTTATAGAATATTATTAAAATGAATCAAGAAAATATATTTCTATATTTTAAACTAGTGAGTTTAAATTTATTAGTGAGGATAATTTCATGTTTCTTAACTATGAATAGTAAAAATGGAAGGAATGTTTCAGCAGATTAAAGTGTTAATCTAGTTAATTAAATTAAAATCATTAATAAAAGGCCAAATAAATGTACTAATTATCAATAAATGATGGGTTTTAGAACATTATCAACACAGCTTAATTTTTTTTATATTTTTGGAGTCACATTTCAAACATTAGGACATTATAAAATTTATACCTTTATAAAAATTGCATATATTCCACTCTCCTCACTAAAAAATGAAACCTCTTCTCCCATCATCATCACACATTTTAAATATCTTTTTTGGGTAATTCCTAACCAAAATACCAAACCACCAATAGCCTTCTCCATTTTCAATTGGTCTTGGTATTCTTAGAATAACAATCCCAAAAGGATTAATGTTACGAAAGGGGACATATTCAAGGAAAAGGATTAAGTCATAACCAACCTATTTCTCACTTATTTATTATTCCATATTATTAAAATATTCTCCAACCATGATAAAATGAAATCATTACTATTTTAAATATATGTCAATGTTATTATTATTACAAAAAAATCCTTTTTAACTTAATTTATTACATTACTATAATTGAAAACATTAATCGCTTGTATGTACAGAATACCACATCCACAAAGAAATGTTTTTATTTTATTATCACTGAATCATATGGATAGTTAAAATTATTTTAAAAATAAATATATATTATATTTTTACAAATTTTATTATTCTATATAGATAATATATTACATATATTGTTACTCCTTCTGTCCTTTGGATATTAATAATGTCCCTCATGCATATATGTTTCATACCACCTCCACAATGTTATGTGATTCATTTTTTATTTTTATGTTATAAGGATTTTTGAAGGATTTAAATAATAAAATAATTATACATTTATATTATATTTTTAATTAAAAATTTTAAAATATTATCTACTTTATTACTATCCTACTTGTTAGGAAACTAAAAATTTCGTTCATTTAAATGTTTATACCACCATTAACATGAAAGGATGTGGTTTATTTTTAATAAAATTATTATATGGTGTTTTTAAATTTTATATATTTTATATAAAATATTTCTTTTAATATTTAATATTATAGAGATTATGCAGCCATATTCCTTTTACCACAGTCAACACATCAATGAGTTTTTATGTTTATAAAACAAATGACCCTATAAAATATTAAATGAACTTAAATATTTATTAAATTACTTAAATAGTTGAAATAAATGAAATAAAATAAATTAAAATATTTAAATGAAAATGAAAAATGTCATAATCATGTATAAAACTATAAATTTTGTATTATTTTGGTGTTAGAGAATATATGAATCTATAAGAGACAAAATGGGGTAGAATTTGCATTAAAAAATGTTTTATATAATTACATTAAAACCATTTTTTTCACATAAATTTTCATTAAAATATTTATGGAATTTTTATATTTATTAGTAAAATTATTTTAAATGAAAATTTTAAATACATTATAATTTATTTTAAATTGTTGGAATATTAATCGTTCAATAAATATTATGAACATGTCATTTGATGTATTTTATATTGTTAAAAATAATGAATTTTAAAATATATGGATTCACTTATTTTTCATAGCATCATAGATATCATTCATTATATATATTGAATTATAGTGTTTTAGTGGTTATTTTCTCAACAGAATTCTCTAAAGATAATATGAATTTCTAGTTTTGAAAATATTTTCAAAAGAAATAAAATTTTTTCCCATCCTTATGATATAACATATCTTGTTATTTGATATAGTGTTGAATTATAATTCAAAATTTTATTATAATTAAATTTGATGATATATATGTTTCATTCATCCCTTGTTTATTTTAATTTTTTATCAAATTATGGGTTTTTCCCAAGTAGATCTGATGTGGGGTTAGTCAGATATACCTCGACAATTAATTCGGAAAAGTGATGTAGATTTTAGGTTATATTTTACTCCAATGTGGTATGTAAATTATATAGATACGTGATTCCATTGTAAGATTTATTTTAAAGGTGAAATAATTTATAATGAATCATTTTAATAAAATTAAAATCATGTATTGTCTCATAAAAGAAATTATTTTATTTATAAAAGTAACCATATCAGCATAAATATTCTAGGATTTTTTTTAATAAATTTATGATTATAAAAAGATTATTTTCATGGAATTATTTCAAAAGTTCTTATATTTTCCAAGATACTCCTATGAATATATTGTTTCATTTTATATTAATGTTTTCATCAAATAGAATGAGTAATTTTGTTGTTTTCATTTAAAATTAAATTTAAATTTGAGATCAAATGTTTATTATGTTGGTAGGATAGTTTCTTATGATTTTTTAGTGAAAAAGGAGAAATAATGAGTTTCTTTCAATTTATATACCTTATTGGTATTTTTTAGATCATCCCAAATTTTTAATTGTTTTAATTTGGTTATTGAGGATTGTAAAAATGATAATAATTTTAGAATTCTATATAATAGTGTTTCTGTGAATGAAGAAATTGTTCCTTTATGAAAAAATCTTTTGTGGGAAAATTGAAGCTATGAGGATGTTTATAGTGTGTCTTGTAATTATATATGGATTTCACTAAAAATATAAACAAAAATGTTCTTAGAAATGACAGAAAGAGAAACCATTATTATAAAAAATTGAAGTATGTTATACTTAATGTATGGGGTTATATAGTTGGTATGATAGAAACGTTTTTTATAACATAACATGTTTGGGAAATATTATGAGAAATAGTATTGTTACTCAAATATTTGGTAATATTATAATGAAATAGATTATAAAATTTTCAATTTTACTTTATATAATCCCAAAATATTAAAAATGTATTTCCACATAAGAATATAGGTAGCCAACATAGGAAAAATTTAACAGAATTATAACCTTCAAAATTTGAATTCTATAATAACCCAAATATATTATTTTTATATTGTGTTGGATCAGTTGATATATTCTATTGAAAATATCACCTATAAAAAATAATGATATATTCCTCTACATAGAAACTTGTTTACTGGATAATATCATGAAGAAACATTCTATAATTTTATGGATGTTTAGATATGATGAAAAGTAAAGGGTGGATAAATTTAATAAAGAATATATTTGTTACTTTGGGAAAGTAAAAAATATTGATGGAAACTCATTCTATTTACGATTTTGAAGGTGAAGAAAATCATTTTGGGACATTTATTAATAAAAATATTGAAAAGGAATAAATTTTCTACCTAGATTGGGTAGTATATTAATATATAATCCCTAAAAATTAATTTTTTAATTTTATTTGAAATATAATGGAAATATAATTTCAGTATTTGAAAAAAATTGAACAAATGTTAGTTACATATAATGAGGAAGACATTATTTTATTAAATTATTATCCTCCAAATATCATTCTAGACCATGATATTTATATTAAATTATTTTACATAAGATTGAATCCATGATAATGAAGGTCTATACATAATCAAATGGTTAGATTTAATAAGGATTTTTATGGTTTGATTAGAAAGTAGAGGGAGATTTTGTGTTATTTTAAAATAATAAATATAATAAGTGTTATGAGTTACAAAATATTGGGGAATCATTCATTGATGAAACTCAATGGTAAAAGTATTTAATTACACTCTTATGAAAATTGTGAAATAAAGCATTGAGGATAATTTTCTATGACATCTCAAATGTTTTTTTATGATGTTAGATTATATGACACAATAATAAAAACTATTATGTAATTATTAATGTAAATATCTAAACCAGTAATGAGAAGTAGGTAGTGAAATTATATAATTTTAATGAGTTTTTGATTTTTAATAATTCATATACTATGATATTTACTAGTGGTCAGAATCAATAGGATCAAAAATAGAATTTTTTCTAATTATTTTCCTACTACTATGGATGATTCCTAACCCTCAAATAATGTGCTCACAGGTACATTAATTATTTATGGATATTATTTTAATATCTATTATCATTATTTATAAAAAAATAGTTTACATCAAAGAATTTTTAATGTAAAATAAAGAAACTTTTCTAATGAAATGATATCAGATCATTTAGTACAAACTCGTTAGGGCATCATAAAGGAATCATGAATTTATAAAATAATCATATTATCAAATATATAATATCATTTCATACAAACATTTTTGTATTACCCATTTTTGGGTTCGATGATGTTGTAAGTATGAATATTAAATATTATTTTCATGAAAAGATCGATTATAGTGTCAAATAATTTTTTTAGATTGGTATTCTATTTCTCTACATGATAAAACATATATAAATTATAATGTATCCACATGATAAAAAATAACAAAATTTTAGACTGAATGTTATATTTTACTTATTATTTAGAGGAAATGAACTATAAAAATATGTAATATAATTATTGTCAATGAATATTTGGATTTATTTGTTGATGAAAATCTAGGTGTTACTCTATATTTTTATGTAGTGTTTATTTTTTAATTATCTCATAATTATAAAAAAATTTAATAATAATTTAATCGAATATAATCAGATATGGTGTTATAATTTAAAAATCTCTTACAAGAATTTTTTAATAGGGGTTCCATCTACCCTATCACTTATTAATAGGGTGGTCTAGATCTATTTGTTCTCTGTATGCGTGGATTGATTAGACATTGAAATTCTTACACAGCACTCAATAAAACCATCATAAAAAATAATTATTTTTCCCTCATATAAATGAATCTCATGTTCATATCATGGGGGGATATTATTTTTTGATTATTAGTCATAGTTTTGTGTATGTTATTCTAATGGTTATAAAAGGAATATATTCCAAAAAAAGTTATTCTATACAAGATTTTGATATTATGACTATGTGGATATGAATTTTAGGTTATCAAATGATCTCGAGTTATTTATAGATTTAAATTATAATTTTACATAAATATATTAATTAATTCTTTAGTTATTATCAATTATTTTCCTCTATATTTTTAAATATACTATGATTATGAGAAATGAATACTGAATGTTTTTTGAAACCTAAAAAAAATTTACCTAGAAAATTTAATTAATATAAATTATTGATGAAATTAATTTTTTATAGGGAACATTATTTCATAATATGTCATTTATATTGGTCCTACTAAAACTAGAGTGGTGGAAGACAGTCTAAGGACTAAAAATTTAGAAAATATTAAATGTTTTCTGGTATAAGAAGGTTACTACCGATAGTTTTTTATGAATTTTATGGATTATCTATCTAACTAAATATGTTAACTCGAAAGTGGTTTAAATTCAAGTGTGAAAAGTAATGTGATGAATTCAATTAGAAATTAAAATTAAATTTTGTTTGAACTATAGTGTTATCCTTGGTAATAAGAAATTGTAAATTTTTTATTTACATTACGGATAATTGAAGGGTCTTTTATGTGTCTTGATGCATAATGATTATGAAATCTTATATTCATCTTATCTAATAAAAGCCTAGGTCAAGAAGTATCTAATAAAATTATTTGAGATAGCTATATTGATTCACTTATAAAATCTAGAGACATCATTTATATTGGTATTGATATTAAAATTACATTTATAATAAATGTTTAATGTACATTGTCAGTCAATGTTTGTCTAACATGTTGTATAAAATATAGATTCTACTTATTAATGAATATGATTATAAAATTCATTTTCGGCAAGGTAAATAAATAAAAATTAGGAAATTTTATGATCTGAAAATATAATATATCATTAACTATTATATTAATATAATATTATATTTTAGTAAATAATTTAATTAATATTAGTATCGAAATTATGTATAAAAAATATCTCCTATTTTAGATCGAGTATTGCTTTAGTTTTCATTGTTAGAGACAATTAAAGAGGATGAGAAAAAAGAACATTGTTATTTATAAATACTATTAATTTTCTTGATGGGTATGTTTCATGACAATAAATTTAATAAAAAAGGTTTTTAAAAATAATGTAAAGAATTTTTATGTTCCATGTGAGTCCCAACAGAAGAAGTAATTATTTTTTAATATTCATAGATCTATATTTTTTCTTTATTATTGTTTAGAAATACATTTAGATACCCTAAAGAATACTTTTGGTGTAAAGGTATATAGAAAAACAAAACATATTTAACAATGAAAAGTTTTTATTCATAAATAGACTAAAGATGGATGAGTACCATCGACGTGGATACTTCAGCATTCTATAGTGACTGAATGGAATCTAGAAAATATATCCATATACTTTTGGGTGGTATTTCATATGAAATATTGAGATAATAATGCAATTTAGGTTATTATAGATCATTTAGAAAATTATATACATTTTAGACCTATTCAATATAGAATGTATTTAAATAATAATTCTTAACATTATATTAATTAAATATCAAGGTTACCTAGAGTTCCTGACTCCAATTTATATAATAACGCTGAAAAGTTTCAGAAAATAATTTGTAAAGGGATTTAGAAGTCAATTGGTAATATTTTACACTTTAGAACAACATTATATCCATAGTGTAATGAAAAATCACAAACAAAATTTCATCATTTAGCGGATATGCTTCCACATTCCTCATTATATTTTTATGGAAGATTAGATGAGATTCATTCTTTTTTGGTTTCTCAGATAAAATAAATTTCATTTATGTATACATTTAGAAGTATTTGAACCTCTTTTTGGAGAATGTTTTTAGCCTCTAGTATTTTCAGGATAAGTAAGTGAGAATAAATTATCAAAAGTCAAACTGGATGAAGAAATGATAAAAAAAAATTATAGGTTTCAGAAACACGTGAGGATATCTCCATGTTATTAGAAGTGTTACAATGATCACATTAGGAAATATTCCCCATTGGAGGATGGAGATCATGATTTTCATAATTTGCCTCTAAATAAAAGGGTAATAGATTTTGGTATATTTATAAATAAAATATTTGGTTTATCAAATGACTAGAAATTATTGAAAAGGTGGTATTACATTCAAACAGACAAGCATTACGCCTATATTATCCCTAGAACAAAAAATGTTTAATGTTTCATAGATGACAATGTAGGTACCAAATTCATCTCAAATTTTGATCCAAACGGTATAAAATTAGAGGATAATGTATATTATAAGAAAAACTTATTTCATATTTAATAACATAGTGAGTAGTTTTTGTGAAATAAGGTGATTCACTATGTAATATTTTTATGTAAGAATCTGATATTTAATGAAACAACATGTGAATTAGAAAACCAATGATAGAAAAAAGAATCACTTGTTTAAATAATTACTTTTTTTAAATAACTTATTTAAGAAGGGTTAATAATTAAAAAAACTATTTAATCATAGAAATCGGTTTCTACTATAATTTTAAAATATTAATTTTATGGATTTATATTCCTATTAGATTTAGAAATAATATTATAAATTTTTAACTAATATAATTGTTTCATTTAAATGAAAAAATTATTCATTATGTAAATTGATTTCGATAATAGGGAAATAATTTTCATAATAAATATTTCATAAATATATTTGTATTATTTTTTTATATTTTTCTTAAGTGGTTTATTTTTTAGTTAATAGTGAATAAATAGTATTTTTTGAAAAATAGTCACTTATTTTCATTAAAAAAAAGAATTTGAATGTTTCATTACATTTTATATTTGGGTTTAAATTAATAAAAAATATATTTATAAAAATAATCAAAATTATTTCTGATATATAATAAATTTATTTATCTTTTTTAAGATTTCACATTAATGCTTAAAAACATTTCTAACAAAAAAATTTTTCCTATCATTTTGTGAAAAAATATTGTAATTATTATCCACAAATTATAGAAAATTAATCCTAAAAATTTGATTCCGGATTATTTAACTATTGGTTTAAATTTACTAATTTTTTTGTTTTATAATTTTTACATTATGAATAGGAACAATGGTAAAAACGTTTCATTATATTAAAGGGTAATTTTGGTTAAATAAATTAAAAGATGATTTTACATGTCCAATATAATTTAGCACAATTCTTATTTGAAAATGAATTTTTCATTCATTTAACTATATCTATAAAATTATATTGTTTTTGGATCCACAATAATGATATTAAGACTTTATAATATTTAATTGTTTACAAAAAATACAATTATACAACAAAACTCAATTATAAATGTTCACATACTATTAACCCTTCCTCGCACCATTCAAGAACTATTGATTATTTAATACATACCCACAATAGTAAATCTTATCTATACCCAAATAATATTCTTAGTGATCTTCTCAGAATACCATTCATATATGGTGTAATGTTTAAGCCGATGGGAGATATCTGTGTAAACGTTATAAGAATTAACTGACCTATTTCTTATTTATTTCTTCTTTCACTACCTTTATATCGTTATCATTTATAATGAATTTATTAAAATAATAACCATACATAAACATAATTGAGTTATATCTGAGGTAAATTAATTTGTTATCATGTTTTACATCTTTTTGTAAATGAAAATACCACTCATGTTAATGTGTAGAATACAATATCTATGAAGTTATATTAATCCTATTTCATTCCCAAGTCATATGAATGGATATAATGATTGATTAAAAGAATATATATGTTATTAATGATATTGGTAAAATTATATTAAGATAATATATTAATTAAATTCGTTCCTTTTCCATCCATTTTACAGTGAGAGTGTCGCTGGTCAGTACGAATGAAATACTTGCTTCATGCACCAATGTGATTCATTTTTCATATTCAACATATTTGGAATTTTATAAGAATATTAATAATAATTTTTTTGACATTTATAACTTATTTATGATTTTAAAAATGTATAAATTATCAATTTTATTTCATTTTAATTACTAATAAAAATGAAGATGTTATTCATACAAACATACAAGAATGTTATCTTCGAGGAATGACTTTGATAAATTGAATGGACACAAATAAATGTATTCTTTTATAAGTGTATATAATATAAAAAATGGAAAATGTAACATATTTATTATTATATATATAATGGTACCATAACACCTATGTTCATTATAAATGCACCAATGTGGTTTTATTATTGTAAATATAATGACTCCAAAACCAAAAACTCAAACATCACCATTTTAATGTGTGTATAAAAAATTCATGGAAAAGAATTAAAAGGAAAAATAATAATGAAATTAAAATTGAAAATATAATTAAGGATATTTCGATATAATATAATTTTATTTCCATGAATTAAAGAACATATAATTCTAGATCAGACATAAGGTAATATACTTTTCATTAAAAACCATTTCTTAATGTATTCCTTTGAAATAATTTTCTTTAATTCCCTTATTAAGTAAATTTTTTCAATAGTTTCATAATTAATATATAAAGCAACTTTAAATTTCATTTCCAAAAAATTTAAAATTTATTATAAAATCATCAAAAAATGAATTTTTTAAAATTAAAAGAAGGGGTCGAATTGAATAATTATTTTAAATCTGTTAAAATAATAATTTTTAATGGGTAATTCATGACTATATGTTACCATAGTCATAACAATTTTATATTATTAAAAATAATTTAATATTTTGAATGGATATTTGAAAAAAATATTACACCCAATTTTATTTAATTAATAGTATTAATAAATTTCTCCAATTAAATGGAAACTCATTAAAATCTTTATAAGAAAAAGAAATCTTTTATTTCTTATTGGAACGACAGTTAATTCAAATGATTTCCTAACAAACATAAATATATATATATTTAATTCATTCTATAGTTCATGGAAATTATATATGAATGATGGGTGAGCCTGAAAATGATCTGATGATGTGTGATCCCATTATAACTCACTAATGTATACGATGATGTGATATAGTTTACTAATTAGAGGTTACACCAATGAAAAAAATGGAATTACTGGGTTTTGTGATTCTATTATAATGGCTCTAGTAATGGTTAATGTTAGGATAATTTCCCAACATACTTCCATGATTTCATTAAAATGAAATATTAATGATTTTTTTTGATTTCAAATGGTATTTAAATAAAATAACATTTTAAGGAACTTTTATTACATTTTTTAAAGGTGAAAGGATTGTTTTCAAGGAAAGGCATTGTTGAGTTTTAATTTTTATTCCATTAAATAATTTAGACTATAATTTTTCCCATATATAAAATGTATCATTAAAAATAGAAATTAATTAATATTTTATCATTGAAAAAAATTGGTATTTAAGATCAAATCATTGTTTTCAAAATGATAACATTGTAATTGGTTTTATGGGTTAAAAATTGACAAAAAAGTTTCTTTTAATTAATGATCCTTACTTGAATTATATTTCTCATCCTAAATTATAAAATGATTTTCATAATCATTTATGGTATGTATAAATGTTAATAAAGTCATAGTTCTATATATGGTAGTTACCTCGAATGCATGAAGAATATATTTAAAAAAGTAATATATTTTAGGAAAAAAATTTATACTGTGTGGTAATATCAAATTTTAATTTAATTTATTACGTTATTATATAAAACTCAAATATAATAAGATCCTAGAAATATTAGTATGTGATTACATTGTTATAAATCTTTTATTTATGGGTCATTTAATATATGGGATGTTATAAGATTATTATATCGGAATAAATTATATAATATTTTTTTATTCAAAACAATGATAGATAAAGGAACATATAAACAAATAAATACATAAAACCATGGATGAAAACAGAATTATTAAATTTATAAAGTCAGATATATCACAAAATAAAACATGAAAAATATAATGCTACATGTTTCTTTAAATATTTTCATATCTGTAAACTATATTTCCAAAATATTAAAATACAATTATATATTATTTCAATAAAAATTAAATTTTTTATAAAATAATATATTAATAAAATAACTAAAACATTATACATTTATTTTATTACATTACAATTTTGGAACTTGAGACTAAATATTTTGTACCGTGGAATATTATATACAATGGTTATTATAACCGTTATTTGTTATTTAATTAATATGGGATAAAAAATAGTGGGGAATCATATCATTTCGAAATAGGGATCCCCCATAAACTATTTACACTAGAGGTTCACCATTAGTTTATATAAATATTATTAGAGAAAAAAATAGTCCCAAATGCGACAATATATTTTAAAATAATAAAAATATTAATGGAATTATAAGTTTAATTTATGTATTAATAATCTATAAAATTTAATGGGAGTAATGATATAAATACTATTTTTATATATTGAAATATAGTCATCATGAATAACTATATCAAAATTTCATACTAAAGTCATGCATTTTCAGTTTTTTTGTAATAATATAATTCAAACATTTTAAGCAATTACTAAAAATTATTATATTATTTTTAGAAAAAGTAATTATAACAATATTTTAATTTGATAAATATTTTTATTAAAAAATGACATAATTTATCTATTGGAATCAAAATTTAATTTATAAATAATTTATTGAACCAATTAAAATATTATATGGTAAATATTAGTTTTTAATATAGTTTTGTGAAAAGTATTTATCATAGAACAAAAATTTTTCAATTGATATTTCTTTATAAAGTGTTATGAATTTATAATTAATTTCTACTAATGAATGAATATAATGATTTTTAATAATATATTTAAGGTAAAACATAACATCAATAAAATGATTCTTATTAAGAATTTAATATATTAATTTTATACCAAAATTCTATATTTTTCAAAAATATGTTTTTATGTATTATAAAATATTATATTAAATTTCTTTTTTATAAATGGAATATAAAATTTTTAATAAAGTAAATTTAAATTTTCAATAACTAAATAATATTGTGGTAATGAGTTTATATTCATTTTTTGTACTAACATATTATTACGAATGTATGTTTTAGATATCCTGCTAAGATAATTATTCTTTGAGTAATAATTTTACTAAATCTTTTGTAATTATTATCAAAATAAACCAACATATTCAGTTGGCTCTATTATAATGCAAATAATAAAAAAATATTATCACACATTTAATTATTAATTTATAATAATGAAGAATAAATAATCATAATGTAAAAATGACATTTTTATACAAAATTTATTTTTCTATATATTATGATTTCATTTAACATATTTTATTATTATTTAAATTAATATATTAAAATGTATTAAATATATTAATAATTATTAATCATTACTATAAGTTATTTAAATAGGGGCCATTGATTATTTTTTGTAAAAAAATTACAATAATAATAATTTATTCTTTGTTTAATATGTTATAAGAGTTAACATAAAGTGGCATAAATTTTCCAAAATTTACCATAACAATTGACCATATAGAGGATAATTGTTAAGTGGTAAATTAAATACAACTTGTCTCAATAATATTTATTCCCCTACATCAAAAAAATACATTTTTATTCAATCTTTTCTCCCTTATTACATTAATTAAGAAGAAAATTTCAGTCTTTTTCACAAAAATTGAACTCAATTCCACCAATGACCTACCATTATGCTTCTTTAAAATTCGCTTAAACATGTGTAAATTATAGCTCCCATAGAATCATGTTCCAAATTTATCACCCCTTGGTTACAATATAGTGTCCCAAGTCATCCATTTCTAGGAATCACTAAAAGAAAACCGCCATTTAACGATAGTTATTTTTTGGTGTAGCGGCAGTTTAAACCGCCGCTACATGGTTATGCGACTGTTTACAGAAACTGCCACTAAATTTATATCCAAAAACTATTAATGGCAGTTATTTTTATTTAGCGGCGTTTTAAGGGAAGCATCGTAGCTGCCTCATTTTGTGGCAGTTTTACCGAGTTTAAGAGTGATTTTTACAAGCCTGAGATTTTATTTTATTAACTGCGGTTATAACCACCGCTAATAAAATAAAATACAGTGGCCGTAAAACCGTCACTAATGTCACGAGAACTGCCACGGAATGCATGCGGGTGATGCGACTCTGTAGCGGCGGTTAAAACCGCCGCTAATGTCTTACCTTTATACTTTTGACAACAGTTAAAACCGCCGCAAAAAGCTGACCAGCAATTTTTTTTTTCTTCCACTACACCACACCCTGAAAAACAAATCAAACCAGAAATACCAATATCCTAACAGATTAATGCACACAAAATTTAAAAAAAAATGGAGATAACTAGTAAAAAATTTATGGATGTGATTCTCGGAAAATATAGTGGAACATCATAAATGGATATGGGTAGTGAGGAGGAGTAAAAAACATGACCTAATTTGATAGTGAATGGGTACAACACCACACAACACATTCTAAGGATGATTTAAAATTAGTTTATATTAGCGATTCATGGACATGGAATACTCATTTAAGGTTATAGAATTAGGTCCATGTGGTGATCATACAACTCAACCATGCTTGAGGTGGTCTTCCTCCCAACCCCTAAGCCCTGCTGATCCTTGATTGATTCAGGAGTCAAGGATATTTATATAGTTATAATTGATTATAGGGGTGAACCCAATGAGGGCATGAAGTGACATGAAAAATATCATGATGAAAATTACAATTTTTGAGAGCTGGTAAGTGAAATGGGAGTAATCGATAGAAATTGAAAAATTACTGACCATGTATGAAACATAGGATACCTGAGCTAGTTGAGTATAGGATGAAAATATCATGATCTAATATTTATGGAGATCAAATGATGAGATCCACTTTTTATCAGTAAATGTACTTTATTGAATGAGCCTATGAATGTATTTAAGACACTATGTCGATGAATCATTTCATTAGAGATCCTTTTCAGATTGGTAGTGTCAGGATTATCCAAATAGTATAATGTTTGAACCACACAGGTGTATTTGGGGATGTACCACATACAACATTAGGTTCCATGGGAGATATTTCCTCATGTGCTCAAATTTTCTATTTAAACAAGGTGGTTGACAAGATTCAACCCTGGCCCAGAGGGAAACGTCCCCATGATGATTTGCTGGTATAGATGGGACTGAGATGAAATATACATGCATCAATATGTGTCTCCTCATAATGGGAATCAAGACCAACATAGTTTTGATGTTTGACATGTTAAGAGACTATTTTCGATTGAGTGATTTAATCTATGGAAAGGATATCATATCATCTCATATTCAGAGAAATACATGTTTTATACATGTAATGTGTGGTTCATTTCATACTTATCATATGAGGAATCTCAGTTTTATATGTGGTAATTATTTTTATAATCATCCCATACATATCAGATAAGGTGTCCTTATTTCATTTAATAGGGTATGGTTGTTAATTAACATTGTTTGCTGAGGACATTTGGCTTTACTGTTTAAAATCATACAATATGGACTATGACTATAACTAGTTTAAATTTCTAGAGGTCTAAATATTGGAATAGGTTTGTGTTAAAGGTCTCCAACCTTTTACCAAAGTAGATAGGAAAGGGAGAAACCAATAATGATTCGGTGATAGGGTTGTGCCCTTGGTTAAATTTTTATATGTAACTATTTATATCATGATTATTAGAATCAATCCACATTCTTTTATGATTTATGGTGTCATAGGATACCAACTCCATAAGGGTTTACCTTCTTGGATGATGATATTGAATGATTACATATTATAATATTCGGCATCAAGAATTTATAAGAGGTGAAATTATCTCTCTTTAAGAGCCATATCAATTTTTTATGGGTTTAAATTATGTATCATTAATAGGTATATATATTTTACACGGGGTAATGGTATAGTTTAAATTCATTTTGTTAGGATTTTAGAAGGTATTTTGCATCCATATACCCATTTTTTACTTCCTCATATCAGGAAATGAGAGTATCTTGGCCCATTTATGTGTCACCATAAATATAAGGTGATTATTTCTAAAAAAGAGGCTCTTGTGAGTGTTTTGGGGCAATGAAACCTTATTTAATGGATTATTTTATGGTGAATCTCCAGCTAGGCTTAATGATAGCAGATATATGCATCAACTAATTTCCCCAAGAAATGGGAATCAATCCACCCATAGTTCTAGAATGATGTGGAAATAGATGTTTGATGAAACTCTAGTGATGAATAAACCCATGTGATGGATGTATGAGCATATTTTATTTTCATAATTCTTGGACTAGGAATCTCTTGATATACACTATTATAGTGTATATTTGTGAGGTGGGGGAATGAAGAATGTTTATGTGGTGAATAAAACCTGGGGATATAGGATAAAATAGCCCCTTCAACCCATGAATAAATCCTAAATATGATGGCACACAGTGTAAGATCATATAACCAAGACCATGATAAAAACTTTAATGTCATGTATTGAAGAAAATTATTTTCTTTTATCTCACATAATGTGATGCTTCCATGTTTTATATGATGTAATTTTTTTTAACATATCATAATTATCATAAGAGGAATCCAAATTTTATACAGTGTAATACTTTTAGATCATCCAATACACATCGTACAATGAATCCCAGTTTTATACGGTTTAATACCATCTCCCATTAAGAGAAACCTAGGTTTAATATGGGGTATAACCACATTTTATCATCATGAACAGGATATAATTACCATTAAAAAATGATGAAGATTCACTATTTATACATTCTGCCTCACTAAAGTGTCCACAACAGTATCCCCTTGATTACTATGAAATGACCCAATTTGTTCAACACATCAACAATGGGTTTATCTCCTAGTCTTCCAAAATCTCAACTACCAATTAAAACATAGGATTAACTATAATGATGTATACCACACTCAAGAAATCAAGAATAAAATAGGAAACATCAGAAATCATTAAAATGACTAAAAGAAAACAAGAGAAATCAAGGATATGCTAGGACATGAAATTGTTTGGTGGAAACTACGTGCCACACATGTTACATATACAAACCAACTGTTCCCATATTTGTTCAACACATCAACAATACAACTACTCATGGTCCGACGATGCATCGTCACCCTCTCCACCCCCATCTCCACTTTCTACTGTAACCTGTAAGAACATTATATTGATAATTAAATACTATTGTATATTTATATTAAAACTTAAAACCAATAAGTGTTTGAAAAATAAATTATTTTGATTTTTTGTGACTTACTTTCATACCACCAGTCGATGCACTACCAATGGGGGAATATCTGCTCATCTGATGATGTATATCAGTCATCCCTTTCTGCAAAGCAGATATCTGACACCCCTGGTCTTGAAATGTGGTTTGGAGAGAAGCAATATCCCTCTAAGAATCATTAGGTATGGACTGACTATAACCAGGATTAGATGTAGCTGGAATACCTGGTGGCATTCAAACGACCTCAGATGGTATGAGTAAGAAACACATCCTGCACACTCTACCAGGATGCTCCTTCCCTAGGACATTAGTAACTGGATCTTCCTTGGAGACTGAGTAGGACTACGCAGGATTGGCATCACATAGTTCTTTAATTTTTACCAATAAATAAAATATCAATATATATTAACACATTAAAAACTGATAATAAGTTATTATAATAAAAAATTACTTCAAACCCCACCTTCATTAGCAGGCTCATTAACAAAACATATATCTATTTTTTTGTGAACATCCCACTATAGTTCAGTTCGGGATACTTCGTTCCCTAAACTCTATGACTGCATTAAGCAAAGATAAATCAACAATTAAATATATTAAATAGATAATATTGTCTTATAAATATTTAAAGTAATTAAAATATTACCATTGTCATTCGGCTTCTAGATATTATTTGTATGCCCATAGTGTGAGCGATGACTTTCTTATCCTGGTTTGATGAATTTTGTCTTGATAGATCCTGAAATAAATAAAAATCAATTTAATAGTGATCTATTCAATGTCACATCTTATTCATATACATGTATAAATGTAAAATGTGGATAATATAATAATATATATTTCAATACCATCCTCTTCTGATCATGATGTCTGTCAACAAAAACGTTCCACTCTTCTTTCGGTACCCCACTGGGTAGCTTCTCATACATTTGTTGCGCGGTCAACGAAGTGTCGCTGAAATCAAACCACAATCTCCATTTCAAATCTTTCCATTTCATACCAAGATTTTTCAACTCCCACTTCTATGCTATCACATCAGCAACAGTAAAGTGGAAAACAATTGTATATAGAAATTCATTTTGAACATATTAGTAACATGACAATCAATTAAACCATAATTTAATAAAATTACCTTTATTTTGGAATCAAAAAATTAATTTTTTCAGCTGGGAGGAATATGTATCCAATCATCATAAGAAATAGGAAGGTAAATGGGCTCTACTACCAGCTGTCCTAGAATCTGGACAAGTAACCCCGTGACGTCATCCATAGGGACCCTATAAGAATCAAATGGCACAAATATCTTCTCTCCATTCATATTCCAAACATCAAAAAGTTTTAGGTTTTTCTCCACTGTTTCATTTTTTTCATCTTCAATGATCAAACAATTAGAATAAACAAAATGCAATTAATTTATTAAATTAAAATTTGTACTTATGATAGTGACACTCGAGTATGTCCATGATGAACTGGAAGAAGCATGTCGCTGCCCCACTACTAAGGATCATAAAGGGGGAGTCGATGACTCAGCCTCTAATGGGACATCCACAGATGCTATGAGAGATAGTGCAGGGGGAGATGGTGAAGAGGTGTTGGCAGCTGGTGCCTCAAATGCTGTGGGGAGGGAGCCAGATGGATCATCATCTGTCACAGAACTAGATGAAATAGTGTAACACTTCCTCCTTAGAATTCCTATCATTTAATAAAATAAAAATAAGATCAAAATATATATTTCAAATAAATTATTCAGAAAAAAAATTAAAAATTATAATAGATGCATGGTACTAAAAGACAATATATATAACAATGATAATGAATGACTGCAGAAATGAAACAAATGGTTGCTGAATGAATAAATAATTGTACATATAATCATTATCTCCTTCAATCATGTCGGTTTTCTGATCCATTGCTTCATACACTTCATTTATCCTTTATAGACTAATCTTTTCAATATCATGATGGAGAAATAAGTATGCTTCCTTTTGTTAATGAAATTCAATTTCAGAGGTCAAATCATCAACTTAATCACCCATATCATACAAATCTATTTGTATTATGTAAGAAAATAAACTCCACCCTTCATCCACAACATCATTCACATAATATAACATTTTTTCTTGCAATGATATGATATATTGATCATGTCATTCATGATCACCAACATCCATCAAGTGAGAGAACATCATAGAAGTAAATATAATGGAATCTCTTTTAACACCTCTGATAATATCAACCCATTTGTAATTGAATAAATCAATAGAAAAATGTCTGTGGTAGTTTAATTCAATAATATCATACAACTTTCCATAATATCCCACTTCAAAAAATGTAAATATACTACTACTCTGTGTTTTCATACCCACTTCTCGATCAACTGTACGAAATCTAAAGCCATTCACATTATAAGCGTCGAACTTTTTAACATTTTTTATAGGACCTCTAGAAAGAAACATCAAATCTTCTGACAAGTCTGCTCGAATATCAGTATTCATGATTTAAAAAAAGAAATATAATTGAATATATTTACAAAATCTATGTGTCAAACTAATATTCGAATTTATGGAAATATTTATGAAATTACACGTCATGCAAACCATTCTACAAGATCTTTATTCACATCTTTCGTTATATCTTTCTCATTTCATGTTCAGCCTCTCATTCATCTCTTTGTTTGTATCCTCAACTCTTCAATAAATGGTTCTGCAATTTCACTATTTAGCAGCACATATCTATGTGCCTTTAATAATTCAAATTTTATTAGTGTCACATTTGAGGTCCTCCCAACTGATCGACCAATAATAGGAAATATTTTTGATTTATGATGCATTTGAGATTGAGTTGATATGACTTCAACACGTCCAACTCGATTAAATCTTGTCTCAATATCATCCAAATATCTGGAACAAAATGTAAGACACTGCTCATCCAATTAACCTTCAGTAATAGAGCCTACCGGTTGGGCATTATTTCTCACGTATTCTTTCAAATTCCCAAGATATCTGTGAAATAAAATAACAATATTATGAATTTATTTAAATGCCAAAAAATTCTTACATAAATTAAAAACATATAAATAAAATAAATCTCAATTGGATACATCCATCGATAATGAATGAGGCCTCCTAATTTAGCTTCTTCAACCAAATGCACAGTTAAATGCATCATGACAGTAAAAAACGATGGGGGAAATATCATCTCCATTTCCCAAAGGGTCAATAAAACCCTCTCCTGAAGGATGTCAAGCTGAAATGGATGTATAGCTTTCCCACATAATTTCCAGAAAAAATTGTAGAATTGGAGTACAATAGTAATAACTTTTTCAAGTAATAATGTACGCAATATCAATAGTAGTAACTGTTGTAAAAAAATATGGGAATTGTGACTTTTCAATCAATGAAACTTACGACTCGTCAAGTCAACACACCTTGATATGTTACTCAAATACCCATAATATACCTTCAAATTCTTTAAAATTCGAAGGAATGTGTCTTTATCCCTATTTTTCATTGCAAAAAATGTCCGGAGCATACATTTCATTCTCATCTGGCCAGAGATCACGTTTTATGTTCATTACATGTAAGTATTCTCGAGCATTGAGGTGATCATTCGACATTTTTTTTCTCATTATGTAATGTGAAAATCAAATTAACACAGACATTCTTCTCAATGTGCATCACATCAAGATTGTTCCGCACCAAATTAAATTTCCAATATGGGAGTTTGAAGAATATGATTTTTTTCTTGGATTTTTGCATTCTAATTTCACCTGACATTGCACTTCGGACCTGTTTTCCACTATCACTCAAATGATGAACCTTCCAAAATTCTATTTCAACATTTTCAAGCTGTTTCAATATTTTAGAACCAGTTAACAACTTTGGAGGTGGTCTACGATCAATGGAACCATTAAATTTAGATATTTTCAGATGAAATCTATGAGATGCATCGAGAAATCATCAATGGCACAAGAAGCACGATTTCATTCTGTGAGGTAGCCCTTTAGGCTCAAAGTCAATGTTACAAATGGGACAATCCAAACCCATGTAAGTGTTCCAACCAACTAATTTCCCAATCCAAGGGAATCCACTAATGGTCCACATTAAAGCATCTTGCATTGTGAACATTGTTTTAGAAAAAGCATCAAATGTCTCAACACTGTTGCTCTATAACTCTTGAAATTCTTCAATCAAAGGCTGTAAGTATACATCAATATCATTTCCATGAATTTGTTTTCCAGGAATAATCATCCAAATGATAAAATATGATTTTTATTCACATCTCGGGAGGTAGATTATAAGGGATCAAAACAACTGGCCAAATGCTATTACTGGTACTCAAAGTCCCAAATGGTTTGAATCCAACAGTATCCAATCCCAATATAAAATTCTTGGGATCATCTGAGAAAACTAGATGTAATGAATCAACTGTCTTCCATGATGGGGAATCTCGAGGTTGTCTCATTAACCCATCATTGTTTTTATCTAGATAATTCCACTTCATGTGCTCGACAGTTTTCAATGACATGAATAATCATTCCAATCGACGCTTCAAGGGAAAGTAACACCGAACCTTTGTAGGTGTGTTCCTTTTCTTCTTCTCCATGAAATTATATTCATTCATAATTTGAACATCACCCTTTGACTTCCATCTAGAAGAAGAACATTTCATGGAATTCTATCTACTTGAATTCTCTCCCCAATAAAGCATATAATCATTGGGACAAGCATGTATTTTTTGTATAATTAAGACCATGTTTGTTAACAAATTTTTTCATATCATAAAAAGAGTATGGGATTTTTACTTCAGAAAATGCATCACGAATCAATTCAAATATTATGGACATTGCCTTATTTGTAATTCCACATAGACATTTGATATGGTACAACTTCAGTAGAAATGAAAGCTTTAAATATTTTAAAAACCCGCTATAAAACTCATGATTTCCATCGTCAACTAAATAATGAAACAAATATTCCACCGTGAAGCTTTCACTTAAATTTGGCTCTATAGAATCAAGAGGGGGATCCAATGATATGTTACAATCTTTATCTACATGTGTTACAATCTCAAAAACATCACGTGTAATGTTGAAATTTGTAGCACCCTTTTCTGGTTGTTCTGATATGTTTTGATGCTGATAGTGGTGTCTTGCATTGCCGAATGCATAATTTATGAGCTTTTGAATTTCATTTTCCATTTTCAATGAACTTGGGACCAAATTATGTGTATTAACATCAGTGCTCAATATTTCTGTAATTTTCGATTCTCCATGACAAACCCAACACAAATATTAAACTGGGAATTGATTCAGTATTAAATGTTCATAAACTTCAACTCACTTCAACCATATTCTAAATTTACATTTATTACTTAGTAATCTTATTCTCCCTTCAACAGATCGATTAGAAATTGCAAATTCTAAAACTCATTTAAACCCCTAACATACTGAGGAGTGTTCCTCGGTAATGTGATCTAGCATTTGTTGATGTATATCACAATGTGCCTACAAAATAATATAAATAATTTAAACACATAGTTACTACTAAATAGAAAAATATTTTCATATATACGATAGTGTAAGATTACAGAAACTTAATATAATATAGATGATCCCCTGAGTTAGATATTAACCCTCTAGTGTTTGGGATAGGGGAAGTTTCTTTGGTAATGATAAACATTGTGCTAACAATTCCATATTACTCAATCACCACATGGTCAATACTATAAGTTTTTCTAAATAGTATTCCTATCATATTTATACAAAATCACCAAATTTTAAACCCTTCAATTTTGAAATCCTTTTTGGCCTTAAAATATAATATTAGATAATGAAACATAATATAAGAATAACTTTGGTGGAATCACAGTTCATGAGGAAAAAAATAATGTTTCCAATCTTGATGAAGAAGTATAGAAATAGAAGGATGTAAACCTTAATTGGGCCTGACTTTGTGAGTCTAAATCACAATGAAAATGGTATGGGCTTCATGACCATAAACTAAATGAATCATGTTCCAAAACCGTATCTAACTCCCTCTACCTAGGTAGTAAAATTGGGACATCCCTTATGCCACTACTTCCATTTATGATTAGAGAGTGCATATATTTTCCTATTGATATCACACAACTAAGCACTAAAAAATCTCAAAGAGTGAAAAAACCACTATTATCAACAAAAATGGTCATTATAATTAGTTTTATTAAGTTATAATTAATTATGAGATCATCTATATTAATGATACCATATTTTACCAATTCAAATAAGGTTAACATGAAACATCACATCATGTAGGCTACCCTAGCTTATGGTCCACAAATCATAAACTTAATCAATGTGCACCTGGGTCTAATTTTTCTAACCGTAAACATCATCTATATCAGTACAACATGCATGAACTAATAATATATAAGTAAATAGACACACAAATCATTATGGTGAACAATTATAAAGAGAAACCAAGGTAAAAATTGAGTCTCCACTAACTGGATATGACGCTAAATTAATATAAGTTAAGAATTTGGAATGGGAAAATGGAAGAAATATTGTTAGGGTGAAAATACGTAAATGGAAACCAAATAAGAAGACAATTACTTGTGAACTATGCCTCCCCAATATGAGGATCAGGAAAAATTCAAGGTGATAAAATAAATGGCATAAAGCTTGTTGGGTTCATAATATTAATCTAGAAGAAGTCAGGCTATACTCAATTGGCCCTTTAGACAATGAATTTTTTTTAAGAATTCAGTTGTTCTATCATTCCCATTTTATAAGTCCAGAGGTATATTTATGAAATGCGTGAAGAAAAAATTTTGGGGTGATCAAACCCTTTTAAGCATTGGAATCTACACTCTAAATCTACCCCTTTGTGATCCTTATCTTGTTGAGTGAATTATTTTATCCAAATGGACTAAAAAAGTGTTATAGTTATGGTAGTTATGCCTATACCCATCCATGATTCATATAAAGGAGGAACTAATTCATCCAAATGAACTAACTATATAGTTAATTTGATGGTATTTATGTCCATATCAATCTCCGATCCATGATCGAAATGAAATAATTCATCCAAATAGACTAAATATAGTTTTATAGTTATTGTACTTATGACTGTACCCATTCATGATCCATGAACCCGAGGAAATATTTCGGACTTAATCATTTTTGAGAAACATATTTGACTTTATTCATTACCAATTCAATGATCAATTGGTTTGGGATTATTTTAATGATGTTTCCTTCAAAAGTTTCATAGGTTATTATGAATTGTAAATCAAGATAAAAGAAAATATACGGAATGGATGAAAATTAATAAGAAAATCTTCATTCATTAATAAATACAAACGAGAAGGGGATCCATATTCTAAAGTCTCTCTTGGATGATACAGGTAAAGAAAAATGATAAAAACAACTATAATATACTCAAATCATCCAAATCTAAAAAATAATTCAATTCCTAATGATAATTGTTGATGGAATATTGAAGGATCATTGGTTTAATATCATTCAATTTCTCCAATGGATGTGTCTTATTAACATTTGAGGTTAGTTTTAAACTCCTTCATATAATTGGCTCAATCCTTATGTCTGCTGATAGTAGCTACACCTACACCCTTTCCACAAGAGCCTCATGTTCGCATGGGTTTTCTATCCTCAAATCTATTCAATAATGAGGCCATGCTTCTTCAATAGAAAAATTATTAAACTACTTAATGGAATCCTCTATATCTTTGTCTTCGTGGTTAGAAATATTGAATATGATGATGCTATATTCTTGGACTACCTATTCCTCTCAGGAAGTGAGAAAATGATGGATAAGTGAATATAAGTTCTATTAATTGAAACCAATTGTGCCCAAGCCATAAAAGAGTTGGAGAAGTAACTCCACATTATCAATATTCTCCTCTATCCCCACGATGATAGAAATAAATTGTCACAAAACACATTTTATCACAGATTAGTTTTTTACAGTGATATTGGGATCTAAATACTATTTACATGATTAAGTAAGTAGGAAGCTAATGATATTGTAGAAGCCTTCCTATTTCATCCCACCATGATGCCACTATAACCAAAATGTATGTTGGAAGCTAATGATACTGTACAATTCTCCCTGTTTTATCCCCCCATGAAGCCACTATAACCAACCACCACTATTGCTCCCCACAAACTGAGTTGACCCTTCCCCTATTTCATATAGGGAAACCCCTACATAAAAATTCCTTCAATATCGGTGTTTAAGAGGTTCTTTATATATTTCACCAACTAGAGGTGACATCACACCCATGGTGCTTCTAGACCATATCATGTTAAAGTTATCTAGACAACACCACTCCTAGAATTCAATCACTAAAAAAATGGGTAAGCTATAAAATTATCCTTAAAATCATTAAAAAATTATAAAATTATTTCATGTGGTGTAAAAATCAACCCACTAATGACACATTTTTTCTATAGAATGAAATTAGAATAAGTATAAAATTCAAAATGATATAACCCCATGATACCTCATTTCAAGAGGAGGTTGGGTGGGAAACAACGTGGGGGTATCTGAGAGAATTAAATCCAAAAATATAACACATATAAGAGGATGAAACTATTCTATAAAATTTCTTCATCATCTCCAGTCATATTAAACCAATATACATGAAACAGAAAACCCAAAATATGTAGAGGCATAACATATATCTCTGCACCAATTAGGGATAACCTAGAATGGTGAAATTTAAATAAAAACATACACATCATTAAAAAACACAACCAAGAACCAAAATTCCACCAACAATCCACAAACCCGAAAACTATCCCTAAAATTAACTTCCATTAAAGATCCCAAATCTGAAAGCTAAAGTGAAAAAAACCCACATAAAATTAAAATTAATAACATCCTTTATTTTTTACCTAGGTTCAAATGCACATAATGGTCCAACTAAAACCTCAACCGCATGGTCTTCATGTCACCGAAACCTCAAAAATATCAAAACACCCATGTTCTCAATAATATAAATTTTTATATTAGGCATGTGAGCATGATTTCATGTGTATTATCATTCCCAACCCATCTAGAACGAACCTCCCCAAATATCAATCATATGCACACAAAACCTTCCTATTCAAAAAACCCAAATCAATGAGGTATTCACAAGACCAAAATTCAACTCAAACTACCTTATGACATCCAAAAACATAATTAAAACCAAAAATAATATGGAAAGAGGGAAACCTGGGGTCACAGGGTCACCGAGGTCACGGGGGAAGCATAGAGAAGCAGGGTCGGGGTGGGGGGGGGGGGGAAGGGTAGATAGCTTAAAAAATGGTTCGTGACGGTTTTTTATAAACCACCGAGAAACCATTTTTAAAAAATGGTTTAGCGGCGGTTCCCAAAACCACTGCTAAAAAACTGCCACTAAAGCCAATTTTTGTTATAGTGAATACTTTTAAGAGAATATTAATGTCCTCAATGTGAGTACTATCCAATACCTAAACATTTCTCCTCCATTTTCTCCCACAAACCTATTATAGCTATACCAATATAATTTATTAATAGAATTCACTAAAAATTTTATTATATTTATTAAGTAACTGTTATCAATCTCCCACTAGGATATTGGAAAATTAAAACGTCACTCATATTTTGTGAAAACTACTGCCACTATGTACAACATATATCATTTTACATCACAACCTATGATATATCATTTTAACAAATTATTAAATGAAAAAAAATCATATTTATGAAAATTTAATTATTCTATAAAGATAAATTATACATTATTATAACATTAAAAATATTATAATTATACATATAATTTTATTTTAAAATTTCAAAACAAAATACATTGATTTTATTTTAACTAATCCTAAAAAAACTCTCATGAAGATATTATAAATTGATGGTGGAACATAATAATAAATAAAAATATAAATTTAAATTATTAAATATAATTGAATATTATAAAAGGTTACATATTATAATAATGTTTTCAATTTATGGAATCATATATTTATTTTTTTATATAGGATGTTATTTCACATTTATATAATTTAGAAATAATGGAATGCATTTTTATCTCAATTACACTTCAATGATGCTTGATTTCTAATTTCAGATATATTTTAAATTAATATTATGTAAATAATAATATAATTATTTATTTCATTGTAAATTTCATTTAATCGTCTAATTTAAATTTTTATTTCAAAATATTTAATCCATTCTCATTTAATTAATAAATTATCAATGTTGTAATGTATTTTACTAACATACCATTATTTCAATGAGTTTTAGGTTATTCATGAGAATCATTATTATATTTACCTAATATTTTTCAATTTCATATTTCATATGATATTTTTTATTGTTTCTATAGGGATATGATAATTTTAAATAAATGCATATTCCATGATAAATTTTATCTTCATAATATTTTCATTTTGTTAGGAATAATTTCTATGTTTTTTAATGACTATTTATCTTCCATCTTCCTATTATTTCATTTCTAATATGCACAAATTTATATTGTTAAAATCCAATAATGTATTATCTATTGTGATCATCATTTTTTTCTCTATTCATAATTATTATTTATCACTCTTCTAATTGATGGGGATTTTAATTAATATATCTCACAAAATATTAAAGGGTTCCCCATTCATCATCATATATTTTATCACACACATACAAATTACATGGGATCAGTTTTTATAGTTTTCAACACTCCATAATTTTCTATTTTTTATGTAATGATTTTAAAAATTATTTAAAAAACATATTTAAAATTTAACATTAAAAGTGACTCTTAAATTCTCATTTTTATTAACTAAATACAATTTGTTTAGATAAAATTTTATGATATATATTTCATTTTAATCTTTATATTATAATGATTTTTATTCTTTTGAATTCTATTTCATTAATTTCCATAAAATTTATCTAATTATATTTTTCTTTTAGTGAATTAAAATCATTTTATCAATTGATATTCATCTCAATAATTTTGTGTATAGTATTGTTTATTGTATTATTCTTATAAATTATTCTCAACATCATTTAATGTTTTTATGTTTAAATGGGTAAATACTCCAATGACATAATCCACTATTTCCTTGATATATTTTATTACCATGTCCTTCCCATTATTTATTGTGAATTTTTTTCACATCTGATATATTTATTATACCAATATATATAATTATATACTAAAATGCAATTATTATTCTATATTGTATTATTATTCATTTCAATCTTATATTCACATCATTAGACTTTTTTTGTGATTGGTAGGGCAGAAAAATATAATGATATTGAATGAAATGGTAGCTCTCATGAGTCAAAATATCATGAGTATTATGTGTTTTCCATCCCATTTATTAATAATGTCTTGGCATGAGTCCTTGATAATATGTTACATTACATGGAAATATGCGTTCATAGTAATAATAATATGTTCAAAATTGTAAATTCTACCATTATGAATCATATTATTCAATACATGTGAATATATACATTTTATGGTACCAATTGATATATTACACGATCAATTTTTAGTAATATGTAATCTTTTGAATATTATTTATTCCTACCATATGATTAATTTTTTGTTATTATATGAAGACATTTTTTGTATGTTGTAACTTACTAATAATTTGACTAAACCTTTCTTATGTTTCCCATTTTTACAGTTTATGAAAAATATGAATTAGTATGATATGTATATTTGATTATGATTTGTGGATAATATTACTAGATATGTTTAATAGTTATTATAAAATAAGGAATCGTTATAATAGTGTAACATTGAATACTAGATAAAAAAATTGTGGATTATGTTAGTTATGTTATTTTGGAATATTATGTAACTCAAAAAAAGTTATAAATGTGTTAAATATTTAATATTTTATTTCATATTATACTTTTGGACGGATTAATTTGGTTCACATTAATTAGTTTCAATTTTGGTATGTAATAAACCTATTTATTATTTATTTAATATGAGAGTGTGTTCCTTGAGAGTCATAGTTGGTACCAAAGAAATATCTAGAAAATTTTAGATATTAAGAATAATAATTTATCAATATATAGGTATCCCATAGGTTTTATATGTTATTTTATTTCATGGAAAACCATGTTAATTTTGGAATAATTTACTACATTTTGAGAGTAAAAACTATTAAGATGTATATTGACTTCTATGATATTTTAAATAATTTGGGGTTAAAGGTTCTGTAGAATTGATGAAGTGTATTTTTTTATTTTTAAGATAGTGATATTTTTGGCAGGGAATTTTAAAAATTATTTCGTGAAATTAGTACCGTTGTACATTCGTAAAAACATTATGTATACAACTAAATATGATAATTTTTTTTAAAAAAATGACAATGTTTACATAGTGTGAATTTTTAGTATTAAGATCCCTATTTAGATACAATCATTTGTGTTTATTCATTGGAATGGACGCAACTAGGGATAATGATACCTAATTTTTTTAGTATTAACTTAATATTAACTTGTTACACAAAAAAAGAGTCGAGTGATATAAACAGTTTTACACCATGGGGGGTATTCTTTTCACATTCATGTGCTATTTATTGACAATTATTACCGATTACAATAGAATTTAATGATGTATAACATAACAAGATTGTTTAGTGAACCTAATAATAAAAGTAAAGGGAACCGACAAATATAAAAAACGTTATTATAGAGTGATCCACTTATATCATAGTTATAAAAAAGTATCATAGAATAAAATGATGGTTTTATGGGTGTAAAAATCATAGAAATTAGTTTTTATATTACTATAGTATTATTTGATATTATCATACCCATTTAGGTTTTTATATTTCATTGGAAATAGGATCATGAATATAAAGGTGGAAAAAGTATGAACCAAAAAAATAATAATACATAACCATAGATTAGAGTGAATATTTTCATGAAATGTATCTAAATCTTAATATGTGCCAAATAATATGAAATATATGTGTTTTTTAATATTTCCTAAGAGTGTTAGTTGGAAATTATATCTTGATTCATACAATTAGCTATTTTCATTTGTGAATAATAATTAAAAAATTTAGGATGAAATTTATTTAATGGGTTTAGTTTAAAATAATATGTTTTATTTAGTAAATTCATTCCCTAAACTATATAACTATAGTTTAAAATAATGTTTTTCTATTACATGAAATTAATTAAAAAATATTTTAAAATGAGTCATATAGTATCTAAATAAGAATTTTTTTTATTAATTAATAGGTTAAAATTGAAACCAAAGTATAGAAAAAAATGAATTAAATTCTATGGAATATTATATATCACATACCATCACATACTTGCAGAGAGAATAGATTTAATAAGAAAATATAGATAAAAAATAATACCATTAGAACTTTTAGATCTAGTAGATAATCTGTTTCCTTAGGGATCAAACTAAGTATAAATAAACATTGAATTATAAAGTAAACATCAAAGTATAATGTTTTTTGATAAATCAAAAATTATGATAACAGGGATGGTAAGTGTATTATAATACATAAATATTGAATAAATTTACACTTAGTAATTGTGGAAATATTGCTATTATAAAAGGAAATAAGTATGTTACAAATGAGTATATTGTAGAGGTATTTGATATTTTTATATTTTTCAAATATAATTTTTAATACTATAATGAAAAAATTATATATGATTAAATAATAATATAATATTTTACTGAAATATTTATTTATAATAAATTTATTACTTACGGATGAATATTTAAAAATAATATTATATTGTATTTTTAGCATTCATGGGATTATATTAATATCAATTTATTTGAAATGCTAAATATTTGGAATATAAATATTTAATTCTAATTGATGCTGGGAGAAGCTATATTTAAATAAAAGTTATGTTTTCAACCCAAAAAATATTTTTAAAGTATTTTTTATTTTCAATTAACTTCTCATAAATAATTTCTTTAATGAAATATATTTAATAAATATAAAAAAATTATTATTCCATATAATAGTTTTTAGACGGAATGAAATATATTATTTTTGTGATTAAAATTATTTTATAGTTACGAGAGCTCATGTTAACTTAATTTTTATAAAAGCTATAAATTGAGTAAAAAAAGTCAGTCTTTATAATTTATAAACTATGTTTCAAAATTCTATAATAAATTTATTTTCAATTTTAGAATACTAAATATGGTACCAAATTATATTTTTGATATCATGGAAAAAAGTTAATTTTCCCTGGTTTTATTGATAAAAATTGTTTTAAAATTATATAAATACGTGTATATTTTATAATTATAATAAAATTACTTTTAAGAATATAAAAAATAGTAATAGTTATTTAATTTGTAATTTATTGGAAGGCATCATAAAAAATTATTTATTAGAAAGATATTGTTATATAAAAAATATTTTTTCTATATCATATGTTTTAAATTAAAAGTGAACATGTAAATATTTTTATGTTGAATTGGATTAAATTGATACATTATTTGGAAATATCACATAAGGTTATTATAATATGTTTCATCTTATATTTTTACAAAAAAAGTAATTACCATCATAAAAATTTAATCATGAATAATAAGAGGAAAACATGGTAACTTAAATTAGAACCAAAAATTTAAAATTATATTGAATCTTAGGCAATATATAAGTCCTTTCATTGGTGGGATGTTTAATCCCACATGTGTCACATGAATTTTATCACCAATCTCCTCTATCTCCTATTGGATTCCATCTTTACACCACGCTTAACTTCAGTTCCCAATTAAATGTCCCTCATTTCCACATATAAAAAGAACTAAATTACACTATGGTTATAAGAAATTATGTATTCTAAATTTAAATAATCCCCTTATGATTTTACATATCTTATAATTCTTTTCCATTTATGGATTTAATTTGTTTTAGTGGTGTGTCCCATGTCTGGAATTTCCAAAAAGACGACCAAGAGAAGATTCAAATCCTCAACATTAGTACTATCCAACCTCAACTAGTGCATCTTTATATTTCTATAAAAATGCTATAAAAAATAAATAATATAATTTAATCGGTATCACTATCGTATAAAAATTGTATTATATTGAACAATAAACAATTATCAATGTTTTCCCCTTCTATTAGTAAATGATGACATTACTCCTTAAATTGTGAACAAATGCCACCATGAATAACATAATTAGTTTTTCATCAATAATATACAGATATATTTACAATAATATACACAATGAATAAAATTTATATACATTATATTATTAATATTACATTAATTTTAACATGGAAGATATTTTAATTTAAATTTTTATAAATATACAACAACTTATCATAAGAAATTATTGAAACAATCCCTTCACAATTCTGTCATAAAATATTTTAAATAAAATAATAATGGAATGTAATTTTATTTTTACAATTTGATTTGACATATACATTGAATTACCCTATAGTACATAGAACAAATAAACATGGTATAAATGTACAAGGATAAATAGTGAAATTAGAAAAAGTATAAGACAATCAATGTTATTATCATATGACAATGACAAAAAAATACTCAACTAATAACTATTACAATTATTGTTGAGAAGTGATCAATAATCAGTTAAGTTATGGATGTGATGATTTTCTCATGTATCATATTTGAATGAAAGAAATGTATATATGTATAAATATAAATAATCAAAACTGGGAATCATTCATTTTGTATTATTATTATTCATTACATTTACTTTATATTGGGGATGTTAGGGTGATATCATTAGAGGCATATAACTATTAAGCTACATTATATTAGCATGGAAGATGTTTTTTATTTTATCCTCATTTTGAGCCATTAATTTTTTTCACATCGTTACCTACCTACCTTACGCCTTTGAGTCATTTTTACATTCACATGATGTTAATAATAATAAATTCCATCTTTTTTTCATTACTTGATGGATAATTTCATAATGAATTCATTTTTATAGATAGAAGAATGTACTTCAAGTATCAGATTGTAGATATTTAAATTTTCACCTTCGGTTTAAAGGGAATTAATCTAATGTTAGTTACATCACAATTGAAATATTATTAATGGTGAAATTAAAAATATTAATGGACGTTTGAATAAGTATACTAATATAAAATTTATAAATTAAAATACATCGTCGACATTAAATTATTTAAATAGTGTATTGTTTTTTATGTTTTTTGTGATATTGCATATAATTTGATTCCCTAATAAATATTTCCATGTTTTCTTGTAATTTTTATTTAAATAATTGTGAGATTGGGGTCTCTTTGTGATACATATTGATATTACATTCTTAGTGAGAAGAAAAATTAATACTTTGGGTTGATTTTATATATCTATTTCATGCTTATATTTTTAAATCAAATGTCAATAATTTTTTTTTATATTTGAAAAAAGTTAACTATTTATTATTATTCTACTCATTTAAGGTTTGATAACTTAAAATTTATATTTTTATGAAATGTAGTATGAAATATGTTTTCAAAGAAGGTAGAGTATCTAAATGGAATAAGGTAATTTTAAAAAAGGAAATGAGAAAGTGCATATTAAACAAATTGACTAACCATCCAAGAATAAATATTGATTAGTGTAGGCCACCTCAAGGACTTCATGACCAATATTCACTATATCTCAAGTTGAGGTTCATGTGAGATGTTAAAAACAATAAAATGTGGTTACAAACCAAAATAACATGGTTTGAAGATATAAAAACATTTTGGAATTCTGCATGTGTGAGTCAGAACTTGCAAGAGGAATCCACATGATGGTTCAATACCGCATCAGATTTCTAATCCACATTCAAAGTGATCAAATATGTAAAAAAAATCCATTGAATTATTTAATATGGGAAAATTTATTTGTGTCATTTTTCATTATTATTCCAAATTATAATGTTGCACTCCCACCCTTGTTCCACCTATTCCAGACACATGTTATCATTACCTCGTCCACAAGAAATCATCCCCTACAACTGATTTCATAAAAAATATGGCTATGATCACTACCAATGGATCTTAGAAGCACCAGATAGGATAATGAAACATCTATGGACAATATTTACCAGCTCATCCAAGAGACATTTTATCTTCAATTAGGATTATAATGTTGATCTATGTATGAGGTTGAAATGACCACTACTTTGTTAAAAAAAACTCTATGTGACGTTTTTATTGTATAAGAGAGTTAAAACCTAGAATCATCATCATATATGATGATTTCTAGGTAATATAGAAATACATCATTCAGGATGATGGAAACAATTAGTGAAATGGTCTATGTAAAAGTGTTACACCATAAGGGGGCTTGAATTATGATCATTATAAAGGAAAAAAATTAATGTTCTACAATTATTTTATGTTCTTATGACACAAAAGTGGAAATAAAATACATATCATGGAAGACATCAGTTTTATGGAAGGAATGTATATAATTTTAGAGTATATTAATAACTTATATACTATAAATTGGAACATCTATGAATACATATATATATATATATATATATATATATACGAATTTTAAAGAGCTCGTGTCACAAGCATTATTACCCAATGGGAATAAGGTAGTCTAAACTAATTTAAGATACATTCTCATGCGATATTTACGAAGGAAAATGACGCGGTTAGATAGTGCGATAAAAAGTGCATTTTATATGAATGAATGGATTATTATTGAAATTTAGGGTTGATGACTTTGGAGTTTTGATGTTTACAAATAAATATAGGGATGCAATTTTGGGGGAGATTAAGGAAGAACAAGACAAGGGGTTTTAAGGTGATTCTATTAGAGAGTCCACTTCTAAGATCATATTTGACTTTATGGTACTTTTATTAATTTTATTTCTTTCCCCACCCTCCCATGGATAGTATGAGATAATGTCATTTTAACCAACATTATGTGCTAAATGGAAGTTACATTAGTAAGCGTTCTGTTTTTAGAATTTATTTTAGTTGAGTTTTCATATTAAAACTCACTTTTATCGTTCAATTATTTATTTTTAATAAATGAAAATTCCATTTGTATTGATGGGTTGATCTATTATGTTGTTACTAATATATTTCCTACCTCATGATAATTATGTTGGATATTTAATATGTCAAAAAATTGTTTTGAGTTACCATTCTCCCTTGCGATCCAAAGTACAAAACCATTAAAAAATTGGGGATCGAGAGATATAAGGTTATACCCATTACCACAAGGATGATTTAGAATCAATTACAATTAAAATAAAAATAAATAATTAGAAATAATAAAAACACCACATGAACTATGAAATTTTATTCTTATTATGTTATTTTCATCTTGTTCTCTCATTCTCCAAAAGCATTTTCATTGATCACTCTACCAAATTAAAGTTGTGTATCATTCCTTTTTCATAATTATATACGTATTAATTATAAAACTATGTTTCCTTTAACCACTTCCCAGTTAGATAGAACTAGAAATTTTTATTTCAATACAGCTTTTTTTAGATTTCATGTGTTATAGTAATTGAAATTTATAAATTCTAAACTGATTTTGATCTTTGAGAATTAATTATACTAAAATGGAATCTCACCAAAAAAAACATTGATTTTCATGAAACATAACTATAAAATGATGAAATTTTATTAGGGATATAACTGAGATAATATATATAAAAATTATATTAAATCGATATCTTCAACCAGAAATAGTTATAATTAAAATTTCCCCATTATGAATATAATAATAGGGAGGTATGAATCATTGTGAAAAAATAATAATAAATTGAGTATTAAATTTAAAAATATATTAAATTGAATGGAATATATTAATTTATATGAAATTTGAATATAAATTGATTATAGTAATATAATATATAAATTATCTCCTAGAATAATCTAGATTGAGATAGAACCAATTAAAAATTATTTCAGGATTTTTATATTAATAAATTTTATCAATTTAATAAATATTTATTTTTCAATCATAATTCATATTAATGTTTGGATGTTCTTAGTTACATTTTTTTAATGATTGTTTAAATATGGTGATCTTTATCATCATTTCTTGACAGTAAGTTCAGCTTTTTTAAAATATTCAAAATTTACAAAACATAATTTTATAATGATTTATAGTTTATGAGATTAATTCAAATGTTATGATGTTTATAGTTTTCAGGGTTGAAATCAATAAGATGATCATTTTGGGTAATTTAATCAAATTTGACAAGTTTCTTAATAGTAAATAATATTTTAATATTTCCATTCATGAACCACTAAAAATTTATTAATATTAAATAAAATTAATAATCCATAATATTAATTTTATAATATTCCATGATTATAAATAATTCAATAGATTAGTATCATTACTATAGATCGTTGAACGACAAAAAAGGAAAACAATTTGTAATGAATAACGATTTATGAAGCCACAAATATTTTATAATCATACTCTTTTTAACGAAATGGAATAACATATTTATTTTGTTATAGATAAACATAATATAGGTTCTAATGATTAAACTAAATTATAATGGAAATATATTATGAAGTGAATGATTGTTATCATGAATAATGAAATAATCATTTAAGGAAATTATTTTTAATTGCAGCTTTTGGACTCCTTATATTATCCAAAAGCAATAAATATGATAGTTTTTGTATAGAGTTTATATGGGTAGATATTAATGATAAATCTATGTATTATATATTTATTGGAATTGTTATAGTGTTAATACTTTTATAGAAATTATTCAGTAATAATTATAAAAACACCAATTTCATAAAGAATAGTGTATGAAAATTTTGGGGGAAGGATATAAATGAATTGAGAAAAACAATCTATTGTCAGGTATTTTCAATCAAAACACGTTTTTATTGTATTTTAATAAATTTTATTATGTTATAACTCCATTTATCTTTATGTATCATATTTATCATATATACCTCAGAATATTTCAAATTAATTACTATAAATAATTTTTCAAAAATATTTATTTTAAAAATATTACCTAATTTAGATTTCTCAAAACCAAATGTTAAAAAAATTGTTATATTGAAACTCTATATACATGAAATTGAACATTTAAATAAAAACATATTATATATATAAATATAATTTCATTCGAACAGAAATTAATAAATTTTATTTTAAATTTATAAATCGTTATTAATTCAACGGATTTAATGTAAGGGGGTTACTTGAGTGGTAATGTCACCTTGTTATCATGCATGAAACATAATTTTAACATTGGGAGGGTGAAAATTTTCATAATTATTTTAGAAATACTATTGCAATTGTTGTAGTAATATAGACGTATTGGTACAATAGTAGATACTGTAGGAAGGTACTGTAGCAGTTGTGTTATTCAACTCAAATAGGATTTTAGGACATAATAATGGGCCTTTGGTCCATAAAACCTTCAATATATCATTGGTATTCTGTATATAGTGACTCTATTCTATAGAGAATATCATAGTTGACTATACTTGAGAGGGATTTGGTTCATCGATGAGAGAAGTAACCATCACAATGTGGGGATAATAGATCTATTGTTTGGAGGTGGTATATAGAATATATGAAATCATTAATTTCATCTATATAAAGTCCATAAAATTATGATTTAAATTTCTAGTAGGGATATGGGTTCATATATGAAGAAGGTAAAAAATGAGTTGTTGATTCATTTTGTATTGGACTAGATAAACATTCAAGATCTTGGTTCCATTGGGACTTTAGGATGGTTAATTTTAAGAGCATTAAACCAATATGACTCTATTTCATGAAAGGGTTCTCCCTCAAACCAATTAAAATGATTTTTAGTCATAAAATAGTAAAAACTAATTAACCAATAATGATATTAAAATTTACTTTTAAACTCAAATTTTTTATTTCATAAAATATTACTGGTTTATATTAAAGGATTATGAAAACGTTATAACATATTTAATATAGCCATCAGTGATATGTATACCAAATGACTCTATATAATCACAAATGTTATATAATATTTACTTTACCCTTTTTACTTTCTATTAATGGAAAAATATATTCTCTAAAAAACATCATCCTTATATTTAATTTCAAATTATATGTTTTGATTCTATTTCTAGTGATATTCATTATTTATAAAGTTATACTCTATAATATAATTTTAATGGGTAATAACATGCAAGAATATTTCATTATTTTGGTCATTTTTCTAATTTTTATTATTTTTAGTTATTTATTTAAAAATTTCTTTTTCATATGTTTTATTTCTAGCAAAAAACATATATTTCATTTAAAATTTTTATATACACTCTTAATGAAATATGAAATTAGATCATTTTAATTTCTATTACTATTTAATTCTTGTCATTTTATTAATATTTGAAACACAACCTTCTCATCTATGAAGAATCGAAACAAAAAAATTTGTGTTAGATCATCGTAAATAGTAATGGTTGTTCATTTAATCACCTAAATACCATAATATAGTTTCATAAATATTTTTATTCAAAAAATATTTGGAATGTAAATAGTAAGTGATACTTATCCAAATATACTTATTACTATAAAGAATTATTTTTGTCTATGAAAGAGTGTTATATTTTTTATTATTATATTTATGACTTATTTTACAATAATAGGTAAAAATTAATATTAATATTTTGGTTAATTCATATTTATGATTCCTTTAGTACTTTTTGGTAATCGTAAATTAAATAAAATGGAACAAATTTCTCATGAAACCACACCACTTCATACTCTTATATAATGTAAAGTTTACAATTAATAAAGTCATTTGAAATGGAATTTAAATGAGTACGATTTTTAATTTAATCATCTATAAAACATTTTTTAATGTTTATTTTTTTTCCATCATATCTATGAAAAAATCCATTGTTAAATTTTACCAATTCAATATTTGTATAGTTAAGGTTTTTATAAACCATATAGACTTCTACATTTTTCATTATATATTGATACACTATGTATCATGATGTCATTTCATAATATGGTTATTTTTGTTTTCCCAAAAAACATCTCGTGAAGATTTAAATACATAATATGACTTATTTTTTAGATAAATAATGATTATCTATTTTCAACATATAATGTCTCATATATTTACCTTTTTATTGATGTCAGACAAAGTTGATTTCTAAAATATATTTGTCCATCGTTATCAAAATTTAATTCGTGATGAAACTCTTACATAGTCTCATAATAAATATTCTATTATTGTAAATTACTATTTCATTCCACCTTAATATTTATCTCCCATATTATTATTACTAATTATTTGATTGATTTTAGGGTTTGTTAGTGGAAATGAAGAATAAAATATATTGTACCCAAAACTTTAGTAAATTTAATTAATCCTAAATGAAATTAAAGATTCATTCCTTTTAACAAAATAATTCCCATGTGTGGCCTTTTCAAACCCTCCACATAACGTCACCCACTCCCCCATGAAGGAGTCATTTCTTGGAGGTAGAGCCCCAGCCGGGGTAAGAGCCGCTGCCAGTTGAGATGGTAGAGTGCCCAGAGGGTAATGGTCTGCTCGATAATGGTTCATCAACGAAATATGTCAGCATAGTGGACAAAACCTCAATTTTCCCACCCAGTTGAGACCGGGAGACCCGGCAAGACGGGTGGATCCTAGGGGAGAACCTCGCCCAGAAAGTGGACTCACATGATTTGAACCCTAAACCTCCCAAAGAATGACGTGTTTAGGCCACTCACCTAATCCTAAATTGAATTATATATTGGAAATTGAAGAATTCCTGGGTATTTAATGATCCAAATGATAGTGAAATTAAATCATTTGTGGTAATTTTATTGGCATGGTAATCATTACAAACTTCTTCATTTTCCTCCTATGAAATAAATCCAGTTTGGATATTGTGTTTGGAGGAATATTTTCCAATAAATACTTATTTAATATTACCTAAGAAACCTAAACAACCTATTATAACCATGAAAAAGTGATAGGGTACCCTAAAAGTTATTTAGGACCCTCTGCAATATAAAACAAAGAAATTGTAATGAACCTAACTCAGATAGTCCTGTTCTGGTGTATTGCATTATTAGACTGGGATAAGATACAAGGAATTTAATCGTAGAGTACTAAATAGAATTTAGTTATTTTAGTATAGTTACACACTTGAAACCTATATTATTATTGAAAACACAATGTGAAACATAATTTTTCAGAGAATATCATTATTCCCTATAGCATATCCCAACATATAAATCATAGTACTCATCGTTAATTATAGATAAATGAAAAGCATAAGGTTTATCTAAAATGAAAACCAACGTTTAAGTATGTTGGAAGATACCATAATCAATAAGGATAATCACCATAATAGTAAAATAATTGAAAACATTGTTCCATTTATATAACATGATATGGAATAATCATCACAAAATGGTAAATAACTAAAAATAGCTTCAATTTAATTAAAAATTGAGAATGAAATTCAACCACATGTAACAACATTATTAATTAATAATGGATAATAATAACATAATTATCAATGAAGTAAATTATTAATTATTGGAATTCATGGTCTTAGGCATCATGATACCTCTACTATAAAAATCATCCTCAATACAATTTAAATTTATCTATAGAATTCCATTTAATTTTTTCAACAGATTTGACTCATGAAACAAATCGATGCATCGTGGGGAAATCTATAACCAGGACTGAATTGTATCATCATGTTTGAATAATTTCTTATATATCCATCAATTGACTAAATTCTTGAACAATGTTAATTACCATCAAATATCTATATTTAGTAAAAAAATATGTATTTATCAATATTTTTCAATATAATAAAAAATTCAATATGGGACATCGTATATCTAACTTTTATATGGTCAATACAATAAAAAATCACAGGATAAAATATATTAATATTTTTGGGACATTTAATGTTTAATGGTCACAAGAATGTGAATATCTAAGGGGTACATTAATACACCAAAAATGCTAAACAAAAAAGTTAATATAAAGGGTTTCCGTAGTAAAAATGAACATAAAACACCCATATAAAGAATAAGGATGTTTTCAATAAGACATATACATAGTGGGGTATATATAATATAATGACTTTTTTATATGATGAATAAAAATACCATAACAATATAACTAAAAATTTTGGAAAATTTTCTATTATTTTTTAAAATAACATTCATATTTAAAAATATCACAAAACATTTTCAAAATACATTTCGTTGAAAATATATTTTTTATAGTTATTATGGAGGATTAAAAATATTTAATGGTCATGATGTTAGGAAAATCTATTCCTTCCTTGTACAATGAAAAAAATCCTTTAACAAATTTAGTAAAATCAAAATAGTTTTTATTTTGGAAACAAAACTGTCATTGCTTTCATAAGATTTTATAAAATGAAAAATGGGTGAAATTTCATTTATAAATAAATTTTAAAATATTATAAACCTTTTTTATAATATTTATATAAAAATAGTTTTGGTAAAAATATTCTATCCGACTGAATAGTGAAATGACAGAAGATTTTCTTAAAAAATATTTTTAGATATTTTATGGACCAAAGAGTAGAAAAATTGTAATATAAATTTAAAATATCATGAATTAAAATGGAGATGTAAATGAAATTATACTACCTTATAGTTATTAAATAAAATCATTCAACTAAAATACAAAAATAAAAAATCTCTATAAATTTACATTATGAAATAAACCCTTATGACGATCATAACACTGAAAAGAGAATTAACCAATGAATAGATTATAATTATTAAATTTAAATCCAAACAAAATAATAGGAATTACAACAATATATATTAATGAATCATTAAAAACACTATCTTATAATATTAAATAATACGATGGAGTAATATATCCCAATGAAAATAAATTTAGTTTTGAAAGACCTTTCTTCTTGATAAAATTTAGGTCAAAACCCCTATGATGAAAAAATGAAGAATACAGCCTCAAAAACCATGAAATGTTAATTAATCATTATATTAAACTTCAATGGTTCATTATCTACATCATAAAAATGAAATTATATGTAAACAAATAAACTATTCCTAAATGATGGGAAGTTGATCTGAAGTCTACTAAATCAGACTGAAATTTGGTGGAATGTTCATTAACATCCTCTATAGTGGTTTTCAACATGACATTGACTTTTAATATAACCATATTTATATTTGTATATCATATTTTACTTTTATAACTTAATAAAACCCTTTGTTAAATAATCAATAATTACTTTCATTGTGTATGGTTTTAATGGCCTTGTTTTCTCAATCGTTCTTTGACAAGAAGGATATGATTATTGTGAATATTATATAGATCCATAATAGAGGAAATAATATTTTTCACATAATTACCATATTATTAATTTAATTAAATCTTTTAAACTAATAATGAAATTCGAGTTCGGAAAAAATAACTATGTTGTAATCTTGGGGATGGATGGCCAGACATACCCTTGACTAACATTTCCATTATACAATGAAATTTATGGAAAGAAGGTAAGTGATATTTTAACATTATACAATGATAAAATTAATATATATAACATATTATTTTTTTAAAAAAATAATTATATATATATCATCTATGGTGATGGATATTGAAAAGAGTGTCACATCAATTTATGAAGGTGGTAGTCCATAAGTAGTTGAATGATGTTATCATTTTTTATGGTTAAAAATAAAATGATATATTATATTTTAATAACGAAAAATAATTCATGAATATAAAAACTATTTCATTTATATAACATATATGAATTAGTTTTATCCTTATTAACTTCCATGTAATGCACTAATGAAAAACAAATCAATCAATTCGTGAGGAACTAATCTGTCATACACATAAGTGATGTTATCGTATCCCTAATGGAATATAATATAAGAAAGTTTCTATATCATGTAGTTACTTAAGAGGTATAAATGTGTTATAAATATTATATATATATACTTCATATCAATTATAAAACCAAAACATGGGAGGTGGTAATGGAAAAAATGAATGACATTGGTTCATGAGTCGGTAGTCCGCCCTAAAAATTGAATGAAGATTTAGTAACCCTTATGATGTATTGAAGATGGTTTTACTTCATTAAAAAAACATAAAAAAAATCCATATACATAATATAAATATGAATTATATCATAATAGTTTAACAAAAATTTAAGGTGGTGGAGGTAGAAATGTAATAAAAATTACAATTTAAGAACACCATCTCTTCTATATGTAACATCCACAAGATTTCATGAAAAGATTTCACAGAATTAATATATTCCAAAAAAAAGGAATATAATATGATATTAGGTGTTTTGGGAAGTTATTTCTCTAGTTTGTAAACTAATACTAAAATTTTAAGTAGTGAATATGATATAACAGGGTGTGGAATTGTATATGTGAGGTGAGTGACACATTAATTATTATTAATAAGAAACACATAAATGCATATTTTTCACTTGAAAAGTGGTCAAATATTATTTAACTTATATATGTAGACATTATATTATATAAATATTTATATAAAATATGTTTTAGAATGGTTTTTGTCCATTTTAACCCTTATGTTTTTATTGTAACACCCCGATAAATATATTTTTACCTCAACTGAGGAAATTTATTTTTACGATATTAACTATTCATAGTTGTTAATAATTAAATTGATAAAAATTATACAATATATATTATTATCAAAATAAATTTATTTCTATTTTTCTAAATTACTTTTACAGATGTTGTGAATTTAAATTTTAATTAATCTTAGAGATGCGATGAGAAATAACGATTTCAAAGAGTAAATGTTCAATATCATTAAAAGAGTGTATATACATGTTAAATAAAAAAATAACTCATGATAGAAATTCGATCAATAGATGTTTTATTAGACTTTATTTTTAATTAAAAAAATAATTTAACTTTATAAATAACTTAATTGAATAGGAAAATTTTAATTAAAATTCATTGTTTTTTACAATATTAATAGAAAAGTTAATCATATATGATAAATATAATAAATTCATCATTAGTTCATTTTAATATTACGATTTAAAATTTGATTTTAATTATATCAAATTAATTTTCTAAATATAGAAAAAACTAATCTTGAACATTTTTCACAAAACTTGACTAATCCGTCTTTTTGGGAAAAGAAAATTTTATAGATTTTTTTTCATTTAAATGATTCTTATTATATTTATAATAAATAGATAACCATAAAATTCTATATTTAGTAAATAATATTAATAACCACAAATTGATATTCTAATTTATAATAGTATAATATATTATGGTTTATTTCGACTTGAGGTTTCTTTTTTCGTATGTTATCAAATATAATTTACATTTTTTAGATTTTCATCATGTTATATTCTCTGATCAAAATATTAATATCATCATCAAAAATTATTCATGATATGAATAATCCACGTTTTGAAAATTGAGAATACCATTATTGAAAAACACACATCATAAAAAGAGTTTATAAAATATCATCTTATTCTAAGTGAAATGGATGTAAATTGATTATATTTAATAACACGTGACTTGATTTATTAGTATGATACCATTGGTGGAATGCGATGAATTTTAAATGGAAGAAAGTTATTAGTAATTATAGATATTGATAGATATAATTAGTGGTAAGAATGTATCAAATTAATGGTTAGGTAACGACCTCACGATAATAAGTCATTGATGATTTAAAAGAATATATAATTCATCTGATATAAAGGTAATAAGATAACATTTTTTTCAAGATCCTTTGTAAAAAGATGATGAATTATTTTACATTTTATAAATATTATAAAATATAATTGATATGTAACTATTTCATACGAAAAATTTCATCCTTTGGTTTTCCATCGATCAATTTCAAATTCTTCTCTCTCTATAAGAAATTAATATGAAAAAATTATAATTTCCATAATGAAATAAAATCCACTTTTAATGAATCATTATATTCATAATACAATGATAATTCATTACTCTGATATATTTTTATGTTATAAAAATATCTTTAAAATAGGTTATCAAATTTTTATAAATGTTCAAATGGTTATGTAAAAAACTAATATCCAAAACTCCATCTTCTGTTCTACTTATACGTTTCATAAATGGTATACCATGTGACATTTACAAAAGATGATGATATAATAAAATCCACTTTTAATGAATCATTATATTCATAATACAATGACAATTCATTACTCTGATCTATTTTTATGTTATAAAAATATCTTTAAAATAGGTTATCAAAATTTTATAAATGTTCAAATTGTTATGTAATAAACTAATATCCAAAACACCATCTTATGTTCTACTTATACATTTCATAAATGGTATACCATGCGACCTTTACAAAAGATGATGATACAAAACATTAGAAATACGTTCAATAAATGTCCAAAGTTAACTTATCATTAATCCCAAATATCATGAAGTATCTCATTATCTATATATACTAAACATGTTAATACCTTCATATTTTAATATCAATAAACATAGTAATAACATGAATTTTCATTATACAATATAAGAACATGAATTAGTACTTATTCATTAAGTAATAAATGGATTGTTTGATATATTCCGAAAATGAAAAAATGTTGTTTACTACATCAATGATATCATGAACCACAATTTCAACATTTCATTTATCATTTACAAAGATAGATGTAAGATCCAGATAACATTATCTATATCAATCATATATTTATGCTAACATCATTATCTGAGAATTGGGAAAATATAAATAGTTATCCTTACCTAAATTATGTGTTTATAAAATATTTATAAATTATATTAAAAACAATTTCATGTTCATTATTACTGTTCAACATATGATTTTAAATCCTTAATTAAAATATATGGAAATACAATACAAACATATTTCATAATAGTTATAAGTTAGATACCATTGTTAAAAAATAAAATGTCATGATTATTGAATCTAATCATAAGAATAGTTATCATTTTTCTTTGTTTTTGGTAACAAAATATACTTAACAGTGATCCATTAGATTCTTTTGAGGTATATTCAATTGAGGCATGGAAAATTCATTTTTACAGTTTCAAATCTAATTACTTTTAAAGAATAACACATTGAAAACATTTTTCATTCCCTCACAATCAAAATAATGTTTTAATTTTTCTTCATGATTGTATAAATTAGATATTCCCTTTAATAAAGTAAAATGTTTTTATATTTTTGAAATTATCACATGATAATAGATCCATTCAACCATTATTCCCTTAAACTGACACTTCCCTATTGTCCTATTCATCTATTAAATCCCTTTAAATCCATTATAAATAAATAATTATTTATTCACTCTTGTTATCATATGATACTATATCTTTATATGATGATAATATTTGGGTGACTAGTTCCCATCAAAATATATCTTTAATCCCATTTTGAAAATGAACATTTTTGATATATTGAATGTCTGCATTAATATAGTTTGCATTTGTTTTTCCAATATCCTTTTATAAATGAAGGAATATGCTATATTAGACTATATCTTTAGGAAACAAAATATATAATCCCAAAACATGTTACATAAATAACATAAATTGAAAAAACAATAATTTTAAATCTCATAATAAAAAATTTGTTTCATTGGGGGATATATCTATTTTTATATCCAAAATTATTGTGTTTATGGAATATGTGAATTATTCAAATAATATCCCCTATGAGTGTCAAAACCTGTGTGTAGTATGGACCATTTTCATGCACTAGGTAATGATTAAGAAATCTCAATATTCCCTTTTCGAATTTATTACCCATGGAACATCTCTTCTTGAACCACATAAATTTGCAGTATCATGATAGGGATATATTTATAAAGAAATTAAAATAATATCTTACATAATGAAAATTTTGTTAGTTCTTATAGAACTATTTGTAATATCTCTAATATGTTTTGGATCCATAACCTATATTTTATTAAATCTATATCATAAATATTCAACTAAGAAACCTTTGATAATAACATTAATGATGGTAACCATAGTAGACTAATTCTAGTGTCTAAATTTTATATATTGAACTTGGATTCAAGGAATCTCATCCAAAAGGAATAGTAGTTTAGATGTATTTTTCAACAATATACATAAATGTTTCCAATTTTATATATGAAAATAATTAAAAAATAATGTTTTCAGTAATAATTTTATTCATTATAGGATATACTTGCATATTCATCATGGTATACTTAATGGATTTCTAAAAAATAAATTAAAGGTGATATATAATTCGTATTAATGATTATTTATAGTAGATGATATAATCAATAAAATACAATAATAAACATTGAAAGTTAAATAACTGAACACACATGTCATTTAAATAAATGGATAAGTCATACTCATTAATCAAAGGAAACTGGTTGTTCTCACCTTGCTCTCCCTCTCTTAATCGGCCCGTTTAGGGGTTCCCCATAAGACCCTCCACTTAGGATTGGCCGAAGGTCTGAGAGTCACATCCTTTTCCCCTATTATTCCCCACTTTCATATCCTCCAGTCTCCTTCCTCCTCTGTGGTCTTATCATTCATTTGATTTCATCCTTTTTTTATTTCTAGATGGTGCATCTTTATTAGTGTTCTTATAACATGGTCTTTTATTTTGGATTTGTGGTTACACAAGGGTATTTGGTTAAGGGGTTTAGAGGAAATCATTTCATCAGGATATTATGTTTCGGCTCGATATTGGTTTTGGATTCTGGTTTCTATCTCGCTGTGCTACCCTCATTCAGTTACCTATACCGATCTTATCCCTTTTCTGACCTCAAGGCCCTTTACTTATCTCTATGTCAAATCTGAAATTTTGGTTCGTCAAAGGTTTTTGGAGGCGTGTATCAGTGGAATATGGTGGCCATCACGTAGTTTATTTCAGTTTTCAATGATTTTTTATTCATTTCCTTTGGATTTCTATCTACTCAAGACCTGCTGGGTGACGGTTCTATGGGTGTTTTTTGGTATGGATTTGCATTGTTTTGGTTATAGAAGAAGCTATCGTTGGTTCACGATGATGTTGTTTCTGGTTAATATTACTTTATTTCCATTTTTAATGATGTGAGTTTGAAATGTTCTGGTTTCTTTGTTGTTTCTGGTTTGCAACATCATGGTGTTGGTTTTATAGTGGTTGTGAATGTATTTGGAGATTTATGGCCACTAGTGCGATGTTGGGGGCAATGATGGTGGTCTGGATGACATCGATGGTGGAGATGTCCTTCTCTATTGGTGAAACCATATACTATGATGTCACTAATGGAGGATGGTAGTTATGTGACTAGATATTTGTTTAAGGTCATGATTTATGATGGCTCAGAGGTCGAGGTTGGTTAACTAATATTTCACGATGTATTTGGTGGTATTTTTTTATTTTCCCTTTTCAAATTTGAATGTGGAATTTTTGAAATTTGAATGAGGTAGTTAATGGTTTTTGTGGATGTGGGATATGTGTGGACTAGTGATCTATGCATGGCTCCCAATTACCTAAAAAATAGCTTTTTAAATAACAAAAAAATTGATTATTTGAAAAAAAGGTTAATAATTGAAAAAAACATTCTATTTAATAAATAAAGTGAGAAATAAATTTATCTCAAGATAATATAATTTTGAAACACTCATGGAAAAAAATCCATAAATGAATGAAATGATTAATAATTGGATATCATGATCTCAAGTATCATGATACCTCTATATTCTAGATCCTTCCAAAAAATAGTTTAAAAATACATGTGGAAACCTATTCAAATTAGAAAATATATTTTTCTCATGATACATTTTGATGAATAAAAGGGGTATGTATAAACATTCCCACCTGTATCTACAAGTATAAATTATTCCTCAAATCTTCAATAATCTATTTTATTCATAAATAATGTTCCTTATCATTAAATATCTATATTAATTAATCAATATGAATTTTCCAATATTTCCCTTGATAAACATTAAACATTACATGTATCACATTTTATCTAGTTTCTATATAATTATTAATCAATAAATACTCTGCATATAAATAATATTCATATTTATGTGAAAAATAAAATTCAACAGTCACATGAAAGTGAATATATTAATTGAGAGTTAATTAAAAAAATATGATTCAAGAATTTTAATTTTAATAAATTATAATGCCAATATGATCATACACCATTCATAGAAAGAGTTAGGATAGTATCAATAAAACATATCCTAGTTATGTGCAATTTTATTATTTTTTGGGTTTTGTTAATGATTATAAATTTCATAAAAATATCATAAAAAAATGTTGAAGAAAATATTTTTTAAATTACAAAAATAACATTTCTAAACTAATAACTGAGGGAAAAAATTTGAAATACAATTTCTTAGAAAATAATTTTTCAAATGTATAATGTTTTTATTAAAATAGTTAATGGAAATAATTTTTTGAAATTTTATACATGCATATTACATTGAAAAAAATATTTCTTTCATGTTTTTAGGAAATGAAAAAAGGTACTTTTATTAAAATTAAATCAATATTCTATTTGAAAAAATATTGTGAAATATAAAAAATTGGTAATAATGTGTTTATAAATATTTTACAAAAGGTTCAAAGGATTTTCCAAAGAAATCAATATAATTAGGTTTGGTATAAATTAATCTCTCGAACAAAGTGAGAAGGGATGCCATATATTCATAAAAAATATAAATTATATTAAGTACCAAAGATGGGAAAAATTGTAAAATTTAATGAAAATATCATTAATATAAAAATTAAATTATTATTAAATGGGTTTATAAGAAAATCTACAAAAAAATCCTGTAAATTAAAATGAAGAAAAAAATTACTATTAGAATTAGATTGTAAAATAAAATAATACAATGGTAATAACATTGAAGTTAGAATTATTCAATGAATATATTATGTGTATCAAATGTAGATACAAAAAAAAGGGTAAATAAAAAATAGATATTAAAAATTCATAACCCATATATAATTACAATGTCAAATACAATGAATGAGTTTTATAAATCCATTAATAGAAATGTAGTTTGGAAATTGTTTACAACATGGTACCAATTATGTCGAAACCCATTAGATGAAATTATTTTAATTTTAATTTAAAATAACATTAATTATAAATTATTAATGATATTAAATGTCAATAGTGATGTATATACACAATTTAAAAAAATTAAGTGTGTTTTTTTGAAGTATTCCTTAATAAGGGAAAATTGATATGAGGTCCCTTACCTCATGCTTCTTTTTGGTTAAATGTGAAGTAGCCACCAATTTAGTTATCTCGATAATATTATTATGTTATAAAAAAAATATTAATTTTTATAATATCCTATATGATAAATATTTTGCATCGTAACATCGATTTGTTAATAGTAATTCATTACATTCATTGTTTCACGTGTCAAAAAACTTGTTTTTTAATTCATACTTTATCAAAGATACAATTATTATGAATATTATATACTTATATTATTGTTAGAACATTAAAAAAATTCATTATTATTTTACTAAATATATATATTTTATGATCTATCATTATAATTGTTGTGAAAATTGGATGATGTTACAATCAGATAGATGGTAGGGCATACATACACATGAGTAATGTTTCCATTTTATAGTGATCATTATTAGAAGAAGTTAAATATAATATTATATTTAATGAATGATCACAATATGAGATATATATTCTTATTCATTAAAATATACATATATATATATCGTCCATGTGGGTTGTGGAAGAAAATAGAGTAACATCACATTTTGAAGATGATAGACCACATGTACACAAACGATTTTCTCATTATTAGCATATGAAAGAGAAAGATATATTAAGTTTTCATAATGATAAATATGTAATTAATATAATAAATTTTTCTTTCAAATAACATATTTTTTTTACTTTTTCCGTCTTAACATCCATGTAATAATTTAGTAAAAAATGAATTAAATCGATTTGTTATAAGTTATTTCGTCGCATATACAAGTGGGGTTATTATATCCCCTATGGAATTGAATTTAAAAAATAAAATATGATATAATCAAAAAATAGGTAAAATAATTTTATTTATATCATAAATATATATATTAGATCCATAATTATAACCAACTATGAGAGGTGGGAATGGAAAAAAGAAGTGACATTGGTTCATGATGCTATATTCCACCATTGACAGATATTATGATTTTGAATCCCATTTTATGTATTTAGAGTTGGTTGTAGCTAAAGAACATAACATAAAAAATATAATTATATGGAAGATAATGAGGTTATTTTATCATCATGGATAAATAATAATTGGAGTATGTCGAGGTTTAATTATAATTAATACACATATTGATGAATGTTACCTCTTCTCCAAGTAATGTCCTCAAGCATTCACCAAAATATATACAAGGATGAATATATGAAAAAATAAGGTGTCTCGAATGATAGAAGTTATATTGGAACTTATTTATTCAATTATTTTCTAAAAATTAGTTTTTAGGGCATCATTATATGAGGATATAGGGGTCTATTAAAAGTTTTGGGATTTGAAGACTTGTAAATTGTGTAATGAAATAGATTTAGCCAAATTTTTCACTTTTCACATTTATCCAAAATGATGTATTATTTATAATTATACATGATTGGTCTAAAAAAGTCCACAAAATATAATTTAGACATGTTATTAGGTCATTTTAACGCTTCTCCTTTTTATTTAACCACTAATAAATACATTTTTACATTAGTTGTGGTAATTAGATTTTTATTTTATCACTATTAATATGATAAAATATAAATTCAACCTCATTTAATAATATAAACTACTATTATTTAATATTTGAAATCACTTTTTTCAAATTTAAATTGCAAAATTGGAAAAATTAATTCAATATTAATTTCATTGATATGATCAGAAAGCTGGTTTTCAATGAGAAAATATTCAACAATTCAAAAAAATTATAGGAAAATTCAATATAAAAATGATTCCCATGGAAAAAATTGTTTTAATATATATATATATATAGTTAGTGTAATTTTAGCTTAAAACTAATTATAAATATATAATATATTGAAAAATAAATTTTTTAAAAGATAGTTTTTAAATGAAATTTAAAACCATTACACACTTTTCTGAAAAATGAAACATTTGATAAAAATCAAAAAAAATTCACCCTTTTATAATTTTAATATTCTTTTTTAATTAATAAAGATCATTTTATAAATTAAATTTAATAATATTTTTTAAAAAATAATTTCTAATTACGTTCACAAAGTAAAACCAAACGGCCTTTAGTATAAATATAGTTCTTAGAAAAAATTTCATTTTCATTTAAATTCATGTTATTTTATTTATAATAAATAGATAATTTTTTAAAAAGATTTATATAGTACTATTGATACCCTCAAATTAAATTTATAGTGAATAATGGTATACAATATTATGGTTTATTTGGATAATGTGTTTCTTGTCACAGACACAATCAAATGAAACACTCTTCTCTTAGAATTCTAAGGTGTTATAGAAATAATTTAAAATATATAAATGGTCAACACTAAATCTGAAATTTTTATTTTACAAATATTATATGATGATAATAAATCTAGGAATTCATGAATTTTTCTGATGATAATCATCTAATATAGGTATATAATTTCCATTTTTTGCTGGATTGCAATACTTCACTACATGGTTATGGTGATATTCAATTTTGTCACTGATGTGTGTTTCTATGTCGATTTATTCACTAAAATTGATTTTGTAATAATTAATGGATTCCAAGAAATTTTAACACAATTTTTCATCTAATTATGTCCATGAGATTTTATATTAAATTTCTAATTTGGGATGTGTTGGTTTTATGGTCAAAATCTGGTTGAATATATAGTCATTCTATTTAATGGAAATGTTTTAAGAAAATGTTCTTCCAATGGAATAGAATATTTTATAATTTAATAAACATGAGAATGGAAAATGTCTAGGAATTATTAGTACATAATATAGGTTTAGGGTAATGATCGATAGTTTCATGATATATGATAGATAAGGTGTTACATAATCTATTTTAGATAATGTGAACAACTATCAATTCAAAAAACTCTGTAGTGGGTGAAGATCCATAGAGGTTATATATTATGATCATTGGTAGGTATATATTCATATATATTTTATCCTCCACATCCAGTATATATATTTTTTATAATTAATTGATTAATGTGTTTGGTGATGGGACAAAAGATACAACATTTTTTGGGGTAAAAGTATTGCGGATTATATTCATTTGAAGAATTTTCTTCGAATTGAAATTTTTGAAATTATATTTTATTTCAAAATGTTTATAATAAAATTAAAATTCATATCTAATTGTTTTTTAATAGTTCTTACAATAGAATTCATGGTTTTTAAATAGGTAACTCATATTATGTATTCTTGAACTCACCCCTACCCACATGATTCATTGTGTATTTTAATGTATCTGATTATTATATAATCAATATAAGGTCACAAATTTTATGTAGTGATATATTAGAGTAGATGTGTTAATGGTTGATAGTGTAGTGTGTAACGATGAGTTATTATAGGATATGGGTTATTTATAGTGGATATGGAAATGAAAATATGTTTTTATCCATGTCAGACATGTGGTAATTATAGTTATATTGTAAAAACCCTGGTTCCTATGTTTGTTTTAAAATAGTTAATTATAAACATTTGAATTGTAATTTAACTAAAAGTTAATTTATAATTTAAAGTATTTATTTTATATGTCAATAAAAATATATTCCATTATAATTATATTGTTTTAATTGATTGTAGTAACATGCCTATGGTGATTCTAGAATACAATTTATTCTTAGTAAAAGTTTTTATTTGACCTTTTGGTGAATCATTAGGATGATTTGACAAAAAAATGAATCATAGTATAAAGACCCAGCCTTTTAAAATACATGATCTAGTTTATTTAGACAAGAACTACCTTTCATGAATTTCCTTATAGTTTAAGATAATTGGATACTTACATATACATTACCAACCCATAAATTACAATGTGGACACATTTTATCCATATCCACATTCACATAGTGTAAAACATCAAAAATGAACCTTGTTTTATTCTCAAGAATAATCATATTGACATTCTGTGTGACTTATTCATTATAATCCCACATCATTAATCCCAATTGTTTTTTCTTAAATATTTTATGGTACTAAAATGATCAATATGGAAAATAACCAAAACAAACATGTAGTCTATTATAGAACCATGAGGTCAAAACATTGGTTTTCCTTTAACATAATAAATATTGATCTTAAATATTTATTTACAAACATATGAAAAAATATTTTCATTACAATTTAATTAATAAGAATCATTATAAGAAAAAGTAATGGTAAAATCATAATCATTAGGGTTTCATTAATAAAATATATGCCAAAAAATAAATATTATTTAAAAAATATATTTTGATACTAAAAGGGAATAATCATTCCATTAACTGATTCTGTATTTTCATACCTTCTAGAACAAAATGATTTCCATAAAAATTATTATAAAGAATATTAGATTCATATATGTGACTTTAGACACTATATTCATAGAACACTTATAAATCCGTTAAAATTGTAACAACAATATTGTCAAATTCCAACATAATTCTATAGTGAACATAATAATTACCCAATGAATTATAAAACAATATAGGTGAACCCATTTCTTAAGAAATATTGGGATCACCCATTTATATGAAATATATCATGATAATTAATTATTATAACCAATGTACATGGAACATATCATGAATAAATAATTTTATATATCTACCATTCAATTATAAAACCATAAAAAACCATTTTGAATCTATATGCAAAACACTTTCAGTTATTAAATACCATTTCTTTTCAAAACCAATTTTTGAAAATAGAATACCAAGATGTAGGGAACTTGGTTATTTTATTGGAAGAACCTGAGAAATTTAAATGTAATAAAAAAAATCACAGAACAATTATAGTGGATGGAAAATTCATTATATCTAAATATGTAAAAATAAAACATTATTTCTATCATTTGTAAATATAGGAAAAATATACCCCAAAAATATTCATTTTGAGAAACATTGAAAAAATCATAAAAAACTAATATTTATTTTAAAATTATATTTTATTTTTTAAATGGATTGATAATAATATTTAAAAGACATGTACATTGAAGATATATATATATATATATATGAAATTTATCTTCTTAGCATATAAGAAGAGGTATTTAAATTAATGTTCCCTTGATGAAAAACCCTAATTTTTTTTAAAAAAATTGTTAACATAGTAAAATATTGTAAAGAAAATTTCCATATAATCCCTTCAACAATAAATTATAATTTTCATTAAACATTTATAAGAATGAATACATATAATAAATAGCGTTCAAAGTAAAAAATTAAAAAAGGATTTTTAAATGGAAGTCCCTTACCTCATGTCTCACTCATAACATACCTTATTCATCATCATGAATAATAATAAAAGTAATTATTTACTTGAGTAAGAAACTTTTTATTATTTTTATTATTTTAACAATGTTATATTAAATTAAATAATTAATTAAATTTATGTCATGCATTTTGATGATATTTATCTCATATGTTCAAAATGGATTCGATCATTTTAATACAGTCCAAAAAATTATTATCCCATCATCGCCAGAATATTGATCAAGAAATAATTATCATACTTTTTAAAAAATAAAATTTAAAAACAAAACATGGTATATGGTTATAAAAAATGATCTACGTTACACTCATAGAGAAGGTAAGTCGAACACATGCAACTGTAATGTTTTTATTCTACATTGATAGTAATGTATTGAAGTTTAAAATTTTTTTATCCCTAAATAAATATAATTATATCATAAATTAATTTTTTATTTATCTAAATACTATTATATATATATTTTCTATGTGATGTCATGATGGACGATTTATCCCATCACTTCTGTAGAGGTGGTAATCTACACAAACTTACGCACAATGGATGTTATCATTTTTACATGGATTAAATGATAAGAATGTAAATGATATAATATATTTATAGAGAGAAAAATAAGTCGTGAATATCATTTATAAACAATCAACACATCATTATAACTGGACATGAGAGTTGGTGATGGAAAACAAATTACATCAGTTTGTGTGGTGGTAATCTTATCCACAAAGGAACGATAGTTTCTTTACATGTTTTATAGAAAAGTTTATATATATTTGTTGTGAAATTAACCTAAAAATCTCAATATATATAATATTCAGGTTTTTAATTTCTAATGTTTTTGATTATTTTAATATGGTAGGGAATGAAGAAAAAATAAACCATTTAGTTTAAAGATACATATCATCTTCAGAAAACCTCATTTTACCTACATGTTAATCCCCAAAAGTTGGTTTTATGACAAAATAATTACGACAATAATCTAGTTGTGGTTATTTGAATTCACTTCATTAGGTTTGGGAAGAACAATATGGGTTTTTATGTTTGAAAAATTCGATAAAATGTACCCTACTATATGAGAGGGAGGGGAATTCTTATAATTTTAAATTGTAATAAATTAATATAAATTAATTTTATATTAAAATTAAATGAGATTGAAATTTTTTAAAGTAATTTTTTTAATAGGATAAATCCCCTTATAAAATAATTATTTTAAAATTTGTTGTAATTTTTTCACCTTTACCGTTTTGTTTTAACTTGTGTTATGGTTTGTTTTACAATTACCGTGATAAAATGTTTTATTCTTCAATGGTCAATATATTTATTATAAAAGGATAATTTGAAAATAAATGGTCTGTTGTTAATAATATAAACCATATCTTACTCAAACCATGGAATGTAGGAATTTTTGGGATATTTTAATAATTTAATAAAATATTCATTATTCTAAAATAATATTAATGTTAATTTTTGAACCATTTATATAATTTTATATTTAAAATAAAAAGGAATCAATGGAATTTGAATATATGGCATTAAAAACTCTATAATATGTCATATTTATCTAATGAAATGAGGAACACCAAAATTTGTTCATATTATTATATTTTAACATTTTCAAAATCATTTATTTTGTTTCTTTATTAACTGAATTAATATAGTATCAGCGTTGCATATGCATTTAAATTGAATATTTCATCTCTATAAATTATAAGCCAATAACCAAGATAAATTAAAATCAATTTTCGTTTAAATGAATAATTTAAACTAGACATACATTCTTTATATCCTTATATAAAAAATTTAAAAATATTAAATCATAGAGAATTATATTTTTTACTTTTCCTTACAAGAAAATTTATGAAGTAAAAATCAAGGCCGTATAGAAAAAGATCATATATTATAAATATATATTAATACAAATGAAATATACTAATATATAAAAACTAATAAAATAATTAGTGTCACATTATAGTCATTAAGAAATTATGTTTATCCTTGATTAACACATATACCTTCACTGTGGTAAATTTTTTTCTATGATTAGTATTAAAAATAAATAAAGAAAAAATAAAAATATAAACAAAGTTTACCACCTAATTAATATATATGGAATCAATTATTTAATATTCAAATCACCTAACTGGTAAAATTTATTTCTAAATTATAACCACCTAATATGAGGACGAAATTAATTTTTAGAAAAAATATTTTTAAAGTACAATTTTTTTACTAAATTGAGGTATAAAACTATTTCCAATTACTATAATTGTATTATTCTAAATAATAACGAATTATTGATATTTTAGAATAAGACAAAAAGATAATTTTAATTTAAAAATATTTTAAAAAATATATTTTTCAATACACAATTAGTATTCTAAACTATTCATCAAAAAATAAAAATTTCCATAGAAATAAAAAAATATTCATCATAATATAAAATTGATATTGCGATTAAAGAATTTATATCCCCATTATCAAATTAAATTTATAAATATTTTAAAATTTAATTGTAGTATTCCCTCACAAAAATCACTAAATTCAATTATTGGTAGATAAAATTCCTTTTAAAAAAATTGAATTTTTATTTAATAAAGATCAACCAATATATATTTATACATTTAGAATTATTTATATATATATATATCATTATGTCATTAATCCAATATATACCTTCAAATTTAACCTCTTGTTTATAATATTCATACTTAAATAATCATATTTTATGGTTCCCTTAAGATCATTGTGGTTTTTCACATATATTATCAAATATAAAGTCCATGTTTTAAAATATCAATGTTTTTCATTCTTTCCCTCCCACATATGTAATTGGAATACAATAATTATATCTATAATGAACTATCCTCCATCTGAAAATAACTTTATCAAAACCCTATATCATAAAAAGTTTTAATAAAAGATCCACTTTGGATGAAAGAAAAAAGAATTTGATGATCATAAGGATTTAATAGGTGAATAAATAGTAAATAATTATTATGAAGTGAAAATATGGACATATAATAAAATAATAATTTCTTAGGAATGTTATATTGAGAAAGAGATCATTTTTCTCATGAAAGTGAATGATCAAGAGAATGTAAAGGCCCACTAAACTAGAAACAAAAGAGGTGGAAAAATGAGTGAGGATTCATCAGAAATAAAGGTAATTAGATTAATTTTATTTCATGATCAATTTCATAGTATTGATGAATTATATTACTATCTAGACAAATAAATTATGTAAATATTCTTACATAAAATGTATAATTTCATCCTTTTCAATTTCCACCAAAATCTTAAATTTCTATATAAACGAAGAGTATTCAAATTGAATTTGTATGCCCAGTATAGTAAAATTAACATCCATCGACTCATATAATTTAAAAATTGTATAAAAAGATATTTTTCCTTAAACTAGACATAAATAAAATTATTTCAAATAGGGTAGGATAATTATAAAATTTTATAAATATTCATATAAAAAGTAATACATTTATTACCAAAATTAAACAATATAAATAATGGTTTAACATAGGTAATTTAGTAAATATCTATCCTTATGTTTTCTAAAAATGTTCATTAATAATATTTAATCCCAAATATTGAAATGATTTTATCAAATATTCAAACATTACAAATATTTTATTTGTCGTTAAGTAAAATCAGTCACGCATAATGTATTTAAAAAGTGAATATGAAATACATATATAATAACAAAAATATTCCAATTATTTATATATATAACATGAATCATCATAATGATTCTAAAAGATAATTTTTCTTTTATTCCTATAAAAATATTCCATCATAAAAAAATATTTTCATTTACCATAAACAAATATGGTTAAAAAATATCGAACTTATTGCAAAATAAGATAAATAATTTAATCACCAAATCTCATTTCAATCCCATGGTTATGTACCTGATTACAAATATATTCATGACATCAACAAAATAATTTTATTCACATATTATTTGTAATTTCATACTAACTAGGAAATTACAAAGGATTTTTTGGGAATTACACCCTTATCATCATTTAGTTTCAAGTTCAAGTACTAAAACTTTTCTTGAGACAAATGGTTATCACTCGGAATGTGGGTTGTCATTTTACATAAAAATATAAAAATTTAATTCCTATAACATTCAAAAAAAATACGATCAATGTCCTCAAAATTATCATTAATCATAAAATCACTTATTAACCTCAATTTTTTTCTGTATAACTAATTGTTTTTAACAAAATCCAATAATCATATATGAAAATCCTTACCGAAACATGAAGAAAATTTTATTTTAATGTTTTATTTATCCCCATATCATATATCATTAAATGTATTCCTTTAAAAAGTCACATTTTTTCTAGAAAAAAATTCAATAGAATTCATTGAATATTACATATTTTTTAAAATATTGATTGAAAAATATACCACATCGTAATGTTTAATTGTTTCATGGTTCCAATTATTTTTTGAATATATTAAAAGATAATTTGATTAACATATAATTTAAATTTCCTTACATAAAATTTTTAAATATAGTGGAAATTAAATGAAAATTCACATTATCAAATCACCATTGATCATTTAGGATTATATTTTTTTAGAATTTTTAAATCATTACAAAATAAAATACTGAAAATTTATAATAGGTACTCTTATACTCAATATCAATTTTTCATACCATATAAAATCATTAAATAAAACACATAATCCTTTTATGATAAATCATTATAGCCTTCAACATGAATTATTATATTCCTTTACCCATAATTAAAATCAATACTTCTTTTAAAAAATTTATGGAAAGAGAATAAAAAAGATCACTATAGGACATAAAACCATGAATGTATTTGTCTGTCCACATATACATATAAAAATATAACTTAATCAAAATAAATGTTGGACTCAAAATAAACCCCTTTTCATAACCAATATCCAATCTTCTCTATATAGAATTTATGATAATCCATTTATTTTGAAATTCATAAGGAATAAAAAAGTCAAACAAATTTCATTCCACATTTGAATTTAACTTGGAAACATTTTCACAAAGTTATACTTTCTATTATACATATATAATTTATATCATGGTAAAATTTGTCACGACCCGTCCTCGGGGCCCGTGCTGTGACTACCCCAAGCCCGCCTTCCATAGGCCAGGGGCTGGCGACTAGCACCAAGCCGTAAATCCCGGTAAAGGGAAGGCATTGCCTTTGTAATGTAAAAAAGAACCACAAAGTAAGAAAGTGGAAAAAAAGTAAACACAAACTAAAAACTGGTACAACATTAAGTGCGGAAAAGTAAAGGGGCCGGAAATACAAGCCCAACTGTAAAGTACAACTGAAAGGGGAAAAACAACAACTGAAAAGTAAAGCCGCAACGTCGAGCTGTCCACTGGGAATCCCACCTGAAGGGTGGGTACAGATAGCCTCCACTACTCCTCGGGCCCAGCCGACCGCTCCGAGTACGTCCCACCCAGTGGTCCACCTCCGGGTATCGTCCTTCTCTGCAAGCCTGAACCACGATCAGCGTTATACGTCGTCTGCAACCAACACAACGAAGTGTCGGCATAGCCCGTGCAGGGGTGAGTATAAGCTACTTGTTAGGGACCCCGAGACCCCTGAAGGTCTCCCAGAATCCACAAAGGATAAACCACAAAAGAAAGATACAATCACGAAGTAACATCCAACACGACTTAGGTATATGCCCATACATATACCTAAGTCATCAATTCTCGCTTGGCTCCAATATCAGAGATCAAGTACAACCCAGCACACATAGGAAAGCAAACATAAATCCACATAGGATAGCACAACACAATCCACAAAGGAAACTAAAACTTAAATCGACACAGGATAGCACAACACAATCCCAAAAGGAAAGTAAAATGTAAATTCACACAGGATAGAACAACACAATCCACAAAGGAAAGGAAATAGGATTTAGATCACACATGATATACTTCTTCAAATGATGATAGAGATTATCACTGATCCATCTAAGTCGTCGGACCCACAAAGGATCGATAGGTACTAACTCCTGTAATGACCCACAAAGGATCTGACCCACAAAGGATCGAGAGGTAACTAACCCCCGTAAAGACCCACACAGGATCGGGCCCACACAGGACCTGTAGGCGCTGGCCCACACAAGACCGCTAAGCGCTGACCCACATAGGATCGGACCCACACAGGATCGGTAGAACTGACCCAAAAACGATCGCTGAGTGCTGTAGTCGTCGTCGTCGAATCCACTAAGGATCGCTGCACAGTCGTCATCATCACAGTAGCAGTCGCAACCAACCCTAGGGTTCCCGCACACAACAAGCTCGATCGGGAGGGTCCGCTCCACGAGTCGAGAGGCTGATACATCAACTGAAACATAGCCCAGAGTTGATGTATCCAAATTTTCTGTATCGTCAACAGGAACTCAACGCAACAGACGGCGCGTTAATCGGACGCCTGGTCTGAGAGTTATTGGCTTTTTTTGTCCTAGGGGCCCGGTTGGTTTTTAAGGCAAAACCAACCCGACCGTACTCCACCTGTGTCCAAACCTTGGGCGGAGTAAGCCAAAAGATCTGTCTCACTTAGAGGAATTCAAAAAAGTCGACCGCAGGTCAATCAGACGTCCGTAGCTCAAGATATGAGTGTTTCCGCTCCGAGGGACCGGTTGGTTTCATGTACGAACCAACCCGGCCAAACCCAAAGTATTCTGAAACCTTGAGTGTGATATACCGAAACGACCGACTGGATCCAAGGATCGCATATCTGCTGATGGTGCATCTTTCGGAGGCCCGTAGCTCATATAATGAGAAAAAGACCGAAAAGGTCTGGAAACGGGGGGTCTAGGCCCGGACTGACCCGGCCCTACCCCCCCTGGGTCAGCCCGAACCGGGTCGACGGACCTGGGTCCGGGTCCGACCCGGTTTGGCGCGACCCGGCTCGGCTCGGCCGAGCCGACCGAGTGGAGTAAGCCGCGGGGGCGCAACCCCCGCAGGATGGAGTGCCGCGGCCTCGCGTGGGTCTGCGCTGGGTCAGCGGACGTGGCTTTGCCGCGTCCCGTGTGTCACCGGACCCGCACGGTCGCGGGTCTGGTTGCCCGCCGCCGCCGCGGCTGAAGCCGCGGCGGCTCCTTCTGGCGGCGCGTCGGGGCGTCGTCGCCGCCGGCCGCCGGCGACCTGCACCGCTGGTGGATTCTGCGGGCCACCAGAGTTGCTCCGGTGGTCCGAATCCACTTCCGTCTGCGCCGAAGTTCCTCCCGGGTCCCATTCTTCACTGCCAGGCCTTCAAAATGCCATTGCGGCCCCGTTTTTCATTGTCCATCAATCCGCGCATCAACGGAAAACTGCAGAGGGTTGTCGGGCCGTGTTTGTTTGGCCCGCCCCCTCCGCGTTAGGTGATAACAATCGGGAATAAATATTCAACACATGAATAACAAGCAAGGCACAATTTTAATAGAATAAAAATTGAGCTTTGATCGGAGTTCTTTGTTTTAAAAGAAAAAATCACGGGAATTAAATGTTATTCTCAGATAAAACCCCTACCTCACCATAGTTTTCGAGTGTGCGTTCTTCGTGGAATTTATCGTCGCGGAAGGAGGTGATCGTCGCGTCGCGGAAGGGCGTCGTGTCGTCGTGGAAGGGCGTCGCGTCGTCGCGGAAGGGCGTCGCGTCATCGTGGAATACGGTGTCACGTCCACGAACTCCGAGGTTCAATAACATGTAGATTTAATTATATTAATTAAATCCATGATGTTGTTATAACCCACAAAGACATTTAAAAGAAGAAACCTAAAATCTCCTACCTCAAGCAGTTGGTGATCGGAGATCGTTGCAGGGAAGAACGTCTCGGAAGAAGCGTCGTCAATCTCCGAGGGTGATGGCGTTCTTAGCATTTTTCGCGTTCTTCGCGTTCTTCGTGAAGGAGGATGAAGCCACAAAATTTCTGTCAATAGCCTCTCAATGAGAAATCCTCAAGAAGTCGTGTGTTGGTCTTATTTTATTATTAGGCCAAAAGATTGTAAACAGGTTAAGAAACGATTAAATTAATTCATAGAATTAATTTAACGAAGTTAACTTCCCAATTAATTGGTGCGTTAAGAATTTAAGAAAACGCGTCAGTTGACTTTCATGATGACTGGTTTTCGCGGGGGCATTACTTAACGGAAAAGAAACGGTGGGGCTCGTGTGGGCCCCACCTCACAAATATCCTACCAAGAGGGTAGGATATTTTTGGATAGCACCCTATCTGCATTAACTCAGCTTAAGAAGCTTTAAGTGGCTTTCATGTGGCTTTAAGTGAAATAAAAATAAAGTTGTCGCACACTTTATTTTTTAACTTAACCCCAAAAATTTGAAAACCACACCTGAGAAAACGCAACTCCGGGAGAGGCGTTTCTAAGAAAATGTCGGCGCTGCTATTCCATTGGTTCCCTCGGAATTTGATTCCGAGCACCGGTTCAAAATTTATAAAAACCCGCTCCTTCGTTCACTGAACGTACCCGAGCCAAACATCGGAAAATTATTCTGGGCACACCGGGCCTCGGAATCAGGTGCCTTCAGAAACATCGTTCTTGTAAAATTCCAAATAAAATTAAGAAAAAAATTTCCTTGAAATTTACGGGTCTTTACATCAATCCCACCTCGGGGCTTCACGTCCCCGTAAAGATATATCATAAACTAGGGAAACAAATGTGGGTACTGAGCATGCATCTGAGCCTCCCTCTCCCAAGTTCTCTCCTGGAGGTTCCCGTGCTGCCATCTGATGCGCACAAGAGGAATCGATCGTCCACATAGGACTCGCTCCTATCGATCCTCGATCTCCACCAGGACCTCCGCAAAAGTCTCCCCATCATCCACGTCTAGCTCCCCATGGTCAATGATGTGCGTCGGGTCGTGCACGTATCTCCTCAGCTGGGATACATGGAAGACGTCGTGCACCCGGTGCAACTAAGGTGGTAGAGCCAGGCGATAAGCCACCTTGCCAATCCTGCTGAGGACCTGGAATGGTCTGATGAAGTGTGGAGACAACTTGACGCCTCAGCCAAATCTCCGTAATCCACGTAGAGGTGAGACACGCAAGAAGATGTGGTCGCCATCCTCGAACTCTAGTGGCCCCCACCTCCTATCAGTGTAAGACTTCTGCCGGCTCTGAGCTGTCCTCATCCGCTCCTGGATGACCTGGACCATCTATGTCGTGGCTCGGACCATCTCTGGTCCCACAAGTGCTGACTCCCTAGGGTCTGTCCAGCACAAAGGAGATCTTCAAGGTCTGCCGTACAACGCCTCGTATGGTGCCATCCCGATGGTGGAGTGGTATCTGTTGTTGTACGCGAACTCCACCAAGGGTAGGTGGTCCTCCCAGCTACGACCAATGTCGAGGACACATGCACGGAGCATGTCCTCGAGAGTCTGAATGGTCCTCTCTATCTGACCATCAGTCTGAGGGTGAAAGGCGGTGCTTAAACGTAGCTGTGTCCCGAACGCCTCCTGCAACCCCTTCCAAAGCCGGGAAGTAAAGCGAGCATCTCGATCGGAGACGATAGACGATGGCACACCGTGAAGCCGTACAATCTCCTGAATGTAGAGACGACCCAAGCTCTCCACTGAGCCCTGCTCTCTGATGAGTAAGAAGTGAGCCAACTTGGTGAGTTGGTCGACAATCACCCAAATGGAGTCGTGACCTATGGATGTGCGTGGAAGTCCAGTCATGAAGTCCATAGATATCCCGTCCCACTTCCACTCCGGGACCTCCAAGGGTTGTACCAAGCCTGCTGGTACCTGATGCTCTGCCTTCACCTACTGGCAGGTGAGGCATCGAGAAACGAACTCTGCCACAACCTTCTTCATGTCTGGCCACCAGTGCTGTCGTCTGAGGTCCTGGTACATCTTCGCCACTCCCGGATGTACCGCCAAAGGAGAAGTATGAAACTCTCTCATCACCTCCTCTCGTAAAGCGACTGGTACTAATGTACGTCCACTAAAAATGATGACGTGCTCCGCTTCAAAAGAGAAGCCATCAGGTGCGTGTCTTGAGGATATCTATGCACGCCGCGTCTCACAGTCAGTGTCTCCACGCTGTGCCTCTCTGACCCGCTGTAGTAGTGGAGGAGTGACTACGAGAGACTGAAGGAAGGCTGATCCATCTCTATCCATGAGGGATATCTGCAAAGAGACTAGCTACTCTATCGCCTCCTCAATTAGCTGAATTCCCATCCTCCTGCTGAGAGTATCGGCTACCACGTTCCCCTTCCCAGGAGTATAGACTATCTCAATGTCATAGTCGTGGAGGAACTCGAGCCATCGCCGCTCTCTCAGGTTCAGGTTCTTCTGCGTGAAGAAGTACCCGAGACTCTGGTGGTCAGAAAAGACTGTAAATCACTCACCCATCAGGTAGTGTCGCCATGCCTTCAGGGCGAAAACCACTGCTGCTAACTCCAGGTCATGGGTAGCGTAGTTCTACTCATGCGGCCTCAACTGACGTGATACATAGGTGATCACTGCCCGCTCCTATATCAGGACACATCCGAGTCCGGTCCCTGATGCATCGTAGTAGACTATGTACCCTACTCCCTCCTCAGGCAACCTCAAGATAGGTGCGCTGTTCAATCTCTGTCTCAGCTTCTGGAAGCTTTGCTGACATCTGTATGACCACACAAAGGGTTTCCCCTTCTTCTTCAAAGCTGGGAGTGGTGCCGTAACTCTGGAGAAGTCTGGCACAAATCTCTGATAGTATACAGCTAGTCCCAAGAAACTCCGCACCTCTGTCACGCTTTTGGGTGGCTCCCAAGCTAGCACTGCCTCGATCTTTGCAGGATCCACTGCAAATCCCGCCTCAGAGATGACGTGTCCTAAGAAGTGGACCTCACGTATCCAGAACTGACACTTCGAGATCTTTCCATAAAGCTGGTGCTTTCGGACTGTGTCTAGTACAACACGCAAGTGGTTGGCGTGCTCCTCCTCAGTCGTCGAGTATATCAAAATGTCATCGATGAAGACCATGACAAATTGATTGAGGAATGGCTGGAAGATCCTGTTCATGAGGCCCATGAACACTGCTGGAGCATTGGTTACGCCGAATGGAATAACCAAGAACTCATAATGGCCATTCCGACATCTGAAGGCCGTCTTCTGCACGTCCTCATCCCGAACTCTGAGCTGATGATAGCCTAACTTGAGGTCTATCTTCGAGAACCACCATGATCCCTTGAGATGATTGAAGAGGTCATCAATCCTCAGTAGCGGATACTTGTTCCTCACTATCACCTAGTTCAGGCGACGATAGTCGACACACATTCGCAAGCTCCCGTCCGCCTTCTTGGCGAACAATATCGGGGAAGCCCAGGGTGAAACACTGGGTCGGATGAATCCCTTGCCCTGCAAGTCCTCTAACTGTACCCGTAGCTTTTGAAGCTCAGCGGGGGCCATCCGATATGCTGGAGTCGATATCGGGGCTGTCCCGGGGTACATGACAATATGGAAGTCAACCTCTCTACGAGGAGGTAGTCCTGGAACGTCTTCGGGAAAGACGTCCGCGTACTGATCCACCACTGTAGTAAAACTAGGACTTCGCACGTCAGCTACTCCTAGGATGAGGCTAGCCAACTGATGAGTGATGGGCTTTCCTCTCCTTTGCGGAAGTCCATCCTGTGATGCGAAGGCTCCCTTCTCGCCAGTGAAGGTGAACCTGCTCCCGTCAGTGCATACACATCGCACATTGCGCCTAATATAATCAATCTGTGCATGGACTGTAGATAACCAATCCATGACCAAGATGACGTCGTAAGGCCTCGACGCCGCTACAAGAAGATCCCAGCCGAAGCTCTCGCCTCCTAGAGTAAGATCACACTACTGGCACCAGTGCGTAATCGTCGAGTCTGCTCCCGTAGGAGTCTCTAGCCGTAAGGATCGAGCCAACGGCTCTGTCGGAATCTCCGAGCTCCAAACAAGGGCAATGGATATGAAAGAGTGACTCTCTCCTGTGTCTATAAGAACTGCAGCAAGGGTGGAATAGACACAGATCAAACCTCGAATCATCTCGGGCGCGTCGTGGTCATAGGCCTCCGCTGCCTGGAGTTGTGCCTGTCTCTGCCCTCTAGATCCCTGTGGTCAAGGTGGACCTCCTGGTGGTGGTGGTGGAGCCTCAAAGCGTCGCCCACCACCTGCTGCTCATCCAGCTCCTCTTCCTCGTCCGCCTCCTCCCAGCGGACCGCCACGGTCGACCCTATGCCTCTGCCTGGGTGGCCCCTCAACTGTCTTCTGCTCCTCGGCACGGTGGGTCGGGCAGTCACGAGCCATGTGACCCTGTCCGCCGCATGTGTAGCACTGTCTGCCTCTCGAAAGACTGGCTCCACACTGTGTGCCCCTCACTGCCGAGCCAGTGTCCTGAGGTCGTCTGCGTGAGGGTCTGGTCTGCCTGGACCCCTGAGTCATCCGTCGACTGCCTGCTGTGGAAGACTCTACTACGTGCCGCCCCGTGGTAGGTCTCGCCACTGGAGAAGTCTCAGCAAGAAAGCTCTCGATCAAAAGGGCTCGCTCCAGTACTCCTGCCAGGGTCAGGATTCTGAGGGAGATCAGCGACGCCCTGATCTATTGTCTCAATCCCTGCTCAAAGGTATGGGCCCGGAAGAATGGGTCTTGTACCATGTCGGTCGAGTATCGTGAGAGATCGGTAAATCTTGTCGAGTACTGGGCGACCGTCAAGCTGCCTTTCCACAGCTGAAGAAGCTCCTAGATGCGCACCTCACGGAGGGTGGTCGGTACGAACTCTGAGCGGAAGAGGCTCTCAATGTCCGTCCAGAGAAGAGATGCCTCATCGTGCACCTGGAGCATCAAGCTCCACCATCGGCCCACTGCTGCCTGTAGTAGGCTCGCTGCGAGGATCACCAAGAGGTCTGCTGGTGTCCTCACTTGCCTGAAAACTCACACCGCTGCCTCCAGCCAGTCCTCGGCTACCTGGGGGTCCGTCTCCTAGCAGAACCTGGGCGGTTGCTGGCGCAAGAACTCATGCAGTGCACTAAGGCGACGTGCATCATCAGCGGCTGGGGCTGGAAGCATAGGTGGCTTGGCGGGTAGAGGTACCACCGGTGCCTCCGCCGTCAAATGGCCCTGTACCGAGGCCTCGTTCCTCGACGTGTTGTCCTCACGCTCAAGTCTCGGAACCCTAGCTGGCTGCCATCGTGGGGCCATCCTGAAAAGAAACAGGTGCACCACGGTCAGAACAGTATACCTGGTGAGCTGACATATAGTAATCACCAAGAAAACTTGTATCACACATGCAATCAATGTTTTCGTGCATTAAGTCGGAAATCAGAATTCAGGGTCCTAGTGTACGGATACATCAGCCGCCACACCAACACTGGACTCCCTGGACTGATAACCACACCCAATACGCTAAATACTATTGCTTCACATAGAAAAGATCCGAGTCCGCGTAGAACCGAACTCCTCTGATACCAATTTGTCACGACCCATCCTAGGGGCCTATGCCGTGACTACCCCAAGCCCGCCTTCCATAGGCCAGGGGCTGGAGACTAGCACCAAGGCGTAAATCCCGGTAAAGGGAAGGCATTGCCTTTGTAAAGTAAACAAGCACCACAGAGTAAGAAAGCGGAAAAAAAATAAACACTAAGTAAAAACTGGTACAACAGTAAGTGCGGAAAAGTAAAGGGGTCGGAAATACAAGCCCAACTGTAAAGTACAACTAAAAGGGGAAAAACAACAACTAAAAAGTAAAGCCGCAACGTCGAGATGTCCACTGGGAATCCCACCTGAAGGGTGGGTACAGATAGCCTCCACGGCTCCTCGGGCCAGCCGACCGCTCCGAGTACGTCTTGCCTAGTGGTCCACCTCCGGGTATCGTCCTGCTCCGCAAGCCTCAACCACGATCAGCGCTGTCCGTCGTCTGCAACCAATACAACGAAGTGCAGGCATAGCCCGTGCAGGGGTGAGTATAAGCTACTCAGTAGGGACCCTGAGACCCCCGAAGGTCTCCCAGAATCCACAAAGGATAAACCACAAAAGAATGATACAATCACGAAGTAACATCCGACACGACTTAGGTATATGCCTATACATATACCTAAGTCATCAATTCTCACTTGGCTCCAACATCCGAACTCAAGTACGACCCCGTCTACACAGGAAAGCAAACGTAAATCCACAGAGGATAGAACAACACAATCCACAAAGGATAGTAAAACGTATATCCACACAGGATAGCACAACACAATCCAAAAAGGAAAGTAAAACGTAAATCCGCACAGGATAGCACAACACAATCCACAAAGGAAAGCAAATAGGATTCAGCTCACACAGGATATACTTCTTTGAATGATGACAGAGATGATCACTGATTCATCTATGTCGTCGGACCCACAAAAGATCGATAGGTACTAACCCCCGCAATGAAACACAAAGGATCTGACCCACAAAGGATCGATAGGTAACTAACCCCCGCAAAGACCCACACAGGATCGGGCCCACATAGGACTTGTAGGCGCTGGCCCACACAGGACCGCTGAGCGCTGACCCACATAGGATCAGACCCACACAGGATCGGTAGCACTGAACCACAAAGGATCGCTGAGTGCTATAGTCGTCACCGTCGAATCCAGTGAGGATCTCTGCACAGTCGTCGTCGTCACAGTAGCAGTCGCAGCCAGCTCTAGGGTTTCCGCACACAAAAATCTCATTCGGGAGGGTCCGCTCCACGAGCCGAGAGGCTGATACATCAACTGACACATAGCCCAGAGTTGATGTATCCAAATGTTCCATATCGTCAACAGGAACTCAACGCAACAGACGGCGCATCAATCGGACGCCCGGTCTGAGAGTTATTGGCGTTTTTTTTCCCAGGGGCCCTGTTGGTTTTTAAGGAAAAACCAACCCAACCGTACTCCACCTGTGTCCAAGCCTCGGGCGGAGTAAGCCAAAAGATCCGTCTCACTTAGAGGAATTCAACAAAGTCGACGTCACGTCAATCGGATGTCCGTAGCTCAAGATATGAGCGTTTCCGATCCGAGGGCCCGGTTGGTTTCGTGTACGTACTAACCCGACCGATCCCAAAGTATTCCAAAACCTTGAGTGTGATATACCAAAACAACCTTCTCAATCCAAGATTCTCATCACCGCTAACAGAACGTCGTTCGGAGGCTCGTAGATCATGTAATGAGAAAAAGACCGAAAAGGTCCGGAAACAGGGGGTCTGGGCCCGGACCGACGCGGGTCCAGGTCTGACCCGGTTTGGCGCGACCCGGCCCGGACAGGGCGGCCCGACCCGGCCTGGGTGCGACCCGGCCCGACGGGTCGGCCTGGCTCGGCTCGGCCGAGCCGACCGAGCGGAGGAAGCCGCGGGGGCACTGCCCTCGCGGGATGGAGCGCCGCGGCCCCATGTGGGGCCGTGCTGGGTCAGCGGATGCGACTTTGCCTCATCCCGTGTGTCACTCGTCCCGCGCGGTCGCGGGTCTGGTTGGCCGCTGCCGCCGACTCGCGCCGTCGGTGGATTTCGCGGGCCACCGGAGTTGCTCTGGTGGTCCGAATCCACTTCCGTCTGCGCTGAATTTCCTCCCGGGTCCCATTCTTCACTGCCAGGCCCTCAAAACTCCATTGCGGCCCCGTTTGACATCGTCCATCAATCCGCGCATCAAAGGAAAACTGTGGAGGGTTGTCAGGCCGTGTTTGTTTGGCCCACCCCCTCCGCATTAGGTGTTAACAATCGGTAATAAATATTCAACACATGAATAACAAGCAAGGCACACTTTTAATAGAATTAAAATTAAACTTTGATCTGGGTTCTTTGTTTTAAAATAAACAATCAAGAGAATTAAATGTTATTCTCAGATAAAACCCCTACCTCACCGTAGTTGTCGAGCATGCGTTCTTCACGGAATTGATCATCACGGAAGGAGGTGATCGTCGTGTCGCGGAAGGGCATCGCGTCATCGCGGAAGGGCGTCGCGTCGTTGCGGAATACGGTGTCGCGTCGATGAACTCCGAGGTTCAAGAACATGTAGATTTAATTATATTAAATAAATCCATGATGTTTTTATAACCCACAAAGAGATTTAAAAGAAGAAACCCGGAATCTCCTACGTCAATCAGTTGGTGATCAGAGATCGTTGTGGGGAAGAAGGACTCGGAAGAAGAGTCGTTAATATCAGAGGGTGATGGTGTTCTTCGCGTTCTTCGTGTTCTTCACTTTCTTCGCAAAGGAGGATGAAGGCACAAAATTTCTTTCAAAATCCTCTCAATGATCAATACTCAAGAATTCGTGCGTTGGTCTTATTTTATTATTACGCCAACGGATTGTAAACAGGTTAATAAACGATTAAATTAATTCATAGAATTAATTTAACGAAGTTAACTGCCCAAATAATTGGTGCATTAAGAATTTAAGAAAACGCGTCAGTTGACTTTCATAATGACGGGTTTTTGCGGGGGCGTTACTTAGCGGAAAACAAATGGTGGGGCTCGTTCGGGCCCCATCTCACAAATATCCTACCAAGAGGGTAGGATATTTTTGGATAGCACCATATCCGCATTAACTCAGCTTAAGCAGCTTTAAGTGTCTTTCAAGTGGCTTTAAGTGAAATAAAAATAATGTTGTCACACACTTTATTTTATTTCATAACTTAACCCCAAAAATTTAAAAACCACACCCGAGAAAACGCTAATCCGGAAGAGGTGTTTCTAAGAAAATTCTGGCGCTGCGATTCCATCGGTGCCCTCGGAATTTGATTTCGAGCACCGGTTCAAAAGATAGAAATACCCGCTCATTCGATCATTGAACGTACCCGAGCCAAACTTCAGAAAATGATTCCGGGCACACCGGGCCTCAGAATCAGGTGCCGTCTAAAACTGCGTTCTTGTAAAATTCCAAAGAAAAATAAAAAAAATTCCCTTGAAATTTACGAGTCTTTACAAAATTTGTAGTAACCATTATCCAAACTAATATAATACCTTTATTCTAAAGTCAGACATATTACTATAGATTGAAAATAAAATTCACTCTTTGATTAACCATCATAGTTAACCATGGATTAACCAACACTATATACACCCAATATATATTATGAGAATCATAATCGTTCAACTCCATCCCATATTCAGAATAACCATACAATGAAATTTTATTCCTAATGCATTGGATAGATATTATAGAACCACATATCTTTTATTTATAATGGAACCAACTATAATCATAATCATTTTACATGAACCAAAACATGATATATAAATCATTGAATCATAATAAATTTTCTGTAAGGAAATAGAATTACCACTTTGAAATAACTTATTTAAAAATATATGAAATTTTAAAGGAAATGATATTAATTGAAAAGTGGCATGTATAATTTTAAATTATACTTAAAATAAAATATTATCTTCAAATCAGGAAAACATTATTCTGCCATATATGTTATAAAAACATTCATTCAATACATTTTTCAGAAAAGTCACAATGTCCTATGTTTTGAATACTTCTAAATGATTCATTTAAACTATTTTGTAAAAAAATAACATATGGTTAATAATTACATTAATCAGTCATAAGATAATTATAAAACACCCTTATATATTTTTTATAATATTTATGTTGATGAACCATATAGTTTCAATGGAATCCTAAAAATATAATTTTTAAATGAAAGTCTCTAAACACTTTAAAAACATTAGAATCCAAAGAGATATAAAATAATTACATAAAAAGACAATAAATATAATATGAATAGAAAACTTAATGATATAAAATTTAAATTGGGATGTATATACACCTCATATGAGAATATAGTTTCATTACTTCAAAATAAAAGGAAATTGAGACGATGTCTTTTAGCTTGAGTCAGAATGTTCATGCATGTTATTAATATTCAATAATATTAAACATTGGATAATTGTATACATTTTTTATAACACTTTTCCTGTTTATTTTCCCTTTTATATATTATTTTAGGTTCTTGGGGGTATAAATACATTTAAACAATGTCTGAATGGAAAGGCATAGGCCAGAGAGGTAGGTGATAGGCCCCTAGAGGTATAACCCACCAAACCATACACTTAACTACATTATATATATCTCTCTAAAAGTCTAAGTGAGAATTAAGCCTATTATAAGGTCCATACGCCTGAAATTTGTGCTAGAATTATTTTATTGAATAGTATTTCCACAATACCTGGTAATTTATAGTACCCTCTATAACATCGCCACCGCTATATTACTTCAGTATGACGATTATGATTATAGTGGTCACTACTGCACTATATACATATTAATATTAATAATTTGTTTTCATTTTTATTCTGTAGCTATAATTGTAAATATAATCATGATTGTTAGTAAAGAAAAATTTACTATGTTAAATTCAAGAAAAAGGTTGGTTATACGTACGCATGAGTGTTATTTCCATTTTTCCATTATTTTTAAGGAAATAAAGTAAGTGTTAATTTATATTTAAGCAATTAATATCATAAATATCATATTAATTAATTAAATATATCTTTATATATCATTTATAAAATGTGTGGATGAAAAAATTCATATTTCATTGTGAACACGCAGTCTAAATTTATGTTGCAATGTTGTTTTTATTTTATACTAAATAAAAGTGTAAATAGGAAAATGACATGATATCTTATAATATTGATAAATATATCATGAATATCATATATCAAAAATATTTTCATATTTATATCATGTCTTATGAAATGTTGAACGAAGACGAATAACATTGATTCACATGGTAGTTGACTATCATAAAAATGAATGATGAATTACTCTTTCATTCAATGGATTTTAGAGATGATTAGAGATTTAAAAACTAACATAAAAATATAATTATATTTAGGATACTTTTTTATTATTATTTTTGTGTGATATTTGAAAGTACAAGAAGTAGAAAAAAAACTAAACCTTACATTTGAAAACTATAATTATTCTTTGGAAGCCGTCCATTGATGAACACCTTAATACCACTAAGATTTCTATCATGAGAAAAAAATTCCAATATATTTCTTTTAATAATTATAGATTTTAGTTTGGGTAGGTCTTGGATAAAAAATATGATTTGAACTGTGAATAACAAAGAAGAAGAGGTTACATTTTATAAGAGAGTGGTGGATCACTTTTGGAATTTCATAGAAAAAAATTTGTATAAATAAATTTTAATTCAAAATAAAATAAAACTAAGTCTATTTTAAATATAATAAGATTATGGTTATAAATAATCTCAAAAAATAATATTTATATATGTTTGTTATAATTTTCTATTCTTATATTTTTATTTTAACCCCTCCTGAACACGACTTAAATAGCCAATGAAAACATGCTTTTTTTATTTTATGTGTGAAGAAAAATACTATAAATGAAGAAGATACCTATAAAAAGGCAAATTATTTTTTTCAAACCCATATCATAGTCATTTTACTGAATATAATATTTTATAAAAATTATATCATTTAATAAATTATTATTTATTGAAAAAATTCATTAATGTCATTTTTTAATAATTTTCATTATAATGACTTAAATAATAACACCAAAACCACATTTATTTTGAAAAAATTATCCAAGAACTCCCAAAAAATATAATTTTAACTTATAAAATTAGTACATCACAATAATTATTTCATATTATAATTCCTTTAATATTTTTAATATCATTTATTAGATTTATCCATTTTCAAACTAATTACTACATTAGTATTAGTAAAAGAATTTAAGGTAATTATTTTGTAAGTAAAAATTAAAAATATGTTTCCATGATGAATATAATCATTATAATTTTAAAATTAATATTTATAATAGTACATATCTTTTGAATAAAACCATATTAAAAATATTTTTTTTATTAAAAACAATTTTGTGGGATTTTTAACATTTCATTAAATTAAATATTAGAGAGATCATAATCACATCCAAATGAAAATAAAATGAAATAAAAAAAATATTATAAGGTTATTGGTGAAATAAATCATTATATATTATCAATAAAAGTTTTAAAATCATTTTATAGTAATTATCAATTTAATTTTAACTTCAATAATATGTTTTACACTTTACTATGATAACAACAATTATTATTGTTTTTATTCGTGGTCAAATAAATTTAATGAAAAATATGAAATAAATTTAGAATAAATGATTAAATATTTGGAATCCCTTTAAAAAAATACCAAACAATATTTTTATAATTTAATTTATTATTTAATCAGAAGGATGTAATAAAAATGGGTTTTTCGAAAAATAACTTCATTAAATAGAACATTTTTCTTAAATTAAAATATAAAATTCCATTTAAAAACCATTATTTAATAATTTTTCATAAAAATAGACATATTATAATTAAAATATAATCCAAAATGGAATTTTACATCATTAAAAATTTTAAATAAAACATTGTTATTAAAAATATTAGTATTTATAAATATTAATTGAAAACTATATACTTTTAGAAAAATTTCAAAAAATCACTATAGACTAATTATAATATTTTTATATCAATAAAAAAATTCAAATTATAAAATAAATGTTATAAAATAAGTTTTATAATATTTATTGAAATTTCATATATTACTCACACACATATAGCAGTCAAAAACAATTTTTGATTAAAAAAACATAACATTGAAGAATAAAACGGTGTTACTAATCATTGGGTGCTTATATTAAGATAGTTAGTAAGAAATATTTAATTAATATAATATTTACCTGTATTTAAAATGTTAATTAATTAAATTTATACTCTCAAAATTAATCTTTTGTTTATAACAGTTATATTTATATATTAAAATTTAACAACTCGTTTAAGATATGTGTTTTGTATCTTGTACACTATAGATAACTATATCACTTTTCAAGACATGGGATGTTACATTCTCCACTCCACACCCTTTAAAAATACTTAGGTATTCAATGTTGAACATGAAATTAGAAATCAGGATTTACCTTTGTAAAAAAACTCCATCTCAAAATGGTTCATTTAAAACTCATTTTAAATTATGGAATTGAATGTACAAATATTATCAATAATATCACATTATAGGATTCCATAAAGGAGAATATAAGTTGGAAGTGAATATAAGGATATATTTGAAGAAAAGTTTCCAAGGAATGTTAATGAGGGATTGAGAACATCAACATGATAGAGTAAACCATCACAATAACATAAATTTGTGACTGGTTAAAAGGTCATTAATTTTTCAGTAATAAAATAAAAACGTTATAGTTAATCTTATAAAATAATTTTCCTAAAATTAAGGAATTACATTACTTCCTAAGCTATGATCATAGATAAATAGTCTTACCTATCATGATGACATTAATCATATATTCAATTCCAAAGATAATACAATTTTTTTCTCAAAATTAGGAGTATTTAGGATGTGTTCTTGCAAGAAGAACTATACTATAAATTTATAAATAAATAACAATAAATAACAATATATTCCGAATATATATATGAATTAATCAAAATTGAAATTTTTATCAATATGTAAGATAATTTTCAAACAAATTCTATACATTGAAAAACATTATTATTCCCCAAAATTAAATAGTAATTCTCGATGTTCAACATAAAACATTCAAAAAATGTATATTCCTATAAGTCCTCAAAATATTCTTAACTAAAATAATAACACAACATTCATATTGATTTGATCAAATATTCTACCTATATTAATATAATATTTTTCTATAAATAAAAAAAATCACATATAATGTGTCTATACAAAAAATGAATTTTCCATAATTATATAATTTCAAGTGTTTTCTATTTATCCCCATATATAACCAATTTTACTATAAAGCCACATAAAAATCGCATTTACATCATAAAGATAATAAAAATATTATTCCTCAATTAAAATCCCAATTTTTTTTATTTACTTATCTATATAAGTTTACCAAAATAAGTGAATTTTTCTGAATTAACATCAATGTTATAATCAGTAAATTACTTTTCAATCTCATAGTTATCTCAAGGTAAAACAATATATTCCATAAAACAATAAATGGAAACACAAAAATATATTACTTCCACACCAATATTGTTTTTTATTTTTATATTTTTTCAATATATCAAATAAACTATCATCAATAACATATTGACCAAATTATTCTTTATTCCTTTATCATGTTTCCTCATATGAGTGTCTCAAAAATTATAACCATTTTTCTACATCACTTTTCAAATATATCAATTTCTTCTACTTATGTTTCCTACTTTTGAAAACAAAAATTATTATAAATTGTTTCAATATTATAATATAAACAATTATAACATCTATAAACTCCTTGAATAAACCTATAAATTTTTTTTGTAATATTTAATGGTATAAAATATTTCCATTATATATATATTTTCCCCTAATCTTAATTAATAATTAGAACATAAGATAATAATAAATTATTAAAATCAAGACATATGGGTCTTCTTTAAAGTCATTGATCTCCCTGTTATTCTCCAAAATAATGTCCCTGGATCCATAAATGAAATATTTATATTCTTAGTGGAATTACACTTGTTCAACGGGGGAGGTGATTCGATCATTTGAAATAAAATATGAGAGATCCCATAATGAAAAGAAATTATGGAGAAATGAAAATGTTTTGGATATATAAAATATTTTATTTTATATTATTTGGATGCTGAAATTTCATTCAATATCATATAAAAAGTATTTTTATATGATATTGATTATTAAATCATATGAAATGGATAAGAAGTCCATGTGAGATCGTTTTCCTTAAATATTGATAAATTATGTTTAATCAATTATTATAGACAACATTAAAAACCTGAAATCCTATTAAAAATATAACAGTCCATGTAATGAAAATACCAATAGAAATTCTACATTATTATATCATTTAAAAAAAACTTAATATCACCATTATTAAACATATTTATAACATTAATGTTTTTTCATTATTATTATAAAAAAATGTAATATAATTATTCCGAAAAAATTGTTCATGTTAAACCTAGGGGTTACCTATACTTTATCATAGTAAAAATTATCCCAAAATCACATTATTCACCTTAAAATGACATCAATTAAAATATCAAAAGTTGGTTTTGAAAAATTTTATAATATATTAAAGTTTAAACTCATAAACCATTAATGGTATCTATAACGCTAGATATATCATCTAATCAAACAATAATATTCTCCAAATTTTTGAAAATCATACTTTAATACCAACTATAACAAAATTTCCTTAAAAATTTCTTATTATAGTGACATTAAACAAGATTTCACTCTCTCAAATTCCAAAATGTATGTTAGGTTTATATTTTTTTAGAAGTTGGTAATAAATATGAAATAAAAAACTTATAAAACATAATAGGGAAACTTTTATTATAAAACCATTTTCCCACAATATTAATCCATCAAAATAAATCATGTTTTATTTTAATGAAAAGTAATCAAACAATAAAATTAGATTCATATTTTTCCATACCGAGATTTTAAACCACTACAAAAAATTTTAAAAAAATTCTATGATCACAAAATTCATTGTAAGGGACATAATATAAATAATTACATGTCTATCCACGAATACATAATAAAATTTTCCTTTAAAAAAACATTATTCTCATAATAAACTATTTTATTACCAAATAAATCATATTATCTTATAAAAAAATCATAAAAAATCATTAAAATATTTATGAAAAAATAGAGACATTGTTTTTTTAATGAAAATTTGAAAAGAACATGATTTTTTTTTCAAAAAGTTATACTTTTTATTCTATCATATAGAATAACCTTTATGGTTAAATTTTTGGTAACCATCATAGATACTCATGAAACACATTCACATTTAACTTATAAACATTACCATAATGTAAACATCATTCATACTCACATATTAATAATTACAGTTAATCATGTAATAACCATCAAAATATATTCACATTATTTCATAATAGAAAACTAGTAGTCTAACTTCATCCCATATTTAGAATATCCATATAGAAAAACATTCATGACCAATTAATTGAGGGGATATCATAGATCAACACTTACTTGATTTATAACAAAACAACATTTAATTATATTTTTTTAAAACAAATAAGATAATAAATTAAATATTTCATTACAAAACCATATCTTTAGGAAAAATAATTTTCCATTATTAAATATGTTGTCAGAAAATATGGTCAATTTTAAAGGAAAACATTTTCATTTCAAAAATAGTGATTTGGTTCCCCAATCCATTTATCCAAATGACATCTTGTGTAGATCCTCATTTTCTAATGAATATAGACTAGAAGTATGGTTCTAAAATGGAACTATGGGGAGACTATACCACCATATCTACATGAAAAAACTAGAAGATAATAAAAAAAATATCATACTCATAATTTTATATAGATAAAATAAACAAACTGATACAAACACATGTTGAAATAATATGAAATGTGATAACGTTCCCAAAAAACCGTTTCATACATATATCCCACCTCCCCTTGGGATGGTTACATAACATGAAAAAATAAAATAATATATAAAAAGGATCCATAAAGTCAATCATCCAGACATATCCATCAATCTATTACCACATAAGTAATCTTGGTCGACCGACCATACTTAATATTAGCCTCATCCTAAACCTATTCTTGAAATATACACATGATAGCTACTTAGGTACCCAAGTACAATGGTGGCCTGATTAATGTGTGATTGAAACATAAATAGACTCTATCAATGGCATTAAAAGAAAATTTAAATCATTGTAATGGTGCATGAAAAGTCATAATAACCATAAACATGAAGGTATATAAATAAGGTTTCATTATTTAGTAATTTTTAATTTAATAACATTTATTCTTTATTAAGAACTCTATTCATTTCCATGAAATGAATTTATAAAAATATAGTAATATTATTCATATATCAAGTAGGTCACTAGTCTATAGTAATGGTTCATCATTCAAATAATCCTACAATGATCTAGTAAGTTATATACAGTCCTGCCAACCACTAGGTCATAAGTTAGAAATATTGGATCATCAATCCATAAATCCAATCTGGACATGGAATTCATTTTCCGACCATGACAACCATGATATGGAACAACATGTACACCCCCCTGGGCTGAAGAGAACCTTTTCGTTCAATGAAAAAATAAGATCCATTAACATTCATTGAGAATCAGTCTATCCAACCAATAACAAGGGACTATACCATTTGTCCCACATCCCAAATCCATTAGTCCCAAGTCAAAAAAAAATTATCATTAGTCCATTAACCCATATGAGACTTTTTACAACATGTATAACCATCCCCAATCATGATATTATCATTTTTACCATTTATTTAATAATTTACATAACCCATTACTTTAATCAAAATATACCAAATTAACATCTAAACTATTACATTAATTACCCATATAATACATTTATTAAATTTTCATTAAACCATTTAATATTAAATACTGTATTTTAACCATTTCCATTGATTTAAAAAATAAAAACATTTTTCATGGTATTAAAGTACATTATATAAATGAATAGGTCAATAAAATCCAACCCACATGTTAGATATTATAAATAAACATTTCAAAAACACCCCTTAAAGACTTGTCTTTCACATTAAAACCTAAATGAGACATAATTAATAGAAATTCCTTGGAAAACATTCATGGAGTCACCCCTATTCATATTCATATAAGTATTTTATTTCAATTAGAAACACATATAAAATTTCCTTTTCCAAAACCACATTTCAAAAGAAGAGTCAATTCAAAATATACATTTCCCATATAAAATCCAATATCATTTAAAACCTAAAGAAAAAATATGAAATAATTTCAAAATTCATTTCTGAATTTTCATTAACACATAACATAAAAAAGTCTTGTTTCAAATGTTGGAACACCCCACAAGTTACCATATGTCTGTTATCCCATTTGTGGACGTGTAGACTACCTGTCCCTCTAATAAATGTGATACCTACACACATTACATGAAATTTTTTCTATATGTATTTAATTAAATGTATATAAAATATATTTCATCTATAAAATTTTAATTAAATAATCTAATATATTGAAATTTAAAATATAATTTTAATTTTTACCCTTTCATGCATTGAAAAAGCGATATCTTCATTCGTCAGTGTGTCCATTTCCACATCCTTGACGTGATGGAATTTATTTTCCAACCAAAAATATATATATATAAGTATATATGAATAAATTACAAGGAATTTATTATATAAGTATCAATTTTCAATGATAAATTTCAGAAAAGTTTTTTCCATTAGGGTCATTGTAAAATAATAACTATATGCATGCGTATACATGACCTACTATCTCCAGGAATGTATCATTGGTCCATTTTCAAAATAGTATTTCATGATTTTTTTTAAAGTAAATTTATATATAAAAATGATAATTATTTCATTATTAATATTTTATACATGTTTATGTTATTATCCCTTTTACCATAGTTGAACTACTAGTGTTGTTTTTTGACTCATAATCCAAATATTGTCAAAACAGTCCATGTAAACATGATTTTTCAAGTGGTTGTCTAAAAAATTTTAATAATTGAAAAAAAACAAGTGATAAAATTGAAAAATTTTATTTAGAATTTAAATAAGTAAAATAATATTATTATTCAAGTAGATAAAGACACACAAGAAAAGTAGGACTCAAAGTAAGGGATTTTATCTCAAAATCTTTTCATTGAGACATGTATTGATGTTGTTATTGTTTATTCTTTTATAATGTGTATATAAATCACATTTGAAATTCTATATCCATATTGTATATATTATCATTTTATTTAATGTTTTTGAATATATTAATATTTCTTGGTGATTATGATTTAAATATTCAAATATGTATAGGTTTATTTAAATGGTTAAAGATTTAGTTAATACATCTCCATGTTAATATTCATGATATTATTTAACATATATATTTATATGGTTATAAATGAATTATAAAGGTAATTTATTCTTATTTTTAGTTTCATTAAAAAAAATTCAAAATGCATATTTTTACGTGTTTTATATGGAACATTTTGTTATATAATAAAAGGGATGTTCAATTCTTAATGTATATAGAGATAAACAAATTCAACGCCCATGACCTTTTATGTGATTTATATACTCAGTTATAATATTACACATTTTATTAAATGAAAATAATTATTTTTATTATGATTTTTTTATTATAAATGGGTTTTGAAAACATATTGATAATTTCAATTACATGAAATGTTTTCTTTTGTGGGAAAATAAGATATTATGAGTGACATGTGGAAAATAATATTATTTTATGTGTCATGATAATATAAAGGTTCTTAGAAATTTTATGGTTCATTATATTACAAAACAATTTTGTGGGATCCATGATAAACCAGTTAAAGGTGGGTTTGTAAAAGTCTTTCAATGCATTGGGTATGGAAGTCGGTCGTATGGTTATTCAATTAAAATGGAGAAATTTATAAAAGTGAACAAAATGGTTATTCCATTTATATACGTGAAAAGTATAATGATATCCCAAGATCCAAATATGTTTTATCAAATATTATTATGGGTTTTATGGTTATAATTAATTGTATAAAATGATTTTATTTTCAAATGTAGTATTTACAACTTTAAATGGGGTAAATTTATTAATTATGATAAATATTTCATGTATTTAATTGTTTTTAAATAGACTAGTAGTTTCGTTATTTTTATATACCTTAAGGTTATTTTAATTCTAAAATCAATTTTTAATGTTTTTAAAAGAATTATGTATGATTAAGGTATTGGGAGAATTCATGTTGATAGTCATAAATAGTTTCTATAAAATCGATAATGATGTATTTTAAAAAAATTTATATGGTGAAAAAATGGATATTAATCATATATGTGACATTTTATGTTATGTTTATTTATAATGTTTTAATTAAGGACTAACTATGTAAAATGGTAAAACTAAAAAAAATCAAAAATATGAAACAATGTAAAATTATTTTCTTAACTCATGATTATGTATGGTTTTAGGGTTAGGTGTTTATAGTTGGCATTGAAGGGTTTTTAGATAAATTTAGTGTTTTGGGTAATTTAACTACATTACCCTGAAGTATTTTACCATATGGACATGTAAAAAGTTATATAAATTTACATTACCATGTTGCTACATTTAATATGTGTCTGTTCTGAATGGTTTTTGACAGTGGAAAAAAGAAGACCTAGTGGGATGGCACCGAGGAAAAAATATACTTCCGAATCAGCATCCCGATATAGATGGAATTAGAATTGGGAAATTTTTTGTAGTAAAGGATATGTTGAATCATGATATAAATCATAGTGATGTTCATGCTATAAGGATTATAGATATTTTATAGAGTATCATAACTATAATGGATCATTTCATGTAATAACACCCACAATAATTTAGAGGATCATATGGCCCTTATATAACCGAAGCTTGGATTAATTCCCTAGAAAATATATTTGACGTCATGGGATTCTCAGATCAAAAAATTGAAACTCTATCAGTTTATAATTTTAATGATGATTTCAAAAAATAGTGGTAAATGGTTAATAATATCTGGTAATCAGAAGAGATTACATATATAGACTGATTTGATATTAATAATATTTTTATTCACAAATATTTTCCTATCATTATTATCCATATAGAAGAAAAACAATTATTTTATTTAGGAAAAAAGAGTAATATTATGTGGCTACATATGAAAAAAACTTACTCAATTGGTCATGTATATATGAACTTTTATCCCAGATATTGATACTAAGATAAATCGATTTTACTCTAGATTACATCCAATATATAAAAGGACAATGGAATCTCATGAGTTCTATAACTATAAAAAACATTATTTGATGTTTTAAGAATGTATAAATTTATTTTTTAAATGATTATGTGTCCCATGAAAATAAGAAAAGGATTAATTCATCTTGGTTGGAAATGGGAAATCATTCATCCAAAAGGTTTATAGGTATGAATACAAAATTCCCATATTTTGAATACTGTGGTAAAAAGAATCTTAGAAAATTCCATTAAAATTGTAGGAAGGGATTCCTATATTAAATTTTTTTTCATATTTCTCGTGACTTTACAGAATAAAACCAAGAATGAAATAAATAACTAATTGAAATATGTTTTAGATTCCATGATTTATACAATTTTCCACCGTTTATCCAATGTTAATTACCCATTGTGGAAAGCAAAATGATCAAAAGAAAATATGGTTTTAAAATCATTTTCTATAACTACAATATATTTTTTTCCATCAAATGAAATTGTTTCATGTATATTATAGGTTTATTCAAATTATGAAAATATTATTTTTTATTATAGATCACCATATTCATTAAATTTTAAAAAATATTCCTGAATGTTAGGAATGTAAAATCATGAGGAGATGGTTTATATTTTAGAAAAAACTACTAGTGGGAATATTATGGAAAACATGATTTATACGGATATCCTATTTGCATTATTTGAATGGTCTTTCACGGATATCCTTCTGAATATCCCATAGTGTAGTTAGATATCAATTTTGGTATTTATTTTATATCTATTATTCATGAAATAATATATTAAAAAGAAAATATAATTTTATTCAAAAATTTCATACCATTGATAACTTACAAATGAGATGAGAAATTTTATAAATATGGTAGTATATTTTATCTATATCATGATTTTTAAAATAAAGAAATATTCCTGATTACTAACATCCCATTTGTAAATGAATTTATGATTTTTTTGATGATGAATTTATTAGTGTTCATCCAAATTAGGAAGTTTAAATTATTATTAATTTACTTCCTAATGTTAATCAAATTTCTAAACTCCCTAATCAAATGACTCATATAAAACATATGTAATTGATGGACCAGTTACAATAATTTCTTAATAAAGGATTCACTCAACCATGAAAATCGCTAAGGCTTTCCCCTCTTATATTTTTGAAAAAATTAAGAAAATTCCATTATAAATTTAATTGATTAAAGATCCCTGAATAAAATCACAGTTATGAACATGTATCCTTCTACACATATAAATAATGTATTTGATCATCCATATGGAGGTCATTGTTTTTCAATGATTTATCTATGGTCTAGGTACAATCAAATGAAGGAGAAAGAGTATGAAATTTCAAAGATAGAATTTCATATGATATATGGTAATTATGAGTTTAGAGTTATTCTATTTAGGTTATCGAATGAACCACAGGTATATATGAATCATGTGAATATAATATTCCATTAGTTTTTTGATCAGTTATTAGTTGTGTTTATTGATTAAATTTTTGTATATTTAAAAATCCACAAGTTACATCAACAAAAATTAAGGATAATATTAAAGACATTAAAATAAATAAAACTACATTCAATGTTCAATAAGGGTTAATTTTGTTTTTAATAAATTTAATTCATTTTATAGATTTTTTTATAAATATGGAATAACCATTAACTCTATTAAAAAAGTTGTCGAATAGTGACCAAGACATACCCATGTAATAGATATTCATAGTTTTCTAGGATTTATTTTGGTAATTATCGATGGTTGGTTGAAATAATTTCTCAATTATGTAGTCGACTGACTATGTTGTCATGAAAGGGAGTTAGGTTTATCCAAACTGAAGAATAATGTTTTTTATTTAATGAACTGATAAAAAATATTTATAAATTCCCATGTTTTGGACCTTTCTTTCTAGAAATGATGAATTTATCATCTATAATGATGGTTTGTCTAATTGACATGCAAGTTTCCTAATGAATAGTGACATGTTAATTTATGATTCTTATATAAGCTAAACAATAATGTGTAAAATTACACTATACACGATTTAAAGTCTGCTTGTATTGTTTTTTATTTAAAAAAATATGAGGCATCATTTTTATGGAGTTATATATGAAATATATGCTAATAAAAAATTACTGAAGTATATATTCCCTCAAAAAATTGAACTCGAGAGAGGGAAGATGGATGTGACTAATTAAGGATTATTATTACTCAACTCAGTATCATCTAGTAAGAAAAACGAGGCATACGATGCATTGAGTAAAAAAATTAAGGTTATATTAACTACGTTATATTTGGAATGTGTCAATTTGGTTAATTATATGATGAATTTTGGAATAGATGTTGTGGATATAAAGATATCCTCTATTTGTTTCTAGTTTCAGTTATGTCATTATTTTTAGAATGAATTATGACATACCATAAGGTGGATCAATCATTGCAAGAAATGATAGAATCTTTTAAGAATAATATGTTACCTAATTTTATTCTTAAAAAACATTGTGTATTTAAATTTGGAGAAAGATTATGTTTGCCTTGTGATTCAATGTCAAGGAATGAATTGTTGATTAAAGATAATAGTTATCTACTTTCCATTCATTTGGGCAATACTAAGACATACACAGTGCTTTGAATTTATTACTAGTGGGACAGAATGAAAAGTGGCATTGTTGAATTTACTGTGAAGTGTCTAACATGACAGAAGGATAAAGTAAAGAGACAGTTAACGGTGTGGACTCTTCAACCATTTCAAGTGATAGAGTGGAAGTGTGAAAATATATCAATGGATCCAATGGTAGTATTTCCTAACAAATAACATGGTAATAATTTGATTTAGGTTATTATTAATCGATTAAGTGAATATGAACATTTCATTCCCATCATCGATATAATGTATCTAAATCATCTATCAAAAATATATCTAAAAGATATTTTTTAGTTAAATTGAGTAAATATCTCTATTTTATATTATTGTGATCCTATATTCACATCCGATTTTTTGAAATGGACATCAGAAGTCATTGCATACTGGATTAAATTTTAGAGCATCGTTTTATCCTTAATCATATGGACTGATTGAGTGGATAATTCATACATTGTAATATTTTATTTATTTTATCATAATGGATTACCAAGGATGATGGGGTCGAAATATTTATTTGGTTGGGTTTTATTATATGAATAATTTATTTTCAAGTGTAATGATGGAACCTTATGCGGAATTATATGTAAAACAGTGTCAGAAAATATCATTTTAGGATGATATAAGACAATGTATTTTAATAGTATTAGATTTGGTGGATTAAATTATAAAAAAATTTCAGTCGATTAAATTATACATGATAACAACAGATAGGATAAACAACATTTATATAAATACATGAGAAATGGATCATTCATTTGAGGTAGGTGATCATGTATTTTTAAAATTTTAACTATTGAAAATTGTGATTCATTCTTCTAAGAATGGGATAATAATTCCACAATATATTAGACCATATAAAATATTGGAAAAAATTATAATAGTTACCTTTTGAGTGTACATATCCCTGAGTGTATCAAACGTATAATATAAATGTAATGTTTCAATGTTAAGGTAAATTGTACCATAATATTCTCCTGTTTTGAGCTCAGAAATAGTTCAACTAAAAGAGGATATTTCTTAAGAGGAACATGTATTTTACATTCTTGATAGTAGGTAGAAAATGTGTTAGAATAAATAAATTCAAAAAGTTAAGGTTTTATGATATATACATATAGTTTAAGAGACAACATGTGAATTTGAAAATTATATGAGAGAAAATATCCCTAATTATTTAATATGTGAATAAATTGAGGGAACCGAATTTCCAATAAGGGAATAATGTATCATCGAAGGTAATAATAAAAAAGTAATTTTTTATATTTTTAATATTGATGAATTATCTATTAATTATACCTTAATAGTTATGCTACGTCTAATAGCATACTGGAAATTCAACAATGATTTTCTCCGAAATCATGTGGTGTGTTCTAGACAGAGTTATACCAAACAATAATATTCTTTTAATCATACTATATTATGTTGTAGTTATCACCAATATATTATATAATTGGGAATGAATTGTAATAACAATTTTATGTTTAAAAATTCCTATTAAATATATTTACATTCAATAAAAAAAGAAATAAATTCTTAAAATAAGAAAAAATATAATTTTAATCTGAAGAACCTCTATATTTTTTAATGTTTGATTTGCTTCCTTTTAATGAATAACCCATTTTATGTATCGTATTTGGAACATTTATTATTTTTATAAGAAAAAATAATCAAAATTTTCTAAATTGTATCATAAAAGGTTACTTTTTGTTGATTGATGGTATTTTTTTGAGAACATTCATATTTTGATGAATACTGAATCATATTGAATTATAGATCAAATCTAATTTTTTATATAATTTATTAATATTGTTTAATTATGTAATTATATTGGTTTTATTATGTAATGAAATCAATTTTATATCATATAATTCAATTTATGTCATTGGAAACAATTTCACATTGAAATAATATTTAAAAATGTTGCAATCCTTTGAAAACATTGACATCAAAAACTTGAGTAGTCATCATGTCTGCGGTATTAAATATACAATAATTTCTACCAATTATATTATGGGAATCTGAAAAAATAGATTCTATATTTTTATTCAAAATAATTTATAATTTTTAATACGGCCAATATAGTTTTTTTACCAAAACAAGTGGTGAAAGTGCTTAAAATTAATTACAACGATTAAGAGGGAAATTAGTCTATCTGTGGACTAAACGATAAGTTAAGGCCCAAAATGACATAGAAAAATGTCGAAAACATATTTTATTTCCATATTTATACTATATACTCAATTTTATCATAATTGGAACATTATTGGAGTCACATTACAATGGAAAAATGTGGGTAGAATTTCATTTTAAAAAATTTACAAGAATGTCACTCCTCCCCCACTATAAAAAGGTTCTCCTCCTTCCCATTTATTCACAACTCTTATGAACAATGGATATCCCAAAACCTTTACAAATACACTCCCATCATCAATCCCCTAGACCTATAATACCAACCTTGTAATGAAATTCAACCATGTTATCCCTATGGTGAAAGCCAAATGGGGTTAAAAGAAAACGAGGTAACTTCCTTCGATAAGTCATTTAGATTTTTTCCGCCACCTCATGTTTTTTATTCCATTATTATACCATAAAAATATTATTAAAAATATACTTATTTATTTTCATTCAAATGTTTTTAACAACACATACACACACCTCCAACTTGCGGGTTAACAAAATTTCTATTATTATAAAGGAAACTACCACTTCATATAATCGTATCATCCATTTTTTCATTACCATATCTCATGGTTGGTAATAATTCTGGATTTTTTTTAAATGATATATATTTTATATTTATGATGAATTCATAATTATTTAATTTCTATAAACAAATACATTCTTCTGGTCCAATTTTTAATAAGATTACATTTTTTGTGGAAGTGTGGACTATCACCTCCTTGATGTGATGTTATATATTCAAAAATTACATACAATATATTAGGGAATGTTTTGACTAATTTTTTTTACATATATGTCTTAGAGATTATGTTAGAAAAATAATTTCCTCTATTTAAATATTATATATCATTTTCTTTATTACCTTTCACACATTAAAATTGTGATAACGTCGTTCAAGGATGTGTGGACAACCGCCTTCTCGACAATATGTGATTCCTTTTACATAATAGAAATTATATATATATATGTATATGTGATTAAATAAAATCGGTTTTATTGTATAATAATCCTTTTGGAAAGCCCAATTTCACTTACATTATTTCCTTAATGATCATTGGATGTTTGGAATGTTACTTATCCATATGTACAAGTTATTGTCTCTTTGATTGAAACATTGGTACATTTTTTATAATCATCCTTCATGGATTTTTTTAAAGAATAAGTTAATTATAAATATTATATTTATTTCATTATCATTATTATGTATATTTTTATTTAATTATCCCATTGACCATGTTTGACATAACAAATTGAATTTTCATACATAAATCAAATAAGTTCAAAACACTCGTCCTAAACATAATTTTTTAAGTATTAGTGTTTCAAATTGCAATAATGGAAATAAAATTAATGATAAACATAAAGAATATTCTTATGAAAAAATATTATTAAAATTATTTTATTATTGAGTTTGACAAAGACACATGTCACAAGTCAGAATCATTGTAATGGATTTTATATCAATATCCTTTCCTTGCGACATTTCTGGATTATATGCACCTTTATCGTTTTACATAGTTTATATACATCTCCATTTACATTATATATCAGTAATATATCTATTATTATTTTATTTAATATATTTTCAAATTTTATTCTTTCATTTCTATTACAATTAAAATGTTTGAAGTGGTATGGGAGGCTTGGAATGTTTAAATAATTAATTTAAACATTTTTTCTCTATGTCAATATTCTTGATATTATTTATCATATTTATTAATGTATATATATATATATAATTATTATAATGTGAATTTATTTCTATTTTTAATATAATTTAAAATAATTCAAAAGGAAATATTTAATGTGTTTTATGGAATGTTTTGTTCAATGAAAAAAGGATTGTTTTATTCTTAACATACAACACAAGAATGATTTTCCACAATAATGAGTATTATTTAATTTATAGATTCCTTTACATGCTTATATGATTTATCAATTGAAAGTAAATATTTTTAAATTTAGGTTATTTTGTTATTTTAAATGGGTTTTCAAAAATAGATTGAATATTTCAATAAATTGAATTTTTTTTCTTGTGAGTGATAATGAAATATTTTGAGTCACATAGTGAAAATTTCCCATATTTATGTTTTATTATAACATAATTTTATTTTGAAATATGATGAGTATTTCCTCGAAAAAAAATGGTTGTCGCATGATAATCCAACGATTGGTGGGTCTGTGATATCCCTCCAATGCATTGGGTATGGAAGTATATCGTAGGGCTATTCTTTTTTTAAGAGTCACATGTATAGAAGTCGAGCATTTATAAGAGTGACAAGTATAATGAATTACTAAGATACCAATAAGTTTTTTCTTTCTTACAATGTTTTTTCATGTTACAATAAAATGTATGTCATGAAATTATTATTATATGGAATTATTTTCTACTTATTATGGGTGGAAAGCACTACATTATGATAATTATTTCGGGGGATTTAATGTTTTCACATAGACTAAATTTTTCCTACTTTTAATATCAATTATTGAAATTTTCATGTTGCTCCAATGTTTTAAAAAAAAATTAATCGGACATAAATATTATTATGTTATTGGGTTAATTCTAGTTGATAGTGATGAAGAATTTTCATTAATCATGTATTTTTATATTTAAAAAAGTTTTTTTACTAAAAATATAAATAATGATCAGAAGTTTCCACTTTGTATTTTATGTTTTTTTTCATGTTTGAGTTATGTCTTAATTATCTAAAACTCATAACCTAATAAAATTTTAAATTATAAGGAAAGTAAAATTGTAAACATTATTCAATATTATTTAATATTTTATAGTTGGGACCTTATAGTTTTGTCACATATTTTTTTCAACTCTGTGCCAATTTTGAGGTTAGTTCTGCCCAAATCCACCACTCTCATTATTTAGCTACACTATTTTCAAAATAATGTGTTGAACATGAGTTCCACTACATTACAACACCTCATTTTCAAAATATTTAGGCCATATTGTTTGGAAAGATGTATTCTATACATTTTTTTGTAACTTCCTCCCACCAATTGTATGGAACATGATCTGTCTCAAACTATTTGAAACATGTGTTCCATGCCCCAGAAACTCCTCCACCTAAAATTATTTCCCCTTGGACCATGTATTTTTCTTCCATAACCATGGCGTAACCAAGATAATCACTCATGATCAATTCTAAATGAACTATAACATCATGGACACCAATTTTTCACTTGGTTTCTCGTAACATCTGCACTCCAAACTACACACCTTTCAAAAAACTGAAATATTCCATATCATAGTTTTAAGCCCCCCAAGATCTTCTTGATACCAAATCTTCATCTAAAAATTATTCCATTCCTAAAAAAACACTATGAGTCATTCCAAATCATGGAGTCTCATTATGAGTTTTAATTAAAATTCTACCCATCTGATAATAAAAATTCAAATTTATTCATAAATCCTTAATTCGTATGAATGTGGGATCATAAGCCATTTGACCATATTACACCTTATACTTGATAAGTATTAGTGGCCATTCATTTAAACAATAAAAACTATATTGTTCACCAGATTTTACCCAAGAAGATAATTAAACATTTGACATCCTGAAACATAACCCAATAACAGATTCTAACTCAAAGCCCCCAAATATCTAAAAAATTGAACAAACACACATTTTAAAAACTAAAACACTATCATGGAACATAATAAAGACCATACAATAAAAAATTTCCTCAATAATACATGATCAAAATTAAATATATGTTTCCCACAAACATAATCTTATTCTTATAAAAACCAAATTATAATACCCAACACCATAGACATAATGGAAATAAAAAATTAAACCTGAACACACCCATTATTATGATAACCATAATGGGTTTTACTCAAATCATAATGCCATATACAAAACGTTTACATTATCCATGGTATGTAACATAGAACCACAATGGTTTTTACTGAAATCATAATGCCTCTATAACTGAACCATGCCAAATCAAACACACATGTTACCTATCCATTACAAGGTTCATAACATCACAACTAATATATCATTACCCACCATAGAAGTGTCGACATCAATAACTCACCCAAACATCCAAAACCACATATTCCACACCCAACCACTAAAAACCCTATAATTTGATATTTCTATAATTACCTACACTATAGTGACCTTATAAAACATCAACTACCTCCCCTCCCTAGTATTTGAGGACACGAACAGTTTTATTCACTATCATCAGCTCCATACTATGGACCCCACACAAAAATAGTCAATGGTTCTCTTCCCACCATGTGACTCCACATTTACTACTCCAAGAGGATGACTTACAAGAGGATACATTTATAACTAAACAATATAAGGGGAGATCATTTTATAGTCATATCACTCATAGTGTTCTAAAGAAAAAATTTGGATTTTAAAAATGTTCGTCACTACATAAGAGTATGTTATGATTTCATCATTGAATTGCACCACCACACATCCATTTTTGATGTCACCTATAACTATAGGGACATATCAAACCATAAAATATCTTGTATATCCTAACAATTATCATCTCATGACATCCACATCCTCCCTCAACCTACTTGCAGGTTCCCAAATATCCCCACCACCTCAGATTTACAATCTGCAACATCTAATACACAAACTAAACACCACAACATGCCACTATAATATAATACCAGAATGATCACATTAACACATAAAATTCACACACACAGTTGTGTGACTCCACCAACATGATTTCTTTTTCACACAAACATGTTAATATTTTGAAATCATGAACTCACATGTCCCATCAACAAACCCTTCATACCCTTCATGCCTAACTCTCCCATCATTGAGAACCATTGGTTATTTACAAAACCAAAAGAAACTCATGATGTAAAATCAATTTCATAGCTGATCAAGACATCAGAATAATTCAAAAGTACCACTATGTTTACATATGCACTTACCACATTGCTAGAGATTAAATCATAGATAACCAGGTTAAGAACATACTCATTCCTTCCTGAAAAACATACTTCATTATAAAGCACAACAGTACTCAAATGCACTTATTATATAAAAGAAACCATGAATATATTCATTATTTACAGTATAATGAAAATAGTTCAACCACACGTGTACAATCATCACTATAATAAATCATGCACTTTCTGTATATGTCAAAACTATCAATAACATCCTACATTCACATATATTACCTAGAATAGGAACCCAATGAGTCTTCCCATATATAATCCAACCATAAAGATGAACAATTGGCACTCAAGATCCCTTCCTAACAACAATTGAATCGTACATGAAAAAACATCATACAAGTTTGCACCCATTGTGTAATGTTTTCAAGTGTATAAACCATTATCTTGGTCCCCGTGCACCCAAAAGCACTTGTAACCTTGTCAAACCCTCTCACGAGTCACCCACAAAGGCCACACGAAACTACGTAACATTTCGACCTGGATTCCATGAGATAGTGTCCTAAGTCGGTTTTCCAAATGTATTCAAGAAGACCTCCATATATGCTAGATACTTCAAAATATAAGTGAGGGTCTTGTAAGTCATTCATTAGGAGAGTATACCATCATTTGTAAAAGTAACGCACCCTTGGAAATAAATAATTAATAAAAGATTCATATTTAACCATAATAATACTCATGCCATAAGATTACCAAACATGAAATACAATACTCAACTAAAACAGAAGTCATGATCTTCCAATATAATTGTCAAGTGTCTTCAATCCAACTAAAAATAAAGACACTACAACTCCTCAAGAGAGGCCCTAATATTTTTTGTTTCCCTCCTCCAAGATCTAACACCAATCTTCCACCTATCCCATATCCATTTATCAAATCCATTATTTTAACAATATAATATATTCGAGTACCAATTAGGTAGCCTGAATAGGGTGCGACTACAACCAGGTAGGCCACTACAAATGGTTTCTTAACAATTCTTGTTAATATATTTTGTTTTATAGTCTATAAAAAATAAGTATAGTATATAAAGAACTATTTATTATATTATCATTTTTTCAAATTATAAGGGATCGACCATTAATGATAAATTATATAGTGTTTAAAAGTAATAATTCCCTATCTTTTATACCAAAATATCATTTATCTTTATATTTTTAGATAAATAGGTATCAAATATACCATAAAAACGCCCTTAAATAAAAAATCTACAATTTTACTTAATATCCATTTTCACCACTATATAAAATAATTTCAATTGAATATTGTTTTAATTTTATGAAAAATATCAAGGAATTTTCTCTTGAATTATTATTTGTTATTAATAATGCATAGACCCTATGATTTTTTCTAATTTTTATCTAAATAATGAAATATCCATAAGGGATAAAAAATAAATAGAGATACTTTATATTATATTTAAATAACAAGAGATAAAAACAAAAGTTTTCCTTTAACATATTAAACATAGATATTAATGTTTCATTTAAATAAACAAATAAAAATAGATTGTTTCTCAAAAATGTTTCAAATGAAACCTTATGAAAACCCATAACGCTAAAATACTAATTGTGGGGTTTCTATGAAAAAATTAGAACCCATTAAAGGAAGCATTTTGTAAAAAACATTCCATTTTCCTTGAAAGGGAATAATTACACCTTTACATAATGTTTATTATCAAACCATTTAAAACCTAATGTTTTTTATAAAAAATGAATTTTTAAGAATAAAATATTCACTAAGGTATCTTTGTAAAATATTGTCATTGAACCCTTACTGAACCCTTACAATTGGAATAACTATATGGATGACTTTAAATAAATTTTATTAAAGAATATATCCATTACCCAATTCATCTGAGTGCTATCTATGATCATGCATAGTATAAGAAATATCATCTTCAACCATCACCATGATCTATATTGGGGTTACCCATTATCATAAACACTATTTAAGGACCAGATAAAAAATATTAAATTTTATTCATTCACATTTTCATCATCAAACCACAGAAAAATATGATTTAAAATATATGTAAAATACCTTCTAATATTCAATACAAATTAATTTCAAAATTAAATTTTAAAATTAAAATATGTAGAATGAAGGGAAATATGATTTTATTTTGAAAAATACATATAATATTTTCAATGGAAACCTAAATCAACCAATAGTTGTGTATAAATTTAAATTCATTGTCTCCATATAAGTTAAAATATAAAAATAATTTTATATTTTGAAAAGAATGTCATAGAATTCCGTAAATATAATTATTTTAAAATAAGGGAAATAATTAAAAATTTATATAAAATATCCTTTATAATTAATTAATTTCCAAAAAATACATTAATGAGATTTCTTTTTTAAATATGGAAATGTAATAATGTTATCATGAAAATAAATCCTTAAAATAATTAAATTGTGGTTTTTAAATTAAATTTTACATTATCGAAAACATCTAAAATATATCTTTTTGAGAAATTTCAATTAATGATCAACTTGTTCCAAAATTTCCATTAACATCCCTTTGATCATAAATAATAATTTTCCTGAATCATTTGTAAAAACATTGATATAGAAGATAAATTGTTATTGGAGACACTTTAAAAGATGATTTTTAAAGAGAGTGTCATACTGCATGTTCGACTCATCACGTTCGTTATTTATCTCGCTAATTAATAAATAAAAATTAATTATTTCTCATGATCGATTGTATGTTTATTTATTCCTTTTATAATGTTATAATTTTCAAGAACCATTTTAATGTGTAAAAATAGTTTTTCAGGGAACCACCTTTTTACGATAAATATTTTTATAATGGTTTCACGTATAAAATTCATTCCAATGAATAAAATTAAGTATTTATAGATCAAAAAAATATAAGAAAATTTTAAAAAAAATAAAAATAGAGTATTTATTTATTTATATCTTAAAATAAAATATATTTTTTCAATAATTTTTTTTATTTTTAACAATTCAATATAAAATTATGATTTCTTAAAAGATATGAAAAATTCACAAAAAGATAATTTTTGTATGATGATTAAAAAAACTATATCCTTTTTATCAAGTAAAATCTATACAATTATCATAATTCAATGATAATATTCCAATTTTAAATAAATAAATACTATTTTTTAAAAAAACATTATATATGAAGAATAAAATTTGTTTTAAAAAAATTGAGTTTTTAATTTCTATGAATTAATAACTAAATTTATATGTGATAATTTATTTATATATATTTCATTATTTAGTGGATTATTTTCATTTTCTATGGACCTGGCCTAAACATTATTTAATCTAGTGATTTTGAAATAGAATTCTTGTTGTTACAATCCTGATAATCATTTTGATTTATATTTTTAAATAATTATGAGTAAATTTTACAGACTAAACCCATAAATTAAAAGAGGATTCATTACTATGTATCCCTTTTCCATCCCTTTTTTAATAAAACATGGTTTCTCTTTATGAAAATATTATCAAATATTCCATTAATTTCATCATTGTCCCAACTATCCTTTAAAGAATTAGAAAAAAATTAAAATAGGGGATAATATCTAAAATATAAATATTGAATATAAAATAAGGAATGGATCTAGTCTAATGAAAACCCATAAAACATTTTCTAAAAAAATATTTTAACTATAAAAAGGAATCATATATTCAAAAAGATCATTGTCATATGGTTTAGAAATAAAAATATTTCCATGTAGTTCCATTATCTAAAATATAAAAGGTAACTAGGTATTTTGGGAAATCATTTTCAACATCATACCTAAAATTTAATAACCTATATGGTAAAATTACATCACAATAGTACCCAAATAATTTGTGTTCATAACATAACCTCCCATAATTTGATTATCATGGGACCATAGATCATTGTTTAATAACATAACCACATATCCTTGGTTATCATGCAATCACCAATAATTGGTTTAAAGATGAAATAACAATAATCATAAATAATTCCCTAGAGTGATATAAAAATAAAATCATGATAAAATGAATTGTTAAATTAATTTAAAGTAAAATAACATTTTATTAAATCATATATATTTAGAAAAATTCCACCCATTCAAAGGGAAAAAATTTATTTTAAAATAATCATATAAACATTGGATGGAAACATCAGTAATTAAGGATTCTTAATGGTTGGATAACCCTCTCATACCATATTTATATATATCAAAACATAACTTTTTTATTTTTTATAAAATGAAAGAGGATGCTTAAAAGTGATTTTTTTTAAAAAAGAATGTCCCTTAAAAATATATAGTCTGTGATGTTAGTGTTAATGGAAAAAATTTATTACTTCTATCCTTTATGAATCCACATAAAACGCATAGAAGTAAAAATAATATAATAAAAAATTATTTTACACATAATCTTATACTAACATAATCAATAAAGAATATTTTTAACACATTGAATGGAATTGGAATAGAGAATTCACTTTAAAAAGTCCAAATCATCATGTAAATTCTATACCATCATGAAATATAAACATATTTTAGTTATATAATTTTTTAATAAAACATTTTCATTTTCATTATTACATTTATATAACATAATACCATGATACTTATTTAATCCTTTGAATTCACATCAGATATTTTGATGATATTTTTTACATACGTTCAAAATAAATTTCTACAATTAACTATGGAAAAATAGGATAGAATTACCTCATATACATAACAATATTCATGATATAATTATAAATTTAATACATTAATTATACTTTTAAATCCATCAAATAAATATTCTTCTTAAAAAGGTAACTATGTTTCAATCAAAGAGATTCTTTGAGTCACGTACGCTTGGGTAATGATTTTATTTTTCAATGATCATTATAGAAATAAGGTATGTGTTATTTTACCTGTCCATAATGATCAAAATATCATCAATATAATATTATTTATTTGAATTTAATGACCCCTCCCCATAAAGATAAATCAATGAGGTGGGATAGTGACTATCTCAGCCTCTCCTCTTACAATTCTCAGGTTGAGAACATTCACGATGTTTATAATAAACATGTATATGGGATAAATTACTCTCTAATAGAAATATATGGAATAGATAGAGATAACATATATAAAAAAACTGACATTGAATTAGGAATATAAATAATGCAATCCTATTTGTATAGACATAATTTATAATATTACAATAACAACTAAAAGGTCACTAAATACACCCAAAAGGTAACGATCATAGTGACCATGAATGGCCCAAACTATACTAAAAAATTTAATCTAGTAATAACCATCCAAATATCCAACCTGGTATGGGTGACATGAAAAAATGTTATATATTCATAGGGTGAGCACAAGTGTATACTCATTTAGATCCTCCCTAAATCCACTGAAGAAAAAAATAATGAAATATTATTAAAAAAACATTGAACAATAGTGAAACTAACTCATCACCTAATCTATTATAGCAATATTTCAGCCTCACTAGGGATAAATATCACCATGTATTACATAAAAAAGAATAAATAATATAACAATGAAATAATCAAGGTACCCCACTCTTTCATCCCCACTGTTTTCCCATATTCCTTACTATCAAATCAACATATATAGTAACCAAATAGTTTTCTGGATCCATCATAGCCTGATTGACATGTATCATACATCAGGTATTGTACCATAATCCATTATATCTTATACCCTTAGTATGTACCTCAATTCATCAAATCATAAACATTTCATTCCTATTATAATACATTGGTTACTATATCTTCTAATTCATGTTTGGAAAATAACTATAATCCATAAAAACACTCTACACACATATATTATAAAAGTATATATCGTTCATACCATCACTAGTAACTAAAAATTGAAGAGATAATGGTTAAAGGGGTAGTCACCAATCCATCCTCCCACCGTGAAGTCTGGGACGACACCCCAGTAGAGTCCAATGGGACTCAGGTTCCTTAACATACATGGGTGGTAAAGCATATGAAATCACATAATATAAAGGATATAATATACCTCATACCCACTCTATGAACATAATCCACTCTTAGGCTCAACTATATTTAACATCATTAAAATTCAAGGATTCCACTTATATGTCTAGTTATCCAATAAGAACAAAATCATTTCAAATAACCACATTAAATTATTTCTTTTCAATAAATAAATAACTTGAAAATAATAATTAGTTATCCATTAATTAACATTTATCACTTTTCATCATTATACTACCTTAAACATTAGAGAATAGACCATTTAAATCACGAATTATCCAAACAGAGTCTATGGTTTCTCAATATTTACATATCTTCATCATATTTATTCCCTCATAAATGATCTCATGGGTTAGATTATTTTTATTCATTTTAGAATCATTACATTGATGAGATACTCTAGTAAAATCATCTTAAGATACCACCAATAGGATACATGAAACCAATAACATCAAATTACATTAATATGTGTTGAACGTAATGTAGATAAAAAATGTAACCAAGCCATTTGGCATTAAATTTATTCACAAGTGATAACCCCACCAAAAATAAAATAAACTAGTAATCCTATATTCATTATGTTCTATCATATCTGGTTTCATACATGACACTCATATATATGTATTGATGCATCTTGGTTTCACAAGAAGCAACCTCTTCCCCATCATCTGAACCTTCCCATCCATATATCAGGTATTCCATCCCAGACTCATCTATATATGGAACGTATTACATCATGGCCTCCTCAATGCATATCACATATCTTTGAGAATTTCAAATCCAGGAAAAAATCACAAAAAATGTTTCAATAAAATATATGAATAGACATCATTTTAATCATGAAACTAAAAATAAGTCTTCCATCCTTTACAAAATTTAACTCTCACATATCCAATCAGAATGCAACATCCTTCTCAAAAAAGTGGACAATGTGGAGACTAGAAATAATATATATCACCAAAAAAATTCATATTCCATCTTTAATTAACAAATTCATTATTTCCATGTACTAAATCTATTATACCTAAGGCATTAAGCTATTACAAGATACATAATTAGTTAATAAATAATTTAAAAATGATATATAGAATCCATAAGGTTTATAAAAACTATGAGAAGTAACATTATTAATTAATATTACTTTTATTATTAGAAACAATATTATATAGGCTTCACTGTATTATCAATTCTACTATCATGGAAGAACAATTATAATTAAACACTTTCATCGCATCAATTTTATCAAAATCAAATTACTACAAACAATGAATTCAAACATTCATATACTTTAGTTATTAATATAATAGTTAATTATCAATCTATTCATGATTTAAATTATTTTTCAAATTAAAAATGTTAGTATAATAATAAAAACATACATAAAAAGCATTGCATGGATATAACACTATCTTGAAAATCAAAAGGCAACCTACTATAACTGTTTAATCTCATATCAATATTTAATCACAAATCAATTCAAATTTATCTATTTAAATCATTATTAGGCCAATTCCATTTCAATACAATAGTATAAACCATTTTAAATTTAATATTTCATGTAAAAAATTTGATAACAACATGAGTCTCCTACCTTGACGATATTAATGTTATTTGTACATGAACATACCATCATTCTGGATCCTAATCACCATTTCCACATGAAGCTACATCCATCCAATGATCATATAGAAAACCCACACACAAAAACCTTGAATCTCACATTCAAAATGTTGGTGACGATATACCATCAAATGGAAATTCGAAATATGTGGAATATGATCAACAAACTAAATGAAAAAATGTAGAATGTTCTTCATATCACAACAAATTGAAGATACTAACCCAAGTATTCATCCACATTTAAGGAATATCAATATGATAAAGGGATGTCATATATATCACCTATAATCAAGAAGAAGGTCACAATATTTTAGAATACCCAAGGACCTCTAGCTATTTATAATCCACATCATTTTGGACATTTACATGTCGTGTGACCATTACTCATCGTGTAAATTTCGGGATTATGATATTTCTGAAAAAAGTATTACCTAAAAAAATTTATCCTATAATAAATATGTTTCTTGAAAACAACTTTGACCGATCCTCAACAAGACATGGAACTCATATACAAGGTGTGTAAGTATTATGTAGTGTGCAAACTCCCAGTTTTCTTCAATTAGAAGCCAAACTCCTTTAGACTCACTCCAAGCCTCCTCCAAGATCCTCAAGCCCCGGAGACATGAAAATGGTTAGACTTCAAGGATATAGAACCTTAAATTATATTCCTATAATAAATTCTCATCCTAAATAATCTAAAATCTAATATGATAAAATATCAAAAGGGGACATTCAAAAATCCAGCCGGTGGCATACATCCAAATGATATCTATATTTTAAGAGATAAACCACATCACATAGAGGAAATAAGAAATAACAAAAAAAATATCTAAACACATTACTAGTAATGATCCCTATTAAAAAATAGTCAATCCACAAGAAGAAACATTATTGAATAATCTCATAAACGAAAATTTTCAACATCTATAAAAGAATTAATGCTACAATAGATGATCTAAACATCAGAAAATCAAGAATTGAGTGTGCATATAAGAATCAAATTCTAAGGTACTATACTCCACACCATCATTCCACAACAAGACCTGAACCAAGTGAATAAAATAACCGAACTATAAATCCCCTTTATGGTCATATATCTTCATTGGTTTCTCCTCAAAGGTCGCTTCATTGTTATCATCGATCTATTCCAATAGATTACATGAGTGTTATCATGAAGATAATGGCAGAGATGTAAAACATGAAAAAACATTATATATCTAACTTATCAATTGGGGACATTCTATCTGATATACCATGGATCCCATAGTACACAAAAACTCAATAGACAAATAGAGTAATGCATAATACTTACACACATGGACAAAACTTCACTTCCTAGTATATGGACACACATTTAACAACACATGATCTCTAAAATTAAACTCCTAGGGTATCCTCCTATTATGCACATTTGATTTCTGATTGTCCTATGAAAACCTCATCCTTATAAAAATTACCAAGACAATATTTTACTACATTATAAACTAGTTGTGTCACTATAATTTCCATCTCTCTGACCCAAAATCATAAAAACGTGTAATGCTCCAACTCCAGTTACCCAGATTCAGTGCATTATTACATAACATTGGCATGATCACAAAAGATCAAGTCTCGAAAGAGATATTAGTTTAGTAGGCTTGGAATAACTAGATACATTCATAAGTCTTACATTACATCAGAAAGTAAAAAAACTATAACAATATCTTGTCTTCTTATCCTCTCATACTATTCCTGCATGTCATTCATAAATAACTTCTTTACATCCTGGGAAAAATAAAACATTTAAAGGGGTGAGCTCAGATGCTTAGTAAGGACAACAATATAGCTGAAAATTTCATAAATAAGCATAAAAATTTATGGAAATGTATAACTAAAACAAAATCATTTTAAACATGAACTTCAACATAATATGGAAAAGATAAAATGAAATATTTCCATTTAATTATTCACATGGATATTATACTAGTCTAATAATCACATTCAATTTCAATATCCACTTTCATAATGATGGAATGCATAATGCTGAACTTTAATTTCTATGTCAAGGCCTCATGCCAAGACCTAAGGTATAACTGTAACCAGAATCCAACCCGGAGAGACTCTGTAACCGGACTCCAACCCGGAGTGCCTCTAATAACTAGACACCAACCCGGAGTGCCTCTACTAACCGGACACCAACCCGGAGTGGCTCTAATAACCAGAAAACAAACCGGAGCGCCTCTAATAACCAGACACCAACCCGGAGTGCCTCTAATAACCAGACACCAACCCGGAGTGCCTCTAATAATAGGAACCCAACCACAGGTCTACTGTAACTTGACCCCAACCTAGAGGGATTACTTTTATAGGTCCCCAACCTGGAACTTACTAGTCCAACACATTCATCCTAAGAAGAGGATGAAATATAACATAAACATTCGTATTAAAACTAGCATACAAAATTCCAAAACATTAATCATAAGACATTCATGGAATAAAAATGACCCATACATTTCCAAACATATCAAAAAACCTTAAATATAATATAGAGGATTTGCATCAGAATAAATCAACTTCAAACAAGTGTAAAATTTATCAATGGATATAGACATAGATGAAATCAAAACTATTTGAGAGAAATATCCCTTTTTTTGAAATCATTTAAAAGTCAAATAATTATAAAAGAAAACATTTTCATTGAATATATTCTTATAATCTTTTAAGGTAAGCTTCAACGATTTTAAAATGGTGGAAAATAGCCACACCCGCCATATAAGTTAAAAAAAGACATTCTTACCTTAATTATGTCGAAATGGATAAAAAGGACGTTGTTTGGAAAATGATGGAATGATTCCTTTATAAACTTATTATAAAAAGTCAAACAAGGGTATAAATGAACTTAACCCATATTTTGTAAAATATTAAGAATGTTTTGAAATAAATTTTGAAGAAGCATGGATGTGGATGATAAAGAGGTCCCATTAGATAATTACGTATAAACTACCTCGGATAATGAATAGATTGTGAAATAAACCCTTACCAATTTGGTAGCTTACAAAACATACACCCCATGAAAGATTTATCATACAATGATTATGTAGATACACATAAATAAAAGTTTATTACACAAAAAATACAATTATGGGTAGTATATACACCACACAAAAGGTAATAGTTGCAATATGGTATGATTCTCACGGGAATAAGGAGTGAGATGAAACCCCTTACCATGTAATTTTCCTTGGATGAGGGTAGGTTAACCTCCTGTATAATGGTGAAATAATTTTTATTAAATTATACATGAATCATATACATTAATATGATATCATATATGATCTTTTAATATTGATTTTTTAATAATATCTTAGTATTATCGTCGTTTCGGGTGTTAACTTACTCGTTTTCTTTTATATGCTTTGTTATGTAAGCCATGTTTATTATTGATAAGTTGTATCTTATTCATATCCATAATTATATTAAGTATTTAAACATTATATTTAACCATAAAATGAAAATTATTCTTGAATGGATATGAGGGGGATTGATTTTTATCACGTTCGTGGAGACGGTAGTTCGTACGTACGCACGAGCGACAATATCATTCTTCTGATATTAAAATAATATATAATTTCATGGTATATCATATATAAAGAATCATTAGCATGTTATATTTATTATTTACATCAATTACATATCATTATCATACCCATACAATTAATAATGTATTTTAATAATAATTACACCATGACGTGGAGAAGGTAAGCCGTAAGTACACACGTATGGTGACATGTCATTAAAAGGATGGATAGAATACTGAATATGGATGTACCATATTTATAATAACATCACAGTATATAGAAGATATTGAAGTTATTATTTTAGAAAGTAAATAACAATGAAAGAATAAGTTGAAGAAGAAAGTAACTTGAAAAAAGTTATTGAAAACGTTACCTCTTCTTCGGGTTCTTCCTTTTGATTTTATCAAAAGGGATCCTTAGTCTGGCTTTATGATCAAACTAAGGCCTCTAGGTTGAAGTTAGGTACGTTTATATAGTATTTGGGCTGGGTTTGGCTGAGAAACAATTATTTTAATGTGTGAATTAGTGAGAATGGGGAGTGCCGTTTTTTAAGAGGGGTGAGGGGCTCCTTTGGAAAAGCTAGAAATATTATTTTATAATAAAATCATATTCGGTTTATAATGGAACCAAAGAGTATTATTTAAATGTTACGGTGGGTATGGGTCTAAATCCTTTCAACCAATATATTTTAGATAGGTTTGGGTCATTATATTAACATTGTATTTTAGTTTTAACTCTTAGTTAATTAGTTTGACATTTACCTGGTCAATTTGTCATTTTATATTATATAGTTAATAAAATTACTATATACATTCAAGAGTCCCCCAAGTGGTACATTAATGATAAAAATATCATGATATAAGTTATTTGGCTGATCCATAGATTTTTAGGAATATAATATCAATTAATAATATAATATTGTTTTAAAAACATTTTTATGTCAATTTTGACACTATTGGGTATTTTGTTTTTGATAATTTCATAACAGCATTATTACTTCGAAACAATTTATATAACCAATTATAATATGTCATATTAACCTATAAAATTAGTCTAATTCACAAAAAGTCACAAATTAGATTTATTTTTATTTTTATAATATCAATTATTTTAATATTTCATTAATTAGGTAATTACTGCATCACCATTGTGTCATAAATAAATTAAATTATTTAATAACTAAAAATTATAAATAAAATAACATTATGTATGAAATAGTTTTATCTTTATAATTAATATTTACAATCTAATTTATATTATGTATAACTTTATATTAAATTTTTTTTATTAATTAAACATTGATTTTAACTATTTTAACTGTTCTTTGAATTAAATAATAATTAATGTCCTAATCTAATCCAAGTGGACCTAAATGATAATATTTTATTCCTATGGTTGTTTTTGGTCAAGATAAACGTGTCCAATAGAATTAGGACATGTTTTTGGGTAATATTAATAACATGTTGACACCTAATTACCCTATTTACTTTTAACCGTGGTAAATAAAAGCAAAAAATTACTATTCACCAAAAATTATCTTCACCTCATTGACCCACATTTTATTCCATGATATTAACCATGTCTCTAGGATTTTTGAAATTCTACTCACAAAAGTGGTAAAATTATGTTTTATGTGAATTTCCAAATTCTCCTAGGAGGTGGGTAAAAGATGGTGAAAAGTTCAATAAAATTTTGACATATCTAAAATTATTCTAAAATAACTCCAATGAATTACATTGAACTTATATATTTATTATGTATCTATTTTTAACTTAATTAAATTTAAATAAAATAAATAAAAATTTAAATAAAAATTTGGTTTTAAACTATAACTCAGTTTTTTTTCACTATTCTTGAAAAATATAAAGTTTTCAGAAAAATAACAAAATCTCACACTTGGATAATTTCGATATTCCGAATAAAATAATGAAGTCAATTTTGAAATATAAAATTTATAAAATTTTAAAAAAGTGGGTATTACTATTCATAACGGCTAGTTTGATTGGTTGTGGTGTGTGTTAGAACTCAAAGTTGCATACAACACGCACTACTGTATTATTCAAAGAGAAGAATACCATGGAATATTGGGGTGTTACATTCTTACCTCCTTCAATAAATTGCGTCCTTGCAATTTGTAATCGTTCTTCAAAAATAAAAGGTTCAAAATAGAAAATACCTTTGTGGAAATCCCACATCGGAAATAAGGTTAATAAAATTTATCATTAATAGGAGGGAAAGATAAATGAAAAAGTCACCACCAAATTATGATCTCGATTCAGAGGACATTGGTGGAATTTAGAGACACATAATGGGAGGAAAAATGTAAATATTTTCAGGGTGTGATTGAGGTCAACAATCACAAACAAGTGTAAAATTGAGGGCCTCAAAGCCTTCAATCAATTGTGATTTAAAATATCATCAGTTCAACAAAACATAAGGTATTAGGAAAACACATTTTTTTGTTTTAATATCTCTATACTAAGGTTTAGAAATTTATTTATTCATAGAATACGAGAGAGGTATATATATCTATATACTTGACAATTAGGGTTTTAACCCTCAACTAATTTCTATCACAAACTCATCTTTCACTCAAAAGGATAATAAAACTCAAAAATATTATATTAATCCTAATAATACAAGGTTGCAAATATTAATTCAAACCATTTAGATTAGGAAAACTATTTTTTAATAACCAGGGACATCCTGTAGCCTAGTGGTAGTTAATATAGGCTAGTCGCACTATGGTTGTGGTTTTGATTCCTCCACCTTTGTCTAATGCGACGAGTTATCCCCTGACCTGCAGGTTGTCCTTTTCCTAAAACTATATTATTATAATAGTTAAAAAATATTCTTCAAAAATCTTTTAACCTTAAACAATACTATCCAAAGTTCAACTTAATCCACTCCAACCTTTATAGTTATCCAAAATACCTCTGTCCAGACATTCTCTAAAAGGTCTCTAAATTCCAAAAATAAATTGTAACATCAGATTCCCCAAACGAAGAAATGTTTCTCTTATTGTCACATAATAATAATCTGATTACCTTTATCATATTAAAACCTAAATTAAAACAACAAGTAATACAGTAATATCCTTATATATATCACATTATTCTTATAACCCTAATATAGTTCATGAGTCCAAAACACAAATACAATAATTATTCGACTTCATCTGTAGTAACAGCATAAGCATGGGATTTCTCCCTTGTCCTTTTCTGAGGTATGTTTCCTTCGAGATTAGGGAATTCATTTGCATAATGCCCCGTTTCACTACAATTGTAGCATTGAACATTGACATCTTCTTTCTTTCCCTTTCATTCATGAGTCTGGTGATCTTTTTCTCCACATTTGTAACAAACTCCCATTCCTTTTAGGCAAGTACCGGGGTTCTTATTTCCACAATAATCACATAATGGAAAATCCTTCTTTCCCTTTTTCCCTTTATCTTTATCTTGTTCCATCGTTCTCTTCTTCTATTGCTTTTCTTTAAAGTCATATGACTTTGAGAATTCTTTTTCTGTCTTGATGGCACACGAGACAATATCTTCGTATGACGAGAAGGATTGTGACACTAATGCTCGACAAAGATATGGTTTTAACCCATCAAATAAACTCTCAATCTTACTTCTTAGGTTACGTATATAATCTTCAGCATACCTTGCTAACCTTATAATGTTAGCCTCATACTTTGTGACATTATCATCCTCCCTTTTCCTGAGACTCAGAAATTTCCTTTCCATATCTGCTCGATGGTCACGAGGAAAGTATTTTACTATGAAAAGTGCTTTAAACACCCTCCTTTCCATATTTGATACTTCATCATCTTCCTTTGTGTTTTGTATTAATGACCACCATTTATCAGCATCTCCAGTGAGGTAATAAACTTCCATGAAAACTTTTTCCCTTTCACTACTCCCCAATTCCAGAAATATAATTTCCCGGGAACTTATCCATTTCTCAGCTACGAATGGATTTGTACTCCCATTGAATTTTGGTGGTTATTGCCTCATGAAGCGATCTAACATTGATCCTCCATGTTGCGGATCAGGGTGCTCCATACGGGTAAGATTATTATTCATAACGTGAGTGAGTTGTCTCAGTATGGTGATTAGCTGATCAGCACTAGTTTCATCACCAACTCCACTATAATTATCTTGAGTAGGAGAGAAATCCCTACATGGAGTGCATGCATTGATACAGTTTCCATTCCTTCCACTAGCCACCATTTCTAAATAATGTCATAAACTAGATCAATTTATGAATAAAAATACATAATTCCATACTTGTAAAACACATAACATAAATTGAACTATTTATGGATATAATCCATAATCACAAAAATGTTTTCTTTGATTAACTATATACTCATAAACCATTTATAATGGTTTGTAATGAAATTGAGAATTATCCTAAGAATATCTCCCGGGAGTGTCGTAACCAAGAGTGCCGAAAGGCCCATTATTGTGCACCAGTTCCAGTTCGAGTCTAGCTCAAAGCGGTGTTTTCAGGTTTTACCCCTAGGTACATCTATTCCAGAGCCTTCATTACCTGGTCGTATCCAAATATTGATGTATTGCTCAGAAAACTCACAAAATATCAACAATACCAAAATTCTAGGATATTCTTCTATACTAATCTTCAAAGTCTATCTTAGGGTATGTGCTCTAATCAGAGTTTATCTAAATCTTTCTTCCAAGGTTTGTACTAAACTTCCTCTGATTCTAACTATAACGCCCCCTCCATTGTTACCCAGAGTCAGTTCATTATTACATAACATTGGCATGATCACAAACGATCAAGCCTCAAAAGTCCGATTAGTTTAGTATCCTAGGAATAACTAGAAACATTTTTAAGTCTTACATTACATCATAAAGTAAAAAAAACTATAACAACACATTGTCTTCATATCCCCTCATACTATTCCTACAGGTCATTCATAAATTACTTCTTCACATACTGGGAAAAATAAAAAATTCAAAGGGGCGAGCTCAGATGCTCAGTAAGGATAACAATATAGAGAAATCTTTAATAAATAAGCATAAACATTTAAGGCAATGTATAACTAAAACAAAAGCCTTTTAAACTTGAATATCAGCATAATATGGAAAAGGTAAAATAAAATAATTCCATTTTATTATTTACATGGATATTATACTATTTGAATAATCACATGCAATATCAATAAACACTTTCATAACGATGGAATGCATAATGATGAACTTTAATTTCCATGTCATGGCCTCGTGCCAAGACTTAAGGGATAAATGTAACTGGAACCCAACCCGAAGAGCCTCTAAAACCGGAATCCAACCCAGAGTGCCTCTAATAACTGGACACCAACCTAGAGTGCCTTTAATAACCAGGCAACAACCCAGAGTTCCTCTAATAACCAGACACCAAACCGGAGTGCCTCTAATAAACGGACACCAACCCGGAGTGCCTCTAATAACCGGACACTAACCCGGAGTGCCTCTAATAACCCGAAACCAATCTGGAGTGCCTCTAATGACCAGACACCAACTCGGAGGGTATGCTGTAACCAGACCCCAACCCGGAGGGATAAATTTTACCAGTCCCCAACCCGAAACTTACTAGCCCTACACATTCATCTTAATAAGAGGATGAAATATAACATAAAAATTAATATTAAAACTAGTATACGAAATTCCAAAACATTAATCCTAACCCAGAAATGGAATAAAAATGACTCATGCATAGTCAATCATATCAGAAAACCTTAAATACAATATGGAATATTTGTATCTTATTAAATCAACTTGAAACAAGTGTAAAATTTATCAAAGGATGTTGACATAGATGAAATCAAAACTATTTGAGAGAAATATCTCTTTTTTTGAAATCATTTAAAAGTCACAAAATTATAAAAGAAAACATTTACTTTGAAAATATTCTTATAAGCTTGTAAGGGATGTTTTGAAGATTTTTTAATGGAGGAAAATAGCCACACCTGTTGTATAAGTTAAAAAAACACATTCTTACCTTAATTTTGTCGAAAAGGGTAAACATGACCTCGTTTTGAAAATGACAGAAAGATTCCTTTATAAACATATTATAAAAAGTAAAACATGGGTATAAATGACTTTAACCCATATTCTGTAAAATATTAATAATGTTTTGAAATACATTTATAAAAAACAAGCATGTGGATAATAAGGAGGCCCTAGTAGATAATTACGTATAAACAACCTCGAATAATGAATAAATTGTGAAATAAAACCTTACCAATTTTGTATCTTACAAAACATACCACCCATGAAAGATGTATCAATCAATTAATATGTAGATACACATAAATTAATGTGTATTACAGAAAGAATACAATCAGGGGCAGTATATACACCACACAAAAGGTAATAGTGGAAATATGGTACGAATCTCACGAGAATAAGGAGTGAGATAAAAACCCCTTACCTTGTACTTTTCCATGGATTAGGGTAGGATAAACTCCTGTATAATGGTGAAATAATTGTTATTAAATTATACATGAATCATATACACAAATATGGTATCATATATGATCTTTTAATATTGATTTGTTAATAATATCTTATTATTATCGTCGTTTCGGGTGTTAACTTACTCGTTTTCTTATATATTGTTTGTTACATAATCCATGTTTTTTATGGATAGGTTGTATCTTATTCATATCCAAAATGATATTTAGTCTTTAAACATTATATTTATCCATCAAATGAAAATTATTCTTGAATGGATATGAGGGGGAATGATTCTCATCATGTTCATGGAGACAATAGTCCGTACGTACGCACGAGCGACAATATCATTCTTTTGGAATTAAAATAATATATAACTGGATGGTACATCATATATACAGAATCATTATCATGTTATATTAATTATTTACATAAATTAAATATCATTATCATACCCATCCAAATAATAATGGTTTTGAATAACAATTACACCACGACGCGGAGACAATAAGCCGTACGTAAACACGTATGGTGACATGTCATTCAAAGGATGGATATAATACTGAATATGGTTGTACCATATTTATAATAACATCACAATATAAATAAGTTAATGGAGTTATTATTTTAGAAAGGAAATAACAAATAAAGAAGAAGTTGAAGAAGAAAAGAACTTGAAAACGGGTGCCTAAAACGATACCTCTTATTCGGGTTCTTCCTTTTGATTTGATCAAACGTGATCCTTAGGATGGATTTATGATCGAACTAAGGCCTCTAGGTTAAAGTGATGGAATTTTATAGTGTATTTGGGTAGGTGTTGGCCGAGCCAAAAAGCTTTGAATGTGTGAATTAGTGAGAAGGGGGAGTTCCCTTTTATAGGAGGGGTGAGGGGCGCCTTGGAAAAGCAAGAAATATTATTTTATAATAAATTAATATTTAGTTTCTAATGAATCCAAAGTTTATTATTTAGATTTTAAGGTTGTTATGGGTCGAAATCCATTCTAACAATATATTTTAGACTGGTATGGGTCATTATATTAACCTTATCTTTTAGTTTTAACTCTTAGTAAATTAGTTTGACATTTACCATGTCACTTTGTAATTTTATATGTTATAGTTAATAAACATACTATATATATACAAGCGACCCCCCAAGTGGTCCATTAATGATACACCTACCATGATATAATTTTTTTGGAAGAAATTTATTTTTTAGGAATAGAATATAAATTAATATTATAATATTTGTTTTAAAAACTATTTTATGACAATTTTGACACTATTGGTATTTTGTTTTTTTAATTTCATAAAATCATTATTACTTCGAAAACAATTTATATTACCATAAAAATATGTCATATTAATCTATAAAATCAGTGTAATTCATAAAAACTATCCAATTACATTTATTTTGATATTTATAATATCAACTATTTTAATATTTTATTAATAGGTAATTACTGCATCACCATTGTGTCATAAATAAATTAAATTATTTAATGTCTAAAAATTATAAATAAAATACCATTATATATGAAATCTCTTTATCTTTATAATGAATATTTACAATCTAATTTATCTTATGTTTATCCCTATAGTAAATTTTTTTAGTAATTAAACTTTGATATTAACTCTTTTAACTCTTCATTGAATTAAATAATAATTAATGTCCTAATCTAATCCAAGTGGACATAAATGATAATATTTTATTCCTAAAGTAGTTTTTAGGCCAGATACCCTTGTCCAATAGAATTATGACTTGTGTTTGGGTAATATTAATATCATTTTTACCCTTAATTACCCTATTTACTTTTAACCGTGGTAAATAAAAGTAAAAAGTTACTATTCACCAAAAAATTATTTTCACCTCATTGAACCAATTTTTACTCCTTGATATTAATTTTGACTCTCAGATTTTCAAAATTCCACTCACAGAAGTGGTAAAATTATGTTTTATTTGAATTTCCAAATTCTTTTATTAGGTGGGTAAAAGACTGTGAAAAGTTCAATAAAATTTTTACAAATCTAAAATTATTCTTAACTAACTCCAATGAATTAAATTGAACTTATATATGTATTATGTATCTATTTTGACCTAAATTAAATTAAATTAAAATAAATAATTATTTGAATACAAATTTGGTTTTAAACTATAACTCAGTGTTTTTGTCACCAGTCATCAAAAATTGAATGTGTTCAGAAAAATACCAAAATCTCACCCTAGGATAATTTTGATATTCCAAATCCAAAAATGAAGTCCAATTTGAATGATAAAATTTATAAAATTATAAGAAGTGGGTATTACTATTCATAACAGCTAGTTTGATTGGTTGTGGTGTGTGTTAGAACTCGAAGTTGCGTACAACACATGCTACTATATTATTCAAAGCAAAGCGTATCGTGGAAGCTTGGGGTGTTACAAAACTGATAATAGAGAGGTTGTCCATACATAAATTAAAATTTCCCCATAACAATGGAGGAGTAGAAATTTTTATTTTATGAAAGAAAAAAAGAAAGGAATGTTCCACATCCACAGACCTCCAAAATCAATGATATGAGGGTACACCATTTTTTCAAGAGTATTGATCAGATACACTATATTCCCAATAATGTATTAATTTAAAAAAATACTATAGAATAAAATAGAGACAATACCTATTGGATACATCTTCACAACCTATAGGTAAAATGATGACCTCAATCAGATATGATCTTCCCCGGGACTCTATGGAGTTTCATGACCTCCTCTTGATACTGTATTGTTAAAATATACACATATATTGTCTCTATCATTATAATAAATTGTGATGATTACAGAAAATGAAACAATGGAACCCTAATAACATCAGATCCTCTATGAGTTAAAGGTAAACTGGCATTGAAGTCCATTGATTTTTCATACCAGTTTCACTGGGGAATATCTAACTACTATTGAAAACCACCGGACACATGGTTATCTTTCATTACAGTCTTGTAGACCATAAATAAAGGATAAAGTTATCCAACATCATGATTATTCCTTTTCCACCAAAGAGACTACCCAACACTTGATATATCAGTATACCACTATAATGTAGTTCTAAATTTGAATAATGGAACTCTTGGAGAACCATATATGTAAATTCCGAAGGTACAGAATGCCTTCTCGGGAATAAAATTTGTTGTTATTCATCATCATACAATCAATCTGGAGAATCACTAAAAACAAATCAATACCTACAATTCTCTATATTAGAATATCCCAGCAATTACTGCACCAGATATTTCACAAAAGAAGAATTCACTTTCATTGTGAAAATAAAATCCATGCCTCCAATCTCTCCCAACTCTAGATCAATCAGTGAGAGTTATTTCATCTCTCTCAATAAATATCCATATTTACACATGGAATTACTAATTGAATTCATACTTAGGGAATTAGTTAACGCTTTTCCATTTATTTTAATATAATATATATCCATGCTATAATCCTTAACAAATTCCAACCACCAATGTAAACACACATTCAAATCAAGTTATGAGAACACTTACCTTAAGATCTGATGATCGGTAAACAACAAAAAACTCTCTCCAATGAGGTAATGTATCCAAAAAAATGACAACACTATTGATAACAACATAAGAACATGGGTTGAATAATAATGCTCATTGGGATGTTGCTGAATAGAACCCTAATAAATAGACCTCCCTTGCATCAGATCACAGTTCATGCCTAGATGCAATGTGACACAATAAACCCAAAACTAAACTCCCTCTAATAGAAATCATTATATTGGAGTGATGACCAACTTCTTTTGTAGGTACTAAAAATCAACCTAACCCTAGATAGTCCACAAGAACTCCTGATCCAAAATGGAAAATGATATCATAAGAGTTTCAACCTGATAGAAATAGACTATAAACGTCCTATAATAACATACAAGTCTGAAAAAAATTACTCACCTATTCCTATATCAATGGGGAATCCCTTTACATAACGACTTAAATCTTCGAATCATCCATAAAAAATCCATCTAGGATAAGAAATTCCCTTCAAAATGGACATCATGATCCCCAAAATCACACTTAATCAACTTCCCAAATAGCTACTCGTTACAACAGCCTAACAAACCAGCCCCTTGATTCTATACATGATCCTAAATACATTTAGAGTACACATGGATTCCATTGATTAAAACCAACATGAATTATCATTGTTATCTCTAAACATATCCTTCATCAACCACATGACCGTAGGTGAATAATTATCCACACCAAACATCATCACTATGAAATCATAATTCTAATGAAGATGATAGAAAGTAGTCTTCTTTATATCCTCACTATACAACCACATGTGATGATATCCATATGATAAATAGATCATTGAAAACAATATATCCCCATTAAATTGATAAAATTAATCATAAATCTACAGAAGAGTATATAGGTTCTTCACTATAACATGGTTCATGTAATGATAATTTATAAAAACACACATACCACCATCAATATTCTTCACAATGAAACTGATGCACCCAACCTGAGAAAAACTACTAAAGAGAACTTCACTATAATAGATCATCAAGACGTACTAAAAACACTCACAACTCAGAAGGAAATGTCTTATATGGATAATTCCTAATAAGATACATGTATAACAGTAGCTCGATCCAAAAGATGATCTATATTCAGAGGTGTAATAGTAAAAAATCCCTTATAAAGTCATCAGGGTAATCTTCCACCACTCTAGAAAACACTATTTGAAAAAAAAACCAATAGTTATAGCATCTTATCAGTCATCATAGAATTCATGGATGGAATATGAATCTGTTTTATATATGGGTCTCACTCTCCAAAAACATCATTGGATATCTATAGAAATCATAAATTAAATCCTACCACTTGAATTAATAAATTATATCATATAACAAACAAAAAATATCTATTATATAGATGATTCTATATGATTTTATATAAAAACACGGGAAATATCCCCAATGGTGGTGCTACCCCAACACTAGATCACAATCTCAATATACAACAAACATGTCATCCCAAACACAAACTACATTAGTTAGTTACAAGGGAACATGAATAATATCTACCTAAATTACTAATTAATGGATAAGGGTGGGTGATATAAAGGATTTCTTCACTCCTAAATAAAAAAATAATACAGCCACACAGAAAAAAAGAAATGGGATCCTTGAATGATGATAGGCTCACCTGGTTCTAGTCGTGTGAAATCATGAAGCTAACCAGGACCTACTCCATGGCCTCTCTGAACCTGAAAAATAGAACTCTAAAATCCATGATCCTATCTCTTGTGAAGAGGATAATCATGGTTTTGTACTATATATGAACCATATACTCTATATTTTTTCCAAATAGGAATAATATACAACAACTAACTCGATAGAAACTGCATCAATTTTGTAACCTATAGTAGAACATATGGCACATAATCTACTAAAAAATTTAGGGAACTCTCACCACATATGACATTTTACTACCAAGAATAACATGTATCTCATCCCTTTTCATAAGTCTGAGAGTATACTACCCTATAGAAACTCAATTATTATTTATAGTACCTAATCCAAAATAACCTAAAATAATTTATTCTTGAAAACCAGAAATCACAAATGAATGATCTAATTCATGAGGAATACTAATGACTCCCCTCGTAGGATGATCTAGTTCTAGAAAATCTCCTCTCAATAACCTATACTCTTCACAGCTCCTCCTGATACATCTTAATCATAATTGGATTCACCTAGAGTTTTATATTTGGATGAAAATCCTCCAAAAAATCTATTTTATGAACTATTTATATGGAAATAGTTCTAAATCATATTGCAGAATGGTCTTGAAAAGGATACCAAACACTCACATGCTGGAACTCCCTTGGTAAAGGGTAATATTCTCTTAGAGACTAGCAACCATTTTGGTCATCCAAAGAAACCCTACATAGAACTAGTCATTGAACATCTCCCACGATTCTACTGACTCCTTAGGATCTTCAAGCAATAAGAACCACCAAATACTTACTTCTCCACACAACATCATCATAGCCAATGAATCCATGTACTCCTTCAAAAAAAGACTCGGAATGAATGTAATTAAAATATTCTCAAATCAGTCTTCTATCAAAAATTCTCAACTGATTCACTCATTATTATAAATAATCTTGAGTTTAAACTCTTAGAGTGTCTTCCTCCATGTTTATTCATCATCAACTTCCACTTTTCTGTGATATACTAGAACATTCTGATGAATTATTTTGTGTGAAACTGAAAAGTCTGTTAACATGCATCCATTCTTATAAATAGAGAAAAATGATATAGAACATAAACCTAAATCGTGGAAAATTCACATTAATTAATTAAATTGTAATTAAATTTTTAGCATTCAATCAATTCCCATTGTCTACCCATTTAAAACACATGCATAATGAAGAATTATGCAAGATCCATTACCAAATCCCAACCCTGTAATGATAGTTACATCATTTAGTAGGCTCAATAAACATAAATATCCATGCATTATATCACACGGGGTCTTCAAAAATTGTTTATATACCAGTATCATGTGTTTACATATCTTACAAGACATTGTTGACATCATTCCCTACCGACCCATGCATCCTCAACTGTTCATTACTCCAAAATTCATCAAATCCATCAAAATTGATCATTTGATACCACTCTATTAGAACTCCCTACGCAAAAAGATACCTCAATTAGGGGAAAGAGATAGTGAATTCGCAAGTTCCCCCTATAGTAGTAGCCATGTTAGTGAATTAACACCAAAGCTATAATATACATGAATATGGGAGGTATTACCCTCTATAAGAGAGATGAAAAAGATAGAGTAATAAGGTTGATAACAGAATAAAAACATAATCTGACATATATATATATAAATATATAAATATATATATATATAAAGAAATGATAACATCATACATGAAATTCCATATAGTACTACAACAAAAGAAAGGAAACTATAATTATTGAAAAGATAAAGATGACAGTTACCATGAAGCCCAAACCTCTCTCACAAAACCACGAGCTATTAATATCCATCCTAATTATCAACCTACTCCAAATGACATATAAATGCTTATATACATGAAGGTTGATAAAAGATGTATACTTATTTTTATCTTACTAAGATGCACTAATGAAAAAATTAATGAATTCTAAAACACAATGAAAAGTAGCGAAACTAACTAATCACCAAAAAGGTTATACTATGTTCTCAACCTCACCATGGAAAACCTTCACCGATTATCACATAAATGAGGACATATAATATAATTATTAACCATAAATTCTATCCCAATAATTCAAAAATATCTTTATTATCAGACCTAACATTGCACATCCTAAGCTATATATCTCCAAAATTGACCATCCCAAAGACACCTTGACAATGATTCACAACATGAGCCTGATTCATCTCATCATCCATCACACCATGTCACATGACCATATATAGTAAACAATAAGTTTTAGAGAGACTCTATAACCCATGTGACATGTATCATTCATCATGTATTATACCTAATGAAATTATAGACTATTCATTGAGTAAGTACATCAGCCATCATAGACTATACACATTATTCCAATAATAATAATTTGGAAACAATATCGTGTAATACATGTGTGTGAAATAATAAAAAACCAATGAGTTACTCTACACACATATGTGAGAAAACTAACAACAATGAATACCAAAAAAAGTAACTACAAATAGAAGAGAGAGGGGCTAGATGGTCTAGCCACCCATCCATCCTCCCATCAAGATATCCGTGAAAATATCCTCTTTGTGTCAACATGGTATAATTTTTTCAATCCCAAAAGGGTGGGAATCATATAAAATAAAAAAACATGATATTATATAACTCACAACAAGACAATGGGAATAACCTACTCTTAGAATCTATAGAAAGTACCTTTTCTGGGACTCTTGGCTACCATAACTAAGACTATATGTTCAACAAGAACACAAGAATTTAAAATAGCTACATTAAATTATGTATTTTCATTAAATAATTAACATTAAGTAAATTAATATTTTTATTATAAATTACAAATTAATATTGTTCAATATTACAAAACATCAATCATCAGTGTAATGTACATTCCCTCTAGAAAAAACCCAATCTAAGTTTATAGTCTCTAAAGATAACTACCATTTTAAGTTTTTCTTTCCATTAGTATCAACCCAAAGGGATAGGAATTTTTATTCCATATTAGAAGTAACACATATCCAGGCACTCTAGAGAAGAATTGAATTATACCAGAAATAGGAAACATGAAACTTTGCAAATCGAGCTTCCTCATTTAGTCGAGAAACTAAGGTAGATAAAATAAGAATCTGAATCATCATCCATAAAAAATAAGGCATCATGGCTTCACAACAATGAGATCTCTTCGCCCTAAACTGAAGGAACTTTTTCTTCATCAGCTAGAATGATTATCAAGCCTGGGAGATTATCTTTATTAGAAAAATAGTTAATATGTCATAATTAATTAACTGTTTCATTAGTCATAGGTTCCAACTATGGGAACCCAAAGGCATCAAGCTATATCAATATTAGAAATTAAATAATCATTTTATTTAATGATTATTATAAAAATCCAACCATTATCATAAAACTTTGGAAGTAACATTCTTAATTTTCATGAACAATATTATAATAAACAAGAAGATGTTTGCTCCACATTATTATAAATTTTGTTATTTTTAAACAGAATAATTGTAAATTAATTCTACATTTCTGTTATTTACAAATTTAAATATGGTACTCCAAGCATAATAATATTCTAAAAAATATGGCCTCATATATTACACTATATATACAATAAAATGGAAACACAATATTATTGTATAAATATTATCAACATGTGATAACTAACTTATTATTTTTTATCTAGTTAAATAATTAAGAATTACATTATATTTATATTCCACGGGATACACCATTATCAATTTATGACTTCATATAAATAGAAATAGATTAAAATAATACCCAACCTCATAGGTTTCAACAAAATTTACACAATAATAAACCAACATTGAAAATCGTGATCATCTCTCCTAAATTAATCTAGACACATCAATGGATTCTATTGCACAATTACATAAACCTAAGACCATGGAAGCCCCATTATAATAATTGGATAAGATCATCCATCATTTGGAATAAATAAATGGGAAGACTTTTATATCTGAATTATAAGAAAATATATGTAACATACCTCGGGTAACCACAGATCAAATATGAGATTCCAGGAACTGATTCAGGTCAAAGTAATCCAAAATCTCTAAAGGGGGGGATGTTGGATCACATGGAATCAATAAAATCGAAATAAGATTTAAGAAAAACTGAGCCCCCTGTTTTATTTACGATACATAATATATAAGAAATTTACGCAATGTGTAACCCTTACACATAATGTAAATGTTGGTTTTCATATTTCTTCAAAAATCATGTCACCTCAAATAATTTAACACTAGATAAATAAACATCATGAAAGAGACTATGATCCATCTTCAACATGCCATGAAACTCACATACATAGAATGTAATATCTATGTTTCTTATATATTGTAGCCAAACCCCTGATGAATCACCCCAAATCCCCTTTGAGCTTAAAAATAAAAGGAAACCTGAAAATGGTTAGATTACATAGATCTATTACCTTACATTAAATATAATTATAAATTTCATTCATGTGATTAGTGATTAAAAATCAGATTGCTTCATGGAGGTGGTAGTCCACATGTATGCACAATTGAAAGTACCATTTTTCTATTCATAAAAAGTTAATATCATAATTGATATACTTATTTTTAGACTGATAAATATTTAATAAATATAATATATAAATTTTAAATCAAATTTTATAATCCATCCATGAGATATGGTTATGTAAATGAACTACATAGTTTCACAAGGTGGTAGTCCACTGTAAACATGAATAATGATTTATTTTCCAATCTATGGAATTAGGGATGAATATAGATCATTAAACTTAAGAACTAATAATTATATGGAGGATAATGGAGTTATAATTTTACAATGGTTTAATAATGTTTTAGTGATGTGGTATAATAACCAAAACTGAAATGTGTGATTAAAAAAGAAACATGTTCCTATGAAAATACATTATTTTAAAAATTTAAAAAATGGAGAGTTTATATAAAAATAATACCTATAAAATGATGGTATGGATTATTTTTTTGTAATTTAGGATGGAATTGGCATAAAAATGATTTTAAATGTGATAAATAAAATAAAGAAATTATTCATTATAAAATAGGGTAGGGGCACTCTTAGCATTACTCATAATATTAAATAAAAAAAATTTACAATAAATTTGCAATAAATCCAAAATGAATTAATATATATGACTAATAAGTGTCAAAATACACTCATCCAGTCAAAATTATTCATTTTTTGGCTCAATTTATAACCTTATATTTTGGTTTAACCCTTATTTATGCCTTTTTACTATTACCATGACATGATGATTTCATACACCCTGGGGGCTTAGAGTAACTATACAATGAAAAAAGACTGATAAAAAGGCCATAGTTGATATTTTAATTGAAATATTAATAAATTGGTATAATATTATATTGTTATTGATATTATATTATTAAATACATCATATTTTTTTTAAAAATATTCATAATGTATCTTTGAATAACTATTCATTACATTAACATTAATTATATCAACATAAAAATTATTATTTGAAAAAATATTTTATTATATACTTAACATGTAAAGTTCATATTTTATATTTTTTGACATTATTTATCTCAAATTATATTTAATTTAATATTAGTAATATAATTTATTTAGTCTTTCTGATAATTGAATAATTATTGGATGAATGTTGTGTAAGCATTTAATTTAATAAGTTATTCACTAAAAATAAAAAAAATTATCATGATGAATATAAATCTTTTATATTTCAAAATATAATTTATATTTGAACATATCTTATTTATAACCTCATATTATAAATATTATATTTATTAAAAATATTATTGTAACATCATTCACTTTTCAATAAATTTTATATTTGAAATATCATTACCAATTACAAATAGAAAAAAGGCCATATATTAGAGCATTGAATGTTTATGGATGAAAATTAATCATTTAATAATATTTGTACAACTCTAAGGGTCATTTTATATTTCATATCATGATATTATTACCCTTAACTAACTAATTTACCCTTTGTCGTTTTAGCAAAAATTATCAAGGATACTATTCATACTAAAAATATTAGAAGGGGAATATTTAATAAATTTCGACCAAATAATTAAAAATACAGATTCTATTTTTTGAAATTGAAAACATATATTTTTCTCAATTTAATTTAAATATTATTCTTAAAAAGGAAATTGAAAATAGTTTTTCAGAAGAAAAAATATAATATATAAAAGGTTTTTTAAAAAATAGAAGTATAAATCCCATTTAGAACACATAATTTGATTATTTTAATTATAATTGAACTAATAAAATTTTAATACAAAGAAAATACATAATTTTACCTTGTAATAACATTAAATTAAATAAATTATCCAATAAAAACAGTATTTTTCACTATTACTTGACGGTCCAACATTTTAAAGAAAATTTTCAAATATAGTCCAAATATAATTTCAAAATTATTAATCAAAAATAAATAAAATATTCCTAGTAAAAATTTTATAGCTTATTTAAATTAAAATATTCACTCATTAAAAGAGGAAAAATTATTTCTGAAGAATTCATATATTTAGAGAACAAAATGAAGTTTCTAAAAAATGTGTAATTATTCCATGAATAATACAAGTAAATTAATATTAGGTTGGAAATTTATATTTATTTCATTAACAATAAACTCTTATTCATTCCCACATAATTTAAATTCTTGGTTATAACATTTACATTTACAAAATAATATTTAGTTTATCATTTATGCTCAATGTGGCGTCTCTTACACTCTATCAAAAATATTGTTTCTATTTAAAATATTTTCATTTTTAATTCTCCCCCACCCCCATTTAAATTATTTCAACATCAAAATATTTACTCGTGCATGGTAACTAGGGTTTGAATATTCAAAATTCCTTTTCTAAAATCCTACCATGTAAAAAACTATTAATAAACTTTATAGTTGATAAGAAAGAAAATGATGTATGAAGGTCGCGTGAGATGAAAAATTCTAGGTTTCTATATAGTAACAAAATTAAATAGAAGTGAAAAATAACATACAATGGTAGATATATAGTGATATAGTATGTGTTGATGTGAAAGTTAACAATAATAAAAATTTCACTATTTATTCATTATTTTTTTAGTAGTTATCCAAAACCAATATTGTTATTACAAGATGACATAAATATAAAAAATCAATTGAACATGATATGATGAAAAAATACATTAATTTTAAAAATTCTACATTAATACCCAAATTTATCGTAGATCATTAATGAAATTAATATACATAAATTCCTATGAAAATATACTAGAATAAATATGAATCATTTAAATGATAAGGATTTTATTAGATAATCTTATTATATTAATTTAAGAACTTTTCTCCAAATAAAATCAGTTACCATTTATATCTCATACCAAATGGAGATTTTTCCAATCACCTAATCACCAAAATATTATACCAGGAAAGCTCAGCCAGGGACAAAGTCCCTGACCATTTATTAAAGAAAAGGAAAAAGTACAGTAAAAGCAGGTTTAGGAGAATCGGAAACCTTACAACCAAACAACTGATCCCCCAAGCACAAACGACATCCGAAATTCAAAAATCAAAAACCACGAACCCTGATCCTTCCTCGAGCCATGCAAACCTCAAAAAGCATTTCACGTGACAGCCATTACACAGCCAGTGAGAAATCTGGAACCACGCACATCTCCACCACGTGCATCCACCACACCACCTTCCGAAACGCAACTAGTGGCTAGATCTTCCCAAAGCACAAGCTCCTGACACCGAACACGACGGGAACCCCAGAACGCAGCACAGATCCCGCACCCTGGGGCATCATCACGCCTCCAAGACAAAGAGGATGAGCGACGATGCAAATGCCGAGGATGATGACGAGTCCACGCAAGCAGAGGGCAGCCGCACCGTGAGTGCACCTAGCTGAGAGCCGTGGAGAGAACAAACGCTGCTGGGAGAAGGCGGTGGCAGATGGGAACCCTAATTGCCGTAGAGCCCCTTATGGGCACATCCGTTCTCAGTTCAATTCCACCACAAAAATATTATATCATATAAATAAAACAACTAAATATCAACGAATATAAGTTCTTATAATATTTTCCCCAAAATATAAATCTTCTTTTATTCCTAGAATAAAATACCATAGTATTATATTTTTATATATCATAAAGGGTTATAAAAATAGTGAAAGCATTCTGAAAAAAAAAAATTAACACCAAAAAATATCAAACCCCATAGATATCTATATGATAAAACAAATTCTCCCAAAATGACCATGACATTATCTTTAAGGTTGTTTGAGAAAATTATTACTTAACAAGACATTAGATATTTTTGTTGTAGGTGATGAAATTTTTTATCCCTTATATTTTGGGTTCAATCCCTAAGACATTTCCAAACATGATTGGTTTCTATATGGTCTAGGTGATGACACTCTCTAAAATAATATAATTATTAAAAAATTATTTAATATATGATAATATCCAAAATGAAAATAAATATATTCAATGTTAAATAATTTTTTAAACCTCAAAGGTTTTTTCATACCTATCATTTTGCCTCCCAAAATGTAGTATACTATAACTACCTAAAAAATAAATGCCTCCAAAATTATCATTATTCACCATACAATGTCATAATATACAACCTCAAAAGTGGTTTATATGTAATTGATCTTATGATCAACCCTAATGTAATAAACACATTATTTTACCCCAAACTCGTATGATAACCTCAACTGAAAATTTAATAATATCCAAATTTATACAATCCCTTCGATGATTCTAACTTTAAGGACCTGACCTCAAACATTACATATTCTAGTGATTTTAATACAGAATACATGTTGTTACAGTCTCAGGGATATTTTAGGTTTATAGTTTTATATAATTAGTAATAACTCTTATATAGTCAACCCATACATTAAAAGTGGACACATATTCTAAAAAACCTGTTTTCCACCAAAATAAAACTTTTTCATTAAAAGAAGGATTTCATTTATCAAAAATAATCATTATTTTCCCCTTTATCTCATCATTTTCCATACTCTCCCCAAAACCCCATGAAACAAATTTTAAAACATGGGATGGTCAGAACAAGATTTGTAATGAACATAATATAATTGAAACTACTAGTTCAGTGAAAATTAATAAATAATTTTCATTAAACATTCATTTAACCTCGAAAATGAATATTGTTTTGAAAATCACCATTATCATACCAATTGAAAATCAAAGGATTTAAATGAAAACTCATTAGAAATCATATCATAGTTATGTAGGTATATTGGAAATTTATTTTCCATATAATAATATTAAATTTAATAACAAATATGTTCAACTTCCACCTCTTTAGTACTGAATGCATTAGACAGGTAACGTAACAAATCATTTTTGGTTTATGAAGGTACCACCCATCATTGGATTATAATGTAACAACCCATAATTTTTTATCATATAAGAACTAGTCATTATATTAAAATGGAACCACATGACATAAAAACTAATTCCCAATAACCACACCATAAACATAAATCATGAAACCAACAATTATAAAAAATCTTAAGGAAAATAACCTTTTTATTTTTAAATCACGTATTTTCAGAAAAATAAAATAAAAAAAAAGAATATAAATAATATAAAATTAATATATTAATATTTAAATAAATATTCAAAAAAGTAAGGATTCATAATTGTAGGAAATAACAATAATGATTTATATGTAATGAAACATTCCTTTTAGACTTTAGTAAATAAATTCAAAGGGAAATTTAAAAGATATATTTTAAAAGAAACCCATTTACAAATATCAAATCCTTGAAGTGAGAATTAATCAAAAAATAAATTTAGTTTTTAATTATAAAAACACAAATAAATTTGTAAAACAAGATAACAAAATCAAATCTAAATTTACACAAAATCATACCACGAAATAATAAATGGAGTAGATATTGATCCCAATAAATTGAAATTGAGTTATGAATTCCCTTATTGTAAGTCCAAATCATCTCTTACATTCCCTATATTATGGAAAATTTAAAGTGGGTTAATTATTTTATTTCTCACTAACCTTATTAAAATTATTATTCTCCGGATATCAATTATTACTATATTAATTACATAATAATTTAAATTCAAAATGGTTGTATCGAGGATACTGGGTACCTATGTTCAAAATGACTCTCGTGAGTTGAATATATTTAATGAGGTCACCATAACGTCATATAAAACATTTTATTCCCTAAATAAAAATCCCACAAACACAACCAAAAACACACACACACACATATATATATTTCAAATTTAAATCCATCTATTAAATATGGTTATGAAAAATGAACTACATTACAATCATTGAATCTGTAGCTATTACATTTTCTTGAGTAACATTTCCATTATTGAATGATCATTAATGAAAGAAGGTATAAATTATTTTATCTTTTAATAAGGATAATAATATAATAAATATATTCTTAATTTTAAAATATATATATATTCATCGTTTATGTAATGTGGTGATGAAAAATTAATAACATCGCTTTTTAGTGGTGGTAGTCCACAAGTACGAGGAAACAAAATTATTATTTTTCCGTGCATCGAAATGTAAGAAAATAATTCCTATATTAAATGTCAAGAAATATAAATATGTCATAAATATTATATATGAATGTTAATTATAACCTTATAATACATCCATGAGAGATGGTGATGGAAAATTAATTAAATCGGTTCATGTTGTGATAGTCTGCTTTAAATAAGAACGTTGAATAAATTTTCTATTTGATAGTAGTGGAGATGAATATATATAGTTAAATTAATATAATAAAATATTTGTATATAAAATATACTATATTTATTATTTCATCTTGTTTTAAAATGTTTTTATTGACGTGTTATAATAAACAAAATTTATTTTTCTGATTAAAAAGGATACATCTTCATTTGAGAGTCCTTTTTATAATAAATTATAACCAATATGGATACTGTTATTCATAATATATGACCTATGAAATGTGAGGGATATTATAGGATGGTATTTTTCATGATATTATCTAAATAAATATGTTTTCCATATGTGATGAATTGAGAAGTGGAGGTACCCTTTTATAATATAAGGGAGCAACACTCGTGGAATTACTCACTATATTAAATTAATATAAACTATCATTCAAATAAAAATGGATTAAAAGAATGTTATTAATAAGATAATAATATTATTGTTAATAATAACATCATGAAATAATTTTTTTGTGTTTTTCCTATATTTCTAACCTTATCTTTTGGTTTTAACCCTTATTAAACCCTTTTAACTCTTACTTGGAAAAAAAGGCAGTTTACATATTAATGGTAAATATATTTACTATAAAATGAAAAAATATACATAAATGGATGGTGGATGATATTTTTTCAACCTTATCTTAATAACTTGGTCTAACACAATTTTTTAGAAATTTTATTTCATTCAATAAATATAGTTTACTATAAAATTTCTATAATATCAATATTATGAAGTATTCATTACATTGACATTAATAATCTCATGATAACATTAATAACTAAAAAAATAAATTTTAATATATACCTATCATTAAAAGGTAATTTAACAAAATATTTTATTATAGTATTTACATCATATTATTCATTTTTTGATAATATAAATTTCTTTTTTTTTCAATTTATTGTATAATTATTATATTAACATTGGGAAATAATATAACGTAATATTATTAACAAATAATTAATAATAAATTATGATGATGAATATAAATATTTTTTATTTAATAATATTTTTTATAGTCTATTATACACTCTATATAAACCTAAATTAATAATGTTATAGTCATTAAAAATGTGGTTGTGACATATTTGATGTTTCATTTAATATTATATAATGAATATCATAATCTTGTAAAAATGGGAAAAATGCCATATATTATAAACTAGAATGATTATATAAAAACTTATTCATACAATAAAATTTATTCAAGTAAAAGGGTAATCTTTTAGTTCTTATCATGTTAGTTTTACCCTTAATTTGGGGATTTACCCATTACCTTGGTAAAAAAAATTATCAAGGATAATATTTATATTGAAAACTGTTAAAGGGATCTATTCACAAAATTTCGACCAACTAATCCAAAATATGAAATCCATTTTAAAAAATTCAAAACACGTATACATATGAATTTATTTATATTTTAAACCATCAAAACACAATGAATTTTTTTTTCTAATAAAAAAAATTATATAAAAACAATTTTTTGAAAAATTATGTATAAAATCTAGTTGTAACATTTTATTCCATAATTAATCATGTGAATGTTTCTTTCCCAAAATAATTTATAAAAAATATATTTTCTATATTATTGTCCAATAATTGTTTTAATAATTTTATCATGAGATCTCATAAATAGGGGAGAATATTGTCATAAAAATGTCCCTATAATTAATTTTTTTATTGTCATGTTCTATAAACTATATGGTTCTAGTTGTTTTTCATAACATGAGATAAAAGATTTTATACCACCATGTCGTTTTGAAATCTTCCTCCAATTTCATTATGAATGTTGTTCATATAATAATTATATTTTCTATAACAGTAATTATTGAAACTAATCTTTTTTATTTCTCATTATTTTATTAAATAATAAATGATTATGAGAAAACAGATAATACAATTAATTAAAACATCGATGGTCAATGTGTGACCTTTGGAAAATATATTTATGTTTATAAAATTTATTTGGTGATATATTGTTTCACTAACAATATGGAATAATTTATAACAAAACTAAACCTTTTCCCAATAAGGGAAATAGTATTATATTTATTACCCAAATAATTTTTTCATCCTTTTTCTAAAAACAGAAATTTTATTTCAATCCCATAAAAATTAGAATTTGTTACTCTATAAATATTTTAATATTTAAAAATATAGTTACATATCAACAAAATATTTATTTTAATCCTTCAACACAGTCCTTCTATTAAGAAGTCATAATATTCTAAAAAATACATTCTACCAAAGATAACAATCAATGAAATTATATTCAAAAATTCAAAATAAAAGAGTAAATCATAGTTAATAAATGGATAAATAAATTAAAAGTAAAACATAAAGGATCCTAGTGGAAATCAACAGACAAAATCATAGGAGAATAACATAGTTATATAGATATAATGTAAATGTTTCATAGAATAATTCTCATAAATTAAAAATACATAATAGTCTTAAGTCTAGACTGAAATTGGTTATATCAATCAGTACATGTGGGTTTGAGTGCATAGGAACTCAACCATGTGTCCTAAAATCCTAATTTTTCAATAACTAAGGGCATATTACGGAATATAGGTACAATACACACTTACTAATGATATCAAAGAATCACATATACAAAATGTATAATTAATTGAACAAATGATCCATTAATTTTATGTAAATGGAATAAAACCAATATTTATAAATACATCACACAAAATAATATAAGGGCCAATTTTTTTATTAAAGTACTAAATAAAAACAATGATGAAATATATCATGGTTATTCATAACTACAAACATGAATTACACCGCAAATCAACACATATTTCCCAATATATTATCTTATCCACTTGACACATAAAAGATTGCATAAATGATAACCCTAACCATGTGTCTTTTAAAAGCACTAAGGTGCACATTTATTCATTGTGTATAAATCCCATAAGATTCCAACAATAATTCATTAACATAAGATAAATTTTTATATATTAGTGTACATAATGAAGGAAAATAATAATTAAATAATCCATTGTATGATAATCATGTACAAATAATGCAACAAAATCCCCAATCCCAATCTTCATTGGTTCCATTCTGAATGAGACTTTATATAACCATTCTAGGGTTATTACAATGGTCCATAAGTCTAATGTATGTCTCTAATTTGAAAAAAAGGTTGTAATACCATAGTTCATGCCACAAGGCCATCATGATAGACCAACTGGATTAGGTCATGTCATAAAGTAATCGTTACCATTTATGGTCTATGTCCATGATAAAATACTATCATGCCACAGTATACATATCATCTTAGGACACAAGTCCATCATTCTTTACTTTTTATCATGCAATACCCTAAATAATTTCCACAAGTCAAAACAATAATTATAAAAATTATGGGATAAACTAATCAATGATGGTTCAACATTTCATATTTTTACCATGTAACAAAAGCGTAGGATACATAAAAATTTATATACATACACAAGTAATAAACTATAAAATCATATGCTACCCATAGAAAAAGATTTCTAGTCAAGACTGGTAGTTTGAACCAAAAATATACACATGCATGCATTCCATATGAGGTGGAATATCATCTTCCACACACAAGAACAAATGCGCATGAATTTCATATCATGAATGTATTCATGGACCAAACCCACACATGAACCATAATGTCAAAAAAATATAATTCTACAAAATTTTCATAACCTCTAAGGATCAGCCTATTGAAAATGTTTTGAATATGAATGATTGGGATCCCACTATAATCAAATACACATAATAATAACCCCTAAAACTATCCCCAAATCACCAAATGAGTATTTAATATAAATAATACCAGAAGTAGAGTTTGTCACATTCTACGATCAGTTTATTCATGACCAAAAAAATTTATAATATTTAATAATTATAAATGAATCCAAAATTTAGTATGAAAAAACCATACATTCCAAATTCATATTACTCAAAAATAAAAAAGGTATCACTCTATATCAAGTTGGAATTCACATAATTATACATGGTGTAATGATATATGTTCATTATTGAAGAGAATTATATGATTTAATACGATAGTGAGTAATAGTGAACAAAAAATACTTTAACACTTTATCCATAGAATTGATGTCTCTAGATCTACTAGAATATCTCTCATATAACACCCATTATTGTCCTTAGGACTGAGAGGAGAATGTATAAGAGGATAAATGTGTGTTTTCTATGAGTTTCTTGAAAAAAATAAATTTTCCTATTAATTAATTTTGTTCACAATGTTTTGTAACACAGTGTACCAATCTAAGTGCCATCTCTGCGAGCCTCACTACGTATTTAGGGAAAAATATTTATTGGCCACACTATTTTATAAAAAACATAAATACTATGAAATTTATTTTATTATAATTTATATGTCATTGTAGGTAATTTATCATGGTTATCATTAATTATGTGAAAACCATGTTTTTACCTCTTCTACTCTATGATATTAATCAAATTTAACTTTTGAGAACTCTTCATTTCCTACTTAGCATGATAATTCTCTGATCCCTAGGGATCATGAAAACCATAAAACCAATATAAAATAAATCTAATACTTCCCCTACTATATAAATAACTCAAAAAATCTTGAAAATAATAAATAAGTAACTAAATAACTGGAATATTCAAGGACATTATAATATCTCTCACTAAGGAATTATCCTCATAAATAATTTCTCTAAAGGTATAGCTCAAATACATTAAGCGAGTGAGCCCTCACATCATATTCATACACCAATGTTTCTTCTTGGATATGTTTTCATTTCTACAACACTCAAATGTGTGGTACCATCTTCACTCATGATACCTTTTCACTCAAATCCCAATCTACATGAGACATTACGTAAATAAACCCTTTATATCAAACATAATTTACTCATTATCTATCACAACATTAATCCTCATGATCATAAATTTTATTTCGAGATACATGGAGAAAATAATAATTAATTTTTTCCCAGAGTAAATTCCTATCGATAAGACACCATACTAATTCCATCCATTATTTTATTATCCCTCAAAATGTGGTTCCAATTTTCCATACCTATCTATCCTTTGGTACCGTATTTTTGGTGACACCCAATAAAAACTATATCTCCCATTGTCAACCCCAATAGTCATCATCAACTATTTTTATAATAATTATCTTCAATTTTAGGGGTATCTTGCTAATTCCAAATCAAGTATGCCTACTCGGATGTATCCTGCACCGAATATAGCACAATAGTTATCAACTCACTAAATTCAGTCTAACACGTTGGATAACTATATGTACAAACATTGGTATCATAAAAATATCCCTAATAATTTTAGATTTTAGCATCTTTTTTTTACAAACTCTAACAATGATATAAGGTCCCCCATTATAAAATCCCTACTATTTATTTCACACATAAACAAAACATATTATATAAAATATCCACTTTATATAACATAGAATAATGATAGGTTTAGTGTCTTTGGGGATTAGGAACATTACATAAAAACATAAAACATGAAATGCTCATCATTATTGAAAACATCTTTTACATGACCACAAACATTCATTCATACATATCATTGCATGGGATAACCTGAGGACATGCTGTTGAAAAGGGTGATATATAAAGCCCAATAAGGGAGTCAAATATGAATTAAATAAGGAATATAGTACAACTTAGGTAATGAAAATATCATTGGATCTTAAATGAAACATGAATATGAAGACATGATATATCATGATTATCAGAACATGGAAATGTGGAAAAAAATTTATCATTATATTAGAACAGTCGAAGGCTCATTTTTACATGGTGAATGATTAAACCAACATTGAACTGGAATTATCATGAGTAAAATCTCATTTAACTTGACATATCATGATACTAATCTTTACCCAAAGCATTTAAGTGCTATAAGGGTGCACCCTTCTTAATCATTACATTTCATGCATATGTTTTCCATATGGATCATACAACATGGTATCATTCAAAATCATCATTAATTAAAAGATAAAGGAAAGTGGAATAAATTAATGAAACTATATACCCAATATGTAAATTTGTGTAAAGGTGAATACCATTCATTGAGAAAGGGGAATGGTATTCACTACACAATGACTTTGGGATTGAAAATCATAGTTATATTTCAGCAACATAAAATCGTGATATAAGAATTCATAAAAATGGTTCTTGAAAGAGAAAGTGGTCTCTAAGAACATGAACATGAAATGGAAAATAAAGGGTTCATATAGATACATGTCCTAACATATGAAATGGGATTTAGATGCATAATAAAAAAAATTGTGTGAATGTAAATGATGAGACTGAAATCCCTTACAGAATTTCGGCATGGTAAAAGGTGTACATGAGAGGCATTAATGAGAAAGAACAAGGTCTCTCATCATTAAAAAATAAGTAATAATGTATAGGGGAGGTTTTAAATCATACTCCATCTTCCATAATTGAAAATAATAGGGCATACCTATATAAATAAATTTGGAATAAAATGAGAAAGGATGGAATACGTTACATAGATGTATGATCACAAAGGCATGGGAGATTATTTAGAGGTAATTTATGTGAGAATGGTGTGCCTTGGGAGGATTATAGAGAAGGTAGGTAAGGGTTTGGTTGAGATCCAAATGGTTTCAGTGAAAAGTAATGGGGGATTGAGTGGGTTCATATAGGAAAAGATATGGAATTATTTATTATTTAGGTTTTAGACACCACAGATTAAACTTGTAAAAACTGCAAACCATACCATGGTTTCATACCATGGTTTTTACCAAATTAGAGTTGAAAAATTATTTTATAAGAACAATGGAAAAAATTTTAATGACCCGAAATTTACATGTAATTTTTTTTAAATATATGATAATTTTACGAGTCTATAAAAAATGATGGCGAATGATTCTGTGGCCCAGAGTGACTAGAATGAATTTGTGGACTTTTAATCGGGTACGTTCAGTGAAATTTCAAGCAGGTTTTTTTACTTTTGAACTGGTGCTCGAAATTGAAATCCGAGAGAACCGTTAAACTCGCAGCAATGGTATTTGCTTAAAGAGGATCTCACATCGACGAGAGTTGGTCGTGGGTGAAAGTTAGTTTTTGGGATCATCGTAGAAGTAATAAAATAAAATAAACACATGTTTTATTTTATTTTATCTGTTGTAAACCACTATGTAAGAGTTTAAATGTGGGGATCAATATATTGTAACCTCCCACGAGAGGTTATTGTGGTGGGGACCACCCGGGACAAAAACCCCCCATTTAATTGATGATAACCTCTCAACTCCCTCATAAATGAGGGAGAGCCTCTTGACCTCCTCCACATTAATTGTGCCATCTTTTTTTAATCAGTTTAAACCAATTTAAATATTATTCCAATGACTTAATAGATTTTATAATCTATTATATTGGGATACCTATACTATTTTTGGCAATGTAGGAAGGAGATTTTGAGAGAAAAGCTCTCGCCAATGACAGAAAATCTCCTTAAAATGAAGATCGTTTTCCTCCTATGAAGAATGACCTCGCCTTCGACTTTCTTTCTCGGAGCTTCCTCCGACGTAGGACATGTTCATCAACAACGAATCGAAATCTGCCTTTTCGCACCAACATCGATGAACAACGAACAAGATGGGGGATTTCTATGATTGATTTTATATTACCGTGATTCATTCCATCTAAAACAAAGAACACATATCAATATCAAACAAGTTGATCTGCATATGTTTTCCTTTTGCTGGTTTTTGGATTAATCATTGTGGGAGGGTTTTTTTTTCTTTCTTCTTGTGATCCATATGATACCGCCCTAAACACTGAGGGTGCAGACCAAACCAACATGGCATGACCCCTAGAGAATTCTCTGTTGCAGTGTTCTTCGAAACGGTGGAAGGTGACAATGACGACATAGTCGATGAAGGCAACTTATGAACCCCCTATAGCCTCACGACCCATGCCACCCCCGCTGCGTTCCGCACCGCCGTCGACTAAACCAGCTGCACCCCTTCATGGAACCACTTCCGAACCACCCCCACCATCTCTACCCTTCTGCCCAAGCCTCCTTGGGTCGGACTACGCCAACCTGGTCACGACGTCCGCTGGCTGAACCAGCTCCCAGCAACACTGGACACCTGAGCCACCCTGGCCGCGCCAACATGCCGGCCCCATACCGCCACTGACCATGTCGGCACCAGCCGCGCCGCGCCTCAGTAGCACCCCCCGGGCTCACTAGCTTCACGAGCCCTAGGCCAAACCGGCCCCGACCGCGCCACCCTGTCCTGGGGATGAGCTACCCCGAGTCACACCCTATGACCTTCTGGGCCGAACCGGCCTCGCAGTGCCCTCCCGAGCCGCCACCACCACCGAAACCGGGCCCTCGCAGCGCCCCAGCCGAACTGGCATGGTCCCTCACGGCACCCCCGGCCGAACTGGCCTCTCGAGGCGCCCTCCGGGTCCAGCCGCCCTTCGGGCTGAGCTTCCCTCATGCTGACTCATGGCTGGTCCATGCCCTCGTGACAGGTCTGCCAACTCACAACCCTCTGTGACCCCTCGTGGCCCGCTGGGTAGGGCCCAGCGGGCTGGGTCGAACCTAATGGGTCAGCCCGCCCAACGGGCCGCACCAGACCCAACAAGTCATGCAGGGTTGACCCGAACCGGGTTGGTCTGATCGAGTCGGACCAGACCCTATCCCACTACGACCCTTTACACTCTTTTGTCCATATCAATGGCACCAGACGTTTGTTTGGTGAACCGTCAACAACCCTGGTATTCTTGGATCATGACGGTCCTTTTGTGTATACCCCAATTGTGTTTGGGGTATAGTAGAAATATAGTTAGGTTGGATCGTGCGCGAATTCAACCAGGCCATTGGGACTAAAATTCTAATAACATGCTGACCGAGCATCCGATTGAAGTGATGTCTATTATGTTGAGACTCTTATTACATGGTGGAAATTTGAGATACTTTTTTCATGGGAATTTTTGATAGTTGGAGTATCGAAAAGTAGCTACTGGAGCGGATCCTTCTAGTGATGAGCGAGTAGAGTTCGGAGACCTAGTAGGTGGCTGAGACCTGACGAATTCTGACTGTTTTGACTCGGAGGGATTCTACTAGCCCTGTGGGGACTACATGGTTGTGGCAGAAGACCCATGGTGGAGGGGCATGGTTGGTGACGCGGTAGACCCACGGTACTCGACAGGAGGAGTACCTTAGCTGGCTACGAGGGGGAGCGTCTGGGTGTGGTGGCAGACCCATGGTGGGGACACCTCTATGTGATGCAGCAGACCCACGATACTCGATATAAGGATTACATCACCAGTATAAGGTTAGTGGGAAGCACCTCTTTGTGATGCGGCAGACCCACTATACTCAATAGAATAGAACTTCTCCAGCATTCGTGGATTCGACAATGTTACTAGGGATGTTACTTGATACTACCCCTATAATAAAATCCTAGTGGATTTGAGCCCGTACTATTTTGTTTTACTCGTGATTGAGATGAATTACTTAATGAATTAGGTATATGTATGGTCATATACCTAATTAGGGTTATATGTTGATTCCTTACTTTGTGGTTTGTCTTTGGTGGATTTGTCAGACCTATAGGGTCTCGAGGTCTTTACTGAGTATCAATAGACTCACCCCTACATGGTCTATGCCCGTACATTGTTGTGTTGGATGCAGATGACAGAAAGAGCTAAATGAGGATGAGAGTACTAGGACTGGACGGTACCCGGAGGTGGACCTTACGAAGAGTCGGTATATGGAGGGGACTGACAGACGTAGAGTGCTAAGGAGGCTATCTGTACCTACCATTCCGGTAGGAATCCTGGAGGACAACCCAACAACTATTTTCTATTTCTTTAGTTTCAATTGTACTTCCAGTTCCTTATACGATATATTTGGGCTTCTATTTCCAGCCCCTTATACATTTCATCACTCTTTTGTTATACAATTTCATAGTGTTTGGTATCCTTTTGTGTGTTCTGTTATGTGTATTTACAGGTTATAATGGCTATTCCTTCCATGTTTTAGGGAATTACGCTTTTGGTGCTTGTCGTCAACCCTTGGACTATGGAAGGTAGGCTTGGGGTAGTCCTGGCACGAGCCCTGTGGAATGGATCGTGACCATTTGGTATCATAGGAGTCGGTTCAACCATAGAACATAGGACTCTGACCATTTCCATTAAGTAATAGTGATATGTGTAGTGAATGTGGTCTTTACTTTAGGGAGTCCAGTGTTGGTGCGGCGACTGACGTATCTATATAATAGGACCATTACTTCAGATTTACGACTTAGTGCAGGAAAAAACTAATTGCGTGTGTGTTTTCAAATGATTTCTTAAAGAAAACTCTCCAGGTCAGCTCACCAGGTATACCTTTTAACCTTATCACACCTATTTATTTTCAGGATGCCTCCACGTAGATATCCTTCTAGAGTTCGTAGAGTTTTATGCATTGATAGACCACACAGTGATGAGACCTCGGTGCAGGGCCCTCTTCTAGTAGACGCACCATCGGTGGCACCAGCAGTACCATTACCTATTGGGACTCTGAAGCCACTAACCCCAGCATCAGACATTACACGCTGATGGAGCACGTTGTATGAGTTCCATCATCAGAGACCACCTAGATTCAGGGGAGAGATGGACCCATAGGCGGTTGAGGATTTGATGGATGATGTGGTGAGAGTCTTACGACTGGTAGGGACACTATCCAACCTCTGGGTGATACTTGCTGCTAGCCTTATACAAGAAACAGTGGGAAGATGGTGGAGCTTTATGCTCCAGTTCCACGATGAGGTGACGCTTCTCTGAGAAGACTTCGAGAGCCTGTTTCGGGCAGAGTTTCTCCAGTGACTCTTCAGGCAGTTCACATACATGAGCTATTTCATCTGTAGTAGGGCTAAATGACTGTAGCTCAGTACTCAATGGGGTTCACAGACCTCTCATTCTATTCCACTGATATGATCAAGACCCATTCTTGAGGGCCCGGACCTTCGAGGAGGGATTCATGAGGGAGATCATGGATTCAGTGATCTCACTCAGAATCCTGATGCAGGAGGGGGTGTTAGAGAGGACCCTCCTAGTAGAGAGTTTCCATGCGGAGTAGTCTCCAGTAGCGAGATCCACCACCAGTCGTCACATAATAGAGACTTCTGCAGCTGGTAGCAGACAGAAGTCACATAGATCCAAGAAGACAGTACCTACAGGTGGATGACTGCATTAGTCAGGATTGGTTGTGTGGGGCACCCGAAGCGGAGACAGACATGCCAGGAGCGGGCAGTGTTACGCAAGCGGCGGTCAGGGTCACAAGGCTTGTGACTTCCTGAACCACTATTTGAATGATCGGATGATGGATATAGGACCTCCCAGGAAGAGATAAAGATTTGATTTAGGCGGTCCACAGGAAGTTGGTAGACATGGAAGAGGAGCTGGCGGTGCAACTAGCGGTGGACGCCAATTTGAGGTGTTATCGTCACCACCACCAGGAGGTACACCCTGACTGCAAGGAGCAGGGGGGACAGGGGAGAGCTCAACTTTAGGCTACTGAGGCATACGATCATGGTGCTCCATAGATTATTCGAGGTACTATCTGTGTCTACTCTATCATAGATTCAATACTTATAGACACAGGTTCCAATAACTCTTTCATTTCCACTGCCCTCATTCAGGGTTCAGAGATACTGACACTGCTATTGGCTCAATCATTACAGTTGGAGACTTCTATAGGAGAAGATTCGACAATTACGCATCGATGCTAGGAATTTGAGCTCACTCTAAGATGCTAGACCTTCGGTCGGGATCTCCTAGTAGTGGCGTCGAGGCCTTACGATGTCATCTTGGGTATGGACTAGTTAGCTACAGTCCATTCTCAGATTTATAGTATTAGGCGCATAGTGCGGTGTGTCCACACTGATGGGACTAGGTTTACCTTCACCGATGAGAATGGATCCTTTGAAGCACATTATGGACTTACTCGGAGGAGCGTGATGCCGATAACTGATTAGTTGGCTAGCCATACCCTTGATGTAGTTGATGTGGAGAGTCCGAGCTATCCTGTAGTGGTGGAGCAGTATGCAGATTTCATCCCTGATGACATTTCTGGTCTACCCCCTCACTGAGAGGCGAAATTTTACATTGACTTGTACCCCGGGATGGCACCAATATCTAAACGAGCATATCGTATGGATCCCTCAGAGCTTCACAAGCTACGGGTATACCTAGAGGACTTGCAGGGGAAGGGATTCATTTGGCCCAATGTTTCTCCCTGGGTAGCCATAATTCAGTTTTCCATGAAGGCGTATTTAAGATTGAGGCTTTGTCTTAACTATCACCACCTTAATCAGGTGACTATGAAGAACAAGTACCCACTCATGAGGATTAACATCCTCTTCGATCAGTTCAATGGATCATGGTGGCTCTTGAAGATTGATCTCAGATTAGGATATCACCAGCAAAGAGTTCCAGATGAGGATGTGCAAAAGATGACCTTTAGATGTCAGTATGACAACAATGTGTTCTTGGTTATGCCAGTAGGTGTAGAAAACACTCCAGCAATGTTAATGGGACTCATGAACATGATCTTTCATCCGTACCTCGATCGCTTTGTCGTAGTCTTCATCGAGGACATTCTGATCAACTCGACTACTGAGGTGAAACATGCCTATCATTTCCAAGTAGTACTGGACAAACTCCGAGAGAATCATCTTTATGGTATGATCTCGAAGTGCCAGTTCTGCATACAATAGTTTCACTATCTGGGACATTTCATCTCAGAGACAAGAGTTGCAGTGAATCTAGTGAAGATTGAGGCGGTAGTTGCTTGGGAGCCACCCAAGAGTGTGATAGAGGTAAGAAGTTTCATGGGGTTGGCTGGTTATTACTAGAGGTTTATACCAGAAATCCCTATAGTAGAATCACCTGTAACAGCCATGATGAAGAAGGGTAAACCCTATGTGTTCTTAGAGAGATGCTAGCAGAGCTTTCAGGAGCCGAGGCAGAGGCTGACTAGTGCCCCCGTCTTGATGCTTCTGGAGGAAGGCATATGGTATGTAGTCTACTGCGACGCGTCAGTGACCAGATGTGGATGTGTACAGATACATGAGCGAGTAGTGATCACATATGGTTCTTGATATCTATGACTTCATGAGCAGAACTATGCTACCCCTGAACATGAGTTAGAAGCAGTGGTCTTCTCCTTGAAGATGTGGCGACACTATCTGATGGGCGAGCTCTTTATAGTATAAATTGGTCACAAGAGTCTCATGTATGTATTCTCTCAGAAGGACCGAAACCTAAGACAATGATGTTGGTTTAAGAACCTCCAGGACTATGACATCAATATAGTCTATACTCTGGTGAAGGGTAATGTAGTTTTAGATGCACTCATCATGTGATCTGGTATACAGTTGCTAGGTGAGACGATGGAGCAGCTGGCTGCTTTATAGATATCTTTTGTGGATAGGGATGGATCTGTTTTCCTTCAGTCTCTTATAGTCACTCCCCCACATCTTCAGCGAGTTAGGGTGGCCCAATATGAGGACGCTGACTGCGAGACACAAATTGATTAGATATCCATAGGACATGCACCGGATGGATTTTCTAAAGGTGGGGAGAACAACGTTCTCTTTAGTGGACGTACCATGGTACCAGTATCATTACAAGAGAATCTGTTGAGTGAGTTCAACACATCCCCTGTAGCGGTACATCCAGGAGTGGCGAAGATGTACCTGGACTTCCGAAAACCACACTGGTGGCCGAGAATGAAGAAACAGTTTCCAAGTTTGTCTCTCAAGGCCTCACTTTTCAGCAAGTGAAGGCAGAGAATCAGGTACTAGTAGGCTTGGTTCAGCCTTTAAAGTTTCTATATTGGAAGTGGGATGGGATATCCATGGACTTCATGACAGGAATTCCACGTACATCTAGGGGACATGACTCAATTTGGGTGATCATCGACCGACTCACCAAGTCGGCCCACTTCCTACTGATCAGAGAGTGGGGTTCAGTAGTGATCTTGGGACTCATATATGTGCAGGAGATTTTGCAGATACATGTAGTACCTTCGACAATTATCTCTGATCGTGACACATGATTTAGTTCCCAGATATAGAAGGGGTTGTAGGAGGCTTTTAGGATGCAGCTTCGTTTGAGCCCCACCTTCCATCCGCTGATGGATGATCAGAATTAGCAGACCATTCAGAAACTTGAGGACATGTTGCAGGCTTGTTTTCTTGACATTGGTCGCAACTGGGAGGATCCCTTACCTTTGGCGGAACTTTCATACAACAACAGCTATCACACCACCATTGGGATGGAACCTTTCAAGGTGTTATACGGGTGACCTTGCAGATCATCTTTGTGTAGGCCTAACCTTGGGGAGTCAGCACTCGTGGGATCAGAGATGGTATGGGCTACCATAGAAAAGGTGCATATCCTCCAGTAGTGGATGAAGACTGCACAGAACAGGCAGAAGTCGTATGCTGACAGAAGATGGAGACCTCTGGAGTTCGAGGATGGTGACCACATCTTTCCCCGGGTCTCACCTCGATGAGGTTTGTGGAGATTTGGCCGAGGAGGTAAGTTATCTTTGAGGTTAATCAGACATTTTCATTTCCTCAGCAAAGTTGATGAGGTGGAATACAATTTAGCTCTTCCACCCCAGTTGCACTGAGTGCACAACGTCTTCCACCTGTCCCAGCTGAGGAAATACGTGCATGACCCTTCTCACATAATCGACCATAGTAAGATGGATGTCGATGATGGGGTGACTTTTATGGAGGTTCCAGTAGAGATTGAGGATTGACATGATCGGTTTCTTCATGAACGATCGATACCTTTGGTGGTTCACATTCTCTAGAAGCACGAGAACCTCCCGGAGAGCACATTACAGTGGGAGGCTATGATGCATGCTATGTACCCCCACTTGATCCCTTATTTTGAGATGTTTCTTATGGGGGCGTAGATCCTTGAGGTGGGGAGAATGTAACGACCCATAATTTCCTTGTAATTGATTTTAATATATTGAAATTTTCCAACTTCGTAAAAATTGACGGCATGTGATTATGAGGCCCGGAGTACCCTGAATGAATTTCTAAACTTTTTATCATGTATGTCCAGTGAAAGTTTGAGAGGGTTTTTATATGTTTTGAACCGTTGCTTGGAATTGAAATCTGAGGGAACCGTTGAAATCATAGTTCCACTATTCACATAAAAATACTCTCACCACAAATACAGTTGGTCGAGGGTGAAAGTTAGTTTTTGAGTTTTTCGTGGAAATAGTAAAATAAAATAAACACATGTTTGATTTTATTTTATGTTTTGTAAACCTCCATGTGGGAGTTGAAGTGTGGGGACCACCCGACCTTAACCTCCCATGAGAGGTTATGGTGGTGGGGACCACCCGGGACTAAAACCCCTATTTAATTGATGGAAATCTCTTAACTCCCTCATAAATGACAGATATCATCTTGACCTCCTCCACCGTAATTGTTCCAACTATTCCTTAATCAATTTAAACCCTTTTGAATATTATGAAAACAACTAAATATATTTTATAATCTATTATCTGGCCCTACCTATTCTTTTTTTGGAAAAGGAGGAAGGATCTTTTGAGAGAAAATATCTCGCCAATGAAAGAACCTTTCTTTAAAACAAAGAACATGTTTCTACTACGAAGAACGAACTTTACTTCAACTTTCTTTCTCGGTGTTTCATCCGACGTAGGACGTGTTGGTCTACAATGAATCGACATCTTCCTTTTTTGCACCAACATCGAAGAACTATGAACAGGGTAGGATATTTTTGTGATTGAAATTATATTCCCTTGATTCTTTCCATTTAAAATAGAGAACACATATAAACTTCTATCAGGTTGATCCACATATGTTTTTATTTTTTGGGTTATGGGATTAATCATCGTGGGAGGGTTTGTATTGCTTAATTATTGTGATCCAAATGATACCACCCTAAACGCGAAGGGTGTGGACCAAACCAACATGGCCCTACCCCTCCACCATTCCCTTTTTGTGGTGTTTTTTGAAATGGAGGAAGGTGACAACAGTGACGAAGGATATGGCCATGCCACCTGCAGCCACCACGACCCGCGCCGCCCCCGTGGTGTTCAGCGCTGCGGCTGACTGAACCAGTTGCACCCCCTCGTAGCGCCCCGGCCAAACCGCCTCTTGGTCTCTGACCATCCTACCAAGACACCCCAAGCCTGGCCAAGCTGCCCTGGCCGCGCCATTTTCCAGCCAAACTGGCTCCCAGTCATGCCGGCCTCCCAAGCCGCCCAGGCCGCGCACGCTCGCCGGCCCAGCGCCACCACCGGCCGAACTGGGCCCGGCCGCACCGTGCACTAATCGCGCTACCCGGGCCTTCCAGCTTCACGAGCCACCAAATGAATCGTCCATGGCCACTCCACCTCGACGTGGGGCCAAGCAGTGCCGAGCCACGCCCCATGACCATTCGGACCGAACCGGCACCGCAGCGCCCTCCCGAGCCACCCCGATCGAACCCATGCCCTTATGGGGCACTAGCCGAACTGGAATGCACCATCATGATGCCCCAGCTGAACTGGCCTCTCACTGTGTCCTCTGGCCAGAGCCACCCTCGTGGCGCCCTATGGGATGAGCGACCCTCGTATCGACCCGCTACTGGTCCGCGCCCACACGGCCCACTGTGACCCCTCACTGCGAGTTGGGCTAGGCCTAACGCGATGGGCCAGACCTAACGGGCTGGCCCACCCAACGGGCTGGACCAGACCCAATGAGTCAGGCCGGGTCGGGTATGTTCAGTTTGGACTCGGGCCCACTACGACCCTTTACTTTCATTTGGTCATATCATTTGCACCATACATTCGTTTGACCAATCGCCAGCGGCCCTAGTAATCTTGGAGCATGACGGTCCCTTTGAGTATACCCCAATGGTGTTTGGGGTATTGTTTTTATATAGTCATGTTAGATCATGCATGAATCTAACCGGGCCCCCAGGACTAAAATACTAATAACTAACAGACCAGGCATCCGATTGACGCATCGTCTGTTGAGTTGAGACCCTTATGACGTGGCCGACCTTTGAAATACTTTTTTAAGGGACCTCGTGACAGTAGGAGTATTGAACAGTAGTTTTTGGAGCGGATCCTTCAGTGGCATGCGAGCAGAGTGCGGAGACCTAGTAGTTGGCTACGACCTAATGACTACAGACCATTTTGACTCGGTGTGATTCTACTAGCCCAGTGGGGAGTGCCAGGTAGTGGCAGTAGACCCACAGTGGCAGAGCATGCATGGTAACGTGGAAGACCCATGGTACTCGACAGGAGGAGTACGTCAGCAGGCTACGAGGGGGAACACCTTTTTGTGGAAGTAGAACTGCGGTGGGGAACACCTCTGTGTGATGCAATAGACCCACGCTACATGATGTGAGGAGTACCACAGGAGTCCAAGTTTAGTGGGAAGTGAATCTATGTGACACGACATGCCCATTGTACTCGATAGAGGAGGAGTTCTCTAGAAGCCGAGGTTTCGACAATGTGACTATTGATGTTACTTGATACAACCCTTAGAATAAAATCATGGTTGAGCTAAGTCATTACATTGTTGTTTTCTTCATTATTGAGACAGATTACATAATTAATTAGGTAAATGTATGGGAATATACCTAAGTAGGGAAATCATTTGATTCCTTACTTTTTGGTTTATCTTTGGTGGATTTTTGAGACCGTGAGGATCTCGAGGTCCCTTCTATGTATCATTATAATCACCCCTACACGGGCTATACCCACACCTTGTTGTGTTGGATAAAGATGACAGACATCGCTGACTAAGGCAGTGAGTAGCAGAACTGGATAGTACCTGGAGGTGGACTTTTTTCCGAGTAGGTACATGGAGGATACTGAAGAAAGTGATGTGCTGAGGAGGCTATCTGTACCTACCCTTATTGTAGGAATCTCTAAGGATGCCCCCACAAGTATTTTTCTTTCTTCAGTTGTACTTGTACTTCCAGTTCCTTGTACTTTACAGATGGGCATGTATTTTTGACCCCTTTTAATTTTCAACAGTCTTTTTTATACAGCATACTTTGTGTATTGTATCCAGCTATGTGCTCTGTTGTGTGCGTTAATAGGTTATAAAGGCAATGTCTTCCATGTTTTAGGGTATTACGTCTTTGGTGCTAGTCACAAACCCTTGGTCTATGGAAGGCGGGCTTGGGGTAGTCACGACAAATGCCACGGGGGATGGGTCATGACAAATCATATTAAAATATTAGGCCTCTATTTGTAAAGGTGAGTCAATCTAACAAGGAAAAAATTTAAAAATGATAAAATGTTTTATAAGTATTGGAGGGTCCACTAAGGCTTTTTAAGATAAATCACACTAACCTAAAATCACATTATTTTATATGTAAAACATATATTGGCAGAAAAATACATTTATAGTATTTTATTAAATAACTTTTGGGTCATTATGATCTCATAAAACACATGATATATTTAAAAAGTGTTTAATTTTTACAAAAAAATTTAACTATATCAAAAAAAATTGGAAAAATTCACCGTTTGATAATTTTGACGTCTTAATTCAAAAAAAAATTCATTTTATCAAAATAATTTTCTAAATATGTGAATTTATACATTTCAAATAAATACTGACAATTATGGAAAATTCCTGGGTTTTGAAAAAAAAAGCTTTCAGACCTTAATAAAAATTACAATTGTATTCATAATAATTACATGATATTTTACATTTAATAAGAAACAATTTAGTAAATATATTTTATCAAAAAAATATTTTATTAAAAAATACAATAATTTATAAAAAAATATTTCTTAATTGATTATTAACTGAAAATAATATTTTCGGTTTAAAAATAATTTACAATATAAAAAATGTAATGAATGTATATTATTTATTATATACAAATATAAAGCACCTAATAATAGTACAGGGTTCTTGTTACATAACCCCTTATAACACCCGAATAAGACCTAAGAGTAATGTAACACCCCATGAATTATTGAGATAGATTCTTTTTAAATTTTTTGATTTCTTGATTTGTATGCAACACCATGATTTTCTTGTGCTCTACACATCATTGTATTATCTTGTAGTATACAAAAAACTATTTTTTCACTGTGTTACACCCTATATAATGTTTGTTTGATAGTGTTAATTTTACACAAAATTGAGTATAGATATTGTTCAATGTATAAAAGAAGTATGTTTGGATTATGTTATATGCAACACCAAAGGAACCTTACACTACTTTCAATATTTACATGGCTTGCGTTACACACAAGAGTGTCCTTCATCAATATCTTTCATTGTACGCAAATCCAAGTATCACTAAATAATGATATATTATTAAAATATTATTATGGGATATAAACTAGAAGTTATGAATATTATTAACCATATTTTTAATTTTTATATGTATTTTATAGACATGATATATGAACAAGTTCATTTTTAAGATAAAAGAAGTATTTTTTAAAAAATGTGGTTTTGCCACCTTAGGATGGAACAACCATTTAAAATCTAGTTTTGATACTTTTGAGAGTAATATTTGACTAAATAAACATTTTATTTGGAATTCAGACACAAAATTTTACTTTTCTGTAATTTTTGGTGTTTTTTTGATAAAATTCAAATTTCAATGAATAGTGAAAATTATTGCATTTTAATTCAAAACTGCATTTTCATCAAATTTATTTATATAGTTAGGTGATCTTCATAATTTGTTTTAATGTTTAATTAAATTAAATTTTTATCATTTAGTACAATTTTGATCATGTGATGTTATTTAAATTTTAAATTGAACATAAACATATGTCAATTTTTTGATAGTTATTACTTCTTAAAAACCGACTTTTTGGTTTTGATAACGAGAATTAATTTTAAATTAATTACTTCAACTTCTATATTTTTAATTTTGAAAAATGGATTCCATCTTTGGAATCATATGGGTATTATTTTGTAAATATATACCTTTTATTATTGAACATTATGAAATGTAACATCAGTAATTATTTATTTTACCATGGCTAAAGGGTAAATTGGGTATATATGGGTAAAAAAATAATATTATTATAATATTAATCTTTCTTAAAATAAACTATGATCCTATTGGATAAGAAAATTCATTCCATGGGCATCCTTGGGTCAATTTTGGGACCCCGTAGATTCACATGGATGTTAAAATGACATTTTAAACAAAACAATTTATAGTAAAGATAATTCTAACCTAAACAATATCATATACTAAATAGATTTTAATATACGGTTATATTACTGATATATAAGTAAATAATTATTCATTAGATATCTAAAAATATTTCCAAAATCATTGTATCTTATTTATAATATTTATACATTAGATAACTATATTTATTTATGACACAATTATGATGTAGTGATTATCTCATTCATGAATGATCCCAATAAATGAATTAATAAATGTTAAAATATATTTAATTTAACATTTTTATGCCATAAACAAATTTTATAGATGATATTGTAATATTAGGTATGAGTTAATACCTTTGGTTCAAAGGAATGAGGTTGATATAAATTTTTTAAAAGTAAAGTATGAATAATGTCTAAAATTGACATAATTCATAACTGAAAATATAAAATAGATTATTAAACGATGATTAATTCATAAAAAAAATAATATAATGTAAAATATTTAATATAAGATCAAATATGATATAAATAACTTTTTTTGGGTCGTTTGACATGATATGGTAATTACATTAACCTGTGTAAAATAAATGATATCATGGTAAGATTAAAAATGGTAAAGTAAGGGTTAAACCGAAAATATAAGGTTAAAAAATATTCAAAACATGTAAAAATTTTATTTTATGGTTTTTATTTGATCTCAAATAATCATATATTGGAATTAAATATTTTTTGTACCATTTTAAATCGAGATATGATTTATAATAAATTAATATTTTGAGAGTTTCCTAAAGTACCCCTCTCATATCTAATAAAAGGGAACCTCCTACCTCTTTTATTCACTCCATTTTGAGAATTCAATATTTGAAATCCCCCGACCATATATCTTCTCAAATTTGATAGTTACATATAGATAATACGGTCTTCTCAAAATTCAAACTCTACTTCCCTAAGAGGAAATTTACAGGAGCCATGTCGAGGAAGAGGTAATATCTTCTACCAATTAATTCAAATTTATTTCTTCATATGCTTAATCTTCATTAGTTGTTTCATTATTAAGTAATAACACAAATACTAATAACATAATTATTTGAAATTATAAATATTAAACAACCCTGTTTCACCTTATATCAATCCTACAAAAAATGAAATCATCACGTGTGCGTACATACGGCTTACTGTCTCCACATTGTGGTGTAATCTATTTTTCACCACCACCTAACACAGATGGGTATAATGGTAGAAAATTAAATTTTTTTATTATAAAATTATAAAAATACTGAGATATGATACACTATACACTTCAATAACATTCAACACCTATGGGAATGATAGCATCACTCGTGCGTACAAACGACTTACCATCTCCATGATGCGATAAGATTAATTCTGCCTGTTAACAATTCCTAAATGATTATAATGTATATATAATAAATAATTTTTAAATATATGACATAATAATTCTACTATATATATATATATATTTCATTTACTTACTTCCATTTAATTCAATAAGTAAACAAAAATAGCGTTAATGTGTACGTACTGCCTACCATTTCCATGAATAGTTTATTTCATTTCATTTATATATCACATATATATATATTTATGTACTGAATATTTATGATATATAAATCATATTTTAAATTATTTAATAATGTAAATCATGATATAAGTAATAATATCATAAATAACAATTCAAAACACATACGAAAAAAATGATTATTACCCAAAACATCGTTTTAACCTGGAATTGACAAATGAACATGTAATATAAAGTCATATATGAATCATATATGATATCATAAATATTATTATGGTTATTTTACAAGTTAATAATATTATTAAACCCACTAGATAAGAGTTTTGGACATATATGGATGAAATCAGACCAAAGGTAAGGTGTGATTTTGCAATCTCATTTTTATCCATTATTGCTTTTACGTAAGTATTTACTGGGGTTATATTTATCATCCATGACCATGATTTCTAAAAAAGTTTTAATAAAATTTTCACCATTATTCTATTTATTTGTAAATTCATTTTTACCCCATTTTGACTTTTACGACAAGGTATGGATGTAATCATTATTTTGAATACCATATGAGGTACTTTTCATCATTTCTTTCACAAGTACAAGGAGAATGTTTTTTAATATTATACGACATGAATGCATTTTGACATCTTAACTACGCATTATTTCCATGAATCTTCATCTATAATATTTCAATTTTATTTTCAAGTAAATAATATTCTTTTAAAATTGTACAACATCTTTTGAAAAGAAAACGTTTTTGAAGAAGAAATGAAATTTTCCTCAAGAACTATGTTCAAGTGGTTTTCCAAAATTATTTTACCTCTAAGACGATACTATTTCAATAGGTTTATGTTTCTATTACAGTTATTACAAGTATTTTATTATGTTAATGATGGAATGGTATTTTATATGGATTATTTTATGATGGAATGATGTTTAAGAAACCCCATTTTATTTTGAGGGTTATCATATGATGATTGATTTGTGTTTTGTGGAACATGTAAGAATGATTTAATTTTGGGATGGGTGGACGTATATCTCCCTCAAATTTATTGGGTAATGATTTATATCTCATCATATATACCTTATTGGAATCCCAAGTAAATCTTGTTTTGTAAAACAAGGCTAGATGGGAAGTAAACCTTGTACAATAATGGAATTTGTCAACTATGATAGTCGTGGAAGCAATTCCATGTCTACTATGGAAATAATAATATGTTCTTATTAATTTTCCACAATTATATGTTTAAATCCAATGTTGTTCTATCATGATAAATTTTCTTTTATGATCCATTCCTTATGTACCACCATGTTTTATTCATGACTCGGGATTTTGATGTCTAAAATTTATGTCCATGTTTTTACATTCAAATGATTGTTGCTTGTTTTATATTCTCCATGTATTCCCTTACTGAGAATTTGAGTTCAACATTTTAATGTTTTTTCCACAAGATATAAATAAAGGTTTTTTTAGAAGAAATGGGATGATCTTTAATGGATATTTTAAATATCATTCAAAAATTTCAAATATTATGTTCTAAGATTTCAAAGACAATAAACTAAAATGGTATTTGGGAATATATTTTGTTTTATGTAATATGTATTCTGAAAAATAAATGTAATGTAAATTTAATTCAATCTTGGTTCTCTATAGTCAGTATTATAGAGATGGATTATTCAACCATTGGAATCTAGTATGCGAATACATTTGTGAGATATCTTGAGATATTTCTAAGGTATGTATAGGGATGTACCTAAGGGTATGTATAACTATAGGTTACAGTCTGAGAATTTTGGTAAAAATCATGAATATCATATTATTAAACATATGTTGTTAGAGATTGAATGTACTTACCACCAATTTTATTTCTTTCTTAGTATGATTTTTGACTCCCACAATATTCATTTTTAGTTTTAGAAAATGGTCGAAAATAGGAGGATTCATGTTAGTGGGAAATATGATGGACCACAGAATGATATTATCCATGAGTAACCAGATGAAATGGGAGTTTTAAGGTGAAACATTATTATTATTTCTAATCAGCATCTCAAAATATTATCAATAATATCAACTTTGGTGAGTTTCCAGATACATCTAATATGATAAAGATAAAGTTTCATAGTGAAAATAGAGGAAATAATATGCAATTTTCCTCATGTAAATCATGTGGGAAGTGGAATCAAGGAGAATGATTCAAATGAACTAGATCCCGCTTTAGGTGTGGAAAAGAAGGACACATTTCCCAGTAATTTCAGAGGAAAAGGATTAGTTAAAAAAATGTATAAGGACAATTGTATTTGTATGAAATAATGCTATAAATATGGAATGTATGAGAATTATGGAAATCAATTCCATAAGGTAAAATATCATGAAGAGAAGTAGCATGGTCTTATGGGTTAATTTATGTAGATGATTATGAAGAGGCTACAAATGATATATGAGATGAAAGATGTATGGGGGAATAAAATGATGAAGCCCAGTCAATGTTTTAAGAAGATAGTAGAATGATTTCATGTCTATCAATAATAATGTATGGTACTATGGGATAATGAAACTTCTAAGGATTGTTACACGATTTTTTTCTATAAGTATTTGATCGTATATTTTGAATTGTACTGGTAAACATGAAAAGTTATTCAAATATCATGGGAAGACACGTGATTGGTGAATAATGATTTGATATTGAGATAATGTGTTCTTTGATAGAATTAATGAACTCGGGACTGCTATATAGAGAAAGTGATATCATGGTTTGAGTATATAGAATTATTTTAATTTTTTGTATGTGGAAAGAGTTAACTTATGATAACATTCATGTTTCTAATATGGTTCTAGGATAATTCATTTTTTAATAGATTTATTGATTATGTAATTCATATGTTTTTAATGTGACAACCATTAACTACCTTTTGAGATATGGGATAAAAATGCTATGAAAATTTAGTTCACCTCTTTCGAATGTTTTAGATTTTATTTTTTTGGAAGGATGGTAATGTTATCCATTTATGGATAGTATATGTTATATTACAGTTGATGTTTTCATTATCCCAATAATCATGTACTTATTCATATTTTATTACATTTGATAACATTGTTTTTGAGGCAGATAGAATGATCTATCATACAATTAAATGATCTTTTAACACTTAAATAATGAAAAATTCATATTCATTTCTTTAAATAAGATATGTAGTGGAAATTCTTCAATGCATGAACAATGATGAGATTTTACCAAAATCAAGTAAGTATATATTATCATTCAAAATTCTTCATCATTACAAAAAGGTTATGGAAAACCCAAAATGTTATCCTAGTACCTTATTATTTGATGACTCAGATGGTCCCTTAAATAATTGTAGATTTATTGCTTTTGGTGGTTAACTTTTTAGAAAACATATTCTCTATAACTACCCATCAGAACATGATGGTTAGATTTCTCATCCATATCCATGTTCCCACTTCCTAACTATGTTCACTTATGTGGAAAACCAATGAACATTTAAATTTGGTAACTATTATGTTTCTAACATTTCATTTTGAAATAATGTTTTAGTATGCCATTTTATGACGTGGGTTTCTATAAAAGAAACTTTCAAATAGTGAAAAATTTATAATCCCAACGAATTATGAGGGAGAACTTCATTTTAAGGGGGGTAGAATGTAACACCTCAAAATATATGACATAGATGATTTTTAATTTCATTGACATCACTGGTTGTATGTTACACCATGATTATCTTGGGCTATACCCAACTCTGTATTTGCTTATAGTATACACAACACTATTCTTGGCTTAAGTTTCAAACTATTTCAATTTTATTTGATAGAATTTATTTTATGCAACATTGATTATAGATTTAGTTCAACGTATTAAATAAATATGATTTCATTATGTTATATGCAACAGTAATAGAAGGTTTCTCTACATGCCACATTGACTTGGTTTGTGTTACACGCAAGAGAAACCTTTCTCGACAGCTTGCATTGTATGCAATGCCATGTTACACTAAAAAATAATTTATTGTTAAAATATATTTATGTAAAATAAACTAGAAGTTATGAATAGTATTAACCACCTTTTGAATTTTATATGTATTTTATAGACATGATATAAGATCAAGTTCATTTATTTCAGGCAAGGGATGTAATTTTCTTAAACCACAGTTTTGCCGCCTTTCGATGGTGCAAAAATTTTATATCTAGTCTTTAACACTTTTATAAGTTAAATATGTCATCATAAACTTCTTATATGGAGGAGGTACACAAAAGTTTAATTTTTTTTAATATTTCTAATTTTTTAGATAAAATTCAACTTTTAAGGAATAGTGATAAATACTGAATTTTAATTCAAAACTTCCTTTTCATTTAATTTATTTATATAGTTATATTAACTTTATAATTTTTCTTAATGTTTAATTGGATTATATTTTTATCATTTAATTTAATTTTGTTCATTATAAGTAATTTCACTTTTATATAGGACTTAAACACGTGACAATCTTTTGATAGTTATTTTTCTTAATAACCCACTTTTTTGTTTTGATAATAAGAATTAATTTTAAATTTATTATTGCATCTTCTGTGCTTTGAATATCTAAAAATTATTTCCATATTTGGAATCATAAGGTTTTAATTGTGTAAATAAGTACCTTTTTTTGAAAATTATGTAGTAATTAAATTATTTTCCGTGGTTAAAGGGTAAATCAGGTAAATAATGATAAAAAATTAATATTATAACAATATTAAACTATAATAAAAAACCCTTATCCTATTAGATGAGATTTTTCTAACCATGGGAATCATTGGGTCGATTTTGGGACCCCATGGATTCACATTGATGTGAATATGACATTTTATAATAATTAATTCAAACTAAAGATAATCATAACCAAAACACATAGCTTTTACTAAATCGATTTTAGAATACTTTTTTATAACAGATATATAAGTCTATAAATATTAAAATTAAATCTAAAAAAATTTCATACATCATGTAAGTTTATTTATAATATTTATAAATTAGATAAATATATTTATTAATAAAACATTTATGAAATATCGATTTCCTAATTAATAAAATATTAAAATAAATGAATTTATAAAAATTGAAATAAATTTAATATAACAATTTCATTCCTTCCAAATATTTTCTAGTGAATATTGTCATATTAGGGATGATTTAATTCCTTTTTTTGAAGGAATCACATTGTTATAAATTATCAAATTGTCAAGTATTAATAGTGTCCAAATGTGAAATAATTCAGAACTTAAAACATTAAATAGTTTATTAATTGAAATTAAACTCCAAAAATTTTAATATTAGTCCAAATGGTCACTATAGTCCCAAATATTTCATATGTAACATTTTTTGTGTCATTTGACATGATAATATAATTATATTAACCCAAAATGTGTTAATAACATGATATCACTGTAAGATTAAAATGGTAAAATAATGGTTAAACCAAAACGATAAGGATAAAAAAATATTCAAACCTTTTCAAAAAATTATTAGATAAAGGATATTCAAACCAAAATCATATTATATTAGAATTAAATATGTTTTTTACCATTTTATATAGAAATTTAGTTTATAATAAATTAATATTTTGAGTGTTTCCTAAAGTACCCATCTCATCTCTTATAAAATAAAACATCCTCTCTCTCCACTTCACTCCATTTTGATCCTTCAGCATTAGCAGAACCCGAACCATTTCTCTTCCCAACTACCATAGTTTAATTATAAAGGTAATGGTATTTTCAAAAAACCAATTCTATTTCCCTAAGAGGAAATTTAAAGGTGGCACGTCGAGGAAGAGGTAATCTCCTCTACATATTCTTTCAAATTTCATTCATATTCTATTTAATATTCATAAATTGTTTCATTATAAAGCAATATCATCAGTATTGATCAAATAATGATATATTATTTTAAATAAGAAAAAACCCTATTTCACCTTCTATCTATCTTATAAAAACGAATTCACCACGCGTGCATACGTACTGCTTATCGTCTCCATGCCGTAGTGTAATCTGTTTTTCACCACCAACATACTTCGATGAGTATAATGGTGGAAATAATAACTATATATTATTTTTATAACATGATAATAATTCTAATATATTATAAACCAATTACATAATTTTAATTCAACCACTATGGGAATGATATCGTCGCTCGGGCGTACGTACAACTTACCGTCTCCATGATGCGATGCAGTTCATTATCTATTTTAATAATTCAAGAATGATTAAAAAGTTTATATAATAAATAATCATGAAATATAGGAAAAAATAGTTTTACTGGAATTATTTATATCTATATATTGTCCATTTACTTTCTACAATTAAATTCTATAAGGAAACAAAAATTTCATTCATGTGTACGTACAACCTACCGTCTATAAGAATGGTGTATTCCATTTCATATATATATATAGTTATATAGAGAATATATATGATATATAAATCTTGTTTTCCATTCAGGAAGTACGTAAATAATGATATATTTAATAATATCAAGAATAACTATTCAAAACATGTATGTTAAATAAAACGATTATTACCCAAAACATTTCTTTAAAATGGAATGAACAAATTAACGAATAATATAAATTCACAAGTGAATCATATATGATATCACTAATATTATCATGGTTCTGTTTCATGTTAATAAAATTTTAAACCCACTATACATGAGTTTGAGACATATACGGAAGAAATCAGACCTATGGTAAGGGATAATTTTGCAATCACAATTTCATCAAAGATTTATTATATATAAGTATTTAATGGTTTTATATTTATCATATATGACCATGATTTCTAAAAATTAAATCATGATTATTTTAATATTCTTCCATTTATGTTTAAATTCATTTTTATCGGATATTGACTTTTACTACATGGTAAGGAAGTAATCATTCTTTGGTATACCATATGAGGTACTTTATGACCATTCGAGAAAAAGTACTAGGAGAATGTTTTTTAAAAATATATGAAATGAATGAGTTTTTACATCTTAATAACGCCTTATTTCCCTAAATATTCCTCTACACTATTTTAACATTATTTTCAACTAAATACTATTCTTTTAAAATTGCACAACATCTTAAGAAAATAAATCATTTTTGTAAGAAGATATGGCATTTTCCTCAAATACTATGTTCAAGTTGTTTATCAAAATTATTTTATCTATCAGATGATACAATTTAAATATGTTTATGTTTCTATCATAGTTATTAATAATATTTTATTGTTTTAATTATGGAATTGTATTTTATGTGTATTATGTTATGATGGAATGATGTTTAAGAAAACCAATTTTTTTTCCTGAGTTATGATATAACGATTGATTTATGTTTTGCTGAACATGTAAGAATGATTTAATAATGAGATGGGTGAACCTATATCTCCCTCAAATGCATTGGGTAATGATTTATATCTCATGATATATAATTTAATGTAACTGAAAGTAAAATATTTTTAGTAAAACATTTCTAGACTGCAAGTAAAGCCGGTATAGTAATGGACTTTTTCCACTTTGATGGTCTTGGTAGTAATTCCTTGGCTACTATAGAAATCATAATATATTCTTATTAGTTTTACACAATGAAATGTTTAATTACAATTCTATTCTCTCATGGTAAATGTTCCTTTAAGATCCATGCATTATGTACCACACTGTTTTTTTCATGACTCCGGATTTTGATGTCTAAAATTTATGTTAATTTTTTTACGATCATATGTTTATGTCTTGTATTATGTTCTCCATATACATCATTACTAAGAATTTGAGCTCCCCATTTTAATTTATTATTTTCCACCAGATATGATTAATGGTTTTATGAATGATAAAAATGGATGATCTTTATGGGAGATTTTGAAGATCTTTCACCATGTAAGAATATAATGTTCTGAGATACCAATGAAAATAAACTATTAGTGTCATTGGACATATATTTTGTTTAATGTATTAAGTATTATGAAAAATAAATGTCATGTAAATGTAATTCAATCCTGGTTTTTCTACAGTCAGTATCATAGTGATGGTATATTCAACATTTGGAATCTAGTATTCCAAAACGTCAAAGAGATCCCTTGAGATATTTCTAAGGTATGTCTAGGGAAGTCCCTAAGGATAAGTATAACTATAAGTTACAGTATTATAATTATGGTAACAATCATGAATAACCAATTATTAAACAGAATATTATAGAGATTGAATGTACTCTCCCTTGATTATATTTTTTTCCCTAATATGATTTTGGAATGGAACTATATTCATTTTGGGTTTTATAAAATTACCAGAAAATGGAGGATTCATGTTATTGGGGAATAGGATAGACAATATAATGATATTATCATGAGAAACCAAATTAAATGGGAGTTGGAATGTGAAACATCATTATTATTCCAAATCAAAAATCTCAATATGTGATCAATAATCTCAACATTGATGAGTTTCTTGAGGATGAAAAAATGAGAAATATGGAATTTCATGGTGATCATAGAGGAATGGATATTCAATTTTCCTCATGTAAATCATGTGGGAAGTGGCATCATGGAGAATGTTTCTAAATAATTAGAACATGCTTCAGGTTTGGAAAATAAGGACACATTTCCCAGTAATTGCAAAGGAAAAGGATTAGTTAACACAATGTATAAAGACAATGATATTGGTAAGACATAATCATTAAATTTTGGAATGTATCAGCATTATGAAAATCGATTCCCAAAGGGAAAATATTATGAATGGAAGTTTCATGGTCGTATGGGTAGTATTTATGTTGATTATTATGAAGAGACTATGATTGATATATGAGATAAAAGAAGTATTGTGGAATAAAACGATGAATCTCAGTCCAAGGATGAAGAAGATAGTAGAATGATAGCATGTTTATCAAGAATAATGTATGGTATTATAGAATAAAGAAACCACTATGTAATGTTACACTATTTATTTTCCTTAAGTATTTGATATAAAATTTTGAATTGTTGTAGTAACCATGAAATGTTATTCAGATATTTTGGGAATACACATTATTGGTGAATAACATTGGGGTAAGGAAATAATGAGTTTTTTGATAGTATTAATAACCTCAAGACAGATATAAGGACATAGTGATATCATGGATTGAGTATATAAAATTAATTAAATATTTTTTATGTGGAAAGAGTAAGCTTTTGATAGTATTCATGCTTTCATTATGGTTCTATGGTAAGTCATGTTTCAAAAGAATGCATGATTAAGTTATTCACATGTTAGTAATGTGTCAATCTAGAACTACCTTATTAGATATGAGATAATAAAACTAATAATTTTTAGTTCACCTATTTCTAAGGTTTTATATTTTAAATTTTTGGAAGGATTGTAATGTTATCTATTTATGGATAGTATACGTTATATTCAAGTTGATGTTTGTATTATCTAAATAAACAGGGACTTATGAATATTTTATTACATGTGATAACATTTATGTTGAGATAGATGGAATGACCTATCATTCTATTAAATGATCTGATAACACGTAAATAATGAAACATTTAACTTTATTTCATTAAATAAGATATGATGTTGAAATTGTTGAAGGCATGAACAATGATGAGGATGTACCAAAATCAAGTAATTATTCTCATGAAAAATAATTCATCTCTAAAAAAATGAAATGGAAAAACAAAATTTATATCCTAGTACCTTAGTATTTTATGACTCAGAAGGTCCCTTAAATCATTGTAGATTTATGTATTTTTGGTAGTTAAATTTCTCCAAACTATATTCTCAATCATTATCCATCATAACTTGATGTTTATATTTCTCTTCCATATCCATGTTCTCACTTCCTAACTATGTTCTCTTATGTGGAAAACCAATGAAAATTTAAATTTTGTAAATGTTATGTTTCTAAAATTCCCTTTTGAAATAATGTTTTAGTATTATTTTTTATGATGCGGGTTTATATAAAATAAACATTCAAGTAGTGAACCATTTATAATCCCGATGATTTACGGGGGATAAATTTATTTTAAGTTTGGTAGAATGTAAAACCCTAAGAATATATGAGATAGATTATTTTAAATTTCATTAATTTTATGTGTTTTATGCAACACCATGATTATATGGGGCTATACACACCTCTGTATTAGCTTGTAGTATACTCAACACTATTCATGGATTGAGTTGCACAAAATTTCAAGTTCATTTGATAGAATTTATTTTAGGAATCATTGAGTATAGATATAATTCAATGTATAAAAGAAAGATGTTTGTATTATGGTATACTCAAAAATAATGGAAGGTTTTCCTATATGCGACATTGACTTGGCTTGTGTTACATGCAAGAGTGACCTTTTTCCATAGCTTGCGTTGTACACAATACCGAGTTCCAATGAAAAATGATTCTTTGTTTAAATATTATTAAGTGAAATAAACTATCCGAAATGAATAGTAATAACCACATTTTGAATTTTATATGTATTTTCTAGACATGATATAAGAAGAAGTTAATTTATTTCATATTAGAGAATTATTTGTTCATAATCTACAGTTTTGGCACCTTTTGATGGTGCACCCATTTTAAATCTATTTTTGACACTTCTATAAGTTAAATATGAAAACATAAATTTCTTCTTTGGAAGAGGGACTTAAAAATGTACTTTAAAAAAAATTGAAGATAAAATTCTAAAATTAATGAATAGTGAAAATTATTGTATTTTAATTCAAACCTACCATTTCATTTGATTTATTTATATAGTTATATTATATTTATATTTGGTTATAAAGTTGAATTTTATTATATTTTTATTATTTAATTTAAATTTTTTCATTATATATAATTTCATTTTTAAATTACACATAAACACATGACAATATTTTGATCGTTATTACTTCTTAAAAACACACTTTTTGTTTTTGACAATGAAAATTAATTAGAAATTTATTATTGGAACTTCTGTGTTATGAATTTAAAAAAATAAATTTTATATATGGGATCGTATGGTTTAAATTGTGAAATTAAGTACCTTTTATTTTAAGAAATTAGGGAGTAATTATTTTATTTTTTGTGGTTAAAGGGTAAATCAGGTAAATAATGATAAAAATTTAATATTATAATAATATTAAATGACCATAAAACATACCATAATCCTATTGGATGAGATATTTCCGACCATGGGAATCATTGGGTCGATTTTGGGACCCCTTGGATTCACTTGGATGTGAAGATGACATTTTATAATAATTAATTTAAAGTAAAGACAATTATAACCAAAACACATAGCTTTTACTAAATTGATTTTAATATACAGCTACATAACTGATATATAAGTGTATAAATATTAATTTTAAATTTCAAAATATGTCATAAATCATGTATGTTTATTTAAATTTTTTATCCATTAGATAAATATATTTATCAATGAAACAATTATGATGTATTGATTAGCTCACTAATAAAAGATACAAATAAATGAATTTAAAAATATTAAAATAAGTCTAATATAACATTCTAATACAATCCAAAAATTTTCTAGATGATACTGAATATTAGGGATGATTTAATACCTTTTTTCAATGGAATAATATTTTTATAAATAATTTAAAAGTCAAGTGTTAATAGTGTCCAAAAGTGTAATAATTCTTAACTTAAAACATAAAATAGTTAATTAAATGATATTAATCTTTTAAAATTTTGATATTATTTTAAATTGTTACTATAAGCCCAAATATGTCATAGATATATTTTTTTGTGTTGTTTGTCATTATATTATAATTACATTAACCCATAATGTGTTAATAACATGATATCACCGTAAGATTAAAAGGGTAAAATAAGGCTTAAACCAAAATGATAAGGATAAAAAATATTAAAAACATATCAAAAAATTATTGGATGATGGGAAATTGAACAAAAATCATCTTATCATAGATTTAAATATGTTTTTTAAATTTTTACATCAAAATTTTGTTTATATTATATTAATATTTTGAGAGTTTCGTACTGTAGCCCTCTCCTCTCTTATAAAATAGATCCTCCTACCTCTCCACTTCACTCCATTTTGAGATTTTAAGCTCAGAAAAACCCATACCATTTTTCTTCTTAGACATAGTAGTTGAATTTTAGAAGTTCTATCCTTCTCCAAAAAACTAAATCTAGTTTCTTAAGAGGAAATTAAAAAGAGGCACGTCGAGGATGATGTAATCTCTTCTGCTGATTATTTCTATTTTTATATTCTTCTACATAATATTCAAAATTTGTTTCATTATAATGTAATAACATTAGTATCACTCATTTAATGATATGTTATTATAAATATGAAACAACCCAATTTCACCTTTTATCCATCCTACAAAAAATAAAATCACCCTGCTTACGTACACACTCCTTATCATCTCCACACTGTGGGGTACTCTGTTTTTCCCCACCACCATACTTTGATGTGTGTAATGGTGGAAATAATAACTATATATGATTATTATAACATGATACTAATTATGATTAATTATAATCTATTTAATTAATTTCCCTTCAATAACTATGGGAACTATTTCGTCGGTCATGCATACGTACGGCTTACCGTCTCCATGATGCGATGAGGTTCATTTTCCATGGTATTAATTCAAGAATGATTAAAAAGTATATATAATAAATAATAATGAAATATATGAAAAAATAACACTACTGGATTCATGCATATCTATATATGGGTCATTTACTTTCTTTTATTAAATTCCATAATGAAACAAAAATATCATTCATGTGTACGTACATCCTACCTACTACATGAATAGTGTATTCAATTTCATTATCTATATATTATATAGATACATATATATATATATATATTTATTTATTTATATACTATACATATATGATATATAAATCATGTTTTACATTCTGTAAGTAAGTAAATAATGATATAAGTAACAATATCAGGAATGCCAATTCAAAACATGTACAATAAATAAAACAATTATTACCCAATACATTTCTTTAAAATGGAATTGAAAAATGAATGGGTAATATAAAGTATTAAGAAAATCATATATGATATAAAAAATATTATCATGGTTATATAGCAAGTTAATAATATTTTTAAACCCACTATTCAAGAGTTTCAGACATATACGGATGAAATCAGACCTAAGGTAAGGGATAATTTTTCAATATCGGTTTTATTCAAGATTGATTATATATAAGTATTTACTGTAGTTATATTTATCATCCATGAAAATGATTTATAAAAATTATTTTATAAAATGTTTACAATTCATCCAAGTATTTTTAAACTCATTTTATCCATTTTTTACATTTACTACATTGTATGGAATGAATCTTTCTTTTATTTATGATACGAGGTACATTTGGACTTTTCTAAAATAAGTACGAGGAGAATGTTTTTTTTTACTTATATGTAATGATTTTTTTATATATTCATTAATCCTTAATTACATGAAGATTCCTCTACAAAATATAAATTTTATTTTCAAATAAATTATTTTCTATTAAAATTCCTTGGCATTTTGAGAATAGATAACATTTATTAAGAAGAAAGGATATTTGACTCCCAAACTATGTTCAAGTGGCTTATCAAAATTATTTTCTATCTAAGATGATACTATTTAATTATGGTTATGTTTATATAAATATTATTACTAGTATTTAATTTTATTAATAATGGTATGGTATTTTATATGGATTATATTATGAAAGAATGATCTTTAATTAAAACCATTTTATTTCCTAGGTTATGCTATAAATAATGATTTATGTTTTGTGGAACATGTAAGATAGATTTCATTATGAGATGGGTGGTTCTTGTATCTCCCTCCAATGTATTAAGTAAATATTTATATCTAATGAGATAGACATGACTATAATGGAATCTAAATCTAGTTCAGTAATACATGGTTGGAACGCAATGTAAACCCAGTTCAGTAATTGAGTTTTTCCACTATGATGGTATTGGATGAAATACCTTGTCTACAATGAAAATAATAATATGTGCTTATTATTTTTCAATAGTTACATGATTTATTCCAATTCTATTCTATCATGGTTAATGTTCCTTTATGTTCTATGACTTTTGTACCCCCAATATTTATTTCATTACTCATGATTTTGATGTTTAACTTTTATGTTCATATTTTTAGGTTCAAATGTGAATGGTTTATTTTATGTTTCTAATGTTTACCCCTAATGAGCATCTGATCTCACCCTTTTTAAGTTTTCTTTCCCCCAAGATATTAAAAATGATTTTATGTATGAAATCAAAAAGGGATGGTCATTATAGGAGATGTTGATGATCATTCACCATGTTAGAAGATTATGTTCTGTGTTTGAAATTAAACTAAACTAATACGGTCTTTGGGAATATATTTTTTGTAATGTATTAAGTATTATTCTAATGAAATTCAATATCCATGTATGTCATGATTGGGTCTGTACATGTATGGTGTGCGATGGTGACAAAATCTTGGGGGGGTCAGATAACATTGCTTAGGTTGTAGTCTATATTAACTTCTACTTATCCCTTATGTGGTTCCATTCAAGCGTAACTTATTGAAGCATGGATTGGGCATGGTTAATATAGAATCCCAGTGAATCTACCTCCTTTGATGCCTTTAAAAATGGGCTTTGTACGTGGAAATTCTACAAGATGAGGTCATCGCTTCCTTTGTTAGAGTGAATTGGATTTGTTAAAACCCTATATTTATACTAATCATGTGATCACTGTTCAATATCTATATTATCAAAAGTAATAATTATTAATGATATTTTAAAATCCAAAAACATAAAAATAAGGATGTTCATATGATATATAACAATTTTACATAATAAGACATTTAATTAGATTAAGATGAATTCCTATTAATAAACATTGGGGTTGTTATAATCTTTCCCCCTTGAGATATTTCACCATAGAAATTTCATTTTCCCACACTAAAACAAATGCTTGTAACTCAACTTCATCACTTCCTCAGATTCCCAAGTTTCCTCTTCAAACTTGTGGTTTCACGACAACACCATGACTAGGGGAAAGTTCTTATTTAACAAAACATTTTCCATAAAATCTAAGATCCTTACCATATTCTCTTCATAGGAGAGGTCATTATCCAATGGTACCACCTATGGATTGAGTGCGTTCGACGGGTCATGTAATTACTTCTTCAGGAGTGATACATGGAATACATCATGTGCTTGAGATTGGTTCAGTGGGAGTTCTAGTCGATAGGCCACGAATATAATGAGATCATGGATCTTCAAAGGGTTTATGTATGTGGACTAAGATTTCCCATATTCTGAAATCTCACAAAAATATTTAACAGTGATATAAGGAGGAATACCATTTTTCTTACTTCAAACACTAGGTCTTGTCTATGATTATCATCATAGATCTTTTGTCGACTCTGAGCAGCTTTAATGTGCTTTTGTATGGTCTTAACCTTCTTCACCATTTATTAGAAATTTCTATACCTATGTGTTTTTGCTTCCCAAAATCATCCCTACATGTTGATGTTTTGCACCACTTCTCATAAAAGGATCCATGATGATCAGTTTAGATGCTTGTGTGGAATCTGTTATTTTAAGAGAAAACCAACAGAAGAAGATCTTGATCCCATCATCCTTTAAAGATCATTGAGCATTCTCTCAACTAATCCTCAAGTGTATGAACAGTCTTATCAGATTGGTCATTAGTTTGAGGATGATAAGTCGTACAACTGTTCATATCATTTTTCAAATCATGTTCAAGACTATTCCATAACATTGAGGTGAATCTTGGATCTCAATCATATACAAGAAATAGTGGAACTCAATATATCCTTATCACTTCTCTAATATATATCCATGCGAGTTGATATAATGAGAAATCCTCTCGAATTTCATTGAGGTGTGCTTTCAATGAATGAAGATCCATAACACCCCAGAGAGGATTGTTTCATTTCGATGTCTTTGGATGTCCATTGACTAATTCTATGGTGGTGTTATTCTATTTCAATGTTGGTATGGGTAATGGATGCATCACCCCTTAGGAATTATACCTCTCAGCCTTTACTAGCTCATATACAAGGAAATTTTATGTATACTCAATGACATATTTCTTCAAGTAATCCCATCAAAAATAATCTTGGATATCTTGATATATCTTTCTATTTTCTGGGTAAATGGAAAAATTTGAACTATGTGCATCATGCATAAGTTAATTCATTAACTATAGGATTTATGGAACACATATTTTTTTTCCAAAATCTCACAATTCCTTCTTCATTAACATTGAACTCCTTGGATTTTCCTTTTCTGATAGTTTCCACACTCTTCTAAATTCCAACATCATCCTTTTGATCATCCTCTAACAATTCCAAAATACATAGTAGAGAAATAATTTTTCAATGTATTGATGATGTTCCCTTCTTCATGATTTCCATCTCCATATTCATCAAATGTAAGAATATTGGATTCATTTAAATTCTCATTAAATATAGAATCGTTGGTTCCTTTCTACATAGAGAATTAGTCACATTGTTTGCTTTACCAGGTTGGTAATGGATTTAGCAGTAATATTCATTAATTATCTCTAACCATATTTGTTGGTGCATTTTCAAATCTTTCTATGTGAATATATACTTGAGGATTTTGTGATCTATATATAAATATCACACTTATCCCCACAGTGTTTATGGCCCCAAATTATTAATGAGAATATTACAATATCCAACTTCATATCATGTGTTGGTTATTTTTTCTCATGAACATTTTATTACCTTGATACATAGGCAATGAATTTTTCATTTTGAATCAACACATTTCCCATTCCCTTCTTCAAAGAATCACTAAATAAAACAAATATTTCTCTACCTATGGGTGGTCTGAGAACATGTGTTGTGATAATACTCCTTTTCAACTCCTTGAAGCTATCTTCACATTATTCACACAAAGAAAACTTTGCTCCCTTATATGTTAGCTTGGTAAGAGGGTTGGACAATAGTGAGAAATTTATATAAAATTGGTGATAATGTCATGCTATCCCTATAAAGATATGTATATTTTTCATTAATGTTTTCCTCGTCCATCCTTCAATTGCAGCTGTCTTGGAGGGATCCACAAATATCCCATTGCATGTGATGATATGACCCAACAATGAGACCTCCTTCAAACAGAACTCACACTTCATGTACTTTTCATAGAGCTTATCCTTTAACAAGGTCTCTAGTATAGTTCTTAGATTCTCCTCACGATCCTCCTTGGTTTGGGTTTATATTATAATATCATCAATAATGAATATAACAAATTTGTGTAAGTACTCTCTAAAGACTCTGTTCATTATGAGAATGAATATTTTTGGAGCATTTGTTATTCTGAAAGTCATTACTATGAACACATAGTGACCGTACCTTGTATAAAAGAAAGTCTGGGGGATATCCTCCCACTTCACCATTAAATGATAATATCCCAACCACTAATCCACCATGGAGAAGTATTGTGCTCTACATAGCAGATCAAACAATTCATCAATTCGGGGTGTAGGATACTTGTTCTTTATCATGATTTTGTTGAGCGCATGATAATCAATGCAAAGGTGCATTTCCCATTATTCTTCTTGATGAAGAGGATGGTGTTAGATGGTATGTGAGTATGATATACTCTATAAAAACAAATTTAGGATCTAATATATAAACATGAGATGCAGAAATACAAGAGGTGGTGAATTTTATACTTAAAAAATCCTTTAGGAAATTTTGTGTAACCAAAATTCACAACACCTCTAAGTTAGATTATCTTGATTGACTTCAGAAAAGTGATTCCAGAAATGAAACATAAAAAAAGATTACACTAACTAGGATTCTACCTTATAGTATATAGAATCCTATAAAAGAAGAGTACAAATGTAAGGAAGTATATAAAATTTATACTTACCTCAACAACTAAAATACACAGTAGAAAACAAAATACTACAAGTAACATGTATTAACTCTTTTAACCAAAAGAGGAGGGTATCCATCAACCCCGGAGAAAAGGTCCCTTGATTTATACTTTCAAGAAAGTCTGTCTTACCCAAACCCAGGTAATCCCTCAATCCAAAGATCAATATCTATCTTGCTATCCCTGCAAGCCCTCAATTTGTAAGAAAATTGTCACCTCTAACTTCACAACCCGAAGAATCTGATTTCAAGGAAATCAAACCTCTGTACTAAACAAATTAGCATGGGGAAAAGTTTCAACAAGCATTTCAAAACATTCTGCATGAAGCCTGAGTGTTTAAAAGAGCCTCTCTCTCTCTCTAGAAATCACTTCACCAGAACTTTGTCAAAAGTCAAAGTTGATGTTCCAAAACTCTAGAGCTCTTTCAAATTAGCTCATATTTATAGGCACGGTTCCAACGGTCATCTCCCTTCTCCAACGATTATATTTTTCCTTGATTTTCGGAGGGACCTGTACACATGTCACTCAATCAATGGTTAGTTGATAACTGAAAGCACGACATTGTTTTATAAAAAAATGAGTGTAAGAATAACTATAATATGATATTCGGAATGTAAGGAAATGAAAGTTTGGAGTCTAACCAAAATTGAATTCAGAGTCTATAATAGAAGGATATTTTGTTTCTATTTTTTTGGAATTCAGAACCTAAATTCTATAGATTTCAGGATTCTTAATTTCAAGGAAAATTGGAATCTGGATTCATAAGAATTCGGAACCTGAACATACAATGTTCAGTGTCAGAGATCCTGAGAATTCAGAGTCAGAATTTAGAGAATTTGCAGTCAAGAACTTAGATAAGTTCGTATCCTGAATTCATATTCAGAATTCAGAGTCATAACTCAGAAGACTTTGTAACCAGAATTCTGATTCAGAATTTGGATCCTAAAACAAAATGCTTCATATCTGAGTATTTATAAGATTTTGAGGTTTTTGATTACAAACCAAATTTACATAGGAAAAAAATAATGATATGAGAAATGAAATATAGGTAGGGGTAAATTTCCTTGAGGAAGTAATTATTCCTTTTAAAAGTAAAACAAGGAGTAAATTGATTTCTACCTTGAAATAAGGTGTTTGTGATTTTCAAAACAAGAAGGAAAGGTAAAGTCATAAGGATACCTTATTGACTTAACAATATCCCCCAAGTATGATGTAATGGAAAATCCATAAGGAAAACTATATTGACACAAAAATCTCCCCCTTTTTGGAAAGAACAAACATCTTTATGAAAAATAATATAAGGACATAACAAAACTTTACTTGAATTAGAAAATAAAACTTATCTCCCTTTTCACATTGGCAATGATGAATACGACTAACTCTCAATTTGTATTTAGAACACTAAGGATCATATTCTAGATTTACAGATTGGGGTTTTCATTATCTTGGGTATGGAAATATTCATAATGAGCACTCCCCCTTTGATAAACTCTCCCTTACTAAGTGATATTTTTTTCTATACTTAGAAACCTTTTCCCTCTCCCCTTCAGAATTCTTTTTCTTTCTCCTCCTTTGTGATTTTCAAAAAGAGTTTGAGGTAATGGAAAAAATGGTACCTGAAATATTAGTATAGACATCCAAACAAAATAAGGAAACATAATTTCATTATGATTGGAAGAATTAGTACAAGGAAAAAATGCAACAAAATATCGGATTTGGGTCTATTTTGTTTCTTTTTCCTTGTGCATCTGCTTCTTTATGATTGTCTTCATCTTTTTGAGCTCTTTGTGATCCTCCTCTACTTGCATTTATAAGGCTGTGATCCTATCCTCTTGAGCCTTTAGGGCCTCTTCCTTAGCCTTCATCAAGTCATCTTACTTCACAAGCTTCTATTCCATCTTGATTTGGAGATCCTTCTCTGTTTTCCATCTTTGGACAATATAACTCAATTTTCCATTCCAATCTTTGACATCTTGAAACTATGACTATTTTTTCAAGAGTTAGCTTTTCCTGAATGTTTTTTGTAAGATTCATGATTTTTGTGTCTTCGGTGTCAAAATCTTCCTTGACATCTTCTTGAAATTGATCAAGCTCTTCCAAATCTTAAACAATTTTATTAGGCCATCTAGTCATTTTCTTACAAGATTTTCTCCGGGCTTCAATGTTGATCAGAAAATTCTTATCTTCGACCTCAATCTAACACATCTTTCCATAACCATAGATGTAGAATCTGATTTCTAATACATGATGTGATGTATCATCTGGAATCTTGAGTCAATTTCTGGAAAGATTAGAAAGGTATCCACAAGCTTCTTCATGGTATGAACAACAAAATCATGTCCTAAAGCTGATGAATCTGAATCCGACATTTTTATTGGAGATAGTTCTTCCTCTAGATCTACCAGCTTCCACTTAGAGGATCCTCTAGATTCCATATTTTCCAAAATATCTTTGGTTGGAGTATCAGCAGCCACTTGTTTTCCTTTTTTTATTCACGGACTGGCTTCTTCATCTGGTGATTCATGCTCAATTCCTGATAATTATACAATCTTATCATCATCAATTTTCTCTTTTTCAGCTCTTTCCTTAACATCTTAATGAACAATTAAGTCATGATTATGACTCTCTTCATTGGATAACATGTTTACATATTCTTCACCCTTATCATCTATTCTCGTAGTAGCATGTTTTAAAGATCCGGCTTGAGATTTCCAGATTGATAATTTTTTGGGAATAATTTTTTTCCATGATATTATTTAACTTGATTAATCAAATCATCAGAGCCACCACTACTCTCAGCTTATTGTACTTCTTCTTCTACATTCTTCTCTTCCACAATCATCTCTTGTGGTATTTTTGAAGTCATGAAATTTTTCCCAGGTGTCTCAGGTAATGATTCCTCCAAGAAGGTTTTCGGTACTGGAATGTTTTCTGGTGCTACATAAGTATCCTTAAAAAAAGAATGCATAATATTCTCCTCTAAAATATTCTTCTTGAGCTTACTCTCTTTAGAATTCTTCTCCATCTCCTCAGTATCTTTCTCTTTCAAAGCCTTGGCCTCAGCAGGGTCCAAGCCAAACTATGGCTCCCCTTCCTTCCAAGTCATTTTATTCTCTCTCCATTTTCAAACCAATTCATCTAGATAAGCTTTCTACTTTTTTGTATTTGGAGGTGTGGATTGTGCTTCTTTGGCCTTAGTGGTTTTCTCTGTTGCTTCCACTTTATTTAATTTCCTCTTCTTTCCATCATTCTTCAATGGTTCAGCCTCTTCTGTATTTTTCGAAACATCTTCTTCCTCATCCTCAGGTAGATCATAGAACTCACCTGACTCTTTAGAGAAAAAAAACTTCATTCTCTTGAGAGTATCATCACTGATAATAATTACATAGGAATTCCTCGGCTTGGAACTGCAGGGGATCTTGAAAAATTATAGGCACCAAACTATCAATTTGGAGAGTGTGGCACGATACATAATAATCTGTGCTCTCAAATTCCCATTATTGATGTTCTCAATCGTAATTAGGATGTGATTCATGAGGTTGACTATCAATAAATTTACCTAAAAATCCCATATGAACATGTCACATTTCTTAAGGGTGTTCTTATCACCCTTCTTCGGTACGATAAGGCCATGAACCCATAAGTGAAGAATCTGATTGTTGGTAGATAGATGGGAAATCTTTGAGGTCTTGGAATCAGTAAGCCCAAGGCATTTCATTTCCTCCACCTTTATGAAACATACTTTAACAAGCAGTAACTTGTAAGAGAAAAACATAGATTCCCCTGTATATGAAAACCCTACCAATATAGTAGGCTTGGTGTCAGAGAGTGCATAGGTTTTTCCATACCTCTTGAATGAAAATTTTTCTTTGCCATCTTCTTTAAAGAAATTAACTGACCCATAAAACTGTATCAGAAAATCCAGATATACTACATCCTGTACTCCTATCTTGGAAATAGCTTCACTTTCCCATCCATTTATCTTGATGTTATTGGAGATAATAGATTCGTATTTGTTGAAGAAATTTGGATGCACAAACCTCTCCCAGTAAATTTTCCACTCCAGAATCGACTTGACAAGAGACATAACTTGGGAATGAACTTCTACAGACTTTCGGACTAGATCACTTCTGAATAATTCAGAACAGGATTTTGTAGAGGGACAGAGCTTTCCAGATATACTACATCCTGTACTCATATCTTGGAAATAGATTCACTTTCCCATCCATTGATCATGATGTTCTTGTAGATAATAGAGTGGTATTTGTTGAAGAACTTTGGATGCAAAAACCTCTCCCAGTAAATTTTCCACTCTAGAATCAACTTGACAATAGACATATCTTGGGAATGAACTTCTGCAGACCTTCGGACTGGATCACTTCTGAAAAATTCGGAACAGGATTTTGTAGAGGGACAAATCTTTGACATGCACAATCTTTGAAAACCGATGTGGGACAACCATCAGGGGTCCCCTTTTTATAGGTGTTGGAGCAACGGTTGAACTTCCCATCTCAAAAAAAGGTTGAGAATTCTTCGGATTTGATCTTACGGTTGAAATAATAGACACAAGGAAAATTTGGTAGGGTTTGATTTTTTTAGGTTTTAAAAAAAATCGGATTTAAGGAAACTAGAATCCGAGAAATTTTTTTACAAAAGAAACTACCAGTAAGTAAAAGGTAATTACGAAAACATTTGAAGGAATCATACCTTTCGCATTATCAAGAGAATTATTCGTATTGAGGAAAATTATTCTTGAAGGACTTTAGATTTCGAAAATAACCTGAAAATGAAGAAGAAGAAGAAATATTGAGTACAATGATCTTCATTACGAAAATTTTAATTAAGAAAATCTTCATTACGAAAATCATCAGTACAAAAAACTTTACTATGAAAATTTTAAGTATGAAAATTTCCATTACGAAAATTTCTTATATGAAAACTTCCATTTAGAGAATTTCAAGTACAGAAATTTCCATTACAAAAACTTCAATTACGAAAATCTCCATTGTGAAAATTTTAAGTATGAGAATTTCCATTAAAAAAATTTCATGTACAAAAATTTTTATTATGAAAATCTTGAAATACTATAGTATAAAAGACTTGAAAAACTTCATTATGAATAATATGAAAAACTTCATTATGAAAAATAAGAAAAATTTCGTTACGAACTTTATGAAAAGCATCATTATGAAAAATATGAAAACATTATTACGAAAAATTATGAAAAAACATCACTACAAAATGTACTCCACCTATGAAAAGGAGCTTATTAATGTAAGGATAATGGTTAAACATGAAGTTATTTTGGAGGCTTACCTTTTGGTTTTCATTCCTAACTTCTGTTTAATGTATTCAAATCTATCGGGGGTAAAGATTTTGTGAAAATATCAGCAAGTTGATCTTGTGTTCTGATAAATTGAAGAATGATATATCCTTTTTGTGGGTGATATCTAAGAAAGTGATTCCTAATATCTATATGCTTTACATGAGAGTGATGTTCATGGTTTTTACAAAGGGCAATGGAACTTGTATTATCCCACAAAATTTGTGTTTTTGTAAAACACATACCATAATCTGTGAGGGTGTGTTGCATCCACAACACTTGAGCACAACAACTTCCAGCTACTAAATATTCATCTTCAGTAGTGGAAAGTGCTACTGAGTTTTACTTCTTGCAAGACCAAGAAACTAATTAATCTCCTAATAAATAAAAGGTTTCAGATGTATTATTTCAATCCATTTGACATCCACCAAAGTCCGTATAAGAAAAACTCATTAAAGTAAAATCATTTTCATAGGTATAAAATAATCCTAAATCGATGGTCCCCTTTAAGTAGAGAAAAATTATTTTCACTACCTTTAAATGAGATTCCTTACGATTGAATTGATATCTTGCTCATAAGCATACTGAAAGCATTATGTATGGATGACTAGCAGTCAAGTAAAGTAGAATTCCTATCATAACTCTAAATGTTGTTTGATATACTGGTTTCCCAGCTTCATCAAGATCAAGTGTGTTTGAGTTAACAATGGGAGTACTTATACTTTTAGTGTTTTTATATCCATACTTTTTTTGGTGATCTTTAATATAATTATGTTGGGATATATATAGATTACTTTTGGTTTTTGAGAAATTTTAAAACCAAGGAAAAATGATAAATCTCCCATCATACTCATTTCAAACTAAGATTTCATTAGATCTGCAAAGGAACCAGTTAAAGATTGCTGAGTTGATCCAAATATAATGTCATCAACATAAATTTGAACAATCAAAACTTTTTTCTTATCATTAAATATAAAAGGGTTGGATCTGCATTTCCCTTAACATAGTTATTTAGAAGCAAGAAACATGTAAGTCTATCTTAATAGGCTCGAGGGGCTTAATTAAGGCCATAAAAAGCTTTGGTATGTCTAAAAACATGATCAGGATGTTTTGTATCTTCAAATCTAAGAGGTTTTTCAACAAAAAAATCCTCTTGAACATAACCATTAAGTAAATCACATTTTACAACCATTTCAAAAAGTTTAATGTTGATGAATGCTACAAAGTCATATAAAATTAGAAGAGATTCAAGTCTAGCTACTTTAGCATAGGTTTATTCGTAGACAACTCCCTGTTGATGATTATAGCCTTTAGTAACTAATCTAGCTTTCTTTATAGCAATGATTCCATTTTCATCAAACTTATTTATAAAGACATATTTTTCTCTAATAAAAGTAGTTTACTTAGGTCTTTCAACCAAGATCGAGACATTAATTCTTTCGAATTCATTTAGTTCATCTTGATTGGCTTTTTCCAATCATCATCACCTAAAGCATCATCAATGCTTTTTGGTTCTAATTAGGAAAGGAATGCATGATGTTATAAATCATTTCTTAAGGAACTTCTTGTTCTTACAGGTTTATTAACATCACCAATGATACTATCACTAAGATTATTCTTTAGAAAAAATGATTTGGGTTTTGTAAAACATGATCATTAACATAGGGTAGGAAATCTTCTGGGATAAATGTTTCAGAAGTATCATCTTGGTCATTTTCCTTATTAGAAGGATCTTCTATCATAGGTTGATAATCATTTTTTGAAAACACATCTGAGGATGTCGGTTGGGTTTGTTTAAAAACAAAAGGACCAGTTTCATCAAATTTAACATGTAATGTCTCTTCAACAGTACAAGTCTTTTTGATGAAAACTCTATATGCCTTAGAAGTTGTGGAGTACCCTAAGAAAATTCCTTCGTAATATTTTGGTGAGAATTTCTGAAAATTGTATTTAGTATTCAGAATGAATACCTTGGAACCAAAAACCTTAAAGTAAAAAAAGTATAGGTTTTCTACCATTCCATAACTCAAAAAGAGTTCTATTATGAAAATTTCTAATCAAAACACGATTTTTAATATAACAAGCAGTTCTTACGACTTCAGCCCAAAAATGTTTGGCTACAAAATACTCACTTAACATGGTTCTTGTTATCTCTTGAATAATTCTATATCTTCTTCCAACAACACCATTATGGTGAGGTATTTTGGGTGCTGAGAAGTAATGAGTAAAACATTTTTTACTACCAAAAGTTTCAAAATCATAATTTTTAAATTCTCCTCCATGATCACTATGAATAGTTTTCAATGGAAAGATTTTCTCATTTTTCACATGGGCTCTAAAACGTTTGAAATAAAAAAACCATCAGAATTCATTGCTAGGAAATAGACCCACTTAAATCTAGTGTAATCATCAACCAAGACAAATACATAATATTTTCCCCCAATGCTTCCAGTTTTTTTAGGAAAAAAGGTATCCATATGCACTAACTATAATGCATCAGTAGTTGAGACTTCACCGACTAATTTAAAACATGATATGTGTTTCTTTCCATATTGAAAAGTGTCAGAAACTTTTGAAGAATCAAATCTAAGCTCCAGTAAATCCTTAACTAGTCCTTTCTTAGAATGTTTGCATAAGTTCCTAAGGATACAGCGTCCAAACATTGTATGACATAACAAAGAATGATCTTTCATTGAACTTTGGGAAGGTAGATCTTGGCTCTTAAGGTCATTTATGTTTAGTGTGTAAACATTCTCTTACCTATTGGCAGAAAGAATAAATTCTTCCTTTGAATTGTGTACTAGGAACTTATCCTTCCTAAAATTCACAAGGTAACCTTCATCGCATAACTGAATTATGCTAATGAGGTTGTGCTTAAGACATTTAATCAATAAAACATTAGAAATCAATGTTTTTCCAAGAAGAACAATGTTACCTATACCAATAGTTTCTTTCTGAGCATTATCTCCAAAAGTTACTTTTCCACGTTTCGGCTTGATAATCTTTTAAAAATAATATTTGTTACCATTCATATTCCTAGAACATCCACTGTCCATGTACCACATAATTCTATTGGTAACTTCTCTATTTTCCTGAAAACAAAAGAGTTAGATATTCAGAATCAAAACTTTCTTGTATCAAGATTTGTTAGACAAAAAATTTTTGGGTATCCACATTTGTTTAGAAAAATTAGATGTATGAAACCCAAGAGATTTAACTTTGTTCAAGGAGAAATTTTTCTTCCAATGCACACCATATTGACATTTAGTGAAAGATGGGTCTCTAGAATAAACAAAATAGTTGTTCTTGGAAACCTATTTTTGGTGAGTATAACCTACTCCCATAGTGTTTCCTTCAGGTTTAATTTGAGAATACATATTTTCAAAATTTTCTTTCCTAGAGGTAAAGTTTGAATGAATATTATTAAGAGAAAATATTTGATATTTTAGTCTGATGACTAAATTCCTATCCTCAGGAATCATTTCCTTAGAGATAGATTTTTCCTCAAAAACTATTATCTCTAAAATAGCATTCATAAGATCTTTAGAAATTTCTTCCTTAACATAATTTTATTTCTTATGGTCATTAGAATTTTTTTTCTAAAAGCTCATCTTTATCTATAAGATCTCTAGAAAGATATGAATTCTCTTTTGTAAGAATTTATTCCCTAGTATTTTTATTGTCTAATTTCATAGAAATTATACAATTTAATGCCTCAAGTAACTTGTCAAATCTAGAAACATCTTCATATGAAGGTATTTCATTATTTTATGAGGATGAGGTATCTTTATTAGAAGTAATATTTTTGTAATAGTAATTCTTATCAACAGATAAATTTGTTTAAGAATCGACATAGCGTACCTTGGCAATAAGACATATAATAGGGAAATAAGTGGTAACAATGAATCCAATATTCTTCTGTGTTGATGAATCATATTCAGAAGATTCACTTTTTAAAGATTCTCCACAGCTAAAACTCCAAGTATCATTATATTTAAGGCTTTTCTTATGGTTTGATCGATAGAATTTCTTCTTGTTCCATTCTGAATTCCTTTCCTTCTTTTCCATGTTTTTCAAAAGAGGAAAATCAGGTCTGATATGACCTCTTATTCTACATTCATAACACGTAACATCTAAATCTTTCATATATCTGTAGTCATTCTTCTTATACTTATTTTTATGATTTTTTTGAGCTACAAGCTTGTTCATTATTCGAGAAAGATTATCTAATTCATTCTTAGACTTTTTTGTTTCACTAGATTCTGACTGAATAATGACTTTACTTGTCTTTGATGTAGTTACTCTTTATGGGGTCTTGGATTTCATATGTTTAGAAGTGGTTGTAAAAGCCACTCCTACATTCCCATTCTTCTTCTTAACATTTTTTGCATCTCTCTTCATTATGGTTTCATTCTGAAAAAGTGTTCCAAACAACTCATCTAAGGAAATATGAGTGATGTTCCTATTCTCATCAATAATAGTCCTTTTGGACTCCCATTAATTTGGCATGATATATATGATATTTCATAAAAGAGCCTCATCATACAAACCTTTTTATCCCATAGATTGTAAAATATTTATGATAGTCATAAACCTTTGTTGTAATTTTCTTATAGGTTATCCATAAAGAAAGTTAAGGCCATGGTATTTAGCTCCCAACATAGATCTTCTTGTCTATATGACTTTGGATGTACGAAAATGCGTAACTTCATGTTTCTTATAGATATTGTTTTCAGATTCACAGGATGATATATTACTATATATGTTCCTAGTCATGGAACATAACAATGTATTTATGACTATGATGTTTTCTTAATATTTTGATTTCTCCTGATTCGTAAAGGTTCTCAATTCCTTATCCCGAATCTTATAACCTAAAGTCAGCCTTAGATAGTTATAAACTCTAGTATTGATAAAATAAGTCTTCATCCTATCTCTCTAGTACCCAAAATCATTTCCATCGAAAACAGGAGGTCTGGTAGGATTTAGATTATCAATAGAACCAACATTTAAACCTTCCATTCTTAAGAAATTTGTTGGCACACAAACTTGTTAGTAGTATGAGTTTGTAAAAAAGAGAAAATATCCTACGCAAGGAACTAGATATTGTATCTCTAACAAAAAATGAATATGAACTATATGATTCTGAAAATATGAATCCAAAAATTCTATTTCGAAAACATTGAGTATGGAAAAAACTTATATGTGAATATAAGTATTTCAGAGACATTTCTCTGATACCAATTTTGAGATGGTATGTGAGTATGATATACTCTATAGTACCAAATATAGGATCAAATATATAAATGTGAGATGCTCAAATACAAGAGGGGTGGGGGGGGGGCTGGGTGAATTGTATACTTTAAAAATCCTTAAGGATGTTTTTTGTAACCAAAATTCACAACACCTCTAAGTTCTATTATCTTTCTTGATTCTGGAAAAGTGATTATGAAAAAAAAACATAACAAAAGATTACACCAACTAAGATTATACCTTAAAGCGTATTGAATTCTATAAAATTACAGTACAAATTTAAAGAAGTATATAAAAGATTTAATTACCTCAACAACTAAAATACACAGCAGAAAACAAAATATTACAAGTAAGAAGTAGTAGCTCTTTTAACCCAAAGAGGATGGTATCCAATAGTCCTGGATAAAAGGTCCCTTGATTTATACTTTCAAGAAAATATATCTTACCCAAACCCATGTAAGACCTCAATTCGAAGATCGGTATATGTATTTCTATCCCTACAAGCCCTCGATTTGTAAGGAAAATAGCACCTCTGAGTTCACAACTCGAAGTATTTGATTTCATGGAAATCAATCCTCTACACTAAGAAATTATGCATGAAGAAAAGTTTTAACAAGAAGTTCAAAACATTTTTCATGAAGCCTGGGAGTTTATAAGAGCTTCCCTCTCTAGAAATCGCATCACCGGCACTTTGTAAAATTTCAAATCTGATGTTCCAAAAGTCATGGGCTCTTTCAAATGAGATCCTATTTATAGGCATGGTTCCAATGGTCGGCTCCCTCCTCCAATGGTCATATTTTTTCTTGAATTTCAGCGGGACCTGTACATGTGTCACTCAAAAAATCGTTAGTTGATAACTGAAATAATTTCATCATTTTATAACAAAACGAGTGTAACCATAACTAGAATCTGATACTCGGAATGTATGTAAATGAATGTTTGGAGCCTAACCAAAACTGAATTTGGAGTCTATAATACAAGGATATTCAGATTCTATTTTTTAAAAATTGAGAACCTGAATTCAATAGATTTCAAAGTTTGAATTTCAAGGAAATTCTGAATCTGGATTCAAAAAAATTCAGAACCTGAACATACAATGTTTGGAGTTAGAGTTCGTGAGAACCCAGAGTCAGAATTCAGAGAAATCAGATTCCGAACTTAGAGAAGTTCGTATCTAGAATTCATATTCAGAATTCAGATTAAGAACTCATAGGACATCGTAAACAGAATTCTGATTCAGAATTCAGATCCTAAAATAAAATTCTTCATATCTAAGTATTTATATGATTCCTAGGTTTTTATTACAACCCGAATTTTATACTTTCTAGAAAATTATTGATATGAGCAATGAAATCTAGCTAGGTGTAATTTTCCTTGGGGAAAGAAATTTTCCTTATAGAAGTAAAACAAGGAGTAAAATGAGGATTTAAATGAAATAAGGTGTTTGTGATTTTCAAAACAAGTAGGAATGGTAAAGTCATAAGGATACCTTATTGACTTAACAGTATCCCCCAAGTATGAAGGAATGGAAAAGTCATAAGGAAAACCTTATTGACTCAACATATGGGTGCACCCAATGGTGGTGCACATGGGAGTATAAACCCTTTATCCACATTATCTTGTAGTTTTTTCTTCATCTCCTAATGCTTTCTAACATCCATTGTTTATAGAGTCTCAGGTATTGGAAATTCCCCAGGTATATGATCAATTTACAATTTAACATCCTTACTTAGAGAAAGATAATGAAATTCATCAGGAAACACTATAGTGAATTCCCTCACCATAGGCATGTATTCAAGGATGGATTCCTAGATTCAATCATCTTATCAAGATATGAATTCCCATAAGTTATTAATATCCACACTTGATATGATGGTGCTAAAGATAACTCATCCTTCTCCTTGGAATTGTACAAAATTAGGGTTTGATTCTCCATATTGAGAGTGATTTCTCTCTAATAGAAATTTATGAAGCCCCTATATAGGGAATTCCAATACATGTAAAAAATTTCAAAAATTTCCACCATAGGGATTCTGGTGAGGTTCTCAGAGATGGTCAAACAATAAATTCTGACACGAATGGAGATTTATTCATGGTTTTTAATAAATTTCGATTTTCCATTCTCACTGACATCTCTACATTTATTATTTTTAGTGGTTGTGGGAAATTTCTACTAAAAATTTAGGAAAAAAATATTGCATAAAATTAGAATCAAAAATTGTGTTCACTATTCTTGAAAGAATAACTGGCATACCTATCACCACGTCATTTTTGGGGTTCTCTCTAGTGTTATTGAGGGAAAAAACTCATCCTTTCTTCTATGAAGGTTGTTGGTTGCCTCTGAAAACCCTTGGTTTAGGGAACTGATTTTTATAGTGAGCTTGTTTATTGTAGTTCAAGGAATGAACAAAGAATTGAGGTTAAAATGGAGGATTCCTCTCCTCTTTCAAAAAATCAGGGTTTTCATGTTTACAGTTAATATTTCAGTGCCTTTCACTTCCACACCTATATCATTTCTTCGTCCCCATTCAGATATTTTCTAGGGTATTCTTTCTGCACCTTTGGCAAGTGTGGTGATGGTATTTTATAGAACCAATGGATTTATCAATTGGACCTCCAAAAGTAAGGTCCATCATATAATTCGTATTCCCATGATTATCCATGATTCACCAATATCTGTTTTGACTTTGATAGAAAATAAGACAATTTAAAAATAACTCTGAATGTCATGGATTTCTACGACATTCCATAGGATATATTTTATCCCACCAAAGAAGTGTTTAACCTTTCATTCAAGGGTATTAAAAGGTTGCTGTCATATCATAAAATCCATGGGATGTATTCCTCGTACACAACTTATGGATTTGTGGTTTTTTTATTCAGTGAAAGGAAGTCCATTTCCATCTTAAGTTGTTGGGTCCACGGAAAATATTTATTGAAATACATTTTTCAGAAATCCTTCCATTACAATACCTTGATCTCCCCAAACAGCTTCATATTTTTTTATCCATTTCCACCATTGATCAACATCACCCTACATACAATAAACAGCAAGAAGTACCATCTCTTGTTCAAAAGAGTGGAAGATGGAGAAGAGATTCCCAATATGGTTGATCCATTGTCCGGTGATTGATGGATTAAATGATCCATTAAAAGTAGAAGTACTTTTTTTTGGGAAGCTCTCAAATAGGGATTTTTCTTTCTTAGGGGGGGGGGGGGTTAATGTTCCTCTTGACACATGTTTCTCTTCAAAACATGAGTTAACTGAGAGAGTATGATGACAATGTTTTTGATTCACGCTCCCATCTGATTGGGAATCTCATTAGAAGAGTCATAATATTGATCTTTTCATTTTTTGTTATCCTGAGTCCTCCTATTACTGACCATTGGATGGAATAAAATTAATGGTAGGGATAACACATAAAGGGGAATCCAATGAAAAAAAATCCACAAATAAAAAAGTACATTTATTTCCTTATCTAAGTTATCCATGATCAATATCCTAACATATATTCATAGGGGATTTTTTTTATTTACATTAATAATGGTTAATATTTTGATTATAAATTTACCCAAGAATATCTCCTGAGAGTATCATATCCAAGAGTTCATAAAGGCATGTTTTTAGGAACTAGTTCACATTCGAGTCTAGCTCAAAGAATTTTTTTTGCGGATGTACCCCAAGATGCATCTACACCAGATCCACCTCTACCTGATCATATCCAGACAATGATGTATTAGTGTGATAAACCACTTAAAAAATACTCACAAAAATTTAGGGATGTTTTTATTATACATAGTCTTATCCTAAATGAATTCATTAGGGTTTTCTAATCCTAACCACAAAAATAACCAAACCAATCATCTGATACCGACTATAACAACCCTTCACTTTATTTCACACATATAAATAATTTATTAAATAAAATATTCACTTGATTCGACATAAAATATTGATAGGTATAGTGTTTTTGTGGATTAGTAACATTTCATAACAACTTAAAACATGAAATAGACATCTTTATGGAAAGCATGTTTTACTTGACCACACACATACCATTGTACTTAACATTACATAGGATAACCTGAGGACATGAATAAGAAATGTTGAGCTATAAAGAATAGTAAGGGAGTAAATAAGGAATAACCTAAAGAATATATTACATGTTTGGAAACATTCATATCAATGGAGGATAAGAGAAAAATGAACAAAAGGCATTATATAACATGATTATCACAATATGAAAATGTGGAAATAAAATTTAACATGATATTAGAAAGAGACAAGGATCATTGCACCTAGAGCATGAGTGAACCCTCATTTAACATGAATTATTATGAGTAAAACATCATTTCACATGATGTATCCTAATTGTAATCATAACCCAATGCATTGTAGTGCTATTAGGGCACCCAATTCTTAATCATTTCATTTCTTGTATAAGTGTGCCACATGGATCATACAACAAGGAATCATTCAACATCATCATTTTATCTAAGATAATGGAAGGTGGAATAAATTCAGAAAACTATATAATCAATATATAAATGTGCGTAAAGGATAATACCATTGGTAGAGAAATGAGCATGGTATTCACTATACAAAGAACATGCCTTTGAAAATCACTGTGCAATTTTGGCCGAATAACAGTATGACATACGAATTCAATAAAATGGTTGATGAGAGAAAATGAGGTATCTCTTCATATTTACATGAAATATAAAATATGAGGTCATATAGATACATCTACCAATATATGTAATGGAATTTAGATGCATAATATAAAATAATTGCTTGAATATAAATGAGGAGAGGGAAATCCCTTATGAAATTTTGGCATGGTAAAAAGTGTACATGGGAGGATTTAATGAGAATAAATGGTGTATATCATCTTCCAAAAATAAGGAGAGAATTATATGGTTGGTTCTAAATCATAAACAAAACTTTTTAATTGAAAATATAAGGGAAAAACAACATATCACAATTTAGACCAAAATGCGAAAGAAATAAATCCCTTACATGGAAGTGAAATCCCAAAGGCGTGGGAGTGGCTTAAGATGGGATTTTTGGGAGGTTGGGTATAATTGGTAGGATGATAGAGATAGGAGGGAAGGGTTTGGTAAAGCTTCATATGGTCTGTGTGTAATGTAATGGATGATTGAGGGGGTTTATATAGGAAATGATGGGGAATTCATTATTATTTTGGTTTAGGACACCACACATTAAACTAATCCAAAAAAAACCATCCCATAGATAATGCCCATGTTTTATCCAATGTGGATTGGAAAAAATTATTCTATACATCCAATGGCCAAACTTATTAAAATATTAGGCTTGCGTAAGAGGATTTGAGCCACACTCTCAAGGAAATCATTTTAAAATGTCAAAATGTTTTATAAGTCTTGGAGGGTCCACTAAGTCTTTTTAAAGTAAATGAAACAAACCTAAAATCACATTAAATTAAAAGTAAAACATATATTATCATAAAATAATATTTATATTACTTTATTACATCATTATTGGTTCATTATGTTTTCATAAAACGTATTATATATTTAAATGGTATTTACTTTTTACACAAAAAATCGAATGTCTCGGAAAATTATGAAAAATTAACTGTTGGATAATCATGATGTATTAATTCAAAAAATAATATGAATTTTATATAAATAATTATATACATATATATATGAATTTTTTCTTGTAAAATAAAAACTGACAATTGTTGATTTTTTTTTGTTTTTGACAAGAAACATCTTTGAAAAATTAATAAAAAATAAAATTTGGTTCATAAAAATTATACCATCATTTATATTTAATAAAAAATAATTTAGTAATAATATTTTATTAAAATATTATTTAATTAAAAAATCCATTAATTCACCAATATAGATTTCTTAATTTAATATTAACTAAAAATAATATTTTTGCATTAATACCCATTTAAAATTTAACAATAATGAAATGAATATATATTCTTTATTCTATACGAAAAAATGCACATAATCATAGTGATAGGTTCTTGTTACATAACCCCTTAAAACACTTGAATAAGACCTAAGGGTATGGTGCGTGATGGTGAAAGACTATTGGGGTAGCTCAGATAACATTGCTCGGGTGGTAATCTCTATTAAGATTTGTTTCTCTCGTAGGTTGTTACATTTAAGCATAATGTGTTGAATATTGGAATGGGATTTGTCATGAGAGAAGACCAATGACACTACCTCCTTTCCGAGATCCAACAAATGGGATTTTTATGGGGAAATTCTACTAGATGAGACCATCATTTCCATTGCCCGAGTTAACTAGAATAGTTAAAGACCTATATTTATACTAATCATATGATCACTATTCAACAACTATATTAGAAACAATAACAATTCTTAATTAGATTTATAAATCCAAAAACATTAAACTAAATAAGAACATATTTTATGTAACCATTTTAGATAAAAATAAATTTAATAAGATCAAGTGTCATTTCCCTTAATAAAAGTCTGGGTTGTTACAACATTTTCCCCACCAAATAGTAGTACCCGCAACCTGATCTTGACTTCTAAAACATGGATCACCCCGTTGAACTTTTCATATTTTTGAGGGTGGCATTTCATACATTGATTAATCAATGACCCCATCACCTTCGAAAACACATTACAAAAACATGATGAAAAACATGAATATTGATATGAAACAATACTAAATTGTACCCTTTGATGATACACTATATTCCAAACCTACCACCTACAAAATTCAAACATGGACTGTGTTTCATGGATTTAAATGAAATTTTCATCCTCTTTATGATAATATAAAACAACTGACATACCCTAATGACTTCTCCAAGTCCTAGGAATCCCTATGAAAATGATCATTACCACCTCATCCCACTTCTACAAAGGTGAAGGAAGTGGTTAAAAATAATCCACATAGTCATTGATGTTCTTTTTGTTTCATTTTTAATCTTATGAAATGAAATAAAAAACTAAATTGTTCATTTCAATGACTAGAAACTATAAATTATGTCATATATTGTGATAAATCATATCTGGCCAGGGAAGTTTCACTCATTTGGAGGTGTGTGACTCCCTTATCAATTTATTTCTTATATATGTAGGATGTACCACTATTATACTCACATGAATAAAATTAAATTTTTAGATGACCACCCCATAATTGTTTTATATCCTATAAAATATCCAAAATTAGATGAATAATCAATATAAGTCTATTGACTATCCTTTACATGGTCAACTAATGTTGATGTGATGACCAATGGCGTACAAGATTCCACATTTTATAGCTCAGATACATCCACATATTAGTTTTTATTAAGTCTCATCTACATCCATAATTCATTCAATGTATGTAAACCCAACTCAGTCATTTTCATGCTCATAGAATCTGCAACAACAATACCACTTCTTATGAAATACGCCATCTAAAAATTGAACATCTATAAATAAACGATCAATCATATCTGAGTCCTAAAATATTTTTTTCTATGAAAAAATATATTTTACATTCTGAAGGTTGATATAGAAAATTTATGTATCATTTAATAGATAATGAATATATAATTTATTGAAATATTCCAAAATGATAAATCTATATCATAGTAGGGAAGCTTATCTCATGGGTTAATAACTAGAAGAACACATAAGAAAATAACAAGTCATTCTATATAAGTACATCCCCTAAACCATCACCAGCGTCATCCTTTTACACTACCTAACCAATCACACATATTTGTTAATTTAGAATTATAGAATATTTATACCTTCTCTTCATATATAAAAATGTCATGTTTCACCGGTTAGTCCAGTAATACTTTTCCTGTTTCCTGAAAAAATTCATCTATATGTACTATAAGGAATCCTCTTTATGTAGTACAAATTCTTTATTTTTAGGTTAATAATTTATTCTCTTACATTTGAGGAAACTTTCATGTTAATATTTTTAGTGAGTTAATCCATATATCATAGAAACAAACCCATATAATCCAATTTTTACACTTCTATTTATTATCAATTAATCATATACTATAATTTTTTTAAGAAATAATGTAGGATTTCTTTTCATGGATAATCTCTATGAATTTTAACATGACTTATTCATTTCCCTTACCCATCAGTAAACCAAATGAAAAAAAATTAAAAATGTGGATGAGAAAAAAAATTTCTATGTGGAACATATAAAAAGAATGAAATCCATTTGTCCTGTGAAAATTTGTGGAACTAAATTAACATTTAGCTTTACCACCAATGTAATTTGAGTGTATAAAATAATTAATTTTCACATGAAAAACAGACAAGCATTTTTCTCAAAAACATATTTTAAAACCAATATCATACAATTAAAAACCGATTTTTTGGATATAGAGCATCATATTCAAAAAAAATATTTAGAATCCTTTTTATTATAATAACCATATGTCTATCCTCTAATAAAATCATTAAAAAATTCTATAGATATCAATAATGGGGCTCACTCATAATATAATCACTCAAGATTATAATGAGGATCAAATCGTCATATAATATTTATTGGGCTCACCAATTTCTTATAATCCTCAAGTACCATATCATGAGTGTAAAACATTTATCATAATTCAATTTAGAAATACCTCATTAAAAAATATAAAAAAATAACGATTAAGATTATATTTTCTTTTAAATCCCCATTTTTTATATCGAAATACCTATAAAAATATAAGTATTTTTTTTATTAATGAAAATGTGAAAGCATACAGAGGAACCCATAAATAAAATAATTTTTGAATCATATGAAAATTTATTGTCATTTTGTTTTTCTAGAATAGAACATTTCTTTTGGTGTTATTCAAATAAGTATTTATAAAAAATGTATCATAATTTTTTTCTAGATCCAGTGAGATAATAAAAATTTGACTTAAAATGTATAAAATAAATCATTTATTTCCAAATATAAACATTCATGAAATCTTTTAAAAAACATGGACATAATTTCAATGAGTATGGTGGGAGAACATAAAAGGGATAATATTTTTAAGTAAATGTCCTTGGGAAACTCTAGATTCATAAGAACCATTAAATAATAACATTAAAAACACCAAATATCATGTGAATAAAGAAATTCATGACATAAATTTTAAAATGGGATGTATATAGAGCCTGTAAAATAGTATATGTGGATAACATCAAAATATTCCTCAATGAATGAAAATTGAGATGAAGTCTCTTACATTGAGTGCAATTTTTGACATGGGTTTCTATCTTCCTAGAAAATAAATTTATTTTAATAATTTAATTTATTGATAAAAATTTTCAATTTCATTTAACCATAATTACACTTATTACAATTTTTTAATAATTACAAAATCTTATATGTTAATGTCAGATGTTTTGACAATATTGGGGTTATCTGTCAAAAAATGAAGTTTTTCAAATAAATATGCTAAAATGGGTCATTATTTTTCATGTCAATAAAGAAATAATAAAATACTAATCATATATATATACATAAATTGTACTTTTAGAACCAATCATTATGTATGAGTATGAAAAATTATCTATGTTACAACAATAGAGATAGTAGGTCATATGGATACATGAGTAGCATTTCTATTTTTCAATTATCATATTATAATTATGGTATGTAATATATAATACTTATATAATGATAATAATATCATATGGATGATATTATGTACCTATAGTTATCATCTATGTGGTCTGGTGGTTTAATGATAGTCACATAAATTCGTGAAGGTGGTATTCCACACAGACATGAACAATGTTATCATCATTAAGTTAGTGAAAAGGCATGAAATAGAATGTTACATTTCTATTAGTGAATGATAAATATGTAATTGATATCACAATGATATAATTTATATCATATTTAATTGTTAACATTACACTAATCACATTCCATTTTAAGTGTTAGGGAATGACGAATCACATCATGTCGTTAGGTGGTAGTCTATCGTACACACAAGCAACATTATCATATTTCCTCAATAATTGAATTTAAAAGTTATATATTATATAATTAATCCCATTGTATAATTATGTTATATATATTATATATATACTTTTTATCTATTATCACATCCTCCCATCAGTGGTGAAAATTAATCAGAAATGACATTGATTCATGAGCCAGTAGTCCTCTATAGACACTAATGATGATTTTGTAACCTATTTTATGTGAGGGGATATCTTTTAGGCCAAAAAAATATTATAAAAACATCCCTGTATATTTATTATAATTATTTAATTATATCATATTGGTATAATAATAATTCAAAGAGGTTGAGGAAGAAATAAGAATAATAATTTTTTTGGAAGAACATCACCTCTTTTTCTGGTATGCTTCATAGGATTCCACCAAATCCATACAATTATGAATTTGTTAATAATATAAGGATTATATTATGTGTGTAGGGATGTAATAAGTTTTTTGGGTATTTTTTGGATGATATGAATAGATTTTAAGGTGTTTTGTGAGGAGCGGTGTAGTACACCTGATTTTCGGTATTTAACCATTATGTGATGCTTTTCATGGTTATAATGTTTAAGGGTGATGTATGGGAGAGTTGGAATAACATTAAACATGTTTTTGGGGAAAATGGAAGTCTCATGGGAAACACATGTTTTGTCTTACCATGCAGCCAAACCATTCATAGTTGGTCCTCTTGAGGTAGTGGCTCTATCACTGTTGGACCACAGTTAGGGAGACCATGCGAGGAAGCACGCAAGGGACTGAATAGGTAGTAGCTAATCAATGGTTGTCACACTATTGGTCTAACCACGGGATCTAACCATGCTGATGGTTTCCGTGAGACCCTAAAAAGTAGATCTCACACGTTTTTCCTCTAACAGGCTCATTTTTTCTCTTAAGCGTACATAACTTAGGATTCATCTTCCATGAAGGAAGGAGAACATATTCCTAGAGTTTTGGAGTCAATAGAAATGTCTTCCTTAGTAAATCAAAGACAGATTCATGAGGTCGCTGATCATTCTTCTACGTTCATGATCAGTTTCATAAATATACTTAGATCTACTTCTCCTCTTCTCATGGTTTCATAGATCTACACTGGTTATGTTTAGATATTTGTGGGTCGATTCCAAACATGATGAAATTTTTTCATGATCTTTCTAGGAGAAGAGATATAAGGCGGGTTCTTCGAAAATAGTCCGGGATGTCTTGTGAATTTTTCACTCGTTGGGGTTTTTGTCAAAACCATTGAGGTAAGAGGCATCTTTCTTGACTCAACATAGTAGAACTGATTGGCATGCTTCAAAATTGAATTTATGGAGTTGTAATGAATGTGATTTTGTTTCTGAAAACTTATTGCAAACCTTCTTGAGTGATGGTCTTTAAATCTGGAAAATTGGGGATTTTAAATTAGTACTTTGGTTCTAGGTTTTAAAATGATGATTTTAAAAAGGGTATTTTCCTGGATTGTTGGAAAATTATTTGGATTAGATGTTTTCAATAAGTGGGAATTTTTTATTGAAATTAAACGTTGTATTAAAATTGGTTTTTTGTTGGTTTTATATAAAGGTTCAGTTTTGTTAAAATGGTTTAATTTGGAAATGGAATTATTTGACATAATTGGTGTTGGTGTGAGTTCATGCTTAACGATACCATCATAAGTGATGAGTACCATTGAGCTACAAGTGACATGACCCGAGATAGAGGGTGTGTGTCAATGGGAAACATGGTAATTGGATGAGAGACCACTCATTAGTATTGAATGGTAAAACAAACATGCGTGTGAGGGTGTGTGGATAACTACGAAATGGTTATGCAAAAATGATAACCAGAATGGGTTTTTAAGAATTGATTAGTTATTTTCTAGAATATAACTTTTTTTTAAATTTTTTTCGTCTCATTTATTCACATGATTGTACATGGATTTTGGAACATGATTTTTTTGGTTATAAATTGTTTTGGTAAATTTCTTTATATAAACTATTTTATATAAATGTGGAAAACTTATCTATACTTGAGGCGTGAGTAGGTAAGTCATTTGAAAAAACAAACTGAGTGTTATATAAACCCCTACATTGGAAATCTTGTGCTTTTTTAGATTTTATCTTCTGGAACAGGGGAAAAGGTAAAAATACCCATGTTTTTAGCACTACATCATGATGATTGGGCTGTTTCGGAGATTGAGGATCTTGGATCTTGTGGAACATGGATTCTTGTTGTCTTTGGAGAGTCTTGAGTTTTTTTTTCTATTGTGTTATTTGATACTTGGTTGGTATTCCATTGTGGAACCCATTATGTGGGTTTGAGATACATGAAGTTGTTTAGTTGTAATTCTTGGGTTCATGCATCATTTTCTTAATGTTTTTTTGGTTTGTCAGTTCATCAATTTATTTCCTAAATGGTAAAACATCTTCCACATTAATTGGAATCCCTTCGGCATTTATTTCCCTTATTTGGCATTTTGGGTATGTCGCATATGGCCATTTAATGACTCATTATTCTCTCATGTCAGTGATAATGAGTAGGTAATTACAAATGGTATCAAATGCAACCTTATTATTTATGGTAAAAATGGTTTCAACTTATTTTTTCCGTGCATAACAAGTAGTCATCAATGTTCAATGTCTTGGAGTAGAAATTCCACCTTTTCTATTCCATGGGTTGGAATCTTAAAATGGAGTAAGATTTTGGGAACATGAAATGTATAAAATAAAAGGACATAACTAACCCTTTTATACTGAACATCATGTTACCAGGGAGTTGGATACAATTGTTTTTTGAGGCACTTCTAAGATCTTGGAATCTCATTGTCATAGGTTTTTCCGATGGGATGAGCATGAAATTTATTTTAGAGGAATGAATTACCAATAGTATTTCATATTTCATTGGATCAATGATTTATGATTTTGTGCAAGGTGTAGAATTTTTAAAAAGAAGAATTTTATTTAAAATTAATGAGTTTGAAAAGAAGATATTTGGTGTATTTTTAATATGGTTTTGTCTTAAAAATATTGATTTAGTGTTTCTAAAAAGGATGAAATAAAAAAGGGGTATTTTGGAAAACAATTTATTGATTGTTGATTTTATATAATTATAAACGCTAATCCATCTGTCGCTAGAATGCGTGATTGACAAGTTCATTATTTGTTTCGGAAATGGCTCCTTGTAGGTGTTATAAGAACCAACTCGATGAAGCTGTAAATATAAGTCCCCGACCATAAACATTACATAATATTTAATTAAATGAATAATTCCCATTAAGGATCTTTTCTAGTTTAGAGTTTTAGAGAATTAGATCATAACTATTACGTCTCAAGGGATTACACAGTAGAAACTTCTACAAAGATTACTTTTTTTCAAAACATGAACACTAAAAAAAGTCATTTACAGTTCCATGTATAATAAATCATGACTTTTCCTTGATCCCATCCTTGACCATATTCCACATTTTGTTCTATGAAAAACATTTAAAAAATATGGGGTGAGCATAAAAAGCACAGTAAGGGATACACAAAGAAGGAAATCTGTTAGTTTTTCAAAACAACCTGTAAACCAAAAATACTTTATGAAAGTAATACTTTTCACCCTTATGAAGAAGAAAATACTCTTCACTGAATAAAATATCATTACATACCCTTTTGTAACCAAAATATTACCATAAAACCCATATAAAGAACATAGAACATATAAAGGTAACTTGGGACATAAACATACTTAAATGGAATAACCATACAGTCGACTTCCACACATATCACTTAATGGAATAGCCATATGGACGACTTCCATACCCAATGCATTGCAGGTTATAACGTAACCACCTGTCCTAGTATTCACGGTACCACCCGTCATATGGTTTATCAGGTAACCACCCATCAAATGTCCATGTACCATTATAAAATCTTAAGACATAAAACAAATATAATGGAAAGAAAACATTTCCACATTTTGATCACAATATATAACTAAAATATATTGACATAAAAAATCCATTATAAAAACCATTTTCAATACCAAAATACCTAAAAGAGTATATGGTATTTATTTTCTTTTAAAAACATTACAGCTTGTTGAGGAAGCCAAAGACCAAATAATACTCTCGGCGGCGAAAAAGGTCGTTGTCACCGCGTACGTTAAAATAAACATTCCTTTTTTTTCATTTTGTAAAACGCTTTATAGAGAAAAGATTCCTTTTGTATAAAATTTAAATTCAAATGTTTTTCTACACAGTATAAAAGAAAGTCTTGTATTAGAACAAAATATGCCCCAATGAAAGGAGATTGAGACGAAGTCCGTTACCTCGTGTCCGACGTGACTCGATTGCTCTTTAACCTCTTGAATAATAAACTAAAGTTAATTTCTACTTTCTTAAGAAACTTTTTCAAGTTTATTATTCCTTTTATATAACTTATTTCCATGTAATAAATGTTATGTAATCAATTAATTTAATAAAGTTAATTTTGTTGATATTTGGTACTTAAGTCAAAAATGGACTTCTTACAATTACATGTTGTTTATGTGGTCAAAGGTTCATTATATCCAGAATTATAATCATGAATTGGATATCATATATATCATATATATCCATCATATACATGTATTTATAATAGTACAAAACATTTAGAGGTATGGAATGAAATGCACCATTCATGGAGACGGTAAGTCGTACATACGCATGAATTCTACTTTCATTTCTATTTCGTATTTAATGGAGTGAAATCATAATGATACATTGGTATATTATAATTCCAGTATAATATAGTATATAATATCATTAACTCCATCCTTTATACATCACACATATGGCATTAACGAATCAAATCACTTTGAGGGTGCGGTAGTCCGCACTTCCTGAATTGAAATTATCGTTTTTACCCATATTTGAAACCATAAAGTTATGCCATAAATTAAAAATAAAGAAGCATAAGGAAAACATAAAAATAATATATATCATATATAAATTTATTGACATCTTAATGGCCACCATGAAAGGTGTTAAAAGATTATTGAACAATCATCATTTCGTGAGGCAGAAATTCGCCATCCACAGAATCATTATGTTCTTTAACCATTAGACGAAGGTGTGTGTAAGTGTTGATCGAATAATTCATATAACAAAATCCTAGTATATTGAAGATTATTGTGTTGTTACAAAAGAAAGGAATAAAAATATTTTAGGGGGTTGGAGAAGCAAAATAAAACATAAGAACACAAGAGAAGACACTACCTTTAAATCTGGTTACTCTTTTTGATTTGAGCTCAAAGACTTCATTGGAAAGACTTCTGCCAAAAGTGAGGCTTCTAGGAGTAAAAGTTGGATGTGTAGAGACAAAATGGGCAGGGTATGGCCGAGCCAAAGGCTTGAGAGGGGTGGGTAAGGTGGTAGAGGTGGGGGACTTTTATAAGAGGAGAGGAGGGGCACTCTTGGAAAGTTATAAAAGGTTACTTTATTATAAAATGATTTTCTGATTTTAAAGGACCTAAATTATATATTTCTAGGATAAGGTGATAAGAGTTCGAAATCCACCCATCCAATATGTTTTTGACAAGTTTAAGTCTTAGATTTTACGTTATCGTTTCATTTTTTTAAATCATTAAATAATGAGGTAAATCGCTGCATCATCATGGTGTCATAAATAATTTAATTTATTTAAGGTATAAAAATTATAAAGAAACTATCATGATATAGGAAATATTTTTATCTTTCTAATGAATATTTATTTTAAAAAATATGACTTGTATAATTCCATTTAAAAATTGTTTTAAAAAAAAACCTATGTTTGTGACATTTTTATTTTAACTTTAAATAAAAAGTAATTAATGACATTTTCCTACCAAAGTGGCTCCATGGGGTCCCCAAGTTGACCCATGGATTTTATTGGTCGGCCATGATTCATCCAATAAGTGTAGGACATGTTTCAAGGTCATTTCTCATTATTAAACCATTATTTTTACCTTAAATTACACAAATTACCTCTAATCGCGATTAAAAACATAAAAGTTACTATTCACCAAAACATTATTTTAATCTGATTGAACCACATTTTACTTCTTAATGACAACCATGTATGTTAGATTTTTGAAATTCGAAACAGAGAGGTGGTAAAATTTCATTTAAATGAAAAATCGGTTTTTTAAGTACCACATAGTGGTTTCACTATTCATCAAAAATTGAAGTTTTTCAGAAAAATACCAAAACATCACCCTAGGATATATTTGATATTCAGAATTCAAAAATGATGTGTATTTTACAAAATTCAAAACATTTAAGTTAAATTAATTAATATAATAATTAATTCCCGCTGTCAGGAAAAATAGCGTGCTTTTTTGAAACAATATATATCAAAATATTGACACTAGTTTAAGTCCAATTTCAATGTGAAATTAATTCCAACGACCACTATTGGATTAAATGGTAAAAATATTTTCAAATGTCACTTTAAAATAAAATAAAAATATAACCTAATAATATAAAAAATTAGATTAAAAAGGGGTTTTGAATTAAAATACAACATTTTTCACTATTCATTAAAAAATGAACTTGATCGGAAAAATACCAAAAATTTACACAAAGTAAATTTTGAAGTCCTGATTCTAAAGAAGAATTTTATTTGTTCCAATAGAATGTATATGAATGAAAATACCTATATTTAATGAAGGTTCACCATCAAAAGGCGTTAAGTGGACCTTTAGTCAATATTAGAGTATATATGCCTAAAATTGATTTATTTTCGTATTTTAAGCCTTTATCAATTATTAGATAAATGTAAAAACATTTATCAAATATATATAATCATATTTTAGTTATTTCTATTCATTCCCGCCAATACAAAAGCTACATGTTAACTTTCATTTAAAATAATATTATTTTATTACTAGTGTGCAACGTAAGATTTCAAAGAAACTCCTTGATGCGTATTGGGTACGCTAACGATCATAGCAACCCCTTTAATGTAAAATTAATATTTAATTCATAAATATTAATAAATATGAAAATGTTTTATTCTTTTTTTACATGGAATGTTACATCCTTCCCCCCTTTTGGGAATTGCTTCTCACAATTTTATTCACTTATCAAAATAAATGGGGGTATATTTCTATCATATCATTTTCAGATTCCCATGTTGCCTCTTCAACCATATGGTTTTTCCACAAAACCTTTACCTGGTGAATTACCTTATTCTGCAACACTTGCTCTCTATGGTCTAGAATCTGGACTGGTTGATCTTCATAAGAGATATTCTCTTCCAAATGAACTGCCTCTGGGCTCAAAACATGAGATGGATCTGACATATACTATCTCAACATCGAAACATGAAAAAAATTGTGTACCTAAGATAAACTCGGAGGTAAAGCCACTCGGTAAGCAACTGATCCAACTTTCGCCAGAATTTCATATGGTCCAATGAACCTTGGACTCATCTTTCTTTGCATAGTGAATCGCATACACTTTTCCATGGTGAAACTTTGAGAAAAATATGATCACCTACCTCGAAAGATAGATCCTTCCTCCGGTTATCCGCATAACTCTTCTGCCTGCTCTGAGATGATCTCGTGTGTTTCCGAATCAACTGAACTTTTTCTGCCATCTCTTCTACCAATTCTGGTCCCATTAGCTTCATTTCACCCACTTCATCCCAAAAAGCTGGAGTTCCACACCATTTACCATATAATGCTTCAAACTGAGCCATCTGTATAATGGAATGAAAACTATTATTATATGAAAATTCAACCAAAGAAAGATGTTGGTCCCAACTTCCCTGATAATCTATCGAACAAGCACGTATCATATCCTCCAAAGTCTGAATTGTTCGTTCTGAATTCCCATATTATTGAGGATGAAAAGCTATACTAAAATTTAATTCAGTACCCAACGACTTCTGAAGGCCCTTCCAAATGTTAGAAGTAATCCTAGGATCACGATCAGATACAATGGATAAGGGAACTCCATGCAACCTGACTATATCTTTAAGATACAATCGATAAAGTTGATCTAGAGAGAAAGTATCTCGACTAGGAAGGAAATGAGTAGATTTAGTCAAGCGATTAACAATAACCCAGATTGCATTATTACCTTGAGAGGTCTTCGGTAATCCCACAACAAAGTCCATGGATATATTTTCCCATTTCCACTCTGGCACTGGTAAAGGCTGAAGCATCCCTTTCGGTAACTGCTGCTCAACTTTAACCTTCTGACAAGTCAAACACTTCACAGTAAAATCAGCAATATCACTTTTCATTCCATCCCACTAGTAATACTCCCATAGATCTCTGTACATCTTAGTACTTCCAGGATGAACTGAAAACGGGGAACTATGAGCCTCACATAACAACTCATTATTAAACTGTGAATCACCAGGCACACATAATCTCTTCTCAAACATCAAAACACAATCATTATCAATGTTAAATTCAATCAACTTACCCTTCTGAACCATCTCTACCTGTTTTTGCAACCCACTATCTTTATTCTGCACTTGCTTAATTCTGTCTGATAGAGATGATCTAACTGATACCTGAAACAAAACAGAAGAACTTCCTGCACCAACAACATCTATGACAAAGTTCATCAAATCAAAAACCAAAGGATCTCATTCCAAATGTATCATGGTCAATGAAGCATTACTTTTTCAACTCAAAGAATCAACCACTTTATTTTCTTTTTCCAGATGGTAATGAATTGTACAATCATAATGCTTGATTAATTATAGACATATCCTCTCTATAATGTTCAATTATTTCTGAGTGAATATATACTTTAAACTTTTGTGATCACTATATATTTCACACTTTACCCCATACAAATGATTCCTCCAAATTTTTAGAGCAAAAAAAAATAGCAGCTAATGTAAAGTCCTTTGTGGGGTAATTTACCTCATGAGTTTTCAACTTACGTAAAGAATAATAAATTACCTGATCATTCTTCATAAGGACACAACCATGTCCCTTCAACGAAGCATCACTATATATAACAAACTCACCATTCCTAGTAGGAAGTGCCAAAACTGAAGCATTCACCAATCTTCTTTTAAACACCTGAAAACAATCATCACATTCTTTTGTCCAGATAAACATAAAACCCTTTCGAGTTAGCTTAGTCATTGGACTAGATAACCGTGAAAAATTTTCAACAAAACTTTGGTAGTAACCTGCCAAACCAAGAAAACTACGGATCTCGGTTACATTTGTAGGTCCTGGCCATTCCTCAACAACTTTTGTTTTAGCAGGATCAACAGTTATGCCATTTTTTGAAACAATGTGACCAAGGAAAGAATTTTTTTGCAACCAAAACTCACACTTGATGAATTTTTCATACAGTTTCTTTTCTTTAAAGGTTTGCATGATAACCCTTAAATGACTTTCATGCTCCTTTTTACTTTTATAAAACACCAAAATATCATCAATGAAAACAACAACAAACTTATCCAAGAACTCATGAAAAATTCTATTCATAAGGTCAATGAATACAACAGTTGCATTGGTTAACCCAAAAGGCATTACTAAAAATTCATAATGGCCATATCTAGTACGAAACGCAGTCTTCAGAACGTCTTCTTCTTTTACTTTCTACTAATGTTACCCCAACCTCAAGCCAATATTTGAAAAATACTGAGCTCCCTAGAGCTGATCAAACAAATCATCGATATGAGGGAACGGATACTTGTTCTTAACAGTGATATTATTCAAGGATATATAATCAATTCAATGTATCATTGAACCATCTTCTTTTTAAAAAACAAGAAAAGAGAACCCCATGGTGATGTGCTAGGTCAAATGAATCCTTTAACTAATAACTCCTGCAATTGCTTCATTAACTCTAAAAGTTCAACTTGATCGATTCGGTAAGGGGGTTTTGAAATTGGATTAGAATCAAGAACTAAGTCAATAGTAAATTCAACTTCCCAATCATGAATAATACAAGACAACCCATTAGGAAAAACATCAAGATACTCATTTTCCACTGCCACATCATTAATCTGAACAGTTCCTTTATTTTCAACAATTTGTGTAAGATAACATTCATTTCCATCTATTACTAGTTTCTCAACTTCCTAATATGTTATCAAAAGAAAGGTTTCATTCTTGTACACAAACTGAAAATCATTCTGAAAAGAAACCATTTTAGCTCTGCAATCAATCTTAGCATGATAAACAGAAATCCAATCCATGCCCAAAATAACATCAAACTCTAATAGAGGAAAAACAATAAGGTTTGCAGATAGATTCTTTATGCACACAAGGATATGAAGTTTCTTATTATTTCTTTTTGTCTCAATGTTTCCTCGGGGTGTTTTTACCATAAGTTCAGGATTCATATCTTGAGTTGGAATTCCCAATTTACTAGAAAACTTCTCAGAAATGAAAGAATCTGTAGACCCTGAATCAAAAAACACATTGGCATAATCTGAACAATCAAACAGAATACCTGATACTACTTCATTCGACGACCCAACATCTGCGGAAGTAGTTGCAAAGGATTTCACCACCCCTTTCTACTTGTAGTATGGCTGCCTTCCCCCATTGAGTTCTTCGTTAGACACTCATTTTCATAATGACCCATTTCATTACACTTGAAACATCTTACCACTGGCTTTTCTCATTACCTGCTTGATAATCTTCCTTACAGTTGCGAGAAATTGGACCTGACATACCACACCAAAAGCACATTACAAACATGGATAAACATTCTCCAGGATGCATTTTACCACACTTATCACATGATGGATATTTGGTTTTCTTATATCTTTGTTTCTTTGATGAATTCTATCCCTTTTCCTGCTAACTGGTCCTATTATTCTGTTGTTTTTCAAAGAACACCTGATCATCGGCAAACTCCATTTCCACCTTCTACGCACATCGAGCAAGTTTTTCATAACTTTTAAACTCTTGAGAAGCTAATGCCCTTCGATAATTTGGATTTAACCCTGAGTAAAAACGGTTGATTTTACTATATAGATATTGTATGAAGTTTGGAGCATACCGTGCCAGTCAAGTAAACATTTCTTCATATGCAGCCACCGAGTCATCCTCCTACCTCAATTCTAGGAATTGTTTTTCTATCCTAAGATAAAGCACCATAAGAAAATATTTCTCAAGAATCATACCTTTTAATTCGTCCCAGTGAAGATCATAAATCTCATCAATATCCCTGATATTTTTTGTCATTGACCACCAATGATCTGCTTCACCTTCAAAACGGTAAATAGAAAGACTATCCTTTTGATGTTCTGAACACACCATGACATCAAAAATCTTCTCCAGTGATTTAATCCACCCTTTATCTATCACAGGGTCAGATGATCCTCTGAATGATGGGGGATGTTGCCTCATGAAATGTTCCACCATTGACATGTTCTTCTGTGGTTGATATGGCTGATCTCATGCATGGATACCACAACCATTTATAGGATGAGTCAACTATGCCATCACTGCAACAAACTGTTCAGTTCCAATTCTGACCATCTCAGGTTGCTGATTTGGAAGGTTGTCTTCCTCCTGATGTCGTCCCAACATAGCTGCCTTGTTTCCTCTACGGAAAACCATTATAAGCATAGAAATATCTTAGGCGAAGCAAAATGGTGATCTTTAAATGCTATATCATTTCAATCATAACATAAATTAATATATAATTTAAAAATTTTCTAACTCCTAAAGTTATATAAACCGACCTCTGATACCAACTATAAGGCCCCGACCTTATCCAATACTTAATATTGAATTAAATTAATAATTAACATTGAGGATCTTTTCAGGTTTATAGTTTAATAGAATTAGATCATAACTGTTACATCTCAAAAGATTACAAAGAAGAAACTTCTACAAAGTTTTCTTTTTTTCCAAAACATGAACTCTAAAAAAAGTCATTTCTAGTTCCATGTTTAAGAAAGCATTAATTTTCCTTAATCCCATCCTTGACCCTATTCAACATTCTATCCAGTGAAAAAACATTTCAAAAAAACATGGGGTGAGCATAAAAATCTCAGTAAGGGATACACAAAGAAGGAAAACTGTTAGTTTTTCAAAACAGCTAGTAAACCAAGAATACTTTATCAAAGTAATACTTTTCACCTTTATAAAGAAGAAAATACTCTTCATTGAATAAAAGATCATTACATAACCTTTTTAACCAAAATATTACCATAAAACCCATATAAAGAACACATAACATATAAAGTTAACTTGGGACATAAACATACATAAATTGAATAACCATACGGTCGACTTACACACATATCACTTAATGTAATAGCCATACGACCGACTTCCATACCCAATGCATTGGACGTTATAACGTAACCACCCATCCTGGCATTCATGGAACCACCCGTCATATGGTTTATCATGTAACCACCCATCAAATGTCCAAGTACCATTATAAAATCATATGGCATAAAACAAATATAATTGAAAGAAAAAATTTCCTCAATTAAAGCACAATATATCACTAAAATATATTAACCTAAAAAATCCATTATAAAAACCAATTTCAATACCAAAATACCTAAAATATTATATGGTATTTATTTACTTTTAAAAAAATTACGGCTGTTGAGGAAGCCAAAGATCAAATAATACTCATGGCGGTGGAAAAGGACGTTGTCACCACATACGTTAAAATAAACATTACTTTTTGTAGTTTTGTAAATCACTTCATAGGAAAATATTCCCTTTGTTTAAAATTAATATTCAAAGGGGTTTGTACACCGTATAAAGTAAATTCTTGTATTAGAACAAAATATGCCTCAATGAAAGGAGATTGAGACGAATAACCTTACCTCGTGTCCGAAGAGACTCGATTGCTCTTTAATCTCTTGAATAATAAACTAAAGTTAATTTATAATTTCTTAAGAACCTTTTTCATGTTTATTATTCCTTTTATAGAACTTATTTCCATGTTATAAACGTTATTTAATCATTAAATTTAATAAAGTTCATTTTGTCGATATTTGGTACTTAAGTCAAAAATGGACTTCTTACAATTACATGTTGTTTATGTGTTCAAAAGTTCATTATATCCAGAATTATATTCATGAATTGGATATCATATATATCATATATATCCAGAATATACATGTATGTATAATAGTACATAACATTTAGAGGTATGAAATGAAATGCACCGTTCATGGAGACGGTAAGCCGTACGTACGCATGAACGCTACTTTCATTTGTATTTCGTATTTAATGGAGTGAAATCATAATGATATAAAGGTATATTATAATTACATTATAATATCATATATAATATCATTAACTCCATCAATTATATGTCCCACATATGGCATTAACGAATCAAATCACATTGAGTGGGTGGTAGTCCGCACTTCCTAAAATGAAAGTATCGCCTTTACCCATAATGGAAACCATAAAGTTATGCCATAAATTAATAATACAAAAGAATAAAGAAATCATAAACATAATATATATCATATATAAATATATTGACATCTTAATGGCCACCATGGAAGGTTTTAAAAGAATATTGAACAATCATCGTTTCGTGAGGCAGAAATTCGCCATCCACACAAACATTATGTTCTTTAACCATTAGACGATGGTGTGTGTAAGTGTAGCTAGAATACGTCACATAAAAACATCCTAGTATATTGGAGATACTGGTTTTGTTACAAAATAAATGAATAAAAAGAGTTTATGGGGTTGTAGAAGAAAAATAAAACATAAGAACACAAGAGAAGACATAACCTTTAAATCGGGTATCCCTTTTTGATTTGAGATCAACGGATTCCTTGGAAAGACTTCTGCCCAAAGTGAGGCTTTTAGAAGTAAGAGAGGGATTTATAGAGACAAAATTGGAAGGGTTTGTCCGACCCAAAGGCTTGAGAGGTGTGGGTAAGGTGGTAGAGGTGGGGGCCTTTTATAAGAGGAGAGGAGGGTTACTCATGGAAAGTTATAAAAGGATACTTTATTATAAAATGATTTTCGGATTTTAAAGGTCCTAAAATTATATATTTCTAGGATAAGGTGATAAGAGTTTGAAATCCACCCATCCAATAGGTTTTTGACAAGTGTAGGTTTTATATTTTACATTATCGTTTCATTTTATTTAAATCGTTAAATAATGAGGTAATCACTACATCATCATGGTGTCATAAATAATTTAATTTATGTAATGTCTAAAAATTATAAAAAAAATATCATGATGTATGAAATCTTTTTATTTTTCTAATTAATCTTTATAGTCATAAATATGACTTGTAGAACCCCATTTAATTTTTTTTTAGTAAAACAACAAATGTTTGTGACATTTTTATTTTAACTTTAAATAAAAAGTTATTAATGTCATTTTCCTACCAAAGTGGCTCCATGGGGTCCCCAAGATGACCCATGTATTGTCTTGGTCTGAAATGACACATACAATAAGGGTAGGACATGTGTCAATGTCATTTCGTATTATCAAAACATTATTTTTATCTTAAATTACACTAATTTTTCTCTAATCGCGACTAAAAACTTAAAAGTTACTATTCAAAAAAATATTATTTTAATCCCATTGAACCAAATTTTACTTCTTAATGAAAACCATTTATGTAGGATTTTTGAAATTCAAAACACAGATGTGGAAAATTATCATTTAAACCAAAAATCAGTTTTTTAAGTACCATTTAGTGGTTTCACGAATCATCAAAAATTGAAGAATTTCAGAAAAATACCAAAACATCACCCTAAGCTATATTTTATATTTATAATTCAAAAATGATGTCTTTTTTAAAAAATTCAAAACATCTAAGTTACATTATTTTATTAAATAATTAATTCCCGCTTTCAGGAAACATAGCGTGTTTTTATGAAACAATATATATCAAAAGATGGACACTAGTTTAAGTCCAATTTCCAAGTGAAATTAATTTCAACGACCACTATTGAATTAAATGTTAAAAATATTTTCTAATTTCACTTTAAAACCAAATAAAAATATAATCTATTCATATAAACAAATTATATTAAAAAGTGGTTTTGAATTAAAATACAGCATTTTTCACTATTCATTAAAAAAATTAACTTTATCAGAAAGAACCAAAAATTTACTCAAAGTAAATTATGATGTCCCGATTCTAAAGAAGAATTTTATTTGTTCCAATAGAATGTATAAAAATGACAAAAACTATATTTAATGACGCTTCGCCATCAAAAGGCGATAAGTGGACCTTTAGTGAATATTAGAGTATATATGTCTAAAATTGAATTATTTTCATATTTTAAGCATTTATCCTTTATTGGATAAATGTAAAAAAAATTAACAAACATATATAATCATATTTTAGTTATTTCTATTCATTCCCGCCAATACAAAGGCTACATGTTAACTACCGTTTAAAATAATATTATTTTAATACTAGCGTGCAACGTAAGATTTCAAAGAAACTCCTTGTTGCGTATCGGGTATGCTATCAAACATAGAAACCCCTTTGAAGTAAAATTAATATTTAATTTTCAAATATTAAGAAATATGAAAATGTTTTATTCTTTATTTACCTGAGATGTTACAATAAAGAATATGGTTGCATCTGAACCATGGGTGAACTATGATTAAGTTCAGAGTTATGTCCATGATTTTCAAGCTATGGATATAGATTATGGAAGGAATGGTCCACTACATGGGGATAATACCATTAAATTCATGAAGAAGAATCCACATAACTACTGGGGTGGTTCTGAACCCGAGAAGGTGGAGGTGTGATTGAGTAGGATGATTTGTATCTTTATGTTCCACATCACACTGGTGGAACTAAAGGACATGTTGTTGACATATATTCTTGAGGAACTTGTATGCCGGTGGTGGGATTTAGAAGTCTGGGATAAATTGGATGATGTTATGACATGGGAGGATATTGAGCAATGGTTCAACAAACAATTCTATCCTCACACGTCTAGGATCAAGAAAACATCAAAATTATTCAAACTGAAACAAGAGACTCTATCTGTCATAGAGTATGCAGAGAAATTCATGAATTTGGTCAAATTTTCACTATAATTTTCGGCAAGTGAATCTTTGAAGGAACATATTTTCAAATCTGGGATATGACAAGATATTTGGTCGAATTTTGCAGTGCTATATATTATAGATAACACCGAGATAGATGATAGAGTGATTGTGGTTGAAAATGATAGCACATGATCTATTTGAGGATGTATGATGCTACCCATAGGGAATGGTGTGAACTCAAATTCTAGGAGTATGATGAAAAGGGATACCTATTTCCACGATGGAAGTTAGAATTTGATGGCTCGATCAGGGAACCTTCTTCCACGACCCCAGAGCAAAGCATTTTTCTTTCAATGTGGTTCTCCTGACCACATAAAGAGAGAGTGTAAGGTATAACCTAGAGCATTCCATAAATTCAATAATATGGGACAACTCTTGTGCAACTATCGTAGTGCTCCAAGTTCAGGTGCTTGAGAGACATCTCAAGCATCGAAAGCATCATATGATTTGACTAGGTAAGGACACCAGAATCCGTCTCGTCATAAGAACATAGCAAGAAATGGTGATTCTCAAAATACCATGACTCCTAAACTAAGATAGTCTCAAAATGTAAACAAAGAGAATGATGTAATAATGAAGTAATTTTATGGAGCAGAGCATATGATTGTCGATGTTTTGGTTGGACCATCTATGATGAGAGGTATGATTCTTTAGAATTATACCCTTGTGAAAGGGATATCTGATACTAGGGAATCATATTCTTTCATTTATTATAGTTTTCTTATTCTCTATGTATAGTTTCAGAATTTATACATTCCATTTTAATACCACAAACTCTTCTTAGGAATTGATAAATTCAATCCTTTGTGTGTGGAGCATGTGTTATATCTGTTGATCGAGGTGAGCTGAAATGGGACTTCTTGATGTTAGACATGGATGTCTATGATGTAATCCTATGTATGTATTGGTTGAAAATTTTTAACTCTCACACTGAGTTTTATAGGAGAGAAGTTAGTTTCATTATTGTGGATGGCATTAAGCTTATTTTAAGAGGAAATAGGATGGTAAATAAAGGTGAAATGATATTTTTGTCACTGCCGGTGGGAATTCTCTCTTATTAGTTGGGGGGATTGACATTTACATTAATGGAAGAGATCGAGGAAAATAGTTTTCCAGCAGTTGTGGATCAACTTCCTTTTTTATTTCCTGAAAACTACTCAAGGATAACACCTTTAAGGGAAGTGGAGTATGCGAATGATCTCATTCAGGGGAGCAGTATTATTTCCCTTTCATCTTGTAAGATGTCACCAATAGATTTAAGGGAATTGAAAGTGCAGTTGGAGGAACTGGAAAACAAGGGTTTAATTTTTCCATGTACGTCTCCATGGGTATCAGTAGTTTTTTTCGTGAAGAAAGCATATGGAACTTTTCTCCTATATGTTGATTATCTAATGATTAACCATATTACAATAAAGAGATGTTATCCACTTCAGTGAATTTGTGATCTGTTTGATCAATTCAGGTTAGCTTGATTGTCCTCTATAATTGACTTGCAATTAGGATATCACCAATTGCATGTTCATAAGTAAGATATTCTAAAAACACCTTTTAGAAGTATATATTGACACTATGAATATGTAGTATCTCATTTTGGTCTAATGAATGAACCATCAATATTCATGGACTTAATGAATCAGATACTTCAGCAATATCTGGATTCTTTTTCTATGGTGTTTGTGGACAACATCTTGGTGCATTCAAAGACAATGGGTGATCATGTGGAAAATATAGAAACAGTGTTACAAATCTTGAGAGATCACTTTCTATATTCGGAATTACCAAATTGTGATTTTTTGATAGGGGGAGTCTATTTCCTTGGCCATTTAATTTCTAAGAATTGCATTTTTGTTGATCCTAAAAATATTGAAGCTATTATCATGGGGAACCCACCAAATAATTACTTCGAAATATGAAGTTTTATTGACCTATATGGTTTCCATTAATGCTTTTTGCAGGACTTCTCACGACTGGCTTCGTTTATGACAACCCTTACAAAGAATAATTCTCCATTCCAGTGGATAGAGGGATGTAAAAAATTATTTATAGTAAATAAAATCTCTTATTACATTGGCACCTATCTTGATCTTTCCAAAATCAAGACAAGGGTATGAGGAATACTATAATGCTTCTAGATCTGGGTTGGGTTGTGTTATCATGCATGGAGACCTTGTGGTTTCTTACACTTAAATCAACTGAGGGTGCATGAGAAGAATTATCCCACACATGATTTGGAGTTACCTGCAATCATTCATTATTTGAAGACTTGGTGACATTATCTATTTGGTGAGAAATTCACTGTGTTTATAATTCATAAAATCTTGAAGTACATTTTCTCACATAATGATTTGAATCTGAGGAAAATGAGATGGATGGAGTATCCCCAGATGTTTGTCATTGACATGATGTATACACTAGGAAATGTAATTCTGTTGCAGATGCACTGAGTAGAAACTTGAATACTACATTGGAGAAAGAAGCTATAGATGAATGGTAGTTGATTTCATTCCTAGCCAACATATATGTGGAATGTGAATTACTATGTGATTTTGTGGTTTTATTTTCAAATAATAGTGATCTAGATTTGGTAAGTCAAAGAGGCACAAACATCTAATGAAGAATGTCATGTTATGAGATTGAGACTCAATGGTGGGGATAACAACGAGGGCTGTAATCTTGATGGGAGTTTAGTTATGTGTTTCTGAGATTGGTTGGATGTACCTATTACGTCTTAGTAACAACTCTTTCATGATTACCACCATTTGAGATGGGTTGTACCTCTAGGTATACAGATGATGTATAGGCCAACAAAGGCAAAGTTTTGGTGGAGGAGCTTGAAAAGGAAGGTGGCTGAGTTCATATCAATGTTCTTAATATGTCTGAAAGTGAAAGAAGAGCATTAGAGACCTATAGGTATATTTCATTCTTAACCTATCCCAGTGTAGAAATGGAAATATATAGCTATGGATTTTGTTACAGGTCTTCCATGAGTGGTTCGAAAACACAATTCTATATGTGCGATAGTAGATCAGCATACCAAGTCACCCATATCATCCCTATTCATGAAACACATATGGTGGAGGATATATCAAAAATATATATCCAAGAAGTGAAAAAGTGGATGGGGTAAAATTTCAATATTATCATACAAATATTATAGGTTCACATCTCGTTTCTAGAAATGAAAATCCCTTGGGACGTAGTTAACTATGAGAATGATGCATCATCCAAAGATGAATGGGTAATCCGAGCAGATGATAAAATCAATGAAATGAATTTTTCGATATTTTGAAATGGATTTTGGTGGCTCATTGGAGGAGCATATAACCTTAGTAGAGTTATCATATAAAAATAGCTATCAAGCCTTGATATAGATGGCTCTGTTGGAAGAACTATATGAGCATTCATATCATTCTCCTCTTTTTTTGGGTGAGAACAAGTGAAAATTTTATAGTTGTACAAAGTAATTTTCATGAAACATGGGAGGAGAACCAGTCATCCAGAAAGACGATATAGATGGATCAGTGTTTTCCAAAATCTTATATAGATTACCATCTAAGTGCGTTATCGTTCATTCTTGTTGATCATGTCCTCTTGAGCATATCTCCAAGGAATGGACATCATTATTTCATGAAACTGGGAAAGTTATCTTCTAGATATATTGGTTATTTCAAGATATTATATTGTATTGGATAGGTGAAATATTGGTTATAATTACCACCGCCATTTTATTTCGGTGCATAATGTGTTTAATGTATCTCAATTGAAAATGTATCAGCCTAATCCTGACCATGTGATCAGAAGGTATCAGTTTGACCAATAGCTGGACGCTTCATTGTTACATATCCTAGATAGGATTTTGGATAAGAAATATAATGTCATTTTTTCATAAAATAGTCATTCTATTGTGGGTTTTAAGGTATCAGGGTCAGTTTTAGGAAGAGAGTTGGGAACATGAGAAGGAGATGAAAAAGAAATGGCTGGAACTCTTTCAGATCAGTGAGGCTATTCCACATTCTGAAGATGGAATGACCAATGTTGGAGAGAATTTAGTACCATTGGTTTCTAGTATTTTACCCGTACATGAATATTTTCAATGTTATAAAGTCTATAGGTGATGGATTTGGTTGTTGGGGGAACATTTGAAGTAGTTTTGAGGCAAAATGGGAGTCTAACGGGTGACTCACAGTTTGTCTAACCATTCGGCCAAAACATGTGTAATTGGTCTTCATGGGGCAGTGGATCCAGCACAGTTGGAGTATAATTAGAGAGACCATGAGAGGAATTCATGAGAGGGTCTGCCTAGGTAGTAGCTAACACACGGTTTGCGTACTGTTTGACTAGCTGTGTGATCTTATAGTGATGATGGTTTAAATGGTATACTAAAATTGTATCTCTAACATTATAGCCACTAATGGGATATTTTTCGGTCTTAAGTTTCCATAACATGGGATTCATCTTCTTTGGAGGCAGGATAACCACTCCCTAGTGTTTTTGAGTAAATTTGATAGCTTTCCATGGCGAATCAATGATGGATTTCTAAGGAATCTGATCATTCTTCTTTGTTCTTAATCGGTATCTTAGATCTACATAGATCAACTTCTCTTATTCTCTAGTTTCATTAGATATAGGCTCAACATGGGTAGATCATTGTTTGTGAAATCCAAATATGATTAAATTTTTTCTTGATGTTTCTAGGATAGGATATCTAAGGACGGTTTATAGAGGATCAACCTGATTGTCATGTGCGTTTTTCAATCATTTGGGGTTTTTTGTCAAAACCATTGATGTTGGAGCCATATTTCTAGACTTCAATTTGTAGAAATGATAGGAATTATTTCAAATTGAATTTTAGTTTTTTAATTAGTTGTGATTTATTGGTTGAAAATTGTTGAGTCAATAAGGTTTCATTATGAATCTTCCATTCCTATGTGTTTTGAAAATAAAAAACACTCTATCTCAAGGAAAACTTCTCTCCATAGGTTTTATTTTAATAAGGAATATTTTCATTCCATAAGGAAATTTATCCTTACAATTTTTTATAGTTCATATTTTAGTATCTCTAAATATAATTATTTTTATTCCTAGATGTTAAATTCAGTTTCAGTTTCAATTATAAAACCTCTAAATTCTATAAATACATAGATATAGAGTATTCTATTTTCAATAACTGAATTCTCTAAATTTTAGACTCTGAATTCCCTGAAAATCAGATTCCAATTTTCTGAAATTCAGACTCCAAATTCTCTAAAATTCGGACTCCAAATTCTCTTAAATTTTTACTCTGAATTCTCTAAAAATCAGAATCTGAATTCTCTGAAATTATGACTCTGAATTCTATGAAATTCATACTCCGAATTCTCTAAAATTCATATTCCAAATTCTTTAGAATTCTGAATCCGTATTCCATAGAATTAAGGCTCCTAATTTTTTAGAATTCTTACTCTGAATTCTATTGAATTAAGACTCTCAATTATTCATAATTTAGCTTCCAATTTCTATAGAATTCAGACTTCAAATTCCTTATAATTCAGACTCCAAATTCCTTAGAATTAATATTCTGAATTCCATAGAATTCAGATTCTGAATTCATCAGAATTCTGGTTCTAAATTCCATATAATCCAGACTCTAAATTTCGTAGAACACAAAATCCGAATTCCATAAAATTCGGACTCTTAATTTCGTAGAATTTAAACCATGAAATCATCATAATTTAGACTCCTAACAAAGTATAATTTTAATTATAAATTCCTTGAAAAATAGAATTTGAATATCCTAGTATTATAGACTCTGATTGTTTATTTTCTTAGAATCTGAATTTTATTTTTCCATAATCTCTGAAAAAATAGATTTGGTTGAGAAACTATATTTTACTTACCCTTGTTAGTGTTATTAAATGATGTCGTACATTTTGTTTCTAACCAAACATTGTTTGAGTGACATGTGTACAGATCCCTCTCAAATTCATAGAAATATATGTCTGTTGGAGGAGATATATGACCGTTCGAAATGTGCCTATAAATATGTTCTCATTTGAACGATCTCAATACTCAACGATCAATCAAGAGATTACATGCTGCTGAAGTGATTTCTATAGAGAAAAACTCTCATGCTTTGTGTGTACTAACCATCTTGTTCAGATTTCTTCATGCAACTCCAATTGTTTCTATGTACAATTGAGGGCTTCCAAGGATAGGAAGTCAGAGGTTTCGACTACCTTGGAGTTCAAGGGATTGTGGGGACATCAAGACAGATTCCGATATACGTATCGAGGGATTACCCTTGTGTGGGTATGACAGAAATTCTTGAAAGTATAAATCTAGGGACCTTTATCCAAGGCTGTTGTATACCCTACACTAAGGGTTAAAAGATTATATACTTGTTACTTGTATTGTTTCAAGTTTGTTTTCCACTACATTTTGATTAATAAGGAAAGTATAACATTATTATATATTCTTGTACTTGTGTACTCTGATTAGTAAGATTCTATACACTTTAAGGTAGAATATTTGTCTTTGTAAAATTTTCTTAAGTTTCATTTCTGGAACCATATTTCCAGAGGCTAGAATGTTTGTAGAACTAATAAGTCTTTTGAATTTACCTTGTATGACATTGTTAAACAATAGGTAGGATTATACCATCTTTAAAAGTTCCAAAATAATTTTTTAAAGTATACAATTTACCCCCTATTGTATACTATGCATCAACATCATTATTTCAATCCAAAAATTGGTATCATAGGAGGTCTGTGAAATACTTATATTAATATAAAAGTTTTTCTACTGATGGTTTCTCTGTTCTATATTTTCCTCTCTTATGATTTGTTATCCTAGTTTACAACCTTTTATCACTAATAAGTTTCTGTGGAAAGATATTTTCTTTGATATGGAATGAGTGAATATTGGTTCGATTGACATTCTAAATCTTCTTATACCACCTATATTTTATGGGAATGATTATCAATTTTGGAGAGATCATATGAAGACTTTTTTCAATAACACTATAGTTGAACACTTTGTAATTCTTAACAGATATTACAAGATTCGTGATAAGGATGTCATAACATTTAAAAATTAATAAATGTCAGAATATTAACTAAACTATAAGGTACTCAATATTTTTTTGTGTTCCATGAACAAAAATATATATAGCTCTATATCTTCTTGTGAAGCTGAAAATTTTATTTGGAAAAAATTAGAGGTTACTCATTTTGGTACTTCCAATGTTATCGAAACTAGAAGAGAAATTCTTAGAGATGAGTATCATGGTTTGTGCTTTCCTTATAGATTACTAGTGTATAAGGTAAAACAAAAGTTTATGACCATTTATAATATTCTACATTCTATGGGTGAAAAATGTTTAGATTATGAGGCACTTGTGGACAAGATTATAGATATCATGCCTAATGAGTGGGGCTCAAAGAGGACTGCTATAGATGAGAATAAGAAAATCTCATAGCTTACTCTTGATGAGATTTTTGGAACTCCTCTTCAAAATTAGATAAGAATTAAAAGAGATGATGATGTAAATGAGAAGAAGAATGTGAATGGTAGTGTTTCATTTACAACTACTTCAAATCATATAAAATCCAAGAATCCTGAGATAGTAACAAGATCCAAATCTAAGAAGTTCACTGTTTTATCCGAATCAAGTGAAAGTGAACTATCTGAGAATGAACGAGATAATATTTCTCAAAGGATGAACAATATAGTTGTAAATAATGATTTTCAATATAGATACAAGAATAAATATAGAAATGATAAGAAAGACTCTGTAGTCACTTGTTATGATTGCAAGAGAGCAGGGCATATAAGGACGGATTGTCTAATGCTTAAGAGAAAATACATAAAGGAATAGAATTTAAAGAGGATTAGAAAGAAGTAATACAAGGCTAAATCTAAAAATGTTATGAAATCCAATGACACCTGATGTGCCAGTGGCAGAGACTCTTCTTAAGAATCCTCAAAGTACAAATCTTCTGGATAGAAGAATCTTGGTTCATTAGCCAAGATACCTGTTGAAAATAATTATTTAATGGATAAGGTACAAAATGCTGAATCCTTAACCAATATATCCTTGAATGATAATTATAGTGATTGTAAATATTATGAATCCTCATATGAATAATATTATTCTGATGAAGAAAATTCATTACCTACTTATAAAGAAGTTTTTAGGATTTCAATGATCTTTGAGAATTAAATTCTAAAGTCAAAAAAAAAGCTTGATAAGGAAAATTCGAGAATTTCTATTCTTACTAAGGAAATATCAGATCGTTCAAAAGATCTTGATAAAAAAACACTTGATTTTGAATGAATTTAAAAACCCATTTAAGAAGTAAATTCTGAGAAGGATGACCTTTCTAAGGATCTAGAAAAAGAAATTTCTGCAAAAAAAATTCGAGAAAAATTTAGTGCTAAAACTAATGATTTTGAGGATAAAAACGTATTTATTATATTGAAGTTTGAAATACTTCCCTTGAGGATGTGTTTATAAAACTTTAACTTAGGTAAAGAAAACTTTGATATGATATATTCCAAAATTCATCCTCTAACTAATAATTCTGGTTTTGGTTACACTCATTCAAAACCGATTTTTAGTAAACACTATTTTGTTCCTCAAAGTGATCCATTCTGCACTAAGTGTCAGTGTAGTGGGAATTGGGAATAGAATTATTCCTTAAACAAAACACAGTATTTAGGTTTCCATAATGCTTATTTTTCAATGAAAATGTTGATTCCTAAAATTTCTCTTTCTAAACATTCTGGATACAAAAAATTTTGGGTTCCGAAAGTCTAACACTCTTGTTTTTAGGAATATAAAGATTGTACTAACAACAATATGAGGTACATGGACATTGGATGTTCCTGGCAGATGAATGGTAACAAAAATAAAGTTGAAAAGACTATCAAGATGAAGGGAGGAATATTATTTTTCAGAGATAATACTCAGGGAGAAATTATTGGTATAGGTAACATTTTCTTTTTGGAAAATCATTTATTTCAAATATTGTATTTGTTAAGGTTCGTAAGCACAACCTTATTAGTATAAGTGAATTATATGATTCATGTTACCTTGGGAATTTTAGGAATGGAAACTGTTTAGTTCACAATTCAATGAAAGAGTTTATTCTTTCTGACCATAGGCAAGATAATGTTTACACACTAAACATAGAAGACCTTAGGAGCGAAGATCTATCTTGTCTTAGTGAAATAGAAGATCATTCATGGTTATGGAATAGAAGGTTATGACACTATAACCTTAGAAACTTATGCACACTCACTAATAGAAGACAAGTTAAGGATAAACCAGACATTAGATTTCATTCTTAAAAATATTATGATCCTTGTCAATATGGCGAGCAATATAAATCAAGTTTTAAATCAATCAGTGAAGCCTCAACTATAGATTAATTACAATTAGTGCATATGGATCTTTTTGGTCCAAAATGAATTGAAATCATTAGAGTCAAATATTATATATTTGTCTTTGTTGATGATTACACTATATTTACATGAATCTATTTTCTAGCAATGAAATCTAAAGATTTTTCTTAATCTAAAATTTTTAGAGACCATGTAAAAAAGAGAAAACCCTTCCATTGATAACTATTAATAGTGATCATGGAGGAGAAATTTAAAATTCTGATTTTGAAACATTTTGTATTAGAAAAGGCATTACTCATATCTTCGCAGCACAAAAAACATGTCAATAAAATGGTGTTGTTGAAAGAAGAAATAGAATTATTCAAGTGATAACAAGAAACATGTTGAGTGAATATTTGGTAAGCAAATAGTTTTTGGCCGAAGATGTAAGTAATTATTTCTCTAATATAAATTGTGTTTTCATAAGACATTTTCTAAAAAAACTCCTTATGAGTTATGGAATGGTAGAAAAACTAGACTTTCATACTTTATGGTTTTTGGTTGCAAGGTATTCATTCTGAATACTAAAGATAATATACACAAATTTTCATTAAAATATGATGAAGTAATTTTCTTAGGCTACTCCACCACTTCTATAGATTATAATGTTTTTAATAAAAATAGTAGTATTATTTAAGAAACATTACATGTTAAATATAATGAAACTATTCCTTTTTTTTAAACGACCTCAACGTACATCCTCAGATGTGTGTTCAAAAACTGATTATCAACCCTTGATAGAAGCTCCTTCTGATAAGGAAAATGTTCAAGAAAATGTTTCTAAAGAATTAAAACTAGAATACATCCTACCATTTGTTTATGTATAGCTTTTAAAAAACCCATATCAGTTGTTTATGAAGAATCATCCCAGTGATAGTATCAATGGTGATGTAAATCAACTAGTAAGGACTATAAGTTCTTTAAAAAATGAAGTAGGACATCCAGAATTCCTTTCCCAATTAGAACAAAAAAGAACTGATGAAGCATTAGGTGATGATGATTGGATAAAAGCTATGAAATATGAGCTAAATGAATTCTAAAGGAATAAAGCCTAGACCTTGGTAGAAAGACTTAAGGAATATTCTATTATTGGAGTAAATTGGGTCTTCAGAAATAACTGTGATGAAAATGGAACCATAGTATGAAACAAAGCTAGATTGGATGATATGGGATATAATCAACAAGAAGGAATAGACTATGAAGAAACTTTTTCTCCGGTATCCATACTTGAATCTATTCATATTCTATTTTCCTTTGCAGAATTATTTAATTTGAATCTTTTTCAAATGGCTATTAAATGAGATTTCTTTAATGGTTATGTTCAAGAAGATGTTTTTGTTGAACAACCTCCGTGTTTTGAAGATAAAAAACATCCTAAACATTTTTTTTAATGTTACCAAAGATTTATATGGGCTTAAATAAGCCCAAAGATCCTGCTATGATAGACTTAAAATATTTCTTCTTGATAAAAATTCGGTTAAGGGAACTGCTGATCCAACCCTTTTTATAATGAAAGATAAGAAAAATGGTTTGATTGTTCAAATTTATGTTTATGACATTATATTTTGTTCAAATAACCAATATTTAACTGATTCCTTTGTAAATATAATGAAATATGAGTTCAAAATGAGTATGATGGGTGAGTTAACATTTTTCATTGTTTTTCAAATTTCTCAAAAACCAGAATGAATCTATATATGCCAACATATGTATATTACTGATATTCTTAAAAACTATGGATATAACATCACTATGAGTATATGTACTCCCATTGGTACCTCAATTTCAATTGATCTCGATGAAGTTGTGAAACCAGTATATCAATCAACTATTAGAGGTATAATAGGATGTCTACTTTACTTTATAGCTATTCGTCCAGACTTAATGCTTCCGGTTTTCTTATGTGAAAGATATCAATATAATTATATGTAATCTCATTTAGAGGCAGTGAAATGGATTTTTCTCTACTTAAAGTGAAACACGGATTTAGGACTCTTTTATACTTCTAAAAATGATTTTTTTTAAAAACTATTTCAGATGTTGACTTTGGTGGATGTAGAATGGATATGGAAAGTTCATTTGGAAGCTGTCATTTTTTAGGAGATTCATTAGTTTACTTGTCATGAAAAAAGGCAACACTCAGTAGCACTTTCCGCTGCTGAAGCTGAATATATAGCATGTATATGTTTGTGTGCTCAAGTATTGTGGATGCAACACACACTCACAGACTCTGGTTTGAGTTTTAATAAAACACAAATGTTGTGTGACAATACATGTGCAATTGTATTAAGTAAAAACCTTGCATATCACTCTAATGAAAAACATATAGATATTAGGGATCACTTTCTTAGGTATCACACACAAAAAGGAGATATCATTCTTCAATTTATCGGAACACAATATCAACTTGCTGATATATTCAAAAAATCGTTTCCATATGATAGATTTAAATACATTAAACAGAATATAGGAATTATTACCGTATGGTAATATTCCTTGTTAACTTTTTGTTGAAACCTATCTCCTTACAGTAACACACTCAATTTCAAAGGGGGAGTTCATTTTCATGTTATCCAAAAAACAATTAGTTTAAAATATATTATAGTTTTAAATTATTCATAGTTTAAATTTTTCCTAGTTGAAAAATTTCATATTTTAAACATTTTCACTGTTTATAATTTTGTTTTTCTCAAATTTTTTTGAAGTTAAAATTTTTTGTAGTTAATATTATTCGTAGTTAAAGTTTTTTGTAGTGAAATTTCTTCGTTATATAATTTTCTAGAATTTAATGTTCCTCAAGAAAAATTTTCCTTATTACAAATAATCCTCCTAGCAATCCAAATGGTAGGTTTCCTTTTCTTTGTTTTTGTAATCATATTTTACTTATTGGTATTCTCTTTTTTGTTTTCAATATTTTCGAATTCACTTTTCCATAAATCCGTATATTTTTCCTAAAAATCACAAAAGATCAGAATCTATTAAAATACTTCATCTTTTGACATCTCAACCGTTAGATATTTTATTGAAGTTTTCAACCACCGGATAAATCATGGATGTTGAACCATGGCCTCTATTTCATATATAAAGGACCCCCTGATGATTGTCCCACATCGAATTCCAAGCCTTAACGTGCTGAAGCTCTACCTCTGTTTTTAAAGTCATTCCATATCATTAATGTTTTCTTATATCTGAATGTCTACTGAAGCCTCTCCTCAGAAATAAATTTCATCTATTAAGGAAATCACTGAGTGGAAGATCTACCGAGAAAGGTTAGTCTATCCAATGTTTTATTGTAATAGCCCGAGATTTTATGAAAAATATTTTATTAATGTCTTTTGTTATACGCTACACCAAAAGGATTTTTCACAATACACATATCTGACCTGGCTTGAATTATATGCAATCGCGACCTTCCACGATAGCGTGTGTTGTACGCAACACCGAGTTTCGCTAAACAACAATATGCTATTAAGATATTATTAAAACTAGCCATTATGAATAGTAATAACCACTTTTTGAAATTTTGTAAATTTTATTTTTCAAAATTGAATTCATTTTTGGATTCGTAATATCGAAATTAGCTTAGGGTGAAATTTTGGTACTTTTCGGATAACTTTCATATTCTGATGAATAGTGAAAATTACTAAATTTTAATTAAAAACAACTTTTTTAATCGAAATAATTAATAGTGATAAATTATTAATTTGAGTGGTTTTAAAGTATATTTAGAATATATTTTTATAATTTAATACAATGTTGGTCATTGGATGTAATTTCACATTTAAACCAGTTATAAACTAGTGTCAATCTTTTGATAGTTATTATCTCTTAAAAACACGCTATTTGTTTTGACGGCGAGAATTAATTTTTAAATTAGTTAATGAAACTGATATGTTTTGAATTTGGTAAAATAGACATCATTTTTGAGTTCATAATATGAAATATATCTTAGGCCTAATTTTTGGTATTTTTCTGAAAATTTTCAATTTTCGATGAATAGTGAAACCACTAAGTGATAGGTTAAAAACTAAATTTTGCATAAAACTTAATTTTACCGCTTCTGTGAATGGAATTTCGAAAATCCGACAGACACGGTTAATATCAAGGAATAAAATTTGGTTCAATGAGATGAAAATAATTTTTGGTGAATAGTAACTTTTTACTTTTTTTTTACCACGGTTAATAGTAAATAGGGTAACTAAGGGTAAATATGATATTACTATTACCCTAACACATGTACTAATTCTATTGGATAAGTGTAATTCGACCAAAAACAACCTTATTAATATAATATGACCATTTAGGTCCACTTGGATTAGATTATGACATTTATTATTAATTTATTTAATGAATAGTTAAAATAGTTAAAATCAAAGTTTAATAACTAAAACATTTTTAATATGGGGTTATACATAAGATAAATTCGACTATAAATATTCATTAGAAAGATAAAAAGATTTCCTACATAATGATATTTTATTTATAATTTTTAAACTTTAAATAAATTAATTTATTTATGACACAACGATGATGCAGTAATTACCCTTTTAAGGAAATATTAACATAATGGATGTTATAAATGCTCAAATGAATGTAATTTGAGACTTTTTATGAATTCCAATAATTTTCTAGGTTACTATGATATATTAGTGTTTCTTTAATGAACTTGGTTCGAACATATAATTCTGTTATTACTTTCACAAAAATCATATATCAAATAGTGTCAAAATTGACACAAAATAGTTTTTAAATCAAATATTATATTATTAATTGTTATTTTATTCCTAAAAATCTAAGGTTCGGCCAAATGACTTAGCTAATGATATATATATTAATAATAAACAATTTGGGGTTCGTTTGGCATGTTATAGTAAGTGTATTAACCATATAGTGAAAGAAAACAAAAAGACACGGTAAAAGTTAAATTATTTAACTTAGAGTTAAATCTAATTGATAATGTTAAAATAATACCCTAAACTTGTCTAAAACCTATTGGTTGATAGTATTTCGACCCATCCCCACTTTAGCTTCGAAATAAGACCCTTTGGAACCATTATATACCGATTTTTACATTAATATAAAATAATATTTTGAGGTATTCCAAAGGTGCCCCTCTCTTCCCTTATAAAAGGACACCTCCTCCCCCTCCTCCACACACCAATTTGAGCACTCAAGCTCAGCCAACCCCTACCAAAATCTCTTCTCCACTTCCCTAGAAACATCCTAGAGGTTCTGGGCTTCCTCAAAGACCAATTTTAGTACCCTAAGAGGAGGTCTCAAAGAGGCGCTTCAAAGAAGAGGAGGTTCAGACACATATGAAGCAAATCAGACCTAAGGTAAGGGAAATATCACAATCTCACTTTTATCCGAGATTGTTTATACTTTGGTAATTACTGGGGTGTATTTTATCATCCACATCCATGTTCCCTCAATATGTAATATTGTTTCCATCGACTTACAATAGTTTAAATCCAATTTTACCCTTCGGTGAGTTTTTAGTAAAGAATATGAAAGGAATCTTTTGTCGTTTTTTTGTACGAGGTACTTTTTGACTTTTCCGACAAAAGTACGAAAGAATTTTTTTTAACTTATATGGAATGAATGGATTTTTAAAACATTATTTCCAAGAAGCATCCTTTACAAGTTTTCAAGTTTATTTTTAATCAACTTCTTTTATTTTAAAGTTGTATGACATGTTATGAAAGGAAAAACTTTTTTGAAGAAGAAAGGATATTTTCCTCAAGAATGGAGTTCAAGTGTTTTATCAAAATTATTTTCCATCTAAGATAATAAAGGGTTCTGTTTTTATCCCTATTAATACATTGATTTGATCTTGTTGTGATGGAATTATTTTTATGAATTCCTTTATCTTATATGAATTGATTTATGATGTCATGATGTTTCAAGAATCCCATTTTTGTTACATGTGTTATGCGATGATGTATGTTTTATGATTATGTGGCACACATAATAAAGGATTCATTATAAGATGGGTGGGAACTATATCTCCCTCCAATGCATTGGGTAAAGATTTTATATCTCATGAGATAGACATGGCTGAAATGGTAGGTTATACCGGTTCAGTGAAACAGGACTGAAACGAGGGTTACTCGATTCAGAAAGGGACTTTGTCCACTAAGATAGTCATGGCAATGAGTCTTGACTAACAAGAAATGATTCTCTATGATTATGTGTGTATGCCACAAAGTTTCATGTTTTAAGTTATGATTATTGGGATTTCATTTCACTACTATGATTTATCCCATGTTATGAAATTATGCTCTCTTTTGCAGGTTAAGATTTCCAAAAGTTATGTTCTTATGAATATGATGTGATTGATTTTTCTTTTGTATACCCTTAATGAGCATTTGAGCTCACCCTTATATGTTTTCTTTTCCCCGGGATATAAAGAAAGGTTTTAGGTAAAAAAAGGAAGATCTTTATGGGAGATATTGAAGATCATTCACCACGATTAGAAGATTACGTTCCGAGTTTCCAAAGACACTAAACTATTACGATCCTTGTGTGTGTGTTTTTGTTATGTACTAAGTATTCCGCAAAAGTAATGTAATGTTCATGTACGTCAAGCTTCGGGTCTCTACATTTGGTATCAGAGGAAAGGTTTAGTCAACCTTTGGAAACTAGGATGCGAGAACTTTAGTGAGATCCCTAGAGAAATTTCTAAGGTATGTCTAGGGATGTACCCAAGGTTAAGTATAAGTATAGGTTATAGTACTAGAATTATGCTAACGATCATAGAATTAAACCTAAGATGTTAGATATTGAAGGTACTCCCCCTTTATTATGTTGTTTTCCCTAGCATGATTTTTGCCTCTCACACTATTCTTTTTGGGTTTTAGACGATGGCTAGATCCTGAAGGAACCGTGTTGATCAATGCAATTGACAATGCAATGATTGTCCTCCTGAACAAACAAATGTTATGGGAGATGGAGTGCAAAATCTTATTGCTATACTTACACAAGCTATGAATCATTCTGGACTTCCAAATGAGCAGAGAAGGGAACAATATTATATTGAGTTCTTCCTGAGGCAACGTCCACCTTCTTTCAGTGGGTCTTCTGATCCACTTGTTGCTGAACAATGGATCAGTACCACTGAAAAGATATATTCAGTTCTTCAATGTTCTGAACATGATAAAGTCATCTTAGCAGTATATCGTTTGGAAGGTGAAGCTGATCAATGGTGGAATCTTATCCAGAATACAAGGCAAAGATATGAAATTGAGTCCATGGAATGGGACGAGTTCAAGAACTTATTTTTCAATAAGTACTTCCCTCGTATTCTTCGAACAAAGATGGAGAAGGAGTTTCTTAAACTAAAGCAAAAGGATGATGAATCGGTTGGTATATACGAAGTGAATTTTACAAGACTTGCAAGGTATGCATCTGGCATTATCATCCAACCTGAAAGTAAAGTTGATCGATTTTTTAGTGGCTTAAAACCAAGTCTTCGAAGGGCATTAGCTATAAGAGACTTCAGTAGCTATGAAGAAATTGTGCGATGTGCTATCAAGGTAGAAATGGAAGTTGGTGTTACATATCAATCTCATGGTTTTGACAAGAAACAAAAGATGGAGTTCAAGGAGAAATCTCAGAATAATGGTGAAAATAAGATGAATGTTTCCTTATGGACAAAGTGTGGAAAGAAGCATGGTGGAGATTGTCTTAAAGGGACTAGAAAATGTTTTATGTGTGGAAAAGAAGGTCATCGAGCAGCTGAGTGTCGAAGTAATGGAAAAAGGGTTTCTAATGATGTGAATAAAGCAAACACTGTAGAGAACGCACCACCAACACTTCAATGCTTCAAGTGCAAGGAAATGGGGCATTATGCTAATAAATGCCCTAATCCAAGGGTTAGTGATGATCAACATGAGCAACCACTGAAGGCAAAGGACAAAGGGAAGTCACATGCAATCACTATTTGCAATGTTGAATATGACAACGATGTGGTGGAATGATTATGTGTTTATGTAATGGGATTCCAAAATAATGTTGTATCATTGAGTATTGCAATATTTATTGATGTGGTATTCAAAGTGATTGAGATATTTTTTTTGGAAATAAGATGATATGCGCATAATGAAGGGAAAACGAGAAAATGAAATGTTTAATAGTATTCATGAGCTCATGATTGATATAAGGACTAAGTGATATCATGGTTTGAGTATATAGAATTTTGAGGATTTTGGTATGTGGAAAGTGTTAACTTTAAACTGCATTCATGTTTTCACTAAGGTATTCAAGAGAATACATGATTAAGGACTTTGAATGTTTGGAATGTGACCAACAAAACATATCTTGTGATGTATGGGGATCAACGATGGTATTAAATGTCTGGTAATCGTTTTCACTATGTTATGAGAGTGGACTGCAGTATTATGGATAAGCCTAAATATTGAAATGGATTATGTTGGACATAAGTGAGTATTGTTTTAGGATAGAAGTTTTTTTTATTCGATATTATTGATGGAATGTTATAGTAATGTAGTTTTGGAAAAAGGACAACCTGCAGGACGGGCGACAGCCCATCGCGTCGGACAAGGCTGTGGTAATCGAACCCACAACCGAAGTGAGACTGGCCTTTATCACCTACCACTGGCCTACAGGAAGTCCCTGTTTAGTAGAAACTAGTTTTATTATATTAAGCAGTGTGATATATGAAGTATAAGTCCATTTTAGGAACCATATATGCTTTATCTCACTATAGATCGACTTATGTATATAATTATTTCTATCCTTTTGTTTGAGACAGATGGAATGACCCGTCATTCTATCACATGATCTGCTAACACTTCACGAATAACAAATTCAACTTCATTTATTTAAGAGATGAAGTGGAAATTGTTCAAGGCATGAACAACAGTGAGATTGTACCAAAATAAAGAAAGTATTTATTCCAATTCAAATTTTCAACTTTAGGGAAATGATCTTGAAAACAAAAAATGTTTTCCTAGTGATCTTATACCTGATGAATCAGATGGTACCTTAGATCGTCACAAATTTATGGATTTGTGATTACAGGATTTTCCATAGCCATGTTCTCTACCACTCTCCATCAGAACATGATGGTTAGATTTCTCTTCCATATCCATATTTTCACCTATGTGGAAACCCAGTGATTAGTTTATTTGGGTAATCGTTACATTTCATACTTTAGTTTTTAAAGCCAAGTTTTGGTATTCCTTTTTATGATGTGGGTTTCTATTAAAGAAACTTTCGAATAGTAAACCATTTATAACCCCGACGAATTTCGAGGGCAAAATTCATTTTAAGGGGGGTAGAATGTAACAGCCCGAGATTTTATGAAAAATATTTTATTAATGTCTTGTGTTATACGCTACACCAAAAGGAGCTTTCAAAATACACATCTCTGACTTGGCTTGAATTATACGCAATCGCGACCTTCCACGATAGCGTGTGTTGTACGCAACACCGAGTTTCGCTAAACAACGATATGCTATTAAGATATTGTTAAAACTAGCCGTTATGAATAGTAATAACCACTTTTTGAAATTTTTTAAATTATATTTTTCAAAATTGAATTCATTTTTGGATTCGTAATATCGAAATTAGCTTAGGGTGAAATTTTGGTAATTTTCGGATAACTTTCATATTCTGATGAATAGTGAAAATTACTAAATTTTAATTAAAAACAACTTTTTTAATCGAAATAATTAATAGTGATAAATTATTAATTTGAGTGGTTTTAAAGTATATTTAGAATATATTTTTACAATTTAATACAATGTTGGTCATTGGATGTAATTTCACATTTAAACCGGTTATATACTAGGGTCAATCTTTTGATAGTTATTATCTCTTAAAAACACGCTATTTGTTTTGACGACGAGAATTAATTTTTAAATTAGTTAATGCAACTGATATATTTTGAATTTGGTAAAATAGAAATCATTTTTGAGTTCATAATATCAAATATAGCTTATGCCAAATTTTTGGTATTTTTCTGAAAACATTCAATTTTCGATGAATAGTGAAACCACTAAGTGGTAGGTTAAAAACTGAATTTTGCATAAAAATTAATTTCACCACTTCTGTGAATGGAATTTCGAAAATCTGACAAACACGGTTAATATCAAGGACTAAAATGTGGTTCAATGAGATGAAAATAATTTTTGGTGAATAGTAACTTTTTACTTTTTTTACCACGGTTAATAGTAAATAGGGTAACTAAGGGTAAATATGATATTACTATTACCCTAACACATGTCCTAATTCTATTGGATAAGTGTAATTCGACCAAAAACAACCTTATGAACATAATATGACCATTTAGGTCCACTTGGATTAGATTATGATATTTATTATTAATTTATTTAATGAATAGTTAAAATAGTTAAAATCAAAGTTTAATAACTAAAACATTTTTAATATGGGGTTATACATAAGATAAATTCGACTATAAATATTAATTAGAAAGATAAAAAGATTTCCTACATAATGATATTTTATTTATAATTTTTAAACTTTAAAAAATTAATTTATTTATGACACAACGATGATGCAGTAATTACCCTTTTAAGGAAATATTAACATAATTGATGTTATAAATGCTCAAATGAATGTAATTTGAGACTTTTTATGAATTCCACTATTTTTTTAGGTTACTATGATATATTAGTGTTGATTTAATCAACTTGGTTCGAACATATAATTCTTTTATTACTTTCACAAAAATCATATATCAAATAGTGTCAAAAGTGACACAAAATAGTTTTTAAATCAAATATTATATTATTAATTGTTATTTTATTCCTAAAAATCTAAGGTTCAGCCAAATGACTTAGATAATGATATATATATATTAATAATAAACAATTTGGGGTTCGTTTGGCATGTTATAGTAAGTGTATTAACCATATAGTGAAAGAAAACAAAAAGACACGGTAAAAGTTAAATTATTTAACTTAGAGTTAAATCTAATTGATAAGGTTAAACTAATACCCTAAACTTGTCTAAATCCTATTGGTTGATAGGATTTCGACCCATACCCACTTTAGCTTCGAAATAAAACCCTTTGGAACCATTATAAACCAATTTTGACATTAATATAAAATAATATTTTGAGGTATTCCTAAGGTTCCCCTCTCCTCCCTTATAAAAGGACACCTCCTTCCCCTCCTCCACACACCAATTTGAGCACTCAAGCTTGGCCAACCCCTGCCAAAATCTCTTCTCCACTTCCCTAGAAACATCCTAGAGGTTCTGGTCTTCCTCAAAGACAAATTTTAGTGCCCTAAGAGGAGGTCTCAAAGAGGCGCTTCATAGAAGAGGAGGTTCGGACACATACGAAGCAAATCGGACATAAGGTAAGGGAAATATCACAATCTCACTTTTATCCGAGATTGTTTATACTTTGGTAATTACTGGGGTGTATTTTATCATCCACATCCATGTTCCCTCAATATGTAATATTGTTTCCATCAACTTATAATAGTTTAAATCCAATTTTACCCTTCGGTGAGTTTTTAGTAAAGAATATGAAAGGAATCTTTTGTCGTTTTTTTCATACGAGGTACTTTTTGACTTTTCCGACAAAAGTACGAAACAATGTTTTTTTAACATATAAGTAATGAATGGATTTTAAAACATTATTTCCAAGAAGCTTCCTTTATAAGTTTTCAAGTTTATTTTTAATCAACTTCTTTTATTTTAAAGTTGTATGACATGTTATGAAAGGAAAAACTTTTTTGAAGAAGAAAGGATATTTTCCTCAAGAAGGGAGTTCAAGTGTTTTATCAAAATTATTTTCCATCTAAGATAATAAAGGGTTTTGTTTTTATCCCTATTATTACATTGATTTGATCATGTTGTGATGGAATTATTTTTATGAATTTCTTTATCTTATATGAATTGATTTATGATGTCATGATGTTTCAAGAATCCCATTTTTGTTACATGTGTTATGCGATGATGTATGTTTTATGATTATGTGGCACACATAATAAAGGATTCATTATAAGATGGGTGGGACCTATATCTCCCTCCAATGCATTGGGTAAAGATTTTATATCTCATGAGATAGACATGGGTGAAATGGTAGGTTATACCGGTTCAGTGAAACAGGACTGAAACGAGGGTTACTCGATTCAGAAAGGGACTTTGTCCACTAAGATAGTCTTGGAAATTAGTCTTCACTAACAAGAAATGATTCTCTATAATTATGTGTGTATGCCACAACGTTTGATGTTTTAAGTTATGATTATTGGGATTTCATTTCACTACTATGATTTATCCCATGTTATGAAATTATGCACTCTTTTGAAGGTTAAGATTTCCAAAAGTTATGTTCTTATGAATATGATGTGATTGATTTTTCTTTTGTATACCCTTACTGATCATTTGAGCTCACCCTTTTATGTTTTCTTTTCCCCAGGATATAAAGAAAGGTTTTAGGTAAAAAAAAGGAAGATCTTTATGGGAGATATTGAAGATATTTCACCACGATTAGAAGATTACGTTCCGAGTTTCCAAAGACACTAAACTATTATGATCCTTGTGTGTGTGTTTTTGTTATGTACTAAGTATTCCGCAAAAGTAATGTAATGTTCATGTACGTCAAGATTCAGATCTCTACATTTATGCCAATTATGATTCAATTGTTTCAAAGAATATCAAGCTGAATAGTTGAAAGAGTATATGTATACCAAAACCAACAGCACAAGATCTGGTGTATCTCGAATTGCTGGTTGAATTATATGACACAATAATTTTTTTCAATGAAGGATGAAGAGATTAATTTTCTTTCAAGATATATGGAAAGACATAATTTCTTTCTTATAACATGGCAGCAAATCTGATAGGGATTCCTTATATGGGAGAAGTAGCGTTTGGTTCTCACAAGCTACCTGATGAAATAAGATCTTTGGTAAATAAAAAGGCTCTCGCTTTACTTGGTATTTCAAAGGTAAAGACTAAAAAAAATTTCAGCTCCCTTTAAATATTCAGATTCTTTATCTATGGGTTCAAGGTTTTCTTATTCCGAGAGAAAGGGACAAGGATACCCAGAAGAAATGTGATAGGTATGTTCTGGATTTCTTATGAACCTAAGAACGATAAATTTGGTTAAGAATATCTTGGTTACGATTGAGAATATAAAGAATGGAAATCTGATGTCTCAAATTATCATGTATCTAACTATTCTATCAAAGATCATTATTCTTTGTCTTCAGTCATTCAATATTTCTTGTAGTTCTATGCTGATAAATTTTAAGGTGATGCTTTTGAGTGATGATACTCTAAGGAGGATAAAGGTAGGCTTTAATAGTCAGTCTGTAGAAATTTATGATTTTTCAGAAGCAGAAGTAGAAGCTCTATCAAAAATGGTGGAAGTGGTTGAAATATATAAAAAGGGTTGGAGGAAGAGGAAGGTGAAGGAACCATAAGAGAAAGGACAAACCCCAGTGGCTAAGGAAACTCAGTCAGCACCTCCAAAGACAATGATGTAAAAAGATTATCTTGATGAAGTAGTGGATAAGTGGAGATAATATAAGAAGAAAAGGAAGTTAGGGGAGCCTACGTTTGGCCTTGACCCTGCTAAGGCAAATGCATTAAAGGAAAAGGAAGCTGAGAATCCTGAAAAAAAAAGAAAAAGAAAAGAAGAAAGGGAAACAATTACCGGAAACTGAAGTCATTCAATATCTTATAAAGGATACTAAAAAATCCTCTGAACAAATTCTGGTACTAGAATCCTTTTTGATAGAACCTTAGCCAGAGACTCTGGGAAAGAAGTTATTTATTCCAGAATGACATCAATAAGAATAAATAGTGAAAGAAGAATAAGTGGAAGAAGAATAAGAAAGTAGTGGGGATACAGAGGATTTGATGAATAAAGTATAGGATTTCCATGAGAAGGAATGTCTTTATGAGAAATTATCAATCCAAACTTATGAAGCTGTGTCTTCAAAAATTTCTACCCCAAGAAATGACGAGAAGGGTGTGGAAGAAGTGAATAAGTAGTCCAAAAATGAATTTAGAAATCAAGATTTCATTCACCCAGGGGATGTTGAGGCAGGAGTCGAGAAGGAAGAAGTTGATGAAGATAAAATTGTTCAGTTATCAGATAGTGAACATGAATCACCTAATTTAGAAAAATACATTATGAAAGAGGTAAAGAAGAAAGAAGTAGGTGCTTCATCGAAGTGGAAGGCGGTTGAAAAAGATATATAATCCTCACTAACCAAAGTCTCAAATTTAGAATCACCCTCACTTATACATGACAACGTTGTTCGTTCTTTAAAGAATCATGTTGGTACTATTCCTATATATCAAAGTATAGACTCAAGATTTCATATGCTTCAACATACGTTAAATAAAAAATCATATTCAGTGTCCCTGGTGATGGATAAATGTGTCAGTATCGAGGAAGACTTCATGACATTTCTCATTGGTTACGAGGCTTAGAAAAGAACTTACAAGAAGATGAAAAGTTGGTCAAGGAAGAAAATAGAAGTGATGTGAATCTTTTATGAATTTCCAGATAGTGTCAAGGATTCTTTTGACACTGAAGATTTAAAGATCAAGGATCACACTAATAGTTTAGAGGAAATTCTACCTCTTGAACAGACCTCTTGGAAGCAAGAAGAGAAGGATTTGAATAGAAAGCTTAACTATGTGTCCCTGAATTAGAAGAGAGAAATAGATCTTAGAATTGAGTTTTTAGAGAATATTTATAAGAAAGAAGAAGTTATGAACACCGAGGCATAATCTATTAAGGATCAGGAAGAGAAAATTAATGTCTTAGAGAAGAAAACATACGATCAGAATCAATTGCTCAAGCATGAAGAAGAGAATCACAAGGAGCTCAAGAAGTTAAAAACCATATTGAAGAAGCTGATGCCGAAGGAGAAGGAAGGGTAATATTTTCCCAATTCGATGTTTTTTTGTATTTTCCTATTTTACAAATTCTTTCAATCCAAATGAAATTATTATCACTCTTCATATTTTTTTATTTATTTAGTACTAATATTTTAGGTAACAAATTTCATTCACATTCCCTTTATTCAATTTTTAAAATAACACATGGGGAGAAAGGAATTTCAAAAATAATACTAACTAAATAATAAATTGCATTATGTAAGGGGAATTCATCCAATGGGGAGATTTTATCATGAATATTTTCGTATGCAAGAAAATGTAAAATATCATTCAGGAAATCAATAATATGATCCATATGGTTTTTAAAGCCTAAGGGGGAGTTATTCATATTCACTATGACACATAAGTAAAGGGAAATAATTTTTTTTAAGATCATATAAATATAAAAGTTTTTATATTCTTTTTAGTTAGCATGTTTGTGCTTTCCAAAAAGGGGAGATTGTTGAGAAAAATTTTTTCCTTATGACTTTTCTATTTCTCTAAGTTTTGAAAATCACCAACACTATATCTCAAAGAAAATTTCTCTCCATAAGTTTTATCTTAACAAGGAAAATTTTCCTTCCCCAAGGAATGTTATCCTTACCATGTTTTTCATTGTTCATATTCTAATTTATATAAATTTAACACTTATTTATTCATATGTGTTAAATTCGGTTTCATATCTATAACATTAGAATTCTATAAATACTTAAATATAGAGTATTCTGTTTTCAGGATCCGAATTCTCTGAATTTCAGACTCCGAATTCATGAAAATTCATACTCCGAAAGCTCTGAAATTAAAACTAAAAATTCACTGAAATCTAGACTCTGAATTCTATGATATTCATACTCTAAATTTTCTAAAACTCAGACTATGAATTCTCTAAAATTCAGACTCCTAATTCTCGAATATTAAGACTTTGAATTCTCTGAAATTTAGACTCTGAATTCCATAGAATTCAGACTCCGAAATCCTTATAATTCAGACTCCAAATTCCTTTGGATCCTGAATCTGAATTACATAGAATTCAGACCCCAAATTCCTTAAAATTCATTCTCCTAATTATTCAGAATTCAGGTTATTAATTCCATAGAGTTCAGACACTGACTTCAATAGAATTCATCCTCTAAATTCTTTAGAATTTAAACTCTAAATTCCTTAGGATTTTAGTTTTGAATTCCTTAGAATTTAGGAACTAAATTTCGTAGAATTCAGAGTCCAAATTCCATAGAATTTAGACTCCAAATTCTACAGAATGTAGACCATGAAGTATACTGAATTCTGATTCTGAATATCTTGAAAAACAAAATCAGAATTTTCTTTATAATATAGACTGATATTGTTTATTTTATTATACTCCAAATATTATTTTTCCATAGTCTTTGGAAAATTATATTTGGTTGAGAAACCATATTTTACATACCCATGTTATAGTTATAAAATGATGATGTGCATTCCATTTCTAACTAACAGTTGTTTGAAAATTCAAGGAATAATATAACCATTGGAGGAGGGAGTCAACCATTGGAAATGCTCCTATAAATAGGAGCTCATTTGAACGAGCTCAATACACGTTGATCAATCTAGAGATTATATGCTACTTAAGTTATTTCTAGAGAGATACTCTCATGATTTGTGCGTAATGAAAATCTTCAACAGATTTCTTCATGTGACTTCGATTGTGGTTGTGTACAATCAAGGGCTTCTAAGGATAGGAAGACAGAGGTTCAAAGTACTTTGATGTTCAAGGGCTTGTGGGGATAGCAAGAAAGACTCTGATATTATTACTGAGGACTTACCCTGGTGTGGGTAATATAGTATTTTTTGAACGTATAAATCAAGGGACCTTTATCCAAGGTTGTTGGATACCCAACTCTTTGGGTTAGAATATTTCTTACCTGTTACTTGTATTGTTTCATGTTTTTTCCTGATAAATATTGATTAATAAGGAAAGTATAACTACCTTATACTATCTTGTACTTGTGTACTCTGATTATTAAGATTATAAATGCTTTATAGTAGAATATTTGTCTTTGTAATCTTTTCTTAAGTTTTATTTCCTGAACCATATTTCCAGAATCTAGCATATTTGTAGAACTAAGAGGTCTAGTGAATTTACCTTGTTTAACATTGTTAAACAATATGAAAGTTTATATCATCTTTAAATGTTCCAAATTAAATTTTTAAGGTATAAAATTCACCCCCCCTTGTACATTGTGCATCTACATCATTATTTCAATCCTCCAAAAACTTTTTGGAATCCTTCTTGAGTGATGGTAGTGTAATCTGGAAAAGATGGGATTTTGAATGACGAATCTGGTTCATGGTTTTAAATGGTATATTTTAAAAAGGGGTATTTTTATAGATTGATGGCATAAGATTTGGATTATACGGTTCCAATAAATTGAATGTTTTACTAAAATTAAACGTTTCGTTGAAATTGGTTGTGCATTGGGTTTCAATAAAGGTTCAGTTTTATTGAAATGGTTTATTATGAAAATGGATTTATTTGATATAAATGTTGTTGTTGTGAGTTTATGATTAACGAGACCTTAATAAGGGATAAGGTAAATTTAGGAGCAATGGTTGTGACCATGGGTTGGGGGTATGTCTCATTGGATCACAAGGTAATTGGACGAGAGGCCGCTCATTGGTATGTAACTGCCAAATGAAGCATGCATGTGTGGGTGTGTTGAGATCTAATTAATGGGTATGAAAAAATGACTAAAATAATGGGTTTTTAGAATTTGATTAGATATTTTATAGATAATAACATTCCATAACATGGTTTTGTTTCCTTTTTTTCAAATGGCTGGACATGGTTTTTTGAAGTTTTTTATATTTCGTTATAAACTAAATTGGTAAATTCTTTTATATAAATATGGATACCTTTTCAATCGTAGTGGTGTTAGTAGAGAAGTCATTGTGTAAAAACATCTGAGTGTTATTATCACCTCTTATTTGGAACCCTGGTGCTTTTTCGGATTCTATCTTCTAGTACAGAGGAAAAACTAACACTTTCCATGTTTTTAGGACTACCTCAAAATTTTTGGGCTATTCGGATAATGAGGAGCTTGGAGCCTATGGAGAAAGGAGTATTCATGGCCTTTTGAAATTCATTAGTTTTTTATCATATGTATTCTATGATACATGGTTTTTCATTCATTGATGCAACCATTGATTTGGTTTTGAGATACATGATGTAGTTTAGTTTTAATTTCTTGGTTCATGCGTCATTTTGTAAATGGTTTGGTTATTGTTTTTTTGGTTCAATGATAAATTTCCTAAATGGTATATTGTTCCCAACATATATTTGAATCACTTTAATATTTATTTCCATCCATTACAATATTGGGGACACCTCTTACATCCATGTAATGACATATTGTTCTCTCAAGACAATCAAAATGATCGGGTCATTACTAGAGGGGTGGCCATTTATTTGTGAGGTGAGTGTGAAACTTTTAATTTTTTGAATTGATTCAATCATACCCATGTTTCCTAAGGAAAATAGCTTTAAAATGATTCATTGTCAATAGTTGTAGATATAAGGTTGAAGTATCTAAATAAAATGGTCTTTTAAAAGTTTTTTGTTCAATTTCAACACTTATTAAGTTAGATTAACCCACTGTAAATAAATTATTACCTTAACTGGGGTAAATAATGTTTAATATTTTTGCTATTAATTTTTTTCATAAATTAAAATGAATATATGATAAAATTTAAATAACGATGATTCCAAATATGTAATACAGTTAATCAAATTCAAGTGATAGAATACAATATTTTAATAAAAATTATTCTCATAGACATGAAGAGAAAGAGGGTTTTGAATGTGAAGATGTTTAGAAGTTTTCAATGATTTTATATCAATATTCAACAATAAAAAGATTCAAATTCCTAAAATTGAATTAATAAAAATATATTTTACATAACTTTCCTTTAAAAACTAATTCAAAATATAATTTATAATTACTATTAATGTAATCAAATAAGATGTTTTCAATTAAAATTCAGTATTATTCACTTGTCACCAAAAGAATAATCTTTTTAGGAAAATCCCCAAAATTCACATTGTGGTAATACTGATACTATGAAATCAAAAATTATTTTTCAGGAAATAAAATTTCTATAAATGTTATAGTGTTTTTATATTACTTGTGTAATAAATAAATAAATACTTTTTTAGAAAAAAATAACATTTTTTTAAAATAATTTTCATTAATTTTATTATAAATTTATCTATAAAAAATAACTAAAATATAAAAATGTGTAAACTAATAATTTTAATTCATTATTTCATCCTATTAATACCATCCATTATAACAACTAAGTGATAACTATCACATTAAATTTAAGATTTTAATAATATATCATGTCTCAATTGAAGTCGATGTTGCCTATAACATGATCTAAATTTACTATTTCCAATAATAAAATCTATTGAGTCGATTTATTTTTAAAATAAAATATATATCATAAAATAATGGGGATATATATTTAAATGTAAACATTGTTTTTTCATGTCATATGATATTAACAATAATTTTCTTCTTTTATAATCTCAGGGTGTTACATTATCCTCCCCTTTAATAAATTATATTCTCTCAATTTGAACATTATCATGGTAATAAAAGGATATACATTTGATTTTTTTTCTTAAACCACATTTTAAAACGTGTTAATAAAACTTCCACTCAGTAAGATTAACTCGTAAGTATAAGGTTCATAAGGAATAACACAGAACTAAGTTTCCAAGTAGAAGAATATTGGGGGAATGTGAAGATATAGACATGGATGAAAAGAATAAATAATTCTTGAGAGTGATTGAAGTATTTTATCGCAATATTGGTAAAGATTAGTGAAAATTTGAGGGGCTAAATACCATATATTTATTATTATTTAAAATCTAATCTAATTAAAATTATATGAATGAAATCTAATTCAATTTATGTTTCTAGATTTTCTTCTTGATGATAATGAATTATCTTACTATAAATAAATAAAATAAGGCATACTTACATGATTTATTATAATTTCATAAGCACAATTTTAATATTTTGTTGAGATTTTATAAATCTCCAATTCATCCCCTAGTCGCATAAATTAATATCCCTAAATAAATTTTTAATTCTTGACCCACTAAAATTGATTTTTAACAGATAATAAGATCCATTAAGGGTGACTAGTAGTTCCATATGTCTCTATATATTTATTAAAACTAATATGATTATCATAAGTTATCCAATATAATAAATTAATCTCTAAATTTTTTTAACCCCACCAATTATTCATTTATATTTATTTTTCAAAACTATTAAAAAATCATGATCATATTAACAAGGACATAAAGCATGATACTAGTAGGCATTAAATCCTTATCTCCCATCAGTAATGGGCTCAGGCCCTGCAAAAATACAAGATGATATAGGTTGTCTCTCAGTATTTATATTTTCTTTCATCAAAACCATAACCATATTATTCCTATAAGATTCAGAAATAATGATGGGAATCATTCGACAAATTGAATCATTTAATAAACTTTTTTATATGTATTTCAATACAACTCTATTCTCACAGCAACATGTAATATTATTTTAATATTATTAAAATTTAATTAATTATATAAGAATAGAAAATATTTTCAATAAATTGAATCATATGACTATAAATATTAAAATAATTATTTCAAGGAAACATAAATATCAGATGTCTATGAAATATCAATAAATGTCACTGATGGTACTTCATATACTGAAAAAATAAAAAGAGGGGTTCCTAATAACATGAGTTTATAATCAAACTACAGAAAATATTTTTCACCATTGAGCTATTCCCACATTACTAGATTGCTCAACATCAACTTCGGAAGTATAAAATGATTATTGCATCCTATTTTTGTTTCGATCATTATGATTTTCATCATTGGTATGTAGCTTCAGACACACGATAATAATATGTCCCCCATAATTAAGGATAAAAAATATAACTATTTAATTGCTATTTTTTATCTCATTCTAGGGTTGTTCATGACTCTTTTCATTAGAGGCATGAACCATGTTTAAAAAATTATAATTTAACTAAAATTTTCGAAATCCTAACATAAATTCCACGAAATGTATATTACTTCACTTGGTACACGTTTGGAACATAAATTCACGATTCTTAGTTTTTTTCATCTCAATTACCTACAATTTTTACAATTTCGTACTCCTTTTATCTTATGCCACATTTGTGTCAAAAACTCAATATTCAATTTTTAGTACAATAAAAACATTCTCATAGTTTCTAAATTCTAATGCATTGTATTCTCTTAAATTTTTTTTTTAATCTCGAGAAAAATAAATTTATTTTATATTCAATGTCCTCAGAAAAATAAATTACATACTTGAAAAACCTTATAAAATTTTCTTATTATATAGACACCAAATATTCATTCTTTTTTTCACAATTAAAAGTATCACTTATCTATCTAATAATGAATTATCTTATAGAATTGTTTCTCAAGAAAATTGTTCATAAATGTTTTCCATTCCATATCTTCAAGATCACCTTTCCCCCTATCATTTTATCCAATGGCCATGACAAACTAGCTTCACTTTAAAAATGAAAAATGAAAGAGTTATATTTTTGAGTTTTGAATATCACATGACTTTAGAAAACTTTTTATGAGTAGTGATCTATACTATAGAGATAACAGGTTCAAATTATTTTTGAACAATGGGTAATTCACCCTTATTAAATAATCCACTATAATCACGTTCTATCCTGGTATAATGAGTTACTCTTTATTTTTGATAACACAAACATTTATAGAATGTGTAATTTGATTCATCAGAATAATAAATTGTCGTTATACAATCCTGATCATATTGGGATGCTGATATGGAGTGATATTTTCCTCATTGTTCCTTCCCTCTATATATAACCTCATTCCACTATGAAAATGAATTCTAAAAAGTAAAAACATAAATGTTGAAACATGGTATTCTTTAAATGATAAATCATTTCAACATATACATATGGGGGAATCTTTTAAGGTTAGGATATTTCCATTATCCAAACCTTAAATTTTTTCTAAACGTTCCATTGATACAAAAAATATGTATCCAACATTAAACATCACATAGTCATGAGTTTATATCCATTAATTCATTCAATAAGTTATTTATGTATTTTTCATTTTCTGGTTTCAGGAAATTAGGCCATAAAAAATACATGAAAGTAATAAATATTTACATTCTAGAAAATTCTACTTTGTATATGTTTTTTATATAATATAAATATTTTGATGATAAATAATGATTTATTTTATTGGAAAATCACCACGATTGTCAACATGAGTTAGTCATTCCCCGTGACAATACTTAAAACATAGGAGATTATTTTGGAACATAAGATGGGCATTAAAAGGTTAGTAAGATATATAAAAATGAAATAAAACAATTAATACAATGAAAAATAAGAAAAAATATAATTATTCTTAGGTTTACTATTAATGTTATTTGAGTTTGTGAAATAAAAAAAATTTCATCGGAAAAGACACACATGTTTACCTCAAAGAAATCCTTTAAAATACTTATAAAAAATTTTGAAAACACTTTTTGGAGAGTAAGAGAAAAATATTAATAAAATACTTTTAAAAATATTTTTATTGGAATAATAATTTGGCCAAATTCTAATATAATCACTACTGAATGCATTAGAGATATATAATGAGGATAACCTATTATGAAATATATATGGGGATATACCATTTTTTATGAGCTTCAATATAGATCAACCATTCATATAAGCTATATCAGGCTCACATTTGAGCAATAATGGGGATCAAACCTTAATAAAAGTTTTAGTGAGCAAATTTTTTTTATATAATTCAAAATTAAAAAATCAATAATAAAACACATTAGACATAAAAACCTTTGAAAAACATATTTTAATCCTATAAAAAATACACTTGCTAAAAAATTCCATTTTAAAAATAAAAATACAGAACAAAATTTAAATTGGTTTTTTTTATTAAAGGAAACATTAAATCTTGCAAAGGATTCAAGAAATATAATAATGATCCTTGAGGTGGAAAATTAATTATCGAGGATTTTGTTAATAATGGAACATTGATTTTCCCATTTGTCAAAACATTCAATTTAAAACACAAAGAATTATTCCTTTTGAAAACCATTGAAAAAATGTTAAGGTCACATAAAATTTAATTTATAAATATTTTATATCTAAATAAGAATATTATTGAAATAATTTAAAATAATAGACATGGAAATGAAATAGTTGGATGGAAAAACATTAAAAGATGATTTTTAATGAAATTATATATCCCTTAATACAATGATAAAATTTGAATCATAATCCCTATTAATGAATAATTTTTTAAAAAAACATTAAATATTATGAAAATATAGAGACTTGTGATATGATATTTTAAAGGGATTGGGTATATAAAATGACAACAGATCATCATACATGGATATTACATCTTCTTTGAGATGAATATTCAATAAATTAAAGAAACACATTCCGAAGGACTTTAATAGTTAATTTATCCTTTAGAATCTTGTAACACAATTTTTTTTATGAATGATCATTAATGTTTCATAAAAACACATTCCCCTTTAGTACCCCTACCTAAAACTTTTCTTCCTAACCAATATAAAGAAAACATAAGAGAAGTTATAGCTTAGATTCTTGGTAACGGTATGCATGGATGATATAAATATATTATATTATAAAAGATTAAGATACGATATATGGATTCTTGATCTTGAAAAATTTCAAACCAAACCTCTCGGGGATCAAAAATAGGATTCGTTCAATTAAATATTATCATTTCAAAATACATGAATCCTGATATTTAAGCTTCATCAAAACTAAATAATAAAACATATGATCATATCATAAATTTGTGTGGCATTCACATAAATATTGAAAACCAGATAATATTTCAAGAATAAATATAATGACTCTAGGATTTTTCCCTATCACCTATTTACCTAAATTTATTAAGCACATCGAATTGTTTTCCTTTAGAGATGAAGAACATCAAAACATTTCCCCTCACAGATCAAGCACATTGACTTGATTCATGTAACATTTTCTGAGATATAATTCAATAACCAATGAAACTAAGGTAGATTTAAGTAACACCTATCACTTAATGAAAAATATACACATGTGTAACATAGGATGATAACACATTCATCACAATAGATCCCATGTAAGAAAATGAGTTTTATATACACATCATCATAACATAATTCCTCAAAAAATAGGGTTCACAAATATCATTTCGCAACAAACATAACCCGTTTAGATAATGAATAATAATATCATACTTGGATTATATACCCATAAAAAAATAAAAGACAAAAACAAAACACATCCAATATGTAAAAAATGATTCATTTAAAGATCAGTAAAAATAATTCATGGTGCAAATATCATTTCCCTTATAAAATCATTTTTAAGTACCATGAAATTATATATGAATTAATTTTAATTAATTTTTTTTAATATTTTAATATAATATTAAATTTATTAAGGAATCATAATGGTGGTAATGTCTTCTCATTCCGAATAAGTTAAAAAAACATTTCGTTCTTATATTTTTTTCTGAAAAGTCACATTCAACCTTGTATAGAAAATTACAATCAACAATATTTTCAAATGATTTCATAAAAAGTTTTCTAGTTGTTAAAATAACATCAAATATTCATTGGATAATATATTTAAAAAAATTAATTTTTTTATTATATTTTTTCATGGAAGATAAATATTCCCAATAGATACTTAAATCGAAAAATATTCCAAATATCGATGAGATTGTGAAGTAAACCCTTACCAATTTACAATCAGTTAAATCACATTCCCAAAAAATTAATAAATTCAATGAGTATTAAAATAAAAAAATTCCGAGGGAAATTCTCATAAAATTCATTATTGAGAAGTAAACACACCACCAAAACAAAACCTGATGTGTATAATGCATGCATCCACCAAAATTTAATGTCTGAAAACATTATTTATATAACGTCTCACCTTTTCTTATTCAGAATAAAATATATATATATATATATATATATATATATTAAATATAAATTTATTATATTTACATTAAATAAACAAATATCATTCACACCATGAATTATTTTTATAACATCTTATAAATCATTTGTTAATAATTAAAACCATTATTCTTGGTGATATCTACTTGGTTTTCCAACAATGTTTCAGTTAGGTGATCTCGATCTTTATAAATTGATCATAGTCCCCTCATTTAATGAAAAAATATTATGTTATGTATATCATATGTATTCTAAAAACTCTGTATTATTACATCCCATGTCAATTATTGGGTAAAAACGAATTACATATCATTATAGAGATAGTAAGCCATACATATGCACAAATGACATTGCCATTAGAAAACATATTTGGTGGTAAAAAGGTAGATATGGTATAATAATTATATTAGTTTTTTATTTCATATATATAATAAATAAATATTAAATACTTCTTAATTCATAATAATAAAATATCATTATGGAAAAATAATTTTATCCCTACATGGAGATAGTAACTCGTACGTACGCATGAGATGTACAATCACTTTGTGTTTGATGGGAATGGGGTTCTATAATGGTTTGTTAATAAAAATAAAAAAAATTCAGAATAATTATTTTTATGAAGTTATTATTCTATGATACATATAATATATTTATAGGAGGTATATATGATTAGAAATAGATAATGATCGGTTAGTGTTATTACCCATTCTTAGAAACGACTCATTTATATCTCCTCTATTGGACTTACGATTTAGTCCTTTTGGAATTACAAGACCTCAATATGTGTCTAGATAAGTGGAGAAGATAATTTTTGAGATTTTTGTCAATATATAAGATTCAATTAGATGAAATTATATGAGGTAAAAGGTTTCCATTTATAATGAATATGGGGGGGTACATTTATAATTTCTCATCAGATTAATTTATATTAATTTTTTTTTTAAATCCACATATTTCCAAATGGGAATGTATTAGAAGTTATTTTAGGATATGATGGTACAACCATATGTTAATATATTTTATACATGTTTTTATTTATTTTTAAAACTTATCATTTTGATTAACCCATAGTTAATTTATTTTAATTCTAAAAACAGTAAAAAAATTCAATTTTAAAATGTTGAGATTTTTAAATATAAGGTTTAAATTGAGTAATAACTGGTAAATATATAATATTTTAGTCCATAATTTATCACTATTTTCTTTCTTACCAAATAATTTAATAAAATATTAATTTCATAAAATACCATTACTGTCATGTTAAGCACTATTCATTATAGTGACTTTAGGAAAATTAGTAAGCAACATATTTCCCGAAAAATTAATTATAAAAACTAATAATATAATATACCCTCAAATAAAATTCATTTATCACTATAATTTATCCAAATTATATTTATTTTAATATTTTTAATATCACTTAATTTACTGTTTCATTAATGAAACAATTACTGCATCATAATTTTCTAACAAATTTTGATAATTATTTCTTCAACAAAAAATAAAAATATAATTACATGTTGTATATAATCCTTTTATGTTTTATAAGAATATTTATACTCCATAAAATCTTATATATATCCCAATATTATAAATATTATATTTTTAAAATGTTATATTTTGACAATTTGTAACACTCTTTGGTTTTAATAATATCTTAGTCATTTTAATGGAAAAGTTCCCATTAAATAATTAAATTTTAAAAAATATTATTTAATTTTTAATGAAAATAATACAAAATATTTGTCTTGTTTTATGGTCCTTTAATATTCCTTATCACTTTATTTTTTACCTAAATTACCAAATTTCAAATTATTGTTGTAAAAAAATTTCAATGTTACCATTCATATTGGGAAAAAAATGAAAGAGGAGTAATCTATAAATTTGAATCCTCTAATTCCAAATATTTAATACATTTTTTAAAATTATAATCATAGAAGTGGATGAAATTAATTTAAAATTAATTTTGTAGTTGGGGATAGAAAGTAGGGTTTCAAAGTTAAAATGTTCAAAAGTTTACTATGATTGTTTATCTAAATTAAATATTAAAATACTTAAAATGACATAACTTGGATTCATGGATTAAAAATTTAACTAATATATTTTTAAATATAAGTTAGAATAATGTTTTATATCATATAGTATATATATGAAAATTTACTTTTTGATTAAAATTCAAAACTTTTCATTATTCATAAAACTGGAACATATTAAAAAAATTCCAAAAATTCAACAAATGTGATTTTTGATATTAATATTTTAAAAATTATTTATATTATCCAAAGTAATATTTTTATATCTATAAATAAATAGTTTAAATAATGTTTGATATTTAAAGGTTAAAAATTATTTTAAAAAAACACTGTTTTATGCATAAAATTGTATTTTGTTTTATATATTTTCTACAAAAAAAATTCGGTTGAATGTCAAAAATTATATTCAATTGAATATATATATATATATATATATTATTTATATAATCCAAACTAGTGATATGGTTTATTTTACTATTATAAAACACACATATGCATAACAAAATAGTTTTTAAGAAATTTGTTTCTTTTTTAAAAGGGGTTTTCAGGTGTAAACATTATTTCCAAATTTCATTAAATTATGTCTATACACTCAAATATTTCTTATAGTTTTTAATTTCATTGTTTAAAAAATTTAAATTATCAAATATTGTTTCACAGATGCTCAGTGTTGTGTGTAACATAAGCTAACCCAGTGTTTCGTGGAACAGAAGACATCAATGATAAAAAATTATTTTAAAAAATTATATTTCATGGAAATCTCAGCGTGTTACATTTTACCCCCATTAAAATAATTTTTCCATATAAATTCATAAAATAGATAAAAAATGATGTTGATTACTCTACATCATCAGCTCCAAATGTTCCCATGCTACAGCCTCTGGTAGAGGTTCCACTATAGAACATTGACCTTATGACCAGTCTTGTTTTATAGAACATACTTTATTTGATTCAAAATCTCTATTGATTATTCCTCATATTAAATATCATGCATCAATGATATTACCTTTTATATTAGTACATATGAAGAATTGATAATGTACATAATCGAATGAGATACAAGGCACATATCATGAATTGGAGCGAGATACAGTGGAACTGTCCACCGATAATATACCAGCCTCATATGATCCATAATATAAATAAAAATTCCCTCAAAATTTTAAATTTCACATTGAAAATTAATGGTAGATATTTTAAAATTCAATTTTGGAAAACTCACATCGTAAAGAAAATATATTAAAATATCCTCTATAAATGTGAAATTTGGAAACATAACTATCACCCAATGTACCTCATAAACTGGGTTTCCACATTATAGAACATAAATGGAAGAGAAAACATCGAAAAAGAATAGATAAAATCTATCAAGTTCTAATGAAGTGTGATAGAATAAATTTTCAAGATAATGATAATGACCACAAAACCAGATATCATATTGGCATGGAGAAGGTCGTTGATATCTTAAAAAATGATAAAAATAGGATAATATATTTTTCTAAAATCTTATGAGAAGTTATGATTACATGATTCAACCTCATAAGTACAATATCACTCATTTGTTATGACATGATCAATTTACACTTCATTCTCTTCAAAAATATATTAATTTAAAATCATAATTCATGAAGAACTAGTAGATCATATTATCCATAAAGGAATTATTAGTATTTCTTTCTATATTAAGTTAACATCACACCAATATGGTTTAATAATGGTGTCCAATTAGCATAAATCATCATATTACGAATCATTAATTTCATAAACCTTATTCAAAGTCCAACCTAAACACTTTCATGAATCGATAACTTTATAACCCTTTCAACATTAATTTTTTTTAAAAAAATCACTAAATTTAAAAAAATAAAATTATCATTAATCCCACAAAAACATGATGAATCTATTAATTTTAAAAAACCAAACAAGTGAATTCCATTATCATGTATTCTCTTGTAACCTTGTAATAATATAAATTACCATAAAACCATAGTAAAAATAAGGAATGTTTTTGAAAAATTATCTCTTTCTACATACTATAAATTAGAAAATTATATAAAATCCCTATATTATATCATAAACCACTATTCCATATTATCAGTCCCAAGGTCATTAATTCTATCCAATTTATTTTACCATAATCGATCATCTCTTTATTTCATTATTATAACACAATCCAAATATATAGGTTCATACTTCCCATAGGTATTTGTTTTCCAAAAATATCACCATACCACATCATTCATTTTTTCAGGTTATCAATACCATTATGTATGTAATCTAAAATATTTGAGGACAAACTAGAGTGGAAAATAATTATATATTTCATTTCATTATAATACCATAAAATTAATTAAAAAAATTTATTCTATAATTCCATTAAATTAGAACTCAATCATTCAACCATTTCATTGTCTTGATCAACATCACCAATAGTAATCTCATTATATTTACCATTATTTTGTTATTTTAGTGGTTTCTAATGTTGATATTTATTATTTAATTTTGTATATGGAAACTAAAATCCGTAATGTGTATTTTCAATACGCTTAATGTAATAAAGTGTGGTGGTTCATTATATGTATCCTTTTCTCTATTCACATCATTATTTTACTTATTCCCATTACATTAGCATTCATTTTTAGATGGTAAAACCTACCATACATGAAACATTGACCAGTAACCTTAAATAATATCCACCATGAATATTTTCACAAATTTAACATAATGAAAGACTAATCACATTTTCACTGTGGATTTCATATTTTCCATTCATCTTCATCATGCTTTTCTTGTAAAAACCATGATAATTATACATAACTTTGGAAATTATTTCCTCATTGATTGAAGATTTAATGATTTTTTTATATCTTCTGATGTCCCTTATAGATAACACCCTTCAGATACATTCATATAAGCCAATAAAAAAATTGTATATCATTATTTCATGTTTATATGATAATTCCTAATGCATACGTCACATGTCTTGAAAATTTTTATTGATAAGTTCAAAAAAATTCATCCTTATTTTTCTCTAACTCATTGAATTACATTTATTTTTTCATATGTTGTATATGAGAAATTCACTTATTAGAAATTAGGTTCTTGAACACATCCCATTCCCTGGAGGAAATTTTTTAGTGACTCCTTGTATTCTTGATAATATTCAACCATTTATATAATTCACCATCAAAATAGATTATATCTAAAATCATTTTCTCAGGTTTTATTCATTAGAGAACTATAAATATATTTGCAGTGGTACCAATACATTTCATAACCACTATTATATCAGAAGACCCACTAAATGATGTTCGACATTGCCTCATGAAGGACTCTATATAATTTTGTTCCGTTCCTTTCTCATTTGAAAATCTATCATGATTCAAAAAATTACCTTTTTTATGAGCATAACACTAATATTTTTCATCAGTACAACCATAAAATTTGGATATATAAGAGGAAAATCATTCTATTGGCCATCAAATTCATTATTAACACTATAACATCATGTTCTAAAAATTTACTAAAACAAGATATCATTATGTGAAAAACATTAATCATAGAGTGAGAACCACATAATCATGAGAAATTACTTATAAATGGTCAATATTTGACAATTTTGTATATATCCTATGATATTCATGATGATTATGAAACCTATATGACTTTAACCTATAAGTAGTCTTATTGTTATTGATCTTACAATGGTTTTATAATCCTAGTTTCATGAGGTTTACTAATCCTTTTGTATAATAAAAACTTTAAAAAACCATGTAGTTCCTTTGTAGATGTTATACATCATTTAGATGATTATTCATTACATTACCCATAAATAAACCTAGGTAATATAATTTTTTAGTGCCTTTTGAAACTTGAAACAAAAAATTATTGTTTGGTGAAAGATCGTCATTGTTTCACATAATGGTATCCCCATTTAGTAGCTCTACATGAAAAATTTGACATATCATATGTAATGGAAACAAAATAAAAAAGTGATATAATATTCTCAGTAAGGGTTTACATGGATGATATAAATTTATCAGTTTATGAAATCATAATATAAAAATATGAATATCTGATCATGAAAATATTAAAAACACATCCAATCATAGATCATTAACATGAGTCGTGGAAGAAAAAATTAACATTTAAAATTAAAAGAATCTAATGAATGAAATTTCATCATAACTCAATCATGAATCATATTTACAACAATAAGGTTGTGAAATCATTATAAGTACCTAAAATTGATCAATATATCGTGGGTAACTACCATGACTCCCTTTTAGGGCCTTATCACATATTTCCACTAACGGATCAAGAAGAATTCCTTGATTGTCATTAGGGATCAATAACATTGACTTGTTTCCCATCACAGATGAAGAACATCGACTTGATTCCCAAAAATATCTCATGAGACATAATTCATTACCAAATCCATTGGTTGTTGATATAGTTCCCTCAAATCACATAACATAAAATAATAAACATATGTGTGTTACCAGATCATAAATCATTAATCAAATTGAATCCCACATATTTAATTTCTTTTAAAAAATACATCATCATAAAATAACTCATAGAAAAGAAAAAGGTTTCATAAATATCATTCCATAATGAACGTTAAAAATTCATAGAATGAATGTAATGACCTAGGTATTTATAGAATAATACATTTTATTTTCTATTAATATTTTTTAATAAGATATTATTTTTACAATAAAGGGTATTCTTCCTCTAATAACATACTCAACATGAAATAATAGTTTTCTTTGATATCTTACATTGCACATAACATTGAGTTATAAGGAAAAATAATATAATATTATTAACATTTTAAATAGTAGTTAACGCCTTGAAATTGTAATGGTGGGAAAAAATGAAACTAACCATATTATTATTAAACATGTTTTTTAAATGTTTTTACATTTATAAAATAAAATTTATAGGCTCAAAATAATAATGAACACATTTTTAAGCATGAAGTACTCAAATAATATTAAAAGGTTAGTTTACATCCTTTTTATGGAGAAAAACATTTAAATATACTTTTTTTCACTTTTATATGTTCCATTTTATAAAATAAACATCTTCTTTTGATGTGGGCCATCAAAATTTACTTTGGGTAAATTTGTGGTATTTTTCTGATAATGTTCATTTATTAATGAATAATGAAAAGACTGCATTTTAATTCAAAACTGTCTTTTCATCTAATCTATTTATATGGTTAGTTTATCTTTTTTAATTCATTTAAATGTTTAATTAGATTATGTTTTAAAATTTTATCTATTTTTGGTAATTTGATTTAATTTCACTATTTAATCAGAAATAAACACCTGTCAATCTTTTGATAGTTATTATTTATAAAAAACGCGCTTGTTGGTTTTGAGAACGATAATTAATTTTAAATTTATTTTTGAAACTTCTGTGTTTCAAATTTGGAAAAATATATTCCATATTTTTAATCAAGGGGTCCAAATTGTAGAAATATGAAACTGTAATTTTTAATCATTATGAATAGTAACTTTATCAAATATTTTATTTACCATGGTTACAATGTATAATATGGTAAATAAGGGTTAAAAAGTAATATTATAATAAAATTAAATTACACTAACCCATGTCGTAACCCTATTTGATGAGATATTTCCGACCATGGGAATATTTGGGTTGATTTTGGGATCCAATGGAGCCTCTTGGATGTGAAAATAATATTAAATTAATTTATATTTAATGTTATGAAAAATATATCCAAAACATGTATCATTTAGTAGAACAATTTTTATATGGGGTTATATAAGTGATTTCATAATCAATAATTTTTAATTAGAATTCTAAAAAATATTTCTTACATCAAGGTATTTTATTTAAAATTTTTAATCATCAGAAAAAAAAATATATTTATGGAACAATGATGATGTAGTGTTTACCTTATTAATGAATTATTCAAATATATAAGATAACAAATATTCAAATAAATTTATTTAGAATCTTTTATGTCATCCCCTACTTTTATGGATGATGGATACTTGTTATCTTTGAATTAATGATTGTTTTTCAAAATAATTATGTTCTTATGTATATTTTAAAAAGTCAAGATATGAATTGTAAAAAATTTATAATAATGAGTTTTTTAATCAAGAAAATTTTAATTACAAGATATAGTAGTCCTCAAAATCAATGATTTTGAAAAATGACATATATGATTATAAAAATATCATTAATTATTCATTTTTGGGTATCTTGGAATTTTATAGAAACTATGGTATCCATATATTATGTATATAAAAGAAGACACGGTAAAAGATAAATAAGTTTACTAAGGGATAAAGATAAAAGATATGGTTAATTTTTTGACCTAAACTTGGGTAAAACCCATTAGCTGAGAAAATTTAGATCCATCCTCATCATATCTTTTAAATATATCACTTTTTTGATATTAAAATTCTTAAATCAATTGATATTAGAATAATATATTCAAACATTCCTAAAATGCCCTTCCTCCCTCTTATAAAATCCCACCACCTATAACCCTTACTCAAACCTCTGAAGCCCCCTTCGCTCATCCATCCTATGCCGAAAAAATCTGCCAAAATACATGTATTCTTCCTAGAACCCATATCTTGGGATGAAGGCAATTCAATAAGGCCTTTTAGCATAAATCAAAAGGAGTTAAGCGATTTAAGGTGGTGTCTTCTCTCAAGATTCATCCATTTATTTTCCTCATCCAACTCTCTATGCTATCATTACTAATTTTTTTTTAAAAAAAAATTATCTTAAATATAATAGAATGAAATTTTTATAATTATTCTAACTACCCTTCCACACACCTCCATCCAATTGATATGAACATACTATTTCTATGGATAATGAACTACTTCATCTCGAAACGATGATTGTTCAATTATCTTCTACTACCTCTAATGGTGTCCATTATGATGACACTAAAATTATATATGATATATATGATGTTTATTTTATCTGAATTATTAGTTAATTATAATTTATAACATTTTTTTTATTCTTTTCATGTTGTATAAATACGATAATTTTCATAGAGGAAGTGCAGAGTACCACCACCTCAAATTGATATGACTCATTCATTCTATACATGGAATGTATAAAAGATGGATTTAATGAACTTACGAAACATATATAAAATTTACATTACACAAGAATTATAATATACATCCTTATAATTTTTTTTCATTCCCTTAACAATGGAAAATAAACAAAAGTAGCATTCATGCGTACGTATGGCTTACCATCTTCGTAAACGGTGAATTTCATTTTCTGATATCAAAATATTATAGACTACTATAAAATACATATATAATGGATATAAATACATGTATACTAGATATATATGATATTTAAATCAATAATAGAATTCTTGAGATAATGGACTTTTGACCACATGGAAAATTTGTTATTATAACAAGTTCATTTTTGACTCAAGTACAGAACGTCGATAAAAAGGGAAATATGAACATAAATAGTTATATTATTGTTATAGAAAGGTAATAAGTAAAAAAAATGAAAATGGTTTTGAAGAAAGTATAATTAACTTATGTTTTTTATTTTGGGAGATAAATAACAAACAAGACAAGATGGACACAAGGTGAGGCAACCTTTTACCATCCCCTTTTTGTCAAAGTATTATTTTATGTTACTTATTTTAGTTACCATTCTATTATGTTGATATATGTTCTTCTATATCATTATTTCTGTACATTTAATTTCTATGTGATAGGAGACATATCTCTCTCTCATCAACTCAATTTCTTAATTTTTATGTGATACTGTTAGGCTACAAAAGTTTCGAAAGGGTCTTCACCACAATATCCTTTAATTGGGAATGTTTTGATTTATAAACAACTTTATTTTATATGGTGTATAAAACCCTTTGATTTTTCATTTAATTCAAAGGTAATCTTTTTTCTATGAAGCGTTTTACTAAATGAAAATAGGGGATGCTTTTTAAAGTATGCGGTGACAACGACTTTTCTACAACAACAAGTATTATTGGATATTTGGATTCCTTAACAAGACATTGTGCTTTTTTAAAAGAAAAATAAATACCATATAAACATTTTATGTATTTTATTAATAAAAATGGTTATGTGAAAGCACTGATTAGTTAAATGAATTGAAATTATATATCGTTATTGTAGTTCTAAAATGTTATCTTTCCATTTTTCTTTTTTTTGGGTTATGGATATTTTATGGTTTTTGGGAATTTTTTACATATACTGCTAGTTCCATGATAATCCTAGTGTGGTTGACATCAAGATATCTCTCCAATGCATTGGGTAATGTGATAGAGGTAAATGTTAATGTTTCTACGAAGACATTTTGGGAATATATCGGGATGGTTATTCCAAACGTAACTCCCATGTAGCTATGATAGCTACAGTTTATGTATGTTATGGATACCAAAAGTTACCTTTATGATTTATGATTACCATGTGTTATTCATAAATCTTTTTATTTTCTGAGGTTTGTTGAAGTGATTATGTTTTATGATTTAAATGTATGATTTCATTGATTTGTATGTATTTATGGACTAATGTTTTCATTCCTAATTTTATAACCCTTACCCAGTTTTTTATACTCATCCTTTGTTTTTGAAATTTTTTTCATAGGTTATAAAGATGGTTAACAAAATGGAAGAATTCAAAAATATTTATATCTAAAAAAAATTCTTCTTTTATTTAAGGTGTTTTATTATTTTAAAAAATTGCATAGAGTAAAAGTGTCTACATTGTAATATTTCGAGATGTAATGTAATAGTTACATCCTAATTCTCTAAAACACTAAAAAGAAAATATCCTTAATTTTATTTCTTTACATAACTCAAGATTATGTAATACTTAAGTATGGGGCCTTACGATTGGAATCTGAGGTCGGTTTAGATAAAATTAGATGTTAGGGTGTTATTTAGATATAGTTAAAGGATTCTATATAACTATGTGAGTTATTATCATTTGGAAACTTTTGGAGGGTTAATGTAAAATATGATGTTTTATTAAAATCCTAAAAAATAGAGATATAATGAGGATGATGTATTAGTGAAATATAAATGATTTTATGTTATCTTTACCCAATAGAGTATTCTTTTTTATAATAATTTGTTTCATGTTTATGTGTTGATTCTTTTCAACAGAATAAGGATCATTTGTCAATATGGAAGGAAAGAGATATTTCACAACCTTATTATCCCTCTCTATTGATTTGATCATCAATATTATGGAAAAAATCATGTTCAAATTAATTTGACATCATCACGAGTATTCAAATCTCTTCCAGAAAATTGTTTGAGTTATCCAACATCTAATCACATCTAAAAGAATTTTATGGGTCATAGTATCTTTTTCATATTATTTCAAGATCTAAAATTTTCCAAATCTATCAAAAAGTGAATTTACAAAAGAGCAGTGAACATTTAATATTTGAACGTATGAAAACATTCTGAAAGAGAAGGGGAACATCCTTAAGATCAATATATCTAGATACAAGGTATGATTTATTTTTTAATCAATAAATAATGAAGAATCATTGGATTGATATTTATAAATAATGAGGATATATGATCAATAGGAATAATGTATTGAGAAATAAGGCTGAAATTCATAGATAATGGCTTATGAAGAGTGATGAATGAGTAAGAAGTCAACATAATAGATATTAAAGTGTTCTGGTAGATTATAGGTTGATGAAATGTTTAAAAGTATGAATTCCTTTTTGATGATGGAATTTCATTGGGTGTAATTTTTCTAATAAGTGTAACCCTAATGTTTTATATGTAAAAATGTTATTCAAGGAATAATTACATTTTCTTTTGTTGAAATAATGTATAACCTTAGGGTTTCATACGATCTTTTTTTTTGAGGGGATTAATGGTTATTATATTTTGGGATTCAAAATGAAAGGTATTAGATAACCTTTGAGGATAAAGCAAGGTATAGTAATTTTTTATGAAATTATTTTACATTTAAGAATTTTTTATGGGTGATATTGGTTTATAAAAAGACAACCTATAGGATGGGCTACAAATCATCCCATCTGACAAGGCTGCGAGAATAAAACCCACAATAGAAGGCAGACAAGGGTGAATCACCTTCCACTTGCCTACATAATTTTCCTAGATAGTTTGAACTATTATTTTTTGATAAATTAATTTATTTAATAAGAATGAGTTGATTTGGGATGTTATTTTTTATCAAAGGGATATCCTTATTTTATGGAAATTATTTTATGATTAACTAAAAGAGGTTATTCTGGAAGACTTTTTATCTTTTGGGAACACTATATTCCTATGGAATATAAGATAATTTTGGATTTCTATTGAGGAGAAAAGGGGGAATTTTATTTTTGAAGAATCAATGTTTTTATTGTGGACATATAGAGATTTGGTTTATTTATGGACATGATTAACCTATCGTAGATAATATGTTATTAGGATAATTACTTTTCATTTTGAGACTTTAAGAGTCGCTGATGTTATTTGGAGATAAATGATAATATTTTTTGTGGAAGACTATGTGATCAAAACCTTATGAATTTTGGGTATCGAACACAGTTTGGATTTTTTTGAATAATGTATGGACAATTCTATATTGATTATTTTTTGTAGAGATTTTGGTATTTTTTGTTCAATTTTAGAGAATAATCGGTGTATTTACATTTTTACAAAAGATTATCGTTTTTAGGGATTATATAAACTTGTAATAACTATTTCAGTTTTGGCCAATGTTTAAATATTGTGGAAATATATAGTTCTTCTTTTTTCTATAAAGTTATTCATTAGAATTTATTTCTATTGCTCCAGGTGTGAACAAGTTATCATGAATTCTCATTGTTTGGAGAAAAGATGAGTATACGGTAGAAACCTATTAAGGGATGAAATTGTACTTGAAAAGTACGTTTATTTCCTTATGTTCTTTATCAATATCATTAATAAATTCTCCAACATTATGAAGGGGAACCTAAAAGAAAAAACGTTGTCTGTTTACTTTTCTTAATAGGGAATAAAAGTATGTTTAACCCTTCATAAGTTTGGGGTTACCTAGTGGTTAATTTTTTATTGACCATTTTTTTCTATCACACTCCATCAGAACATGACACTTATATTCTCCTCCATATCATTGTTTCAACATAATAATATTATGTGTTTTGTTGGTTGAACTTTTTAATGATGGTTATTTCTTTTAAAGTGATAGTTTTATTGACACTTTTTCAGATGTGGGCATTCAATTAAGTTTTCCTGCCCAATTTTAAAATTGCGGGGACACAATTTTTGAAAGTGGGGGAGGATTTAATGACCCAAGTATTTATATAATAATACATTTTTATTCCTATAAATATTAATGAATAAGATATTATTTTTAAAATAAAGGGTATTTTTTTTCCTATAGCGTACTCAATACGCAACAATGGGTTTCTTTGAAATCTTACGTTTCACACAACTTTGAGTTATACAAAATAACACGATAATAATTTTATTATATTAAATGGTAGTTAACCCACAGCCTTTGTAATATTGGTAATGAACAAAAAAAATATATAATGACTAAACATTTTTTTAATGTTTTTACATATATCTAACAAAATTTATAGGCTCATAAGAAGAATGAATCAATTTTAAAGCATGAAATACTCTAATAATTTTAAAAGGTCACTTTACCTTCCTTTGATGGGTAACCAATTTTAAATATAGTTTTTTCACTTTTATAAACATCATTTGTAATATAATATTCTTCTTTAGAAGCGGGACATAATAATTTAATTTTGGTATATTTTAAGTATTTTTATGATATAGTTCATTTTTAATGAATAGTAAAAAATATTGCATTTTAAGTCAAAAGTATCTTTTTATCTAATTTATTTATATAGTTAGATTATATTTCTATTTATTTTTAAAGAGTAAGTAGATTTTTTTTCATAATTTAATCCAATTATGGTCTTTGGATGTAGTTTCACTTTTAATTAGACATAAATTCTTGCCAATCGTTTGATAATAATTATTTCTTAAAAACATGCCTTTTGGTTCTAACAACGTGAATTAATAGAAAATTAATTTAATCAACATTTATGTTTTGAAATTGGAAAAATGGATTCAATAATTGAAATCAGTAGATCCAAATTTTTTAAATAATTATCTTTTATTTATAGACATTATGAATTGTAACTTCTATTAATATTTTATTTACCAGAGTTAAAGGGTAAATGTGTTAAATAAGGGTAAAAAATATTATAAGAATATCAAATTACCCTAACATATATCCTAACTCTATTGTATGATATTTTTACAACTATGGGAACCATTGGGATTTTTTTTGGAGCCCATGGAGACACTTGGATGTTGAAATTACATTTAATTACTTTAAATTTAATGTTAAGGAAAATATTACCTAAACACGTATATTTTTGTAAAAAAAATTTATACGGGGTTATATAAGTGATCTCTTCGACTATAAATAGTCTTTATAAGGCCTAATATATATTTTCTACATCATGGTATTTTATTTATAATTTTTAGACAACAGATAAATAAATATATTTACGAAACAATAAGAATGTAGTGTTTACCTTATTAATGAATGATTTAAATTAATAAGAATATAAATATTAAAATAAATTTATTTTTTAACTTTTTATGTCATCCAAAAATTTTATGGATGATTGATATTTTTTTATTTTTGTTAATAAAGGTTATTAGAAATAACCTTGTAGTTATGGATTTTTTAAAAAGTCTTTATATCAATAGTATAAAGATTGACATAAATTAGTTTCTAAATTAATTAGTATTTTTTAAATGATATAATAGTCTTAAAAATATAAGATTCAGAAAAATGGAATATATAATGTTAAAAATGTAATTAATTATCCATTTTTCGGTCTCTTGAAATTTTATAGTAACTACGGTAACCATATATTATAAATATACATGAAGAAACGGTAAAAGTTATATATGATTATTAACGGTTAAAGCTAAAATATTAGTATAATTTTGTGACCTAAACTAGTCTAAAACCAATTGGATGAGAGTATTTCGACCAATAATAATTTGATCTTAAAAATATATCACTATTTTGTTATTTGAATTCATAAATAAATTAATAATAAATAATAATTTCATTCATTCCTAAAAGCTCTCGTCCTCCCTCTTGTAGAAGTTCACCTCCTCTAAACCTTACCGACACCTCTCATTCCCCCATGGTTCGTCCAACCTATACCCAAAAAATCTCCCAAAATACCACTCTTCCTCCTATAAGGCTTTCCTTTTGATGAAGGAAATTCAAAAACCAATTTATATTAAATCAAAATTAGTTAGCATATTTATGCAAATGTCTTGTTTCAAGATTCTTCCATTTAGTTTTCTTGTCCAACCCCCTAAAATTTCATTACGTCATTCTTTTTTACCATCACTAGTATCTTTAATATAATAGGATTTTGTTATGAGAAGTTTTCAAACTAAACATCCACACCCCTCCTTCTAATGGATATTTATATACTATTTCTATGGACGGTGAATTAATCCCTCTGGAAATAATCACTACTGGAAATTTGTCCTACACCAACAGTTTGAAACTATGGGTATATCCCATGAAACCATGTGTATAGAATATACGCATGGTTTCACAAACTATTGGATCCCAAGGCATCGGGATAGCCCCTGATCTATACCCACGATTTTGGAAACCGTGTCTATATGTCTAGTCTACCATGTCACTCAACATTCCACTGTGTCAATGTCCTATACCCACGGTTTTCAAACCATGGGTATATCATAAACAAAAAAACATGGTGTTGGGATTTGATACATTAACGGATCAATTATTCTTCATATTCCTAACCACTATCCCATTTTTACTATGTGTATACAGATATTTATTTAGTTTTATATTTTTATTTAAATAGTGTCTATATGTATCAAATTGTGGGAATATTTTTTCCTGCGAAAAGAATTTTCTTCCCCACCAATTTTTTTCGTGCCATCATGTTGGAAATATATCCCCATGGTTTTTTCAAACCGTTGGTATAGGTCTTAAAAACCCCAATCCCCATGGATTTCCTTAAACTATGGGTATTGTTTTGGAAAAAACTACCCTCTACCCATGGATTTTCCAAAACTGTGGGTATAGAAGAGCCTATACACACGATTTTAGAATAACCGTGTATATATGTTCCCATTCTAGAATAATACGCATGGTTTTGTGAAAACCATGGGTATTGGTCCATTTTCCAAGAGTGGATGATTGTTCAATTATCTTCTACTGCCTCTCATGGTGGCCATTTTGATGGATATGAAATATCATTTTATATATATGTTATTTATATTATCTATATTCTAATGTAATTATCATTTATAACATACCTTTATACTTTTCATGTCGTATTAATATGATAATTTTATATGAGGAACTACAGACTACCGCCCCTCAAAGTGATATGACTCCATCATTATATACATGGAACATATAATGGTTGGATGTAATAAACTTATGTAATATATATATCATAGATATTATACTGGAATAAAAATATACATATTCATCATACAGTTTTCAATCATTTAAGAATGAAAAAGAAATGAAAATAGTGTTCATGCGTACGTACAACATACCATCTCCATAAACATTTCATTTTATTTTCTAATATCAAAATGATATGTTGTATTCTAAAATCTATATATAATGGATCTAAATACATATATATAGCATATATATGATATATATGATATTTAAATCATGAAATCAATTCTGGAGGTAATGGAATTTTGATCACATGGACCATTTTTATTTATAATGAGTTCATTTTTCAATTAAGTACAAATTATTGAAAGAAAGACTGATATGAACATAAATAATTATATCATTGTTATAGATAGTTAATATGTAATAAAAATGAAAAATGTCATGGAGCTAGTAGAATTAACTTATGCTTGTTATTCTGGGAGATAAAGAACGAACAAGACAAGTTGGACACAAGGTAAGGGAAACGTTCAACCTCTGCTTTTAGTGAAATACTTATTATATGTTATGTAGTTTAATTTCAATTTTATTATTTTGGGATATGTTATTATATATACTTATATATATACATGTTATTTCCATTTTATTATAGACCTTTTTCTATCTCATCAACTCAATTTCTTAATTTTTATGTGGCGTTGTTTGTCTGCTGAATTTTCGTAAGGGATTTCATCTCAATATTTATTCATTGAGGCATATTTTTATTTAAACAAGAATTTATTTTATATGGTGTAGAAACTCCTTTGACTTTTCATTTCATTCATAGGGATTTTTTTCATAGAATTGTTTTACTAAATGACAAAAGGAATGTTTCTTTTTAACGTATGTGGTGGCAACGACTTTTTCACTTCCACAAGTATTAGTTGATATTTAGCTTCCTTAACAAGTCGTAGTGATTTTTTTAAAAGAAAAATAAATACCATATACCATTTATATTTTATTTGGTATTGAATTTTGTTTTAATAAAACATTGATTATCTCTATTTCTTGAAATGATATATTGTGATTATAGTGTGGAACTGCTATCTTTCACAAATTCTTATTTTATGTGTTATGAATTTTTTAAGGTTATTGGGAATTCATTAATTATATGGGTGGTTCCTTGATAAAACATGGGAGGGTGAGACCGAGATAGCTCTCCAATGTTTTGGGTTACATGATGGATGTATATGTTATTGTTTCTCCTAATAGATTTAGGGAATATACTGGGATGTGTATTTCAAATGTAATCCCTAGTGTAGCTGTGAAAGCTACAATGTATGTATGTTATGGGTACCGCAAGTTACCTTTAAAATTTAGAATTTCTATGTGTCACTGATAAATCTAATTATTTTTTGAGGTATGTTAATGAAGATATATTTTATGATTGAAAATTATGATTTCACTGATTTTTATGTATTGATGGACTAATGTACTTTTCCTTATTTTATAACTCTTACAATACTTTTTATGCTCATCCCAAGATATTGAAATGGATTTCACAATGAATAAGTAAGGTTATTGTAATAGAATAATTCAAGAATATTTATATCAAGAAAATAATACTTGTTTTGTTTAAGGTGTTTATTATTGTGAAAAAAATTAGATAGAGTTTAAGTGTTTACTTTGTAATATTTTGAGATGTAATGTAATAGTTAAGGCCTAATTATATAAAACTATATACCTAAAAAGATACTTAATTTAAATCCATTACAAAACTAAATATTGGGTAATGATTAAGGATGGAGCCTTGTAGTTGGTGTTAGAGGTTTGTTTAGATAACTTTAGGGGTTACGGTGTTATCTGGGTGTTTGTAATGGATCATATATAACCAAGAGGGTTATTATCATTTGGAATCATATGGAGGGTTAAATTAAAATATGTTGTTTGAATAAAAACATAAATAATGGATATATAAGGTGATCTGGGTATTTGAATAATATAAAATATTTTATTTTATCTTTTCCCTATAGAGGATTCTTTTTTTAATAATAATTGTTTTCTTGTTTAAGTGTTTATTATTTTCAACAAATTAGGGATAATTTCCCAATATGGAAGGAAAGAGATCTTGCACATACTTTTTATCCCCCCTTGATGACTTGATCCTTAGTTTAACGGAAAAATCATGTTAAAACGATTTTGATAGATTCATGAGTATTCAAATCACCTGTGGGAAATTGTTTGAGTTATCTAATACCTACTCATTTCTAAAATAGTTTTATGGGTCACTGTATATTTTTCATATGATTTCAAGATATCAAATGTTTCAACTCTATAAAAAAGTGAAATTACCAAAGTTGATGGAACATTTAATTTTGGAATGTATGAAAACACAAGAAGGAGACATGGAACATCCTAAAGATCATGATATCTGGATTTAAGGTGTGAATTATTTTCATATCCATGATGAATGGAGCATATTTGGATTGATCTTTATAAAGGATGTGGATATTCGATCTGTAGTAATAATTTGTTAAGAAGTAAGGTATAATTTAATTATAAATGGATTATGAAGAGCACTAAATTAGGTAGAAGAAAACATATATGGGATTAAGGAGTTATGGTAGATAGTAGGATGATGAAATCATTAAAAGTTTTAATGCTCTTTTGATGATGGGATTTCATTGTGATGTCTTTTTCTAATATGTGTAACCATAATGTTTGATATGTGAAACTTTTATTCAAGGAAGAATTAATTTTTCTTGTGTGGACATAATGTATAACCATAGGAGTTCATATGATCTTTTTTATGAGGTGATTAATTATTATTACATTTGGGGAAGCAAAATTAATGGTATTAGATAACCTTTTAGGATAAAGCAAGGAACAATAACTTTTTTTAGAAAATTATATTATTTTTTAGAAGCTTGTTTGAATGATATGGTTTTAGAAAATGAAAACCTTTATAATGGGGGATAACCCATCACATCCGGCAAGGCTACAATAAAAAAAACCCACAAGTGATGGGCGAGAAGGGCGCATCGCCTACCACTGGCCTAGATGAAGTCCCGGGTACGTTTGGCTTATTCATTTTAGTAAAATGATTTTATTGATCTAGATTAATTTTATATGGTATCTTATGTTTAATCAAATTGGTATCCTTAGTATATGAAAATTATTTTGTGATTATGTAATAATGGTTATTTTGGAAGACATATTCTCTTTTGGGAACACTATATTCCATAGTAAAGAAGAATAATTTGGGATTTCAATTGAGGCAAAATGATGTAATTTTATTTTTGGATAATCTATGTTTTTAATCTAGAAATATATAGATTTTGGTAATTTATGAAAATTGATAACCTATCATATAGAATATTTTATTCATTTAATTACTTTTCAGTATGAAACATTAATAGTAGCTGTTGAAATTTGGAGATAAATGTTATGTTTTCTGTGTAAGTCCATGTGATCAAATCCTTCTGAATTTTGAGTTTGAATCATAGATTGGATTTTTTAATATAATTTTAAAAAAAAAATTTGTATTGAATGGTCTTTGTAGACCATTTGGTATTGTTTGTTCAATTTTGGAGATTGAGAGTATTATTTCCTTTTTTAAAAATTATTATTCTTTTTTAGGATTATCTAATATTGTATTAACCTTTCTAGTTTTGTTAAATTTCTAAAGATAGGGAAAATAAATGGATCATATTTTTTAAATCATTTTATTCTCAATAATATGATTCTAGAACTTTAGTTGTGACCAAGTAATCATGAAAACACATTGTTTGGAGAAAATATTAGTTTTTGGTTAAAACATATTAATGGATGAAACTCTACTTAATAATTAAGTATATTTTCTTATGTTCATAGTCAATATCATAATTAAATTCTAAAAAATTATGAATGGGAACCTAAAACAAAAAATATTTTCCTTTTACTTTTCATACTGTGAAATCATTTACCATTTAACCTATCAAAAGATTGTGATTTTCTAGTGGGTAACTGTAACCCCTCAAGGTTTCATTGTACATTATCTCCTGAAAGTAATTCAATAGCTTGCACCTCACACGACATTGAGTTCAAGGGAACAATGAGTTACCCAACTAGCCGTTCAAAAGAAGATATGAATAATATTAACTGAATTTTGAGTTTTATATATTCCAAATAATTTTAACAACCATATTATGTGTTTTTAGACATAATATAAGAACAAATTCTATTTTTAGATAAAGGAAGTATTTTTCAAAAAACAAAATATTACCACATTTTCATAGAGAACCCTTTTTAAATATAATATTTGACACTTTTTTATATTTAATTTGAAAAAAATTATTATTTAGAATAATTAAATAAAAATTTAGTTTCAATAAATTTTTTTTGTTTTTCTGATAACTTTCATATTTGCGTGAATAGTGAAAATTACTAAATTTTAATTAAAAACAAATTTTTTAATCAAAATAATTTAAAGTGTTCAATTTTTCATTATAATAGTTTAGAAGTATAATAAGATTGTATTTATACCATTTAATACAATGATGGTCATTGGAATTAATTTCACATTGAGATTATACATAAATAAGTGTCAATCTTTTGATTGTTTTTGTTTTTTAAAAACACGCTATTTGTTTTGACAACAGAAATTAATTTTAAATTCATTAATGTAACATATATGTTTTGAATTTGGTAAAATAGATATCATTATTTAAATTGGAATATCAAAAATACATTAGGCTGATTTTTTGGTATATTTTTGAAAAACATCAATTTTTGATGAATAGTAAAACCACTTAGTAGTAGTTAAAAAACTGATTTCTTCATTGAAATGAAATTTTAGCTCATTTTAGAATTTAATTTCAAAAATATGTCATACATGGTTGTTATTAATATGTAAAATTTGGTTCAATAAGATTAAAATAATTTTTGGTGAATTGTAATTGTAGACTTTTATTTACCGCAGTTAAAAAGAAATTGAATAATTTATGGTAAAAGGAATATTATAATATACAAAATTACCTTAACACTTGTTCTAAACTTATTTTATGAGTCATGTCTAACCATGGTAATCCATGGGTCAATTTTTGGACCCCATTGAGACACTTAAGAGTGATAATGACACTTTATCAAATATATTTTAGTATATCAATTTTAACATGGGGTTATATAAGTCATATTTTCAACTATAAATATTCATTGGAAATATAAAATTATTTATTATATTATGGATTTTTTTTATAATTTTTATACTTCATATAAAACAGATTATTTTTTACACAATATTGATTTTGTATTAACCTAATTAATAAATGATTTAAATAAATAAGATTATTAATATTAAAAAAATACCCCAAACCTTTCTGATTATTATTGGATGATTTTATTAAGAACATTAGTCATTTTATCTTCATCTTTAATGTGTTTTGGAACTTTTAAAATCAAAGATAAGTTTATAATAAATAACAATTTCAAACTTTTCAAAAGATCACCTCCTCTCCCTTATAGAAAGACATCACTTCTAACCTATTCCTCACACCTTTCACGACCCTTGCCTCATCCAAAACCATCCCAAAAAATCTCTCACGACCCCTCTCTGCCACCTATAAGCCTTATCTTAGGTATAATTCACTTCCAAGAATCCTTTTGGTTCAAATCAAAGGGAGTTTCCCAAATTAAACTTAATGGTTTCTCTTAACTTATTTTCTTTTATTTTACTTCTGCATCCCCTAAAATCTTTTTATTCCATTATTTTATACCATAAATAGTATCTTAAATGTACTAATATATTTTTATGAGATTTTTCCTTACTAAAATTACAGACACCATTATCTAATGGGTAAAGAACACACTATTTCTGTGGATGGAAAACTAACACCTCACAAAATGATTATTGTTAAATTACCTCATACCACCTCTCATTGTGGCCATTAAGATGAAATTTTATTTCTATATGATATATATTAAGTTTAATTTTATCCTTATACTTATGTTTTTTCCATTTATATAATATATTTATGGCTTCCATTATTAGTAAACAAAATAATTTCATCTAAGGAAGTGCGGACTACCGCCCCCTCAAAGTGATATGACTAGTTAATGCCTTATGTGGTCCATATAAAGAATGAAGTTAATTATATTATATATGATACCATACTTTAATTATAATATACCTACAAATAATTATGTTTTAATTCCCATAAAATACAGAAATATAAATGAAAGTAGCGTTCAGGCGTACGTACGACTTACCGTCTTCATGAACGGTGCATTTCATTTCTTATGTTCAAATGTTATGTTCTATTATAAATAAATATATATACTGGATATATAATATATATATATTATATATAAATCATTTATATCATTATGGAGATAATAGACCTTTGACCCCATGGAAAAATTGTATTTATTACCAGTTCATTTTTTACTCATGTTCCGAACATCAATAAGCTATCCAATATGAACTAAAATAATAAAATAAATATTACAGCAAGGTAATAAATGATATAAAAGGAATAATAAAAAAGAAAAATTTTCTTAATAAAATTGAAATTAAAATAATTTTATTATTCAGGAAAAACAACGAGCATACAAGACAAGTCGGACATTAGGTAAGGGGTTTTTTATCTCACTTTGAATTCTGTGTGATTTCCATTGTTCGCCACTTATTTTTTCCATGTGGTGTATTGTGTACTGATATTAAATATAAATTATCATGATTATATTTATATTAATGTTATTATGTGATTCATTTGTTGGTTATTAACTTTTTTTCATACGACTCGATTGATTACAACGTGTTAAGGGGTTTCCATCTCACTTTTTATTCCCATGATATTCATCCTATATTATCCAATATTTCTTTTTGTGTGGTCTATATACTTCCAATGATTGTATTCTTGGTGTAATATAATTTAATTTATAGATATTTTAATCTTCATTGTATGATCCTTCGTTCATGGGGTGTTTGTTTCGTGGGTTACCAAATTGGTAAGGAAATTTCCAATTTCTATTTTCACTCAATGGGCTTTACGCATAATTCATTGATTATTTTTACTCCAAGATTATGTGTGGGATCAGTATTAATTATTAATATAGTACTTTACACTCACATTTGTGTAGATATACTTTTGATACACATAATCCCTCCATTGATAATCTCTTAAGTCTTTGATATGAACTTGATAAGAGTAATCTTAACTCAATTTCCATTCATTGAGTTAAACATCAAAGTCATTGGTGTTGTTTTTACAAGAATATGTGTGAATGTCCTATGATTTATTTACACTTAAAATCCAATCATATTGAGTGTATTTATATTTTTTACACAGAATTATGTCATTGATTTATTCTTAACCTAAGGATACAGTCTTTATAAGGGTTTTCATCTCAATTTACATTCCATTGTGACTTCTTTATTGTTATATGCCAATTAACTTTTATATGCTATATATAATGTATATTGAAATGGTATATCATGAATAATTTTATTATCATGATATTATAATGTTTTTATTACCTCAATTATTTTTATTCACGTGTCTCCCATTTGGTTAAGAACCCTAACTAAAATATAATTTTATATGTCATCGAAATTAATTTTTCTAAATCATTCTCATTAATTTCAATGTTTTAAAAATGGTTTTAATTATTTATTTATATGGAAATGAATGTTTTGAAACATTAATTCATTTAAAAATGCTAAATGTGGTATGGGACCCATTGATTCAAAAATCTATTTTAAATGGATTCTTGATAAATAGAGATACTTTTTAATGTTTTCCTGAAAAAGAGATATTTCTCTCAATGATTTTTGCCGATCATTTTGAACTGTGTCAACATTCATTATGGAATATTTTTCTTGATCATGGTTTATTTATTGTTATACAAATCATTCATACTCTACTTATGGTTTTGTGATATTTTTAAATGTGGATGTTATAATTTAATACCATTCATTGTTTAAGTATAAAGTATTGACATTTCATATGGTAGTATTAATAAGAATGTTTATGTTATGTTTAATCCTTTTCATATGATAAATTCATTGGACTTATTAAGTGATGGGTAGATCCCTATATATATCCTCGATGCATAGGTAGGCTTCATGAGAGAAACTAGTGTTTTGCCACAAGGCCATGACAAAATCTTATATGTAGTCTCGGAAGAAGGCCATGCTTATGTGGTTATGATGTCTGTCATTATGCATTCAATCATTATGAAAGTGATTATTAATATTTAATGTGATTATTCGACTAGTATAATATCCATGTGAATAATTAAATATAATTTTTTGATTTTATGTATTCCATATTATGTTCAAGATTATGTTTGAACAGTTTTTTTAGTCTTATACATTGCCTTAAATGTTTATGTTTATTTATAAAATTTTCTGCTATATTGTTATCCTTAATAAGCATCTGATCTCAGCACTCTATGTTTTATTTTTCCCAAGAAGTGATGAATTATTTTATGGTTAACCTGCAGAGATAGGCTAAGGATATAAGTGTGTTAAAATAGGGGATAAAGTGTTGTTGATGTTTTTATTTCGTGATGTAATGTAAAACTTATGAGTGTATCTAGTACTTCCAAGGCTAATAAACTGATCGGCCTTTCAAGACATGATTTATGTATCATTAAAATGTTATGTAATAATGCACTGACTCTAGGTTACGAGTGTCAAGGATTTATATTAACTTTATCTGATCCATTTTTCTATCACTCTCTATCAAAACATGACACATTTTTTCTCCTCCATATCCATGTTTTCATACAATTCTAGTTTGAGTTTTCTTGAGTGACCTTTTTTACTTTCTTTATTTATTTTAAATTGGATTTTTTTGTTGATTCTTTCTCGATGAGGGATTTTTTTTGATATTTCCATGGCTAATTTCAAAATTATAAGGAAGACATTTCCAAATAGTGGGAAGGATTTAATGACCAAGGTAATTATATAATAATATTTATTATTTTCAATTAATATTTAGGAATAAGATATTATTTTTACAATAATGGGATTTCTTTGTCTGATAGCATACTCAACACACAAAAACTAATTTCTTTGAAATCATATGTTTCACTCAACTTTGATTTATACTGAAAAATAATATAATAGAATTATTATTTTAAATGGTAGTTAACACCTAGTTGTTGTAATGGGTGAATGAACAAAAATAACCATATTTTTATTAGACATGCTTGTTAAATGTTTTTATGTTTATCTTCTACAATAAATATGCTCAAAATAAGAATGGATTCAATTTTGGAATGAAATAGTCAAATAATTTTAAAAGGTATGTTTACCACTTTTTTAGAGAGAACCCATTCTAAATATAGTTTTTGAAAAATTTATATGATTTATTTGAAAAACTTTACTTACTATTTTGAAGAAGAATATCAAATTTTACTTTTGGTAAATTCATGGAATTGTTCTTATAAAGTTCATTTTTAATGAATATTGAAAAATACTACACTTTAAGTCAAAATTTTATTTTCATATGATTCATTTATATGGTTAGGTTATATATTTAACTGGGTATAAAGATTAATTAGATTATGTTATTACCATTATATTTAATTTTAGTCATTGAAAATGATTTCAATATTTAATTATACAGGAACACATATCAATCTTTTGATAGTTATTATTTCTTAAAAACACACTTTTAGGTTTTGACAATGGGAATTAATATTAAATTAATTTCTAAAACATCTGTGTTTTGAATATGGAAAAATAAATTCCATATTTTTAATCAATAGGAACAAATTTTTTAAATAGGCAACTTTATTTTTTAGATATTATGAATAGTAACTTCAGTAAATATATTTTTTTCCCATAGTTATAGGGTAAATATAGTAATAAGTTTTCACAAATAATATTATTATAATAGTAAATTACTCTAACACATTTCCTAACCCTATTTTATGAGATATATCTGACCATGGAAATCCATGGGTCTATTTTAGGACAACATGGTGCCACTTGTATACGAAAATGACACTCAATTACTTTAAATTTAAAGTTAAGGAAAATATAACCTTAACATGTATAACTTAGTAAAGAAATTTTTATATAGGGATATATAAGGGAATGCTTCGACTACAACTAGTCATTAGAAATATCAAAATATTTCCTACATCATGATATTTGATTTATAAATTTTTGACATTAGATAAAAAAATATATTTATGACACAATGATGATGTAGAGTTTACTTTATTAATGAATAATTTAAATAAATAGGATTATAAATATTAAAATAATTTTATTTTGAATGTTTTTACCTCATAAAAAAATTTAGGGATGTTTTTTACTTTTCTATCTTTGAATTAATGAATTTTTTTTAAATAATATTGTTTTTTTATTTATTTTAAATTCATGATATGAATTGTATAAAAATTGACATAAATGAGTTTATAAATCAACTAATTATTTATTTAATTATATAATAGTACTAAAAATCTAAAATTCTTCCCACTAACATATATGATTTTAAAAAGTCATTAATGTTCCATTTTGGGGTCTCTAGGCATTATGTAGATACTATGGTAACCATATATTATGAATATACAAGAAGACATGGTAAAAGTGATATAAGTTTACTAAGAGTTAAAGATTAAATATAAGGTTACTTTTGTGACATAAACTTATCTAAAACACATTGAATGAGCGGATTTATACCCATCCTTATATTATATTTTAAATATATCACTTTGGAGTTATTATAATTCAATTATCAATTAATAATTAAATAATGCTTTTAGTCATTGATAATTTTCCCCCCATCCCTCTCATAAAAGGTCAACACATATCCCTTACTCACTCCTCTAAATAACCCTTGGATTGACCAACCTCTACACAAATAATCTTCAAACATTCTTATATTTCTCTTAAAATCCTTACCTTGGGTAGAAGGGATTTCTAGAAGGCCTTTATTTTAAATCAAAAGGGGTTACCAAATTTACGGTAATGTCTTCTCTCAAGCTTATTCCATTTATTTTCCTTCTCCACCCCCTAAAAACTCTTTACTCCATTAATTTATAACAAAAATAGTATCTCAAAAATACCAATATGTTTTTATGATAATTATTCGAATTATAATTTCACACACCTCCATCTAATGGATACAAATATTCTATTTCTATGGACGATTAACTACAACCTCATGAAACAATGAATGTTCAATTATTTCTTACCACCTATAATGGGGGGAAGTATTGTTGCACTAAATTTAAATAGGATAAATAATATATTTATATTATAACTTTTCTTCTATAATTACCATTTAAAACATACCTTTATTCTTTTTTATGTTGTATAAATAAGATAATTTCATTTGAGGAAGTGCGGAATACCGCCGCCTCAATGTGATATGACTCGTTCATGATATACATGAAACATATAAATGATGTAATTTTTGAACTTATGTAACATATATATCATATATATTATTTGTAAGTTATAATATACCAATATATCAATTTTTTTCATTTCTTCAAAACTGAAAATGAAATGAAAGTAGTGTTCATGAGTACGTACGACATACCATCTCAGTAAACCACAAATTTCATTTTCTGGTATCCATATGTTATGTACTATTCTAGAATAAATATATAATGGATATAAATACATATATATTGGATATATATTATATTTAAATCATTAATACAATTATTGAGAGAATGGACTTTTTACCACATTGAAAATTTGTAATTATAACAAGTTCATTTTTGACTCATGTACCGAACATCGAAAAAAGACTAATATAAACATGAATAATTATATGATTGTTATAGAAATTTAATAATAAATGAACCTTAAAGAAGTTCTTATGAATGTAGAATTAACTTATGCTAATTAATTAGGTAGATAAAGAACAAACAAGACAAGTTAGACACAATGTAAGGAATCCTTTGACCCACCTTTTTTAGTCTAATACTCATTTTATGTTATGTGTTTTAATTTCCATTTTCTTATGTCAGTATATGTTCTTATATATCCTTATTTAAGTGTTTTTTATTTTCTTGTGATGACAGACCATTTCTCTCATATCAACTTAATTTCTGAATTTTTAAGTAATGCAGTTAAGTTTCCGAATTTTTGTAAGGGACATCACCCAATCTCCGTTCATTGAGGCGTATTTTGATTTATACATGACGTTATTTTATACAGAGTTAAAACCCCTTTGACATTTCATTTAATTAAAGGAGAATTTTTTTCTATGAAGCTTTTTACAAAATGACAAAAGGAATGTTTTTTTAACGTACGTTGTGGCAACGAGTTTTCCACCACCATAAGAATTATTTGATATTTAGCTTCCATAACAAGGCGTAGTGATTTATTTAAAAGAAAAAGATATAACTTATAACCTCTTTAAGTATTTTGATATTGAAAACGGTTTAGTGAAAACATTTATTATGCCAATATCATTAAATGATATATCGTGATAGCAGTTTGAAATTGTGATCGTTCTGTTATTCTTGTTTTATGTGGTATGAATATGTTAGGGTTGTGGGGCATTATTTACGTATACGGGTGGTTCCATGACAAACCTAGGGTGGGTGAGCCTGAGATAGATCTCCAATTCCTTTGGTAACATTATGGAGTTAAATGTTAATTTTTCTCCTAATACATTTTTGGAATATACCAATATGGGTATTCAAAACATAACAACCAATGTAGATGTGAAAGATAAAATGTATGTATGTTATGGATTATTCAAGATAACTTTATGATTTATGATTTCAATGTGTTATTCTTAAATATTAGGATTTTTATAGGTGGTATAATGATATAATGTTTAATTATGGAAAATTATGATTTCCTTAAATTGTATGTATTGATAGAATAATGTTTTTATTCCTTGTTTTATAACCCTTACTGAGCATTTTATCCTCATAATAGGTTCTTGAATTGTTCTCCACAGGGTATAAAAAAGGTTAATGGAATGGAATATTTCAATAATATTTATATCAATAAAATAATTCTTGTGTTATTTTATGAGTATTATTATTAGGGAAAAAATTGGATAGAGTATAAGGGTCTACTTTGTAATATTTTGAGAATTAATTTAATACATAATTCCTATTTCTCTAAAACTGGCAACATGAAAAGATCATTAATGTGAATTCATGAATTAACTCAAGATTATGTAATGTTTACAGCTGAGGCCTTACCATTAATAACAATGACATTCTTGGGTCACATCACCAATAAGCCGTATGTAACACATAAAAAGTCATCATTGATGGAAAAAATGTTTTTTGAATGATCAGAAAAAATAATTATTGAGGATAATATCATTTCTATTCTAAAATCATTTTTTTGATCCCAACAGTTTTTAAGGAAAACATTTTGTTTCAAAATAATAGTTGAATTTTTTAATAGAAACATTAAATCATTAAGGCTCCATTGTGGAGTGGAAATCCACTAATTTCATATAAATTAAAAAACATTCCTTCTATTTTTTGGGAGATGTTACAAAGAATGTTATCTAGAAAGAAAATATTCTCTATCATTCTTGTAAAAAGAAAAAAATGGGTCAAAATATTAACTATTCAGAAGATAATTTTAAAAAAAAATTGAAAATAATTTTTAAAATCAGTTACCTAGAAGTTAAATATTTTCCAAAAGATACTTAAAATTAAAAACTCTAAAAAAATAATGAGATTACAAAATAAACACTTACATCATTTTAATCAGTTGAAACATATACCCTATCACGAACCGAATCTGGTTGCGACCATTAACAAAACCAAAATCGGACCATGGCAAGGCCCTAAGGGAATTCCTTATCCCCACAGGCTGGCACAAGTGCCTGGGTATCATTTATCTTGGAATGGGAACGATTTAACCGAATATGTATACATAAAATACAAAAAATATTTGATAAAATGAATCTGAAAAATTCATACCGACAAGGTTTATACAATAATCCAAAACTGCATATATAAGTTTAAATGAATTAAAAAATCTCCAAAGACACAATCAAACTACAACAAAACATACCCATGGACTCCACATGACAAGGGGTCATCACCCCCAAGCTATCTACACAACTTCGTCCCAAGGATGGGGACTAACACCCTGAACTGCCATGACCATTAGCCTTTCCTTTACTTGAGTAAAACATAACCAAGTCTACTAAAACGAAAGGGGTGTAAGTAGAGTGTGAGCCTAATCCCAATATGATTTCACCCAATGATTCAAATAAAATGCAATACAATGTAAAAAAGAGAGTAGTTTTAGTACGCAAATAAAAGCAGTGATAAAATTCAAGAAATGCAACTTTCAATTGATAACGGTTTTCAAGATAAAATTTTTAGAATGTTCAAACATTTAAATATACATGTGAGATACTTTGATGTACTTCCAAAAAGACCCCAATACAAGGGTAAATACTAAAAATCCAATGAGTACCAAAATTGGGAACACCCCTAGGAAACTAAATAGTCTCGGGCCCTATGTACCTCATACATCGGTGTAAATTATCCATGTCACAATCCTTTCCCATGAATGAGCCACTAGTAGGGAACATACCGATAACCTAGTGTTCATCAAATATCATCCAAAAAGTTTAGTTAGACTAGTCGTTATCCATTTTCTCAGTGAAACAGGGAAACAACCCATCCGGTCTACTAGGCGTTCTAGTACATATCCACCCACCTAAGTACCAGGGATTCCCCTTTTGGTGCTCAAACATTTTCAGAAAACAACACACATCCTTTTGCATATAAAACAACACTACTAGTCACAAACAAACAATACAGTATCTATATGCACTTTATACGAAATAAAACACACAACAATACATTTTGATTTTCAATAAAACAAACTATCAAAATATCATATTGTTTTCCACCCAAAAATCTTTGAAATATCCCCTTTGCACACTATGTGCACACTTTTATGTCACAAAAACAAAATGGAAGTTCAATAACCTTTAATGAAACAAAAAATTCAGTTTTTGGGTAGCCCCATGTGATCCAATAAGTTATATCTTTTAGAAACCCCCATTTTCACTCAAACATAGAACATAAATACCATTTTCTTCCCAAACACCATTTAAACAAACATTCGAAGCAACAAAAAAAGAATAAAAAATCAAAAACTGATTTATAATCCTAATAAAGTTCAATAAAATCAAATAAGTAATTATTGGTCATCCCCAAATTAAATTATAAAATATTTGTATGAAAACCGCCCAATTTCAACAAAAATTTGAACTTAATATTCATATGATTTATAAATGCGACTAAAACCAATTTTTTTCAGAAACATTCAAATGAAATAAACATTAAAATACTATGAACAAAGCACGCTAAGTCACAAAAATTGCATGCACAATGAAATCACCTACCAAATTAAGTAAAACCCTTGAATCACCATGAGAAAATTAATTCACATCACTGTTGCACCAATAAGGACCAAGAAAAAACCTGAAACCACAAGAATTGAAAAATAAAACCCAAGGATAAACCATAGGTTCGAAACCCAACCCCCTGGTCATTTATGACATCAAGGAAGATGGAATAAACTGTAATAAAAACAAATAAAACCCTAAGCAATTTGAAAGAGGAAAGAAATGGACTCACTTAATTGAAGTATCATGAAGTTATAACTCCAAAACAATATTATCTTAAATTTAAAATAGCCAGAATTCAAGGTTTCTTTTAACAAGAATGATTAGGCCGTTTATGAACTAGAATGGTGGATAAATATTATAAATTGAGAGAGGTATGAAAGAAATAATTTACCTCTTAAAATATGGAAGATTTGAAGAACCCTATGAAGTTTTGCACCAATTCGGGATGAAACAGAGCTTTAAAGAGGGGGAAGAGAGTTTAGACGCGTGCCTGGGTTCAATGGTCTTGAGTGAGACTTAGAATCACCAAACATTCCCAAAAAAAGGAATATGTTATAAAACCAGTAAAATTAATTTTTAAAACTAGAATTGGGCTTTCGGGCAGGCCCATCACTTTAATTAAAACCCAAATATACATTTCATATGAATTTCTAAAGGTACCAAATTAACTTGGTTGTGATAATAGGTCAGGGGAGTCCATGTAGGAATTTTAATGGATGAAAAAACTTGAAAAATGAATGATTTATAAAAGAAACAAAAGTTATTTTTAAAACTGGAATTGGGCTCACAATTTGGCCAATTCATGAAACTCACTCATTCGTCAATAAAAACTTTAGAAAACCCACAAAAAAAGAATTATTATAAATTAAATGAAATTTAACTTTAAAATAATTCATGAATGTGACTATTCTTACCACCATGAAAGACTTTTTCCCCTAGAAAGTCAACCAGAAGCTTGATTGGAAAACAAGAACAAGTACTATTCCTCGACCCATGGATTTCGCTCCCATGTCTCATGTGTATCATTCCCATGATTACATAGAACCTGGACTAATGGAATAGACATACCTCAATTTACCTTCTCTTGTAAGTCCACTATTTTCACCAGCCTCTCAACAACAGACAAGTCAGGCTCTATCTCCAGTTCTTCCCAACTCAACACATGGGACGGATCTGAGTTATATTTTTTCAACTGAGAGACATGGAAGACATCATGGATGGATGTCAATAGAGAAGTTAAGGCCAACCTATATTCCACCTTGTCAATATGGTCAGTTATCTCAATGGGCCCAACATACCGCGACATCAGCTCACCTTACTTCCCCAATCGATGATGGCCCAGATGAGGGGCCACTTTCAAGAATACCCTATCACCCACATAAAACACTCGGTCTTGACGCCTCCAGTCAACAAAATATTTATGATGACTCTGAGCTGTCAATAAGTGCTTCCTGATCAAATTGACCTTCTCAGAAGTCTCCTGCACAAGGCTTGGCCCCAACAGTGATGTCTGTCCTACCTCAGCCCAACATAGGGGGGACCGACATGGCCAACCATAGAGCGCCTCAAAAGGGGCCAACCAAATTGAGTATTGGTAACTATTGTTATAAGAAAACTAAACCAATCCCAAATGTATATCCCTAGAACCTCCAATGTCCATGACAAATTCACAAAGCATGTCCTCCAAAATCTGATTCGCCCGCTCTATCTGACCATCCGTCTGAGGGTGGTATGTCGGGCTCATCTTATTCTGAGACCTCAAAGCCTTCCTAAGGCCTTCCCAAAATCGATAGGTGAATAGAGGGTCTCTATCTAAGACAACTACTGATGGTACTCCATGGAGTCTCACCCCTTACTGAAGATAAAAATGGCCCAACATATCCACTTTAGTTTTATCATTTAACGAAATGAAGTCGGCTGATTTGGTCAGATGATCAATCACCACCCCAATGGAATTATTACCCAGAGGTGTACGAGGTAATCCAACAATGATGTCCATGGTGACCATATCCCACATCCAGGTAGGAATAGGTAGTGGTTGGAGCAAACCCGAAGGCCTTTAGTTCTCTGCTTGCACTTTCTAGCATGTGTATCATCTTGAATCAATGTCCTCTATGTACCGTCTCATACTAGGCCACCAAAACTGCTGAAAGGCATCATAAAACAACGTAGTGGCACCCATATGGACAACCCAATGAGGCCGGTGGCTATCCTACATCACTAACATCTGTGGAGATAACGACACTACTGAACGGCCCATGAAGCACAAGATGCCCTTGGGAGACTATGACCAATCTGAGGATGTCTTCCCACCATGAAAAATCTACTACAACCACTGATAAAGCTCATCACTGGGTTGTTTGCGCTGAATCAACTCAAATATAGAAGGAGTCAACTAGACGCTCCCTATGAATTCCCCTCCACTGTATTCCCTGGTCACCACATGCATCTGCGAAAAGAGCCCCATCAATGTCCACTCATCACTAGAATTCCCCAAAGCTTGAATTGGAACTCATCTACTCAAAGTGTTGGCCACCGCATTACCCTTGCCCGGGGTATAGACAATGACAAAGTCGAACCCCTGCAAGTACTCGATCCAGAGAAGCTACCTCAAGTTGAGGTCCTCCTACATGATGATATAGGCTATGCTTTTGTGATCATAGTAGAGCACAAAATTCTCCCCAAAGAGGTAGTGACACCATGTCTTCAAATCATGCATCACCGCTGCCAACTCCAAGTAATGGGTCCTGTAATTATTCTCCTTTGGTCGGAGTTGGTGAGATCCATACGCCACCACATGATCATCCTGCATAAGAACGCACCCAAGACCCATACCTGAAGCATCACAATGGACCACATAACCCTTCCCGGCCTCATGAAAAATCAGAATGGGGGCGGTAGTCAATGACCTCTTCTACTCCTCGAATGATGACTGACATTCTGGACCCCATACAAACTTCACCCCTTTCCGGTTGAGTGCAGTCATCGGTGATGAAAGCTGAGAGAAATCCCAAACGAATCACGTGTAATAACCAACCAGGCCAAGGAAACATCTGATCTCAAACAGATTATTCAGCTCCTCCCATGACAAAACCGTACTATTCTTCTCGGGGTCCACATAAACCCCTTTCTCAGAGATCACATTCCCTAGAAATATCACTTCCCTGATCCAGAAATTGAACTTTGACATCTTTTCATAGAGGAGGAGTTCCCGTAATGTACCCAAAACGGTTCTCAAGTGATGTTCGTGTTCCTCCTCAGAGGTAGAGTATTCCAGAATGACATCCATGTAGATCACAAAAAATGAATCAATATACTGATGAAACACCCTGTTCAAGAGTGCCATAAACACCATTGTATCACTAGTCAATATGATGGGCATGAAAAAATACACAAATTGGTCGTACCTGCTTAAAAAGGTTGTCTTTGGGATATCTGGCTCCTTTACCCTAATCTCACGATATCTCGAACACAAGTATATTTTTGAGAACCACATCCCCCCCTTAAACTGATCGAATATATCATGAATTCTAGGAAAAAGGTATTTGTTCTTAATTGTTGCCTTATTTAGATTCCAGTAGTCAATGAAGAACCGGAGGGATCCGTCATTCTTTTTCACAAAGAACACAAAAGTGACCTAAGGAAAGATGCTCGGGCGAATGAATCATTTGAATTCTAAGTTGTCCAGCTGTACATTTAATTCCCTCAGCTCGGTGGGGGACATGTGTTAAGAGGGAAAAGATATTGGATGTGTCCCCGATGCCAAATCAATCGAATACTCCACATCCCACTCCTAGGGAAAACCTGAGAAATCATCTCGGAATACCTCTAGAAACTCATTCACAACATGAGGTAGTGAACCTCCTAGGGAAAGACTGTCATCATCTAGAATGAGAGATGATAACTGGATGGTAAGACTTCCGAACTCTGGGAGTGGAGGCCTTGTACGACTCAACAAAGCATCCCATTCTCCCCGAAAAACCTGAAAACTCCCATCAGGTGTCGTGAAAATCACCCACCGCCTGTAAAAATCAATGTGTACCTAGTAGTGTAATAACCAATCCATGCCAATTATTATTTCAAATAGCACCATGTCTATAACCAGGAGGTCCCACTTTATCTCAACCCCTGACACGGAAAGCGCACACGAGGGGCACCTAAGGCCCTGATCCTTCTTCATTCCCAGCGGTGTCACCAACTCAATAGAAAAATACATCAACTCAGTTGGAAAATTCATCATGTCCAAAAAATGGGCAGAAATAAATGAAATAGAGGTGACAGAATCAAAAAGATCAGTAGCTATAGAAGATGTGATCAGAACGGTACTACGAACTGTCAATGGTCCCACCACTGATCATACTGGTGCCTGATCTACTACATGGATATGTTTAGTATCTACCTGAGGATGACTGCTAGTCTGTGGATGTGCCTTGAACTGGCTCTGTCCAGAAGATGATCCAGCCCTATAACCACGACCTCCAATTCGAGATCCCCAAGTCCTCGATTGCTCGGACTGTGCTGGCACTCCTCTTGAAGCCAATGACCCTTCCCCACTTGGGAGTGGACATGCCACACCGCAGAAGCACTGAAATTCCACATACCTCCACACTGGTAAAAAGGATTCAGAGGAGGTGGACTTGCGGGTCGGATATTCCCGATCCTCCCACATTGGTGGCACACAACCGATCTCGCATCAGAATCCGCAGAATAAAACTACTTGGAAGAGTGGCCTAAACTACCACCTCCTTTCTTCACATGATCCTCCCACTTTCTTTTATTCTCTGAAGAGTTTCCACTTCCCACTGCTGATACTGAACCATATAAATAAGATCTACCTTTCCTATCAATATTCACCATGAATGCCTGATTAATGACCTTATCATAGGTCCTCATCTTAAATAAGACCACCTGGGAGTATCTCTATGGTCGCATGCCTTTCTCAAACCTCTGGGTCTTCGCATGCTCATTAGAGACCATTTCGAGAGCATATCGAACCAACTATGTGAAATGGTTGGAATACTCCATAATGGATAGATTCCCCTAAACAAATTCCGTTAACTCTCTAGAACTATAATAAGCCAACACCTCAGGGAAGTATTGTTCATTGAAGAAAACCATGAAATCTCTCCAGCGCATCTATTCATTCTTCCCAGCCCGAAGCACTGACTCCCACCACTTACGGCTAGGACCATCCAACAAAAAGGAGGCACACTTCACCCTTATCTCCTCATGTTTTTCCAAGAACTCAAACATATGCTTAATATTCTTGATCCATTCTTCTGCTTCCTGGGGTTCTGAGCTACCTCAGAAGGTATGCGGCTTGTTTTTCAGAAACTCTTGTGCTTTATCTTTTCTTGGAACTGTCTCTTCTACCATAACAGGAATAGGGGAAAGAGTTGGCCCCTGTCCCAAATCATGGATATCCTGATCCATAGCCTCTATGATCCTCTGATCAATCGGTGTGGGAGAACTCTCTCCAGCTTCCTTATGTGGGTGCGTGGGAGCTTTCTAGGGAGGCATGTTTCTACAAAATGAAACACTCAAAAAATAATAGTCAATACAACAATTCCTAAAATTTTAATCAAATATATTAAAATATAAATAAACTAAACACATTTAGTCAATAAAAGAAACAACTACTCCACAACCGCCTGATGTCCACATGTGGTCTGCAGCCCACACGTCTCATCTAGAAGTGATGTCAATCTATAAATTCCATCATCCCCTGGTGACTCAAGGTCTGCAATGAAAGGTGAGGGCTAGGAACACTACTCACAACCAAATCAATGAGCCCCGATAGTCCTAGCTCCATTCTATCCTGACTCATCCCAAAATAGTAATATAACCCGAAAACTTTAACATCCTATGATAACATTTTGTCACGAACTGAATCTGGTTGCCACCATTAACGACACCAAACTCAGCCCATGGAAAGGCCTGAAGGGAGTTCTCTATCCCCATGGGATGGTACAAGTTCTATGGTATCATTTATCTTGTTTTGGGAACAATTTACTTTAATATTTAAATATAAAACATAATAAATATTTGATAAAATAAATATGAAAAATTCATACCTGCGAGGTATTTAAAAAAATCCAGAACTGAATACATAAGTTCAAATGAAATAAAAAAGGTCCAAAGACACAATGAAATAGAAACAAAACATCCACATGGACACCACATGACAATGGTTCATCACCCCCAAGCTGTCTCCACAACTCTGTCCCAAGGATGGGGACTAACACACGGAATCGCCATCACCCTTAGCCATTCCTTTACCTAGGTCAAACATAACAAAGTCTACTTACACCTAAGGGGTGTACGTAGGGTGTGAGGCTAAGAAAAATAAGATACCACCCAATTATTCTAAACAGAATTCAATAAAATGTGAAAAATCAAGAAGTTTTAATACTTAAAGAAAAGCAGTGATAAAATCCAAGAAATGAAACATTCAATTGATAACAGTTTTCAAGATTAAATTTTCAGAATGTTCACATATTTAAATAAACATGTGAGATACTATAATGTACTATGAAAAAAACCCCAATACAATTGTAAATACCAAAAATCCAATGAGCACCAAAACTGGGAATACCCATAGGCAACTAGATAGTCTCAGACCCTATGTACCGCGTACCTCAGTGTAAAGTATCCATGTCACAATCCTTTCCCGTGAACAAGCAACTAGTAGGGAACATACCCATAGCCAAGTGGTCCCCAAATATCATCCAGATAGTTTAGTTAGTTTGGTATTTATCCATTTTCTTTGTGAAACAGGGAAACAACCCATTCGGTTCAGTAGTCGTACTAATACATATCCGTCCACATAAGTACCATGGATTCCACTTTTTGTGCACAAACAATTTCAACAAACAACACCCATAAATTTTCATATAAAACAACACTAATGGTCACAAACAAACAATAAAAAAACTATACACACTTTATACCATTTAAAACACACAACAAAACATTGTTATTTTCAATAAAACAACCTCTCAAAATATCACATTGTTTTGCACCCAAAGCTCTTTGAAATATCAACTTTTCACACTATGAGCACAATTTTATGTCACTAAAACAAAATGAAAGTTAAATAAATTTTAATAAAACCATAAATTAAGTTTTAGGAAAGACCTATGTGATCCAAGAATTTATATCTTTTAAAAAACCCCATTTTCACACAAACAAGGCACTTAAAGCTCATTGGCTTCCCAAACCCCATTTAAAAAAACTTTCGCAGAAACAAACAAAAAGAATAAACATTCAAAACATGATTTATCGTACTAATACTGTTCAATAAAATCAACTAAGTTATTATTGGTCATCCCCAAATGAACTAATAAAAGAATTGTATGAAAACCGCCCAATTTCAACAGAAAATGGAACATAAAATTCATTTTATTTTTAAATGAAACTAAAACCAATTTTTACAGAAACATTCAAATGAAATAAAAATTAAAATACTATGATCATAGTAAGCTAAGTCACAAAAATTTAAATCAAAATGGAATCACCTACTAAATTATGGAAACCCTTGAATCACGGTGAGAAAATTAATTCGCACCACCACTGCACCAATAAGGACCAAGAACAAACCTAAAACCACAATAATTGAAATAGAAAACCTAAGGTTAAACCATAGGTTTGAAACCCTACCCCATGGTCATTTGGGATTTCAAGGAAGATGTAATAAATCGTAATAAAAACAATTCAAACCCTAATAAATTAGAAAGAGGAATGAAATGGACTCACTGACTTGAAAAAACATGATGTAATCACTACAAAACAACAGTATCTGAAAGTTAAAACCACAAAAATTCTGGGTTTGTTCTAACAAGAATCATTAGTCCATTTAAGAATTTTAATGGAGGAAAAATATTTAGAAATGAGAGATTTATGAAAGAACGAAGTGACCTCTTCAAATATAGAAGATTTGAGGAACCCTATGGAGTTCTACACCAATTCGTGATGAACCAGAGCTCCAAAGAGGGGTGAGAGAGTTTAAACTCCGTCCTGGGTTCAATGGGCTTGGGTTAGACTTGGAATCACTAAATATACTAGAAATTGAATATGTTATAAAACAAACAAAATTAATTTTTAAAACTGCAATTGGGATTTTGGGCAGGCCCAACCCCTTAAAAAAAACCCAAATTAACCTTGGTTATGGATTCTTAAAGGCTCCAAATTGAATTTGTGGTGTTAATAGGTCTGGGAAGGCCATATAGGAATTTTAATGGATGAAAAATATTGAAAACATAATTAGTTATAAAAGAAACAAAATATATTTTTAAAACTGGAATTGGGTTCACGATTTGGCCCAATTCTTGAAAACTCACTCATTCCTCCATAAAAACATAGGAAACCCCCCAAAAAATATTGAATACAAATAAAATGAAATTTAACTTTAAAATAATTCATGTTTGAGACATACCATATGAAATAAATAATATTATATAGATATTATAATACAATAATATTCACTATAGGTCTCATAAAATACATTCATTGAAAGTAAATACCCCACCTATATAAAATAAGTAGTGTTTAAGCCATGTGTCCCAATGAAGTAGAAGTGAGAAAAAAATACATTACCTCAACTCTATCTATCCAAGGAAATTTTCATATGAATTGTATAAAAAATATGTATTTTTTATACATTTACAAAATAAAAACATATTAATCTTACCATGCATTATTTTTTTAAAATATCTTATTACTTGTCTAGTAATATTTAAAATAATTGTTATATGTGATATCTATATCATTTTTGAAACATGTTATGTTTCAGCAGTCCTGGTCCTTATAATTTTAAGATGGACCAATAAATTATAGAATCATTATTATTTTATATATATCATATATATTCGTAAAAATCATCCTTATTATTTCCCATATTAAATAAATATGAAAATTGAATCACATTACATTATGGAGATGATAATAAAACAAACACATGGGGAACATTACCATCTCCTAAATTAGTAGGTGGTAAAAAAGATAGATATGATATTAAAATTTCATATTTATAATTATATCAATAAGTTAAAATATAGACACTAAACCCTTAATAATTACCAATCATAAAATAAGGTTACGGATAATGAATTTTATCACTATATGGAGATCATATGTCATACATTCAAATGAGATATACATTCGCATCTTGTTTGATTGGAAATGGGTTGTATAATGGTGTTATAATAGTCATAATAATATTTAATAATATTTAAGATTATTAATTTCTTATTCATGGAAATATATCATTGATTTAAGGGCTTTATAAAATATTAGAAAGTGAGACTAATTGGGTAGAGTGATTACTTCTTCTTCAAAATGGATTATTTAGATCTATCTTAAATAAATATAGAGATCATCCATTTGAAATAAAATACCCTAAGATATATACACATGGGGGTGGGGAAGATATTTTTGTTGATTTTGTTCAATATAGAATACTCAATGTGGCGAAATGAGATGAGGGAGGAGGTTTCCTTTTATCATGTAGGTGAGAAGAATTTCAAAATTTCTCAAAATATTAATTTATAATGAATTAAATCTCAATATAAATACATAAAAATGGAATGGTAATCCAAGATAAAGGGTGATACGGTTGTAATAATATATAAGAATATATTTTAGTTATGTTTTGGTGTAATTTTAAACCTTTTCATTTTGATAAACCCTCAAATAGACTACTTTAAGTTTAACTAGGTAAAAACTATTTAAATGTAAAAATGTGGATATTTTTACTTGTAAAGTCTAAATTAAACCATAAATGGTAATTTAAGATAATATTGAACGAATTATCCCATTTTTAATTATTATTTTTATTATTTTTTTATAATTATATAAAATTTTATTTTTTTAAATTATCATCAGTGACCATTTGGAAACTATCAATTACATTGAATAATTGAAAATCAGTACACAAAGATAACAACGAAAAATGTCATTTAATAAAAAACTAGTATTTTATATTATAATATAAATTATTATTACCAACATAAGTAATTCAAACTATATTTGTTTTAAATAAATTATTATCACTTAATTGTGTTTTTCATTAATTGAATTATTACTCCATCATCACTGTGTAATTAATTATGAAAATTAATTGTTCACTAAATATATTATAAAAATTCAATGTTTAATGTGATAGATTTTTATTTTAGATTTATATTTATAGTAGATAGTATCTTCTATTTAACCCCATATTATTAATATTATACTTATTAAAAGTAAGAGTCTGACATTTTTTTAGTATCTTTGTTTTTAATAATATCTAAGTCATATTCATTGAGAGGAAAACATTTAATACTATTATGTATGTACATAATAGTATTTTTTGAATTAATTTCATCAAATATAATTATTAGAATTGTTAGGGTCATTTTAAATTCCTTATCACTATAGATTTAACCTACATTACCCAAATTACCTTTTAGCGTGATAACAAAAATTATCAATGATACCATTTATATTGGAAAAAACTAAAATGGGACACATTAATAAATTTTAAACATATAATTACAAATACAGAATCAATTTTTCTAAATTCTAAATACATATTTCAAAAAATAATAATTTAAATATAATCTTGCATGTGGGGCATGAATGTGGGGTTTTAATGTCAAAATGTTCTAATGTTTCTTATTTTTTTTCCAAAATCAACATAAAAAGATTCAAAAAATAAAAATTGGATTAGTGGATGTATAATTTAATTATTGTGGCCTTAAAACTATTTATAAATATAATTTAACATTATATATTAGATTGATCAAAATTCTATTTTCAATTAAAAATTAGTATTGTTCACTATTTATGAAAGTTTTATACATATTATAAAAACAACAAAAATTAAAAAAAACTAATATTGATATCATGATTCTAAAAATTATTCTTATTTTAAAAAATATAATTTTTGAATGTATCAAAAATATGTTTTAAAACATATATGTCATTACAAGTCAATAAAAATATTTTTTAGAATAATATAGTCATTAAGTATAAAATATGATTTATTTTGATATGATTTATAGAAAACACAATGGATGAATGTGAAAAATTATATTTAATATAACATATATATTAATATTAATATTTATTTAATTTATTTAATCAAACATTAGTTATTTCATTTATTTTATTGTTATAAAAAACAATTTTTAAATTTAAATAGTTTTTAAAAAATTATTTACTTTTAAAAAGGCATTTACATGTGTACAAAATACTTTTATAAAATCAGATATTCATGTTCACAAAAACCCTTATAATAGATAGGTTATAATTTTCTTGATTAAATAATTACAATAGTTAATTTAATTTTACTAGAAACTCATTATTTTGTGAATGCAAGCTAAGGTTCTATTGTGTGTAATGCATGACATCAATTAAATAATGTTATATAAAAAAATATATTTCATAAAAATATCATGTGTTATAATATACATCTCATAAAACAGTATAGGTGTATAAAATCAAAATATCTTTAGTGAAACTCAATTGAGATAAAGTGTCTCACCTTCATTTTATCATTCCAAATTGGAATTTATATTCCAATATAATAAACTTATTTAAATTATTTACATTCTAGATATCCTTTAGGAAGTTTATTTTTACATTAATTTCACTTATTATAATATTTTATTAAATTACATAATAAATTATCTTTACATACGATGTTTTTGACCATATACAGCTTATGGGTCAAAAATCACTTTAGTAGGTTTTGTATGGTAAAAGGGGTTATTATTTAATCATCACAAAATTGTAATCAAGGAATAAATATATTATTTTTAAATAAATTATAATATTTAAACCAATCAGGGAAAATGGTTATGAAAAATTAATTATGTTACAATCATGGAGGTGGTATTCTATATGTATGCACGAGTAACGTTTCCATTTTTCAACTATTAATATGTAAATAAGGAAAACAATATGTTATATTTATAGAATGATCATAATATCATATATAAAATTTTAAATAATTATATTTATTGTACATATGGTGTGGTGGTGAAATGAGACTCAACATCACTTCGTGAAGGCGATTATCCACAAGTACAAGAATGATGATATCATCATTAAGTGAGTGAAAAGGTAAGAAATAAAAGGATATATTTTCTTCAAAAAAATAAAAATTATGTCATAAATATAATTAATTTTTCATGAATATCACTAGTATTAATATAATTTATCCTCATTGTAATCCATGTGAAGCATTAGTGAAATAGGAATCTGATAGCTTTGTGAGGTAGTAGTCCCCTAGGCACACAGTTAATGTTTTTGTATTTTTATATAATGGATCGTAAAATGTTATATATGTTTTAATGAATATAAATTTGTAAATATTTTATAAATATAATTTATAATCATCATATCCATCAATATACCATACACAGAGTAGTGATAATTAAAAAATTAATGACATAGGTCCGTGATGCTGTAATCCATCATACAAAGAAATGTTGGATCTGTAACCCATTTTAATAATGTAGTAATGTTTTATGTCATTCTATTTTTATAAAAACTTTCAATCTTTGGACCACACTGATGATATTATATCGTAATGGTATAACATGAATTGTTTTAGGTGTAGATTGAAATAATATAATGATGTTCATTGAAGAACAAGACATATTTTTCATGATTTCTTTTTTAGGTTCGCACCAAGGAGTTCAATGATTGGATTTATACAAAAAATAAGGATTCTAGGATGAAATAGGGGAATTTTTGATGTTTTTTATTATTTTTTATTGAAATAGGATTTATTTTGTGACAATGGGAGGTGGGGTGGAAATTTATTAGTTAGGTAAGTGACACACATGTATGTTTTGGAAAAGATTCCACAACACCAACATTTTTATCATTCCACAGTCTTATAAATTATCCCATTTAGTTTCCATATACAAGGAATGTATGATGAGTATGTGGTTTGTAGAAACACATAGTTCCCTTCCCATGTTTCTTGGTTATGTCTGTGTTGTGAAGTCGTGTCCATGTACAGATCTATGTACACCAAGCCATGTCCATGTCTAAGTACATAGTGTTCCATCTAGATAGGTACAATTACCCATGACCATGTACTATGTAGTATGTTCCATATTGTTTTTGGATGGTCAACTGTCATGCGATTGGGGTCACAAACCGTGTGGTCATCATCTACTTCCCAAAACCATTTTCACCACTAAGGGGTCTCCACATGAAATGTTTTATTGTGTAACACACCATATTGCATAGAATAATCTAAATCGTGAGATTTTCTTTGTTCTTTATCATGCACCACCTCCACAAATTTTCATCCTAAAATCACTCTTTATATCCATGATCTATGGTGACCATACCTTTCCAACATTAGATTTTCATAATCCATCCTCGAAACACATCTTGAACTCACCTCCGACTTCTTCTCACTATTGATTCCCAGGAAGCATGTAGTAAACCAGATCCATTATTTTTCATCCTATTTCATTCAAATTTCACCATTGATTATAGATCTGAATCCTCTATCAAATTCATTACCCATGATTTGGATCTGTTGCATCGAATAATGGTTGTGCATGAATCTGGTAGTAGGTATTTGTGGAACAATTATCCAAGTAATTACTAATGCTTATTGTGTATATAAATTCTGGATAAATCCATATTATATTCTAGTGAAAAATGTACCGTGGTATTTTTTCCATTGTCCTTGATTTATTATCACATAAGGATAATAGAAGATGGGTAATCAAATAACTAGAAATAATTTTATCGATTTGAAATCTATAGACAATTTAGAGATTAATTCGTTTATATTGAATTAAACCACATTCATATGCGGTTAATATTGGGATGAAATAATAATATAAAACATCATAAATGATGTTCATTTTGATAATCATTGAATAATGGTTTTTGTTTTCACCATTGACTTGATCCACCAACTTCTATGTCATAATGATCCATGATCTGATTCTAATTTATTATACTGCACCAATAATTCCCTCATCAAATAGATTCTAGGTCTCCAGGGTTATGCAAGAAACCCAAAGAAAAATATCCTTATCTATGAACTTGTGGGGTGGATCAGGCCTCTTTAATGAAGTAAAATAAAATAAATCATTCTTGTAATTTATTTTATCTAATTTGTACACCCAGAATGATTTTAAGAGAATATCCATGCGGAAGAATGTTATATTCCCATAGTACTAAAACTATCACTCTAAACTCAATGGTTCCCTCATTATTTTTATCTGGGCACCTCTTTTGGATTTGTGCCACTTTTCATGTAAACTGTGTTGGAAAGCAATATTTTAATATTTTTTAATCACTAGTTCCATGTAAACCGTGCCTCAGAATCAAATTTCATCTCATCACCTTGTCTAAAAATTAATATATATAATATTTAAAAATAATAAAAAGAAAATAATAGATGTTACATTATCCCAACAGAGTGGATTTATTTCCATAGAAATCCAAAAAGGGTTACTAAAACAGATGAGGATACTAAGCATGAATATGATCCTCCCACTCCCATATGCTCTTTTGTGCATTCTTGTGATTTCACCAGACATGCACAATAAGGGAATCAGTCTCCCAAAAAGGATAATTTCTATTTTATACTTGATCTCCACTACTCACTCAAAAATATTTTCACAATCATTCGTGCCCATCTTTCCCAAATCAATTTCATGTGTTGGATCATGCACAAATCTCCTCCGATGAGACACGTGGAAGATGTCGTGTACCTGATCTAACTATAGTGGTAGAGAAAAAAATTTTCCACCTCACCTAATTTTCATATTATCTGTAAATGGAAAATGAACCTCGAAGATTGTTTTTCCCCCAACAAAATCTCTATAATCCCAATCGATATGAAACCTGATGTAACACATGGTCTCCTTCCACAAACTTCAAAGGACTCCACCACCTATCAACAAAAAACTAATGACATATTTCTGGAGCTTCATCCGCTCTTGAATGATTGAGCACTTCTCTATAGTAGAAAGAAAAAATGATGATCCCATGAGTAAAAAATCTCTTTGGTCAATCCTACATAGTGGGGACCTAAAGGTTCATCCATAAAAATCCTCGATTTGTTTCATACCAATGGTGGAATTGTAGCTATTATTGTATTCAAATTCCATAGATTTTTGGTGATCCTCCCTACAAAAGAAATATTATAACATGTAAGATTTCACCATGTCCCCAATAACCTAAATATTCCACTCCATCTAGACATACTTTAATGGGTGAAATTTTTTACTCATGTGCATATTTATCCCAAATTCCTCATGTAATCCAATTCACAAATAGGATGTAAAATGAGCATCACGATTAAAAACAATCAGTGACGAGAAATCATGGAGTTACACTATCTCCTAAATATGGAGCCCTATCTTGCTATCAAATGGACTTTACTCTTGGATATATTGGATGTGGGATGACATGGTGATTCTTGAAATGATCACCAAGAAGGAATCGTTTCCCCTATATATAAGTGGTAAGCCCATCAAGAAGACCATAGATATACCATCCCACTGCCATTCTATTACCACAGGGGGTTGAGTTAAAATACTAAAACATGGTGTTCTGTATTTACATACTACCAATAAAGGCATCTAGAGATGAATTTTGAAACAAAATTCTTCATTACTAGACATAAAAAAATGGAAACTGAGGTAATGATAAATATTACACACAACCGGACATACCACTAAAGGGTAAGTTGTAATCTTCCTAAATACATCCTATCATAATGTCATTTGTACCATCATGCATCCTCTAAATTGAACGATATGCTCTCTAACTTTTGAACAACCATCGGGAGCAAGCCCTGTGGACATATGAGCATGTAGGGTCTCACATTCGATATCCCCAAGTTGTTCCTCAAGAACATTCTACAAGAGTAGAGGGGTGAAAACATTTACTAGAGGTAAGATGTTACATCTACAAGTACAAAGGAAAACTATAATGAGGACAGATACCCTGATGAATCATTTAGAAAATTTGAACTATATATCATGTGGAGTGAATCTACCACCATGTTCTCCTTCCCATGAGTATAGATAATCACAAATTCATTGTCCTTGTGGAAAACTATCCATCCATTCTATCTCAAGTTTTGATCCTATTAAGAGAAGATATGGTTGCATCTTTTGAGGGTATATTACAAGAAAAACTACATGCCCATCATGCATTATCTCTATATATAAAATGTTAAGACTAACACTAAAAACTCAATATCATTGGTTACACAATTCTAATTATGCAGTCTCAACTTGAATGAACAATATGAAATCACTATATTCTTTTTCATTAGGAAAAAACCATGAAACATTATTAATTAATAACATAATGCCTAATATTTGACACCTTCCACTGGTAACCTCAATATGGGAACACACTTCAACCTATGATTCACCACCAACATGAACTTGTGACACATTTTTGTCCACATCAAAGAATGCACAATTATTTCTAATGTTTTCAATGGTGCTTCCTCTCTGAGGAAGTCAGGTAAACACCACTGATAGTACCCTACAAATCCAAGGATTCTCTGAACCTATGAAACACACTTTTTTGGATCCTAATAAAGAATTTCATCAACCTTTGAAACATCCACTATAACTCCAACCTCTGATTTGATGTGTACTAGAAGATGGACTGCTCGAATCCATAACCGAATCATTGAATGATTCTTGTAATGTTGGTTCTCTTGGAGTGTGTCCATGACTATATTAAAGTGACTCAGGTGATCCTAATAAAATTAAGAATACCCTTCGATGTCATTGATGAATTATACCATGAACAAGTCTATTAAAGGATGAATGAACTAGTTCATGGATCCCATGAACACTACTAGGGTGTTCGTCATGGAAAAAAATCACCACATACTCATAGTGAAAATAACATCATCTGAAGTACATATTTGTTATATCATCATCTCATACCCGTTGATGATGATAACCAAATCGGGTGTGAAACATCAAGAAACATCACGATCCTTTCATCAGATCATAGAGATCATTAATCTGCGGTAGTAGAAACATTTTTGTAATGGTAACTAGGTTCAAGGTTTGGGAACCCACACATAACCTCAAGCTCCAATCTACGATGATGGAAAAAATACTAGAAATTCCTAGGGTCAAACACATGGTCTCACAAAGAACCTCAGCTGTTTGTCCTCCAACTCTACCCTTATCTCATTCATCCCAACAGGGGGATTTTGATACACTGGTTTAGATATTTATTCAATCTCGAGGTGTCGATCAATACAGATGACTATATTTCTATGGGATGGTAAACCTATAAATTCTTCAAGAAAGACATCAACATACTCTTCCACCACTATAAGAAACATAAGAATCATAACATCTACTACAATTATGGTCATGCTAGTAAATAGGTGAGAAATCGTCTAAACCCTCTTATCCATGAGTCTATCCTACACTTCATGGATTTTATTTTCACCAAAAATGGGAAACATGGTCCCATAAATGTAGACACACCACACTATTTTCCTAAAATAGTCAATATGAGATTGAATTATGGAAATCCTATCCATTCCATGTATGATTTAATAAGGCCATGACCCTGCTACCTAGGGGTCCCAACCAAAACTCTCACCTCCAAGATTTAGGTCAAACTGTGAGAACAAGTGTTTGAACATTGAGTATCCTCAATTAGGAGTCTCCCAGAATAAGGTTTGAGTCAATAGTTCAACTGTAATCTATGAGTCTCAAACAAGATTTGTGGAAATAAAAAAATTACAGGCCCACATGTCTATAAAAACCTTAGTTATAGTAGAATAGTCATAGATCATAATTCATATAGTCACTTGATACAATGGGTCATATTAAACTATAGAATATATCCAACCCCTTCCCTAAAAACCTTCCCTTTGATCCTGGCATGGACCACTTAGACTTGATGGTGGTAATCATTCGAACCTCAAACCAGCAAATCATTCCCTATAGGCCCCTCTTCCAAATCATCCACTCTACAGACCAACCTACTCACAATACTATCTCTATCTAGGAGGTATCACAATTGTATCTTAATCATATTTATGATCGTTCAGGAAATATCATTCCAGATGTCCCTGTCCATCGTAATAAAAAAACAATCTTTCCCATAAATGATTTGAGACAACCTAGGAGCCCTACACTGGTATCCCTGAGTCCTATGATATCCTCTTAATGTGGCCAACCTGCATGGATCCCTATAAAAGCCTTCATCTACGAAATAATGTGGTAACATCTCTTGAGATACCACTACTATATTCCACAACGATTGTTTACTATTTATGAAAACATTCAACTAACATGTCTCTCTCAATTACCCTAACATAGGTAAAAATTCTATGTGTTATGACTTATGCCCTGATGTCCAAACACAGGCCCTACTCTATGTTTTGATCCCTTAAGAAAATATCCCATACCATATCTAATGAGTAGCCTAAGAGATCTAAATGGTTCACTAAATATTTTTCCACATTCATACTAACCTACTGCAAATGCAGGAGCTCTTGTATGCGTACTGATTACAATGAGACCAGATAGAAATATTCTATGAATAGGTTCTTTAAGAATCTCTTGGAGAATGTTGTAACATCATATGACTGAGTCTCAAAGATCCACCATCAACCTAAAAATCCCTAAATAACACTCATGGAAATGACATCCATTTGATTGGTAGGTGTCCTCACAGGGCAGAAAACATGGGTGAATGCCTATTGTCATTCCATATCTATGTGGCAGTCTGGATCACCCCAAATCCTTGGAGGTCATTGCAGCTGATACTCATGAAATTCAATTATCATGTGTGAATCCTCAGTTAGAAATCTTGGTCATAGGTACTTCTTGAATGGTTATAAAAAACTAGTATTATCTTAGAGGGGTTATCTCTGATACATGTTTCTATACCAACACCTCACCACTTGGTGTATCATCCTCTTAATCTCATAGTGAAGTCCTAGATTAATTTATATGTATAGGAATCCTAAAAAACAATATGTAGCATTGTCAAAAGTGTAAATCTGTAGAAATGACTCAAGAAGGACCTGAAAACACAACCATTCCTAGATGATTCATGTACCATTGTTTTCCTATGAAAACTTGTGTTCTCATGTACCATGTCAAAAATAAGGTGTTCAACATCCAGTTGTATGGATACATCAGCCACCACACCAACACTAGAGTCTTAGGCCTGATCACTAAACTCAGAACACATAACATTGTTCCCCAAATATTTTCTAAAACTCTCAAACCTAATGTTGACCTATCAACCTCCGATACCACTCTGTCATGACCCATCCCAAAAGGTCTCATTCTTTGTCTACCCCAATCCCACCTCCATTCGGCTAGAGGATGCTGACCATTACCGAGTAGGCATATTTGAGATATGGGAAGAAATATCATAAAGTACCTATATAGACACACATCTCCATGAAACACAACAATGAAATGTAAAACATCTAAATGAATGAATGCATATATTAATGATCTAACAATAGAGTTGGAGAATGAATGTAATATAAATTGAAAAGGGCCCAAAATCCCAACAAAACAATAAAGAGTTCAAATTTATCCAATGGAAAAAATAAGTACAATGTATGATCCCATTAAACAGTTTAGTATTTCAAGATCAATCAATGCTACATGTGATCCCTATCCTCCCAAGAAAATTTCAGAAATGGCTGACATTTACCCAAGAAATGACACATGCGGGCAAACCCATGCTGGGGTGAGTATAGAAATGATAAATAGGACACCTCAGAAATACTAAACATTGTGAACCGTACATATTCGTCTCAATACAAGATGTAGCATTGTATCATAAAATCATGAAGTTCCAAAAGATCCCAGATATACTCAAAAGATACACCACACCATCGAGCAGTCATAATGAACTGTCAAACACAAGATTATCTATGAACCGATGTTCATTTCGGGAGATCCAACTCCATGATTCATGATACCATTTGAGGAATTCGATGAAGGGGTCCTGTTAATTTGTTCCCCGCCCAAAGAGAATGTGTTTCTCTAAGAAGACTTCACTACATATATAGGGGTTCACACCCAAGTCCATTGGGGGACACCATGAACTTGATAAGGATCAACCATGATACAATGATAGGGGGTCACACCCAAAACCACCGGGGGACACCAAAAACCACATCTAAATCAACCCGCTACTTAGGGTATTGTTTACTAATGATTCCAAAACCCCATTAATTATCCTTGATAGATAGAGGATAAATTTTGTATTTAAATAAGACAAGTTGATTCCGGAAACTCCATTATGGATGATTGAAGATCAAAATATATTCTCATAGAGGGACACAAAAACTATATCTAAGACTTAGCCTTTTGAGGGATCACAATCCAGTGATATAGTTTTAATTATGTGTTTCACCCTTGAGAAAAAGCACCAAGGGAATGAACTCAACCTATACTGGTCCAATCTAGGAAAAAGAATATCCTTAAGGACTTGTGATCAAAATACATAGTGTTTTAAGAAATCCCATGTCTTTCCCACGTGGAAAATCCTCACATTGAATGTAGTCTCCATATACAAGTAATATAGAATTAGTACATGGAATTTAGATACAAAAAGTTCCCTTCCCATGTAACTTGGTCATGTCAGTGTACCAAAGCTATTTTAGTGTATCAATATGTGTACGCCAAGTCGTGTCCGTGTATAGGTAGAAGATATGGCATTTGGTAGTGTACTATTACCCATTTCTGTGTACTATTGTGAGTACATGTAAAGTAATTAAGGGAGGTTCACACAAAGTGTGATAGGGGTCCCATGAATTGTGATCATCATATCCATCCTAAAACCATAGTATCTACTGAAGGAGCTCCACATTTAATGTCATACCAAGTTACAGACCATATTGATCAATATTTTCTAGATCTAAAGATTTTAGTCATGCATAGGCATGAACCACTTCTACCACTATTTACAACAAAAATCGAACCATAGATCTTAGATCTATGTTGGCCATGCCTTTCCATTGGTAGCTCAGTAAAATTCGGCCTTGAAACACTGCAAGAACCTACCTATGATGTTTATTTTCCGTGTGATACCAACGAATGGTGTAGAACCCTATATCCATTCTCATTCATCCCCAATATATCCTCTATCATTTTCAATCATAGATCAACAACCACCATTGTATTTTATATCCAAAAATTGTATTCGTTGCACCAATAATCATTTTCCCAATTATATAGAATGTCTTATTTATCAAATTTTTGGCCAAGGGGTTACTAACAATGATTGTGTGAATAATGTTGTAGAGAAATCCATAAAACCTACAAGTGATGAATGGACCTATGTTGTTTATGATTGTCCTCGATTCATTGTATCATAATGATAATCGAAGAGGGATAAACAGTGAACCGAAATTAATCAATTATATCAAAATTAAATATACTGATGGTGTGTGGATCAATTTTTTCATTGAATTAACCCGTGTTCGTCTAGGATTAATAATCGGTAAAAAAACACATGATAAGGCATACTAAATTGATTCTAGATCGATCGACAATGAAGAACAGTTCCATTGTCACTGTTGATGAGACAATCCATCTTCGTTGGCGTGACGATCCATGATATGATCTTCATATTCTATTATCCTCTAACAACAAACTCTTATAGATGTGTTCAGGTCTCCAATGTTTAACAACAAACCATGAGTCAAATAAATATTTTTTGAACATATGGGAGAGCAAGTCACTGTGCTAAATACAAATGAAAAAAATTTTTATTTTAATTTAATTTTTCTATATCGCGCCCCCGAAATCTTTTTCACAGAAGACCTATGACGGCTAATGTTAAGTCATGCCAAGGATAAAACTATAATTCTGAACTCAATTATGCAGTAATAGTTTTAATACGAGAACACATTTAAGAGTTGTTCTACTTTTTTATGTAAACCATGTGCAAGTGATATTAAATATTTTAATATTTTTCAAGCATTTGTTCTGGGATAACCTAGCCTCATTATCACACGTCGTTTCAATGCGTGGTCTAGAAATAAATCCATATAATACATAATGATTAGAAATGGAAAACCTAAGATGTTTTATTTAGATATTTATATTAGTTGATAATAATTAAAAATTTGATGTTTCAATTTATTTAATGGCGGATAATATAAATTCAAAAGATTGAAATGTATATTTCCCCTTAATTGAATAATAAACTGATGTTTTTAAATAACACGAAATAAAAAAATTTCATTGTAAACATTAGTAAAATAATGAAATATAATGCAATGTTTTAATAAAAAATTTCACAATAAAAATAAATCCTCATTTAATAAGATAAATAATGATTTATTATAAAGAAAACTATATTTAAATTCATCATATATAGTTATTATATTTATGTAATGGTTTATGTACTTTTTAAATATTGGGGTTAGATGATATAAAATTAATAATATCCAATTGAAATAATAAAACATTAAAAAATGGATATTTTTCAATGAATTATATTATCGAATAGGTTTTTTATTTTTACTAATATATTAAATTTGAATGTTTTAAATATTTTTTCTATTATTAATTGATATTCTAAACTAATATTTTAATTTTAATTAAATTGTAAATTGATATAAACTATGATTAATATATTTATTTATTAAATGTTAATATTTTTAATTTTTTTAATATTTTTTAATTTTATCAGCATGATAAAAGTATCATTCATACAATTTTAATATTTTGAAATTAACATCATTATGTGATAGATCCTGTTAAAAGTATCTTATAATGAATTATCATTATTTTTATTAATAGTTTCTTCTTATTTAAACAGTGAAGAAATAATTTTTTTCAAAAAATGTAGTGTTCTGACTATTTCAGAGATAAATTATATTTTAAAATTATACAAAAAAACTTATAAACATAAATTTATTTATGGATAACAATAATTAATTTATAAATAATTTTTGGAATTTATTAATCTCATATTTAACATTTTAAAAAATAGGTAATCATTCATTTTAATAAAATATTAATTTATTTTTTATATTATTTATAATAAAAAAATGTTGAATTTCATTTTGCCTTTATTTGTAAACCATATGAAAATTATTTTTATATTAAAAAAATTAATAAAATAATTAAAATAAATAACATTGATTATTTTTTGTGTTACATTATTTTTTCAGAAAAAAAATATTTTTTTTATAAAATAGTTTTTAGTCATTTAATTCACTAAAAATAAAAAGTAATTTTTCAGAACAAATATTTTTTTACAATATAGATTATGTATTTGGAATCATGACGCCAAAAAATTTATCAAATCCTATTCTATTATTAGGTATTTATAGATAAATTACCTTTTTGAATTTTTGTTTTCCAAGTAATAAACAAAATTTGTATTAGTGATCAATATTAAAAGGAAAGTGTCATATTTTCATTATGAAATTTATAGGAGTAGTGGGTCAATGTGTGGTAAATGCGTAACTATTTTATAATTGAAATTAATGGATGTTTTGGACTATATTATAAACATTTGAAGAATGTAATCTTAAAATTAAAATGTCAGAGTTTTCAAAAAAAAGGATGGGGAAGAGTGTGTCGGTTTATATTTTACCCAACCACACATTTTTTATATTTTCTAAAGTGTTTTTAGTCTTTTTTTTAATTTTTTTACATTAATCATAATTTAATTTGACGTTGTTAACTTTTAAAAAAAATATCAATTAATATTAATTGAAAAAAATAAATTTTTGTATTTTTATCTATTTTAAACCTTGTGGTTTACAATTTTCATTCACCTTACCAAATAAGTTATTTTACTATACGATATGTTTATCTAAAATGATAACCTAATGGATAAAAACATATTTGTATAAAATATGTTTGTTTATATATTAAAAAACTTATTCAAGTGATATTATTAAAATAGATACTAACTTTTAGGTCATAGACTTGTTTATTATAGAAAAATAAACTATTTATTTCCTTCAAAGTGTGAAAAAATGAATTTCACCATCCAAACAATTAATTAAAACCAATAATCAAAAGAGGATTTTGTTAAATTTAAATTATTATTTTTATAAAGGGTGGAAGTTAGAATTATTGATCCAAAAAATATTTAATAATTCATAATCATATTACTTATATATATATATATATATATTATTACAATAAATGTTTTCAAATCCTCACAGATATGCATACATTGTGTTAAATTCAGATGAAAAATATAATTTTTAAAAGAACCATATTTTTTGATTAATTATCAAACATTTTTAAAAAAACTCAATAATTTATACTAATCAAATTTATAAGTAGTAATTAAAATTTTAATTTCAACTTAAGAAATATAAATTCTAAATTTTTTAGATTTCAATTTTAAAATATAATACATAATATAAATTAAATATTTTTTCATAAAAATAACTATTTTAATATTTAATCACCTCAATTATTAACCTTCTATTGGTAATAAATTTTAATGGATTATAATATTTGAATTTAGTAAATATTTATTTAAAATAAACTATCAATATATTGTTCTTTTTTACATTCTTTGGCATGTGAAGTGAATGTTTTCAAAAAAGACATTAGGTTCAAAAGGTCTGTCACGACCCGTCCTCGGGGCCCTTGCCGTGACTACCCCAAGCCCGCCTTCCTTAGGCCAGGGGCTGGAGACTAGCACCAAGGCGTAAATCCCAACAAAAAGGGAAGGCATTGCTTTTAAAAAGTAAACAAGCACCACAGAGCAAGCAAGCGGAAAAGTAAACACTAAGTAAAACTGTACAAGCTGTACTGGAAGTAAAAAGGGGCCGGAAATACAATCCCAACTGTAAAGTACAACTGAAAGGAAAAATAGCAACTAAAAAGGGAAAACTGCAGCGTCGAGCCGTCCTCCGGAAGTCCCACCTGAATGGTGGGTACAGATAGCCTCCACTGCTCCTCGGGTCCACCTAACCGCTCCGAGTACGTCCCGCCCAGTGGTCCACCTCCAGGTACTGTCCTGCTCCGCACGCCTCCTCCACGATCAGCGCTGTCCGTCGTCTGCAACCAACACCACGAAGTGCAGGCATAGCCCGTGCAGGGGTGAGTATAAGCTACTCAGTAGGGACCCCGAGACCCCCGAAGGTCTCCCGAAATCCACAAAGGATAATCCACAAAGGAAAGATACAATCACGAAGTAACATCTGACACGGCTTAGGTATATGCCCATACATATACCTAAATCTTCAATTCCCGTTCGGCTCCAACGTTCGAGCCCAAGCACAACCCAGTCCACACAGGAAAGAAAAACGTATACCCACGCAGGATAGAGCAACACAATCCACAAAGGAGAGTAAACAGTAAATCCACACAGGATAGCTCAACACAATCCACAAAGGAGAGTAACACAAGATTCAGCTCACACAGGTATACTTCTTCGGATGACGATAAAGATGATCATTGAACCATCTAAGTCGTCGGACCCACGAAGGATCGATAGGTACTAACCTTGCAGTGACCCACACAGGATCAGGCCCACGCAGGACCTGTAGAAGTTGGCTCACACAGAACCGCTGAGAGATGACCCACACAGGATCGGGCCCACACAGGACCGGGCCCACACAGGACCTGTAGGCGCTGGCTCACACAGAACCGCTGAGTGCTGACCCACGCAGGATCGGACCCACACAGGATCAGGCCCACACAGGACTTGTAGCACTGATCCACGTAGGATCGCTGAGTGCAGTAGTCATCGCAGTCCGCTGAGGATCTCTGCACAGTCGTCGCCGCAGTCCACTGAGGATCTCTGCACGGTCGTCGTCGGAGTCCACGGAGGATCTCTGCACAGTCATCGCCACAGTCCACTGAGGATCTCTGCACGGTCGTCGCTGTCGAAGTAGCAGTCGCAGCCAGCACTAGGGTTCCCGCACACAGCAAGCTCGTTCGGGAAGGTCCGTTCCACGAGCCGAGAGGCTGATACATCAACTGAAACGAAGTCCGAAGTTGATGTATCTAAATGTTCCGTATCGTCAATAGGAACTCAACGTCGCAGACGGCGCGTCAATTGGACGCCCGGTCTGAGAGATATTGGCATTTTCGTCGCAGGGGCCCAGTTGGTTTTTAAGGCAAAACCAACCCGACCGTACTCCACCTGCGTCCAAACCTCGGGCGGAGTATGCCAAAAGATCCGTCTCACTTAGAGGAATTCAACAAAGCTGACGGCACGTCAATCAGACGTCCGTAGCTCAAGATATGAGCGTTTCCGCTCCGAGGGCCCGGTTTGTCTCGTGTACGAACCAACCCGGCCGAACTCAAAATATTCCGAAACCTTTAGTGCGATATACCAATACGACCGCCTCGATCCAAGGATCGCGTTGCCGCTGACGGTGAGTCGTTTGGAGGCACGAAGCTCAAGATACGGGCTTTTGAACGAAAATGTCCGAAGATGGGGGGTACGGGCCCGGGTCGACCCGGCCCGCGTGCGGGCCGCGCTGGCGAGCCGCGGACGCGCTGAGCCGCGTCCGCCCGGATGAACCGGACCCGCGCGCCGCGGGTCCGTTTGGCCGCCACCGCCGCGGCTTCACCCGCGGCGGATTTCGTCCGGCGTCGCTCCGGTGGCCCGTTTTCTTTCCCGTCTGCGCCGTTGCTCCTCCCGGGATCCGTTCTTTACTGCGGGATCGTCAAACGTCCGCTGCGGCACATTCCGTCGTCGGCCGTCAAATCCGCACAAAATGAAGAACGGCGGAGGGTCGTCGGGCCGTGTTCGTTCGGCCCGCACCCTCCGCGTTAGAGATAACAACCGGGAGAAAAACGATCAACACATGATCCAACAATTTTAATTAAAATAAAATTGTTCATTGAAAACCGGCTTTTTAATTTTCAAGAACGTTCATGAGAAAATTTAAAAAAAGGGGTAATTTTCCAAAATGAATCCCTACCTTGATGATCGTCGTGCGCGGGCGTTCTTCGCGGAAGAGACCGTCGCGGAAGAGATCGATCGTCGCGTCGTCGCGGGGAGGCGTCGCGTCGTCGCGGATTCCGGCGTTGAGTTGGCGAGCTCAACGAATCAAGAACAATAGATTTAAAATATTAATATTTAAATCTGTGTTTCGTTTAAAACCAAAGAAAAGAACTTGAGAGGAAATCCGAAAGCACTGACCTCGAATGTTCGGTGATCGGAGATCGGAGATCGGAGATCGGAAGAGCGTCTCGGGCGAAGGCGTCGTCGATTTCCGGGTTCAGCGTTCTTCGCGTTCTTCGCGTTCTTCGCGAGGGAGAAGAAGTTGCGAGGGTTCTCCCAAATCTTCTCAAGCGCAAATAACCAGAGGTTAAGCGTTGGTCTTATTTTATTATTATGCCAACGAATTTGAAAAACTGGTTAAGAAACGATCCATCAATTCGTTGAATTAATTCAACGAAAGAAACGAACCATTTAATTCACGAAATAAACCGCCCAATTAAATGGTCTGTTAAGAATTTAGAAAACGCGTCGGTTGACTTTCATTAAGACGGGTTTTCACGGGTGCGTTTCTTAGCGGAAAGAAACGGCGGGGCTCGTGCGGGCCCCACCTCACAAATATCCTACCAAGGGGGTAGGATATTTCTGGATAGCATCCTATCCAGTTCAACTCAGTTCAAGCCTCCTTTAAGTGGCTTCAAGTGGCTTCCAAGTGGCTTAAGTGAAATAAAATAAAGTTGTCGCAAAATTATTTTATTTCTTAACTTTAAGCCCGAAAATTAAAAACCACACCCGAGCAAACGCAAATCCGGAAGAGGCGTTTCTAAGCGAATACCGGCGCTGCGATTTCATCGGTGCCCTCAGAATTCCATTCCGGGCACCGGTTCAAATGTTAGAAAAACCCACTCGTCCGTTCACTGAACGTACCCGAGCCAAACTTCAGAAAATGATTCCGGGCACACCGGGCCTCGGAATCAGGCGCCGTCAGAAACTGCGTTCTTGTAAAATTCCAAAGAAAATTAAGAAAAAAATTTCCTTGAAATTTACGGGTCTTTACATTACTCTCACCTCAGGACTTTACGTCCTCGTAAAGATACATCAAAAACTAGGGAAACAAATGTGGGTACTGAGCACGCATCTGAGCCTCCCGCTCCCAAGTGCTCTCCTGGAGGTTCCCGTGCTGCCATCTGATGCGCACAAGAGGAATCGATCGCCCACATAGGACCCGCTCCTGTCGATCCTCTATCTCCACTGGGATCTCCGCAAAAGTCACCCCATCATCCACGTCTAGCTCCCCATAGTCAATGATGTGTGTCGGGTCGTGTACGTATCTCCTCAGCTGGGATACGTGGAAGACGTCGTGCACCCGGTGCAACTGAGGTGGCAAATCCAGGCGATAAGCCACCTCGCCAACCCTGCTGAGGACCTAGAAGGGTCCGATGAAGCGTGGAGACAACTTGCCGCCTCGGCGAAATCTCCTCAAACCACGTTGAGGTGAGACCCGCAAGAAGACGTGGTCGCCATCCTCGAACTCTAGTGGTCTCCGCCTCCTGTCAGCATATGACTTCTGCCGGCTCTGTGCTATCCTCATCCGCTCCTGGATGACCTGGACCTTCTCTGTCGTGGCCCGGACCATCTCTGGTCCCACAAGTGCTGACTCTCCAGGGTCTGTCCAGCACAAAGGAGATCTGCAAGGCCTGCCGTACAACGCCTCGTAGGGTGCCATCCCGATGGTGGAGTGGTAGCTTTTGTTGTACGCGAACTCTACCAAGGGTAGGTGGTCCTCCCAGCTGCGACCAAAGTCGAGGACACATGCACGGAGCATGTCCTCGAGAGTCTGAATGGTCCTCTCCGTCTGACCATCCGTCTGAGGGTGAAAGGCGGTGCTCAGACGTAGTCGCGTCCCGAACGCCTCCTGCAACTCCTTCCAAAGCCGGGAAGTAAATCGAGCGTCCCGATCGGAGACGATGGTCGATGGCACACCATGAAGTCGTACAATCTCCTGAACGTAGAGACGCACCAAGCTCTCCATTGTGCCCTGCTCTCGGATGGGTAGGAAGTGTGCCGACTTGGTGAGTCGGTCAGCAATCACCCAAATGGAATCGTGACCTCTGGAAGTGCTTGGAAGTCCAGTCACAAAGTCCATAGATATCCCGTCCCACTTCCACTCCGGGACCTCCAAGGGCTGTACCAAGCCTGCTGGTACCTGATGCTCTGCCTTCACCTGCTTGCAGGTGAGGCACCGTGAAACGAACTCTGCCACAGCCTTCTTCATGCCCGGCCACCAGTGCTGTCACCCGAGATCCTGGTACATCTTCGCCACTCCAGGATGTACCTCCAATGGAGAAGTGTGAAACTCTCTCAGCACCTCCTCTCGTAAGGCGACTGGTACCAAGGTACGTCCTCTGAAAAGGACATCGTGCTCTGCTCCAAGGGAGAAACCATCAGGTGCCTGTCCCGAGGATATCTGTGCACGCCGCGTCTCACAGTCAACATCCCCATGTTGTGCCTCTCTGACCCGCTGAAGAAGTGGAGGAGAGACGGTGAGAGACTAAAGGAAGGATGCTCCGTCTCTATCCACGAAGGATATCTGCAAAGCGGCTAGCTGCTCTGTCGCCTCCTCAAGTAGCTGGATGCCCGTCCTCCTGCTGAGGGCATCAGCCACCACGTTCCCTTTCCCAGGAGTATAGACTATTTCAAAGTCATAGTCCTGGAAGAACTCGAGCCATCGCCGCTGTCTCGGGTTCAGGTCCTTCTGAGAGAAGATGTACCTGAGACTCTGGTGGTCAGAAAAGACTGTGAAGCGCTCATCCATCAGATAGTGTCTCCATGTCTTCAGGGCAAAGACTACTGCTGCCAACTCCAAGTCATGGGTAGCGTAGTTCTACTCATGAGGCCTCAACTGTCGTGATCCGTAGGCAATCACGGCCCGCTCCTGCATCAGGACACACACGAGTCCGGTCCCTGATGCATCGCAGTAGACTACGTAACCAACTCCCTCCTCAGGCAACCTCAAGATGGGTGCGCTGGTCAACCTCCGCCTCAGCTCCTGGAAGCTCTGCTAACATCTGTCTGACCACACGAAGGGTTTCCCCTCCTTCGTCAACGCTGAGAGTGGGGCCGCAACTCTGGAGAAGTCCGGCACAAATCTCCGATAGTATCCGGCTAGGCCCAAGAAACTCCGCACCTCTGTCACGCTCTTGGGTGGCTCCCAAGCTAGCACTGCCTCTATCTTCGCGGGATCCACTGCAACTCCCGCCTCAGAAATGACGTGCCCAAAGAAGTGGACCTCACGCAACCAGAACTGACACTTCGATAGATTTCCATAAAGCTGGTGCTCTCGGAGTGTGTCTAGTACAACACGCAGGTGGTAGGCGTGCTCCTCCTCCGTCGTCGAGTACACCAAAATGTCATCGATGAAGACCACGACAAATCGATCGAGGTATGGCTGGAAGATCCTGTTCATGAGGCTCATGAACACTGCCGGAGCGTTGGTCACGCCGAAAGGCATAACCAAGAACTCGAAGTGTCCATACCGACACCTGAAGGCCGTCTTCTGCACATCCTCGTCTCGAACTCTACGCTGATGATAGCCTGACCTGAGGTCTATCTTCGAGAACCACCGTGTTCCCTTGAGCTGGTCGAAGAGATCATCAATCCTGGGTAGCGGATACTTGTTCCTCACTATCACCTGATTCAGGCGATGATAATCGACACACAGTCTCAAGCTCCCGTCCGCCTTCTTGGCGAACAAAATCGGGGAAGCCTAGGGCGAAACACTGGGTCGGATGAACCCCTTGCCCTGCAAGTCCTCCAACTGTACTCGCAGCTCTCGAAGCTCAGCGGGGGCCATCCGATATGCTGGAGTGGATATCGGGGCTGTCCCGGGGTACAAGTCAATATAAAAGTCTACCTATCTGCGAGGAGGTAGTCCTGGAACATCGTCGGGAAAGACGTCCGCGTACTGATCCACCACTTCAGGGAAACTGGGACTCCACACGTCAACTGCTCCCAGGATGAGGCTAGCCAACTGATGAGTGATGGGCTGACCTCTCCTCTGCGTGAGTCCATCCTGTGCTGCTAAGGCTCCCTTCTCGCCGGTGAAGGTGAACCTGCTCCCGTCGGTGCGCACACATCGCATCTTGCGCCTAAAGCAGTCAATCTGAGCATGGACGTAGATAACCAATCCATGCCCAAAATGACGTCGTAAGGCCTCGACGCTGCTACAAGAAGATCCCAGCCGAAGCTCTCGCCTCCTAGAGTAAGCTCACACTGCCGGCACCAGTGCGTAATCGTCGATTCTGCTGCCGTAGGAGTCTCTAGCCGCAAGGATCGAGCCAACGGCTCTGTCGGAATATCCGAGCTCCGAACAAGGGCAGTGGCTATGAAAGAGTGACTCGCTCCTGTGTCTATCAGAACTGCAGCAAGGGTGGAATAGAAACAGATTGTACCTCGAATCATCTCTGGCGCGCCGTGGTCGTAGGCCTCCGCTGCCTGGAGCTGAGCCTGTCTCTGCCCGCCAGCTCCCTGTGGTCGGGGCGGGCCTCCTGGTGGTGGTGGTGGCAGAGCCTCAAAGCGTCGCCCACCACCTGCTGCTCGGCCAGCTCCTCTGCCTCGTCCGCCTCCTCCATGCGGACCGCCACGGTCGACCCTCTGCCTCTGCCTGGGTGGCCCCTCCACCGTCTGCTGCCCCTCGGTACGACGGGTCGGGCAGTCACGAGCTATGTGGCCCTGCCCGCCGCACTCGTAGCACTGTCTGCCTCTCGGAAGGCTGGCTCCGGGCCGGGTGCCCTGCACTGCTGAGCCAGCGTCCCGAGGTCGCCTGCCGGAAGGTCTGGTCCGCCTGGAACCCTGAGTCATCCGCCGGCTACCAGCTGCCGAAGACTCCGTTATCTGCCGCCCTGCGGTGGGTCTCGCTGTGGACTCAGCCAGGAAGCTCTCGATCAGGAGGGCTCGCTCCAGTACCCCTGCATGGGTCGGGATGCTGAGGGAGATCAGCGATGCCCTGATCTCGTGTCTCAAACCCTGATCGAAGGTCCGGGCCCGGAAGAAGGGGTACCGTACCATGTCTGTCGAGTACCGAGAAAGGTTGGTGAATCTCGCCGCGTACTGAGCGACCGTCAAGCTGCCCTGCCGCAGCTGAAGAAGCTCCTGGATGCGCACCGCTCGGAGGGTGGCCGGGACGAACTCTGAGCGGAAGAGGCTCTCGAAGTCCGTCCAGATGAGGGAGGCCTCATCGTGTACCTGGAGCATCAGGCTCCACCAGCGTCCGGCTCGTGCGTGAAGTAAGCTCGCCGCGAGGATCACCATGAGGTCTACTGGCGTCCTCACTAGCCTGAAAACTCGGAGGACCGCCTCCAGCCAGTCCTCGGCTGCCTGGGGGTCCGACTCCCCACGGAACCTGGGTGGTCGCTGGCGCTGGAACTCGTGCAGAGCTCCGAGGCGTTGTGCGTCGTCAGCTGCCAGTGCTGGAAGCATCGGGGGCTCGGCGGGTAAAGGTACCGTCGGTGCCTCTGCTGTCAACGGGCCCTGTACCGAGGCCTCGTCGCTCGGCGGGCTGTCGTCGCGCCCTACTCTGGGAACCCTAGCTGGCTGCTGTCGTCGTGCCATCCTGAAAGGAAACAAGAATGCCACGGTCAGAACAGTATACCTGGTGAGCTGACACAAGTAATCACAAAGAAAACTTGAAACACACATGCAAACAATGTTTTCGTAAATTAAGTCGGGAATCAGAAGTCAGGGTCCTGGTGTATGGATACGTCGGCCGCCGCACCAACACTGGACTCCCTGGACTGATAACCACACTCAATACACTAAACACTTTTGTTTCACATAGAAGAAAGATCAGAGTCTGCGGTAGAACCGACCACCTTTGATACCAATTTGTCACGACCCGTCCTCGGGGCCCGTGTCGTGACTACCCCAAGCCCGCCTTCCATAGGCCAGGGGCTGGCGACTAGCACCAAGGCGTAAATCCCAACAAAAAGGGAAGGCATTGCCTTTGAAAAGTAAACAAGCACCACAGAGCAAGCAAGCGGAAAAGTAAACACTAATTAAAACTGTACAAGCTGTGCTGGAAGTAAAAAGGGGCCGGAAATACAAGCCCCACTGTAAAGTACAACTGAAAGGAAAAACAGCAACTAAAAAGGGAAAACTGCAGCGTCGAGCCGTCCTTCGGAAGTCCCACCTGAAGGGTGGGTACAGATAGCCTCCACTGCTCCTCGGGTCCACCTAACCGCTCCGAGTACGTCCCGCCCAGTGGTCCACCTCCAGGTACTGTCCTGCTCCGCACGCCTCCTCCACGATCAGCGCTGTCCGTCGTCTGCAACCAACACCACGAAATGCGGGCATAGCCCGTGCAGGGGTGAGTATAAGCTACTCAGTAGGGACCCTGAGACCCCCGAAGGTCTCCCAAAATCCACAAAGGATAATCCACAAAGGAAAGATACAATCACGAAGTAACATCTGACACGGCTTAGGTATATGCCCATACATATACCTAAGTCTTCAATTCCCGTTCGGCTCCAACGTCCGAGCCCAAGCACAACCCAGTCCACACAGGAAAGCAAAACGTATACCCACGCAGGATAGAGCAACACAATCCACAAAGGAGAGTAAACAGTAAATCCACACAGGATAGCTCAACACAATCCACAAAGGAGAGTAACACAAGATTCAGCTCACACAGGTATACTTCTTCGGATGACGATAAAGATGATCATTGAACCATCTAAGTCGTCGGACCCACGAAAGATCGATAGGTACTAACCTTGGAGTGACCCACACAGGATCGGGCCCACGCAGGACCTGTAGAAGTTGGCTCACACAGAACCGCTGAGAGATGACCACACAGGATCGGGCCCACACAGGACCGGGCCCACGCAGGACCTGTAGGCGCTGGCTCACACAGAACCGCTGAGCGCTGACCCACGCAGGATCGGACCCACACAGGATCGGGCCCACACAGGACCTGTAGCACTGATCCACGTAGGATCGCTGAGTGCAGTAGTCGTCGCAGTCCGCTGAGGATCTCTGCATAGTCGTCGCCGCAGTCCACTGAGGATCTCTGCACGGTCGTCGTCGGAGTCCACGGAGGATCCTTGCACAGTCGTCGCCGCAGTCCACTGAGGATCTCTGCACGGTCGTCGCTGTCGAAGTAGCAGTCGCAGCCAGCACTAGGGTTCCCGCACACAGCAAGCTCGTTCGGGAAGGTCCGCTCCACGAGCCGAGAGGCTGATACATCAACTGACACGAAGTCCGAAGTTGATGTATCCAAAAGTTCCGTATCGTCAACAGGAACTCAACGTCGCAGACGGCGCGTCAATCGGACGCCCGGTCTGAGAGATATTGGCATTTTCGTTCCAGGGGCCCGGTTGGTTTTTAAGGAAAAACCAACCCGACCGCACTCCACCTGCGTCCAAACCTCGGGCGGAGTATGCCAAAAGATCCGTCTCACTTAGAGGAATTCAACAAAGCTGACGGCACGTCAATCGGACGTCCGTAGCTCAAGATATGAGCGTTTCCGTTCCGAGGACCCGGTTGGTCTCGTGTACGAACCAACCCGGCCGAACTCAATGTATTCCGAAACCTTGAGTGCAATATACCGAAACGACCGTCTCGATCTAAGGATCGCGTTGCCACTGACGGCGAGTCGTTTGGAGGCACGAAGCTCAAGATACGGGCTTTTGAACGAAAACGTCCGAAGATGGGGGGTACGGGCCCGGGTCGACCCCCCTGGGTCGGCCCGAACCGGGTCGACCCGAACTGGTTCGGCCCTAACCGGGTCGACCCGAACTGGGTCGACCCCCCCTGGGTCGGCCCGAACCGGGTCGACCCGACCCGGGTCCGACCTGGCTGGCCCGGCCCGGCCCGGCTAGGGCCGGTCCGGCTCGGCCGGCTCGGCCGGCTCGGCTTGGCCGAGCCGCGCGGGTGGAAGCCGCGGGCGCTGACCCGCGGCTTGAGGAAGGACCGCTGCCCGCGTGCGGGCCGCGCTGGCAAGCCGTGGACGCGCTGAGCCGCGTCCGCCCGGATGAACCGGACTCGCCCGCCGCGGGTCCGTTTGGCCGCCGTCGCCGCGGCTTCAGCCGCGGCGGATTTCGTCCGGCGGCGCGCCGCCGCCTCTGGCCGCCTGCGCCGCCGGCAACTTCCGCGGGCCGCCGGCGTCGCTCCGGTGGCCGGTTTTCTTTCCCGTCTGCACCGTTGCTCCTCCCGGGATCCGTTCTTTACTGCGGGATCGTCAAACGTCCGCTGCGGTACGTTCCGTCGTCGACCGTCAAATCCGCACAAAATGAAGAACAGCGGAGGGTCGTCGGGCCGTGTTCGTTCGGCCCGCACCCTCCGCGTTAGAGATAACAACCGGGAGAAAAACGATCAACACATGATCCAACAATTTTAATTAAAATAAAATTGTTCATTAAAAACCGGCTTTTTAATTTTCAAGAACGTTCATGAGAAAATTAAAAAAAAGGGGTAATTTTCCAAAATGAATCCCTACCTTGATGATCGTCGTGCGCGGGCGTTCTTCGCGGAAGAGACCGTCGCGGAAGAGATCGATCGTCACGTCGTCGCGGGGAGGAGTCGCGTCGTCGCGGATTCCGGCGTTGAGTCGGCGAGCTCAATGAATCAAGAACAACAGATTAAAAATATTAATATTTAAATCTGTGTTTCGTTTAAAACCAAAGAAAAGAACTTGAGAGGAAATCCGAAAGCACTCACCTCGAATGGTCGGTGATCGGAGATCGGAGATCGGAGATCGGAAGAGCGTCTCGGGCGAAGGCGTCGTCGATTTCCGGGTTCGGCGTTCTTCGCGTTCTTTGCGTTCTTCGCGAGGGAGAAGAAGTTGCGAGGGTTCTCCCAAATCTTCTCAAGCGCAAATAACCAGAGGTTAAGCGTTGGTCTTATTTTATTATTACGCCAACGAATTTGAAAAACTGGTAAAGAAACGATCCATCAATTCGTTGAATTAATTCAAGGAAATAAACGACCCATTTAATTCACGAAATAAACCGCCCAATTAAATGGTCTGTTAAGAATTTAGAAAACTCGTCGGTTGACTTTCATTAAGACGGGTTTTCACGGGTGCGTTTCTTAGCGGAAAGAAACGGCGGGGCTCGTGCGGGCCCCACCTCACAAATATCCTACCAAGGGGGTAGGATATTTCTGGATAGCATCCTATCCAGTTCAACTCAGTTCAAGCCTCCTTTAAGTGGCTTCAAGTGGCTTCCAAGTGACTTAAGTGAAATAAAATAAAGTTGTCGCAAAATTATTTTATTTCTTAACTTTAAGCCCGAAAATTAGAAACCACACCCGAGTAAACGCAAATCTGGAAGAGGCGTTTCTAAGCGAATACCGGCGCTGCGATTTCATCGGTGCCCTCAGAATTCGATTCCGGGCACCGGTTCAAAAGTTAGAAAAACCCGCTCGTCCGTTCACTGAACGTACCCGAGCCAAACTTCAGAAAATGATTCCGGGCACACCGGGCCTCGGAATCAGGCGCCGTCAGAAACTGCGTTCTTGTAAAATTTCAAAGAAAATTAAGAAAAAAATTTCCTTGAAATTTACGGGTCTTTACAAGGTCTAGAATATATTTTCATTAAATGTTTTTTCATATATAGCACTCTAATTAATTATCATTCCTTTTTTTTCAAAGTTTCCTTTTTATATTCACACTAGATAACTTTTGAATCCCCATTATTTTATTTTTGTGTTAATGTAATGATATAGGAGAACCTATTATAATAATCAATGGGATAAGAAATGTGATTATTTTCATAATGAGATTCCTAACATGATTGGGATTCGAGACCAGAACTTCATAACTATACTAGATCAAATAGATCTAGTTATGAATAATAATTTAAATTGGGTATAAAAACCTCGTTCTTCTACAAAATATCATTTCATAGTTGAAACCTTTTTGTGGAAAAGGCCTCTTCCTCTAGTGGGTCATCTGATCCTATCATCATCAAAATATATATTGACACAATTTATATAGGATTTTATTTGTTATAATTCTAATAGGAATAGAAATTTATGTAGGTAGTCTATAATATTAATGGGGAAGCTGATCAGTAGTGGACCTTGATCAATAACTCTATATCTAAATAACGAATTGACCCCATATTGGGAAGGATTTGAGAAAATATTTTTCAGAAAATATTTTCCCCAAACATTACATCACAATATGGATAGGGTGTTACTAGAACCTATGAAAATATGAGATAACTGTATCCAATCCTATGAAGAAAACATTAAACGGCTTGAATTATTTTCAGGGAGTTTTTTAATGAAAAATAAATGAAATTTTTGTTGTTTATTTAATTTATTTAAGATGAATCAGTGAAAGGCCTTAGTTATTTGATGCTTTTATAGATATTTGATGATTTCTTATTATGCCCATAATGATTACATGAACATTTCAAATGATCAATGGTGTGATGGTATACGATATTGAATCAAGAAATATGTGTTTATTATGTGATGATCAATAGAAAAATTCAATGGCGGAATGAAAACCCAACATCCAACACGTAAAAAGTGTGGTAAATAGAATCAAATCATATTTTTAAAGGCAAATGGGAGATTCTAAAAATTGTGAATGGAGGGAAATCCGGATAAGCATTTCCAAATAGATTTTAACATTCCCACTAAGGAAGAATTTTTTTTTAAATACAAAACCTATAGTGTAGTGTTTCAACTACATAGAATATGTGAATTATTTGATCCAATTCCATAAGATAAGGCACATTAAACATAATCAATGAAAACAACCTCCAATGAAGAATAGAAGATATTACACTATCACTATTGCTGATATGGATACCAAAAATGAGGTTGTATTAGGAAAACAATGTTTTCATTGAATAATAAAAACCATTCAATATGAATCTGGTTCTACACATTCTTTCATATCTTTAATTTTAGGTAGAAATATTCAAACTCCACCACTAAATATATAGGCTGATCATTCTTCCACTTCATTGAGAGGTGAGTTCACAATTTACCATATTCCTGTATATATTCCCATATTAATTACTCCATACATGTTGGACAAAATTTAGTTATAATAACTGAATTTGGAGTTATAAGAGAATCTGGAAAAGGGTTTTATATTCCAAATTTAGTTATTGTGGGATGATGAGGTCCTATCCTCCAATAAGGATGATGTATATATGTGCCTGTGTTTTTCTAATTGTGAGCTAAATAAAATCACGATAATGAACATGTATCCCCTTCCGTTAATAGATAACTTGATCGACTAGCACCCTGGAGGTATGTATTTATATATAGTTTACCTCCTTCCATGTTGTCACCAATTAAATTTGAAGAGGGAAAGAATTCCCAAGACTTCCTTTTGAATGAGGTATATTCACTATGAGGTAATGGTATTGGAATTTAGACTCACAAGTGCTCAAAAAAATTTCATGAACATAATGAATATATTATTTACATATTAACTTGAAAATTTTTTATTAGAATTTATAACTTATATTATGGTATAAATTTAGATGAATGTGGATAATAAGGAAAAATTTTATAATGTGCTAAATAATTTACAAAGGGAGAAACTATGTAAGAAGCCGCAATCAAGCACTCTCTCACGTAGAAAAAACAGGTTTGATATGAGACATCAAGAACACCTCCATGAACAACCCAAGTATTAAAAATATATTATCTGTTTGACACGTATTTGGGTGGTACTATAACCATTGGTAACAGAGTTACAACATAGCGGAGTAGTCATATGAAAAAACAAATATATGAGAGTGTGAATATTAGAAATGAAACAATATAGTGGAAAGAATGAAAAATACTTCAAAATAAACCATTAAATAATAAATGAATAATTTAATTTCATTGAAGAATGTAACTTCATTTCATTATAAAAATAATAAAAAGAAATTACCAGTCTCATCAAAGACTCAAAAGTCCCCAGTCATGAACCCCATGTCAATTTTTCTCCAAACACCAGCTCATCTAGTAAAAAAACAATCAATAACCACTTTCCATTACCTTTTTTAATCCCACATCCATGTAATCTTCTCTCTTACCAATTTGAATCACAAATAGGGTGTTTTTATTACTCATTATGTCAACACCATCATTGCTAAACATAACGAGATAGAAAATAATCCCATGCAATAAACCAACAATCATGTGTATTTATTAATTAAATTGTAAAATGAATACCACATCAACCGGTTTTTGGCACCATTCTAGGATATCTATGAGAATGTATCCCAACCATAACAACTAAATCCATTTAAAAATGGTAAAACAGAACATTCCGCAATATTATGTCGGAATGTCTCTATGGATGGATAATGACAATGATGGACATAACATTATAACAATGGAATAAATCACAAAAATCCTGTTCAAAAACCACTATACAAGAATTTCACCAAAAAATATTGTCCATGCACAATATATAAGCATCTTAAATTTTTTTTTGAACTAGAATGATATATTATAATTTCATAATGTATTTAGGTCAAGCATGATATATAAGATTTTTAGAAATTTTTCCTATGAATATCTCGCTATATATGAATTTATACCATTCTAAGTGAATTGAACAATATATTACCATTTTAGTGTACAAACTAGCCCAATTACCAATATAACCATAATGTTATTGAAATCACAACCCATGTTATAGAAAAAAGTATATCAAAATATATTATCATAAGGATCAAGGGTACATTATTATAATTACCATTTATCTTTAAATTAAACATTTAATATACAAATTTGACATAACCAATGACATGATAGTTATATTAATAAACATTCCATGATATGGTGAATTTATATCAAGCCATCACCATAAATAAATTTTATTCTAAACATACATTAGTCGATTAGAAAATTAATTTAAAAACAAGATTTTTTTCATTATAATAGTATCCACAAGCCACATCAATATAAAATTATATCCAAATGGATTCTAATGAATAGTCTAATTCAATATTTAAATTATTCATGACATGGTATGTTGGTAAAATTACAATATTTCAGAAACATGAAAACTATCAAACCACGTGGTTAATATTTATTCCCTCAATCATTAACTGACAATCAACAGATGCTTCCTGTTAGATTATCTATATGAATGAAGGTTTAGATGATCGGAATAGGGTTCATAGATCATAACTAACAAATAAAAAAACCAAAAAAAATGTTCAAAATCAATATATTTCACCAAAATATGGAGAATAATTGGATACAAGGGAAAAACATAACAAAACCACATTCCATTGATTAAATGCATGATCAGGGCGTCCATAATGAAGAGAGATTCTCCAAAATCACCTAGATTATACCCTAGGGTTGAGAGGAGGAATCTAAATGTAAGAATTTGATATCGATCACATGCACAACACTTTTTAAATACATATTTTAAAATTACATAGTATATAATTTACTTACACATTAGGAATTTCATTTAAGAGGGTTAGGATACAAAACACGTCACCTTGGGTTAATATTTAATTATCCAAAACATAACATGACATGCATTTCATACATGATGTGTTATACATTCAATCACTATTTTTGTTTCATGACATGTGTCTAGCTATGTTTAGAAAATATATATTAAATTTACATGGTTTTTAATCCTCATATAGAAAAATTTTATCCCCTTTTCTGTGAACAATGATCAAAACACCTCCATGTCCTTCCAATCCTGAAAAATACATGTTCCCCCATTTAACACATTCATAATATGACTCAATTAATTAAAACCAGCATATGTAACTGTACATTAGGTAATTTTCTCATCAAAGGCTCTTTACCTCTAAAGACGACTTAACCACAATTAATCATATTAAAGATGTAGAGTAACGTACATATAATAAAGTAATGATCTTACAACATATCAATCATTTAACATCTAATCACCTAGATGATCCACGAATCACTACTTGGTATTGAAAATAGTCTAGATACTTTTACTGTATATTATAATCCGACTCTAAAGTATCCTCATTAACTATCCCACGCTACAACTATAATCAAAACAAAGATATCAACCATGCCAAGATATACTTCTCACAATGGTTTTGACTCAATATTTTATGATTGTCAATGGACTTATTAGAACTAAGAGTGAATATGTTGTTTCTATCACATTATAAGGGTCTGAATATTAAATATGATGTTATGACTCCTGAAATACATAGTGCATCAAACTATAGTGTTTTGGAATAGATAATTGGTATGCCAATGGACTAAAAAAACCAAAATCTCTAACAACACAACAAACCTGATTTATATCATCGCATGATTCTCGATACAATGATTTCCAAACCTAGTTGAAACCCATTGGAAAACACTATGTGTATCATCAAAATCGAGAGTTTGTATCCGATGGTTATCATATGACTTCCACCTTCCCTGTGTGGTCACTAATCACTTCCTGATCAACATAACATCATCAAAAATCACATGTATGAGACTATGACCCACAAGTACTAACTCACCTGCCTCCAACCAACCAATAGATGAACAACATGGAAATCTATATATGTACTAAAAAGGTTCCCTATAGTTAAATGTCTGCAATCTATTATTTTATGAAGACTCCATGAGTTCCATATAGTGCTCCCATGAACCACTGAAATCCAGAACAAAATCTTGAATCATATCCACCAAAACATGAATATTCTTCTATATTAACCACCAGTGTAATGATGATAGGTCATTCATAGAAGAACATATGAACCCAAATAATTATGAAGGCCTTATAGAACCATGATGTGAAATGATGATATCATTATTAAATGATACTCTTCAGGACACCTAGAAATTAAACATCCTTTCTCTTGTAATGAATACCCAAATAATTTACTATAACGATTTACATGATAGAAAAATGTTAGGAAACTTTTTTATTCATTCCATAATCACCAATAAAGACTCATTTTAATAGGTTTTGTAGGGTAATCCTTACTCAAAATACATAGTGACATTGTCACATTTCCACTTAGGAATGGAAAAACGTTGTAAAACCCCATCTCACCACTGTTTCTATTCATTAATCGACCAGCTAGTGAAACATCTCTCCACAAATCTTATTACCTCTTTCTTCATTTTTTGATAACAATTACTATCTTTGCATATCATGATACATCTTTTTCAAACTGGGATGTACAACCCATTTTGAATCATGAATCTATCTTATCATCTTCTCATGTATTTCTATAGGAACCCATACCCATCCATAGTAAATAAGATAGTTTACACAACTAATAAATCATCCTGATGGAATCAGAAAACCATATTATTTGTCTCTTATAAGTAATCGCTATGGATCATAGAACATCTTTTTTATGAATATTCCCAAACAATGGGTATAATGGATGTCAATGTCAATGACACTCCTCCCTATGTCTCGAGAAGTTATGTATTTAGGTCTGCAGAGATAGAGATAATATACCACTCATCAAAAAAAATCCTTCAATGCCTATTTTTGTGTCGTTTGGATCAAATAATCCACAATGTTGTTTCCCTTTCCTGGTGTATAATCCCACTAAAAGTAAAAATAATCATACTATCAACCAACAAAATCTATCAGATATTCATGTCCCGTTATGAAAACATGTCTTTGAGGGTCTTGTGGTTTGTGTCCACCACAATCCTCTCACCCATTTAATAATTCATCTAGAATCTTAGGATCTGTACCAACGATGATAATTCCAGATAATGATTTCAAAAACTATTCTAATGTGGTCTTAGATTTCTGGAGTCACAAGAAATCTCTCTATCCTTTTGTATCATATTTTCTATGAGTCCAACTCCAGTAGAGTCTTGGAACATTACATCCGATTTAACTAGCATAGGTAATGCGATGATATGTGCTGAGCTCATCCTATATTTTATATCCAAAAAATCCATCTCATAAGAATCTGACCAAACAAACTATAACCCCTTTTATAGTAATCCTAGAAATTTTTGCTTCTAAACAGATGGAGTCTGGGGTAATATGCCAAGAAAAATATGAAAACCCCAAAAATCTCAAAATGTTGATGATATTATTTGGTTGCTCCAATTATATCATCGAATCATTATTCTGTGGGTTAACTAAAATAATTTTCTCTAATATGAAATGTCCCATTAAGCTCACTTCATGTTTATAGAATCATTATATGGTTATAATATATTAAAGATGATGATATCTCAATGTATTTCAGATAATGTTAAAAAGTATGGTGTTATCACCTAGTAACTAGGAGAATTCAATGATTTCATGGTTAAATTTCATAACAAACTGATCTAAAAATTATTAATGATCATATTCATCATGGCCATTAATACATCTAATGCATTGGTTGAACCAAATGGAATTCATGTTAACTCAAAAAAGGGATACCTACAACAAAAATATGTTTATTTAATGTCTAATAGTATCATCCTAAACTAATGATATCCCAATCTTAGGTCAATCTGGTAGAATATCACAAGACATATGGGATGATCTTTGGGTTTTTCAATGCACTGAATATGATACAAATATTTTACCCTCACATGGTTCAACCTCTAATAATACACTCATAATTGAATATTTCCATCATCCATCTTGGTGAAGAGAACTGGGGAACACTATGGAGATGTACTAGATTATATTAATCCTTTAGTTTCTAGGTCTTCCAACTAAACATTCAACCCCCTAAGAATATTAATTTTCATACAGTATGACTGGATAGAAAAATTCTCCTTTCCTGAAAAAACATGATTATAAACTAGACATCTCACTCATGTGGTAATATATGAAACTCCTAAAAAATACATTTTATATATAGACTACCAAAATAAGAAATTAATCCAACTACATTATAAAATCATCTAGATAAGGAAATACCATTGGATCCATCAGACAAACCAAAAATCGTGGAAATGGTCCGGTAAACCCAGAATAACGATCCCACTCACCTTTGTGAGAATAGCTACATCATTTTAGAGATATAGCGTTAAAAATCCTCTGGTAACATTAAATATGATATTTTTACAGAAAAAATATCCACACCAAGATTCAAATTGAATCCTATCATTTCTAGTATTTAATATTTGAAAAAGAAATGGTAACCACCAATATCTAGAGAACATGCCTTAAAAAAGTTTGATATTATTTGACCACAATCGAAATAGTGTGTTAGTGGTAAAAAATCCTTCTAATACTTCGACCTATAATGTCAAATAGTTTCATAAATGCGTGGGTAAAAAATAATGAGATTCTCTTATATGAGACCAAAAAAAACAAAAGGGCATACGATACATGAACTATTCTTATGATAGTAGATGGTCGTGAATCCACACTAGATGGAGTAGTCTTCATAATGTAAAACATACCATCCGGTCTACTTTGTATCCAGCCTCACTCCCCAAATATATACCTTCTTTTAGGCATTTCCATTTATGAATGGGGGTACCACATCCCATGCCCTGACAATATAATCATATGGATTTCCAAATACCTTTCTATTGGGGAGTATCTAAGTCCTTCTTAGACTACATTACCTGTTATATTTTCCATCAATTTCACTTCTGCTAAACGATCATAAAAAAACATTTTAGGTGGCACAATCTTACTTAAGAAAACACTTCAATGTACGGTATGTATACTGAAGCATTTTGTGACCCATGTTTTGACATTCACGTCCCTGGAATAGGACATGATCATGAGAGGGCTTCCCACTTCATAGAATATTCTATAAACTAATGCATTGGAAAATATGTCACAATGATACTTCTTTCCATTAATAGAAGTGTTAACAATTTCTAATAATAAAATAGCATATCCTCTGATCTTTTCCTCTCTCATATTCCCATCAATAATGACTGTATGATTTGTGAAATATATAAAATTGATAATTAAGGACATGTTAACTTACATACTAGTCTTATAGTGAATATAATCATGGAAAATTCTCACCCTGAATATCTCATCAGCTACCAATTATGGAAAAAATAATTGTGTGTCAGTGAAATGCTCATGATAGTGTATCACTAACATTCCCTCACGTGTCATGTTCATGATCTTAGAGTACTTCTCATCACACAATGTCTTAGTAAATTAATGGATCACGAAATTCATCTCTTTTTCATTCTAAGATAGATCCTCTTAGTGCCCATCCCACTCCAGAATGTCCCACATACACTTGGTTAATCCATGAAGCATAAATGAAGCAAGCATGACCCTCATATATGTGAGTGTCTCAAAATTATTAAAGACTATATACAAAGACTTTATCAAGAATGAAAATTCCTATAGGCCTACCTACCTAGTGAATATAAGGGGATTCTTTAACCAGAACTCTTTCATTATGTTTTTCCTAAAAAAATCATTCTTCTCCATGGATAACATGGCCCTTAATAAGTTTTCATAAAAATAAACATCCATATTATTTTTAACAGCTAACAGAATCTACAAATATTGTATCTTAGGAGATTACTGATATCTAGTCCCCAGATACTGATGTCGAAGGAGAAGATGAGTCAATTTTTTTGAAATACAATACACACCGAAGGAAAATGTATATAACAAATTAAATAACAATAGGTGAAAGAACAAAAAACCACCAACCTTAGGTATCTATAATCATAGATAACATGCCTATTTAGAATTAAATAATAGTTCATTTATTTCATTTCATATATATAACATGTATTTTATTTTGTACATAAAACAAATAATTATATATTAAATGCAATAGATATGTCCCAATAACAAACAATTAATGTCAATATGTATCCTAATGTGCCTTTCATGATGCATGCATACTCATCTTATGCATTACTAGGGAATGAGTATAAATATCCAATGCCAATAAAAACATGAAAAAATAATCTGAAAAATAATTTTAATCACTTAGGGTGAAATAAAATAAATTATAAAAAGAAAAAATATAAACAACAATCCACCCTTTGGAGTTCAAATTATCCTTCTCAAATGAGTAAGTTACTCCCATAAACAAGATAATTTCCATTTACTAACACATTCTTGTCTTCATTATGCATTTCCCAAATATTAAGAACCAAAAATGAAACCAACTCATCTTATACAAATTTGTATTTTAATCCAATCAATTACTCTCTTGAATGGATGAAATTGGTTTGTTATATAATATCAATCGTTCCACCACACACGCCATATGTTTTAAACTAATAACAGGCATTTGATATGAATACTACAGAGATAATAACCCTATATATAGAGTCAAAACATATAAGAATAATAATATAACAATAATAATTAAATATTAGAGTGTCAAAATAATGGAAATGAAAAAAATAGTCGAAAAACAAAAGTAGAAGCCAACAGAATAATCCAAAAAATTATAAAAGAATAATGTAATTTCAATTTGTAATGGAACTAAATTTAATTAAAATATTAATACAAAAGAAGAGTATAGAATACTCAATAAAGACTCAAAATTATGTGGTTATGAACCCCATGTCTATTGATCTTCAAAATGTAGCCAATATAGTAACAAAACAATTAGAGTCAAGGTGCCTTTACCTTATACTATCCTATACCAATATCATCTAATTGTGTAAAAATTTGTATCATGAATAGGGTGTGAGTATAACTCAGATGGTCGAAACCACCATGCATAAAGATGAAAAGTATAATAACAGGTACCTGATAAAAGTAGAAATATAAATTCATTAAAAAATTAATAAAATATAATAATACCATATAATACTTCTTCAACACCATGGAAAGATATATCTTAGCTTCTCTCACAACTATTCCACCAAATATCATATAACCAGGGTAAAACACAACCTTCCCTGACAAAATACCAAAATGTCTCTAAGAATGACTCAAAATCATGCCAATCATAACCTTATAACCAAGGCATAAATCACACAGATATGGGATTGTTCTCCTATATACAAACATTTAATCAATAAATAAGGTTTGTTCTATGTATATAATAATTCTATCACGTGACATGTCTAATATTAGTATATAATAATTTTATCACGTCTTAAGGCCATGCCTGGTATATAAGAATTTCATCATGTGTAACTCGGGATAGGCCACTATATATTAATTTTAGAATGTATGTAGGCATAGCCCAATATATAATAATTTCATCACATAAACTAGTAAAACACCCTATATAATCATTACATAAAACAAAATAGTCCAACACCCAATATAATAATTATAATATAGAAATCACAACACATGTTATAACAACAATGATATCACAATATCACATCATATTGATCAACAATCTATTATGACAATTAAAATTTACCCTTTAATTAAAAATTTAATTTATTACTTGTTCATAACCAATGACGTGCAAGTAATCTCAACAAAACATCCAAGACAATGTGAATCAATATCCAAAAATAACAAAAATACATTTCATTGTAAACATCCTTTTGTCCATTAGACAATTCATTTATAAGTAAGGGTTTACTCACACTAACGGTATCCCCATCCCATGTCAATAACCAATTGGATACAAATTTATTATAATGAATAATAAAATTCAATATTTAATTTATTTTTTGAATGATATATTGGTGAAATTTTAGTATTTCATAACTAGAAAATTATAAAACCATAGGGTAATTATTTAGATTCACCAACACTAATTAATGATCAACCAATTATCTTTGTTGGATTTTACATAAGAAAATAAGTTTAAGATGAACAAAATAAGTTTTATAGATCATAAGTGATTAAAATTAAATCCAATAAAACTCACACCAATGAGACTCTTCCTGAAAGACAATAGAGTAAATGTAGAGAAGGGAAAAAAGAACCAAAACATCTTACCAAGGATCAAATACATGATTAGGACACCAAGAATCAAGGGTATTTATCCAAAATCACATTAATTATACTGTAGGGTTGATAGGAGGAAGATTCATACATGGGAATGAAATATCACATTCATAGATTCTTTTAAAATTCTTATTTGGAAATTACATGACATATAATTCAGTTACACATCGTGAATTTATTTATATGGGATATACCAAAAAATATATTTCAGCATATTAATTTTTAATTATCCTAAAAATTACATGAAATGAATTTATTACATGTCATGTAAGTATTTCATACCCTATATTTGTATCATGACATGTTTTTGGAAATATTTACACCATGTGCAATACCTTTAATAAATATGCAGTCATCCTATAGACAATATTCAGGACCCTTTTCTCTACACATGGTTTTGATCATCTCTAAAGAATTCCAGTATTTCTAAACCCTTGTTAACCCATTAAACACATTTATTCACGGAATACATTTATTTAGAGAAACATGTAGCCCAAATTGTTTTGTCAATTTTCCACAACAAAGTCTCTCTACCAACAAACAAGACTCATCCACCAATTCATAAATATAAAATAAGGATGCACCTAAAAAAATGATGGGATAATATAAACTATATTTAAAATCTAGTAAATATGATTTCTCGATGAATTCTTTACCATTTTGGGGAATGTTATATCCATTAATGGGATATTGGTAGAGAATTCAAATACAATGGAAATCAAGGACTATCCTAGACACATATCTATAATGGAGATCTATAGTTTCCATTTCCCATCTTTGTATTATAGATTATTTGTGTGGAAATTATCATGATTTTAAAACACACAAACAATATGACATGGAATGTAGTAAGGATTCCCAAGATTAGGGAATTTGGATACTACTTCAAATATTTGAAAAAGAAACTTATGTCTACACTAGTAATTAAACTATCTACAACTGGAGAAATATTCATGAAATATATTTAAGAATTAAATAATGGATTAGGATTTATAATGATAAAAACAATTAACAAACCTATTCCAAAAAGAAGCTATAATTACCTGAGAAAAACTACCCCACACAAGACCTCGTGATGGAAGATGTAATCTTCATGTTAAAAATTTTACAGAATTGTCTTTATGGGGAGAAGTGTGAGGTATATACTAATCTCAGGATCCTAAAATATTTATTCAAAGCTAAAAATCATTATATGATATAGTGATGATTTCTAGTGATCTTCAAGGATTATTACTTGTCAATCCACTATAATCTTTATAATGAAAATAAAGTGGCAGACACCCTAAGTTAAAATAATCCTGCAACAATATAATTCATTTTAGTTGAGAATAATCCAATCATCTAATATATACATAGTATGGAGATGTTAATAATAGATGATGGAAAAAATCATTATTTACTAAAATTATTTATCTACCATCACATTTAAGATGATAAATGATTCTCAAAGAGATGATGTGTATATATAGAAGACGATGGAATATATCAAAAATGGGAAATCCTATGAGTTTAAAATTGATTACATGGGAGTAATATTAATTTTTTTCACATATATATGTACCATTAAATCTAAATATAATTTGTGATGTTTTTAATGATTCATATTACTCGACCTTCTCTATCCACTTTGGGAATAGAATTATGTATCGAGATCAATGAGATCATTGTTGGGGACATAATATGAAGAACAATATTGCTGAATGTAAATCAAATTTCATGGTATTGTATTAACTGAAGTAAGAAACAGAAAATTAAAAGGGGATAACAAAACCATATCCTATACATATATAAAAATAGATAAATGTAAGGATGGACTCTTTCACTAATATTTTAGGTACATGTAGAAGAAATAATTCCATATGGGTTGTTGATGATTATCTTATAATGATACGTAAAATTATTCAAATTTTATAGGACATATCACTAGAAAAACATTCTTAGATATACATAAAAAATTTGGTGATGTTTTATGGGGTACCATTAGTGATTGTATATAATCATATTCCAAGGTTTACCACAAGGTTTTGGAAAAGATATCAATATGATATAAAAATTGAGCTTATCAATTTTAAGTCTTATCACCCTCATACGAATTTATTTTCTGAGAATTACATTGAAATATTTCAAGAAAATATGATATCATACTCAAAATACTACATATTATAGTAGTATCATCATCTTCCCCTTCCAGATTTATCTTACAACAATAGTTTCTACTAAATCATCCAAATGGTTCAATTAGAATCCCATTATGGGAAGAGACATAGAACAATATCATGATTGGGTGATGTTAGTGAACATTTGGTATTATGACCTTAAATTTAACAGGCTAATCTTCTATTGTATGTTTCTTTTTAAATAATTTAATTGATTATATTACATGAAACATTGAGTTTGAGTTCCCCATGACACATCATACTAGCCATTTAAAAGTTATAATGAATTTTATTAACCACATTTAGAAATATATAAATTTATGTTTTAAAAATATATTTCATTTTTAAATTTAGAATATCAAAATAGTTTAGGTTTAAATTTTGGTAATTTTCTGTAAAGATTGATTTTTTGATGAATAGAGTGAATTGTTGCATTGATGTTAAAAATGGAATATTTCATTTAAATAATTGTTTTATTGTATGTTTATTTTAATGTAACCATTAATTATTATTAAAAATATTAATCCAATAATGTTCATTGGAATCATTTTAGTAAATAATAAGATATAAAAAATCATTTAACACTTGAATGTCACTTTTACCCACCTTCTAACAACATCTATGAGATTTTTGTTAAATATAATTTAACTGGTTTTGTGTATTAAATTTTTAAAAAATCCCATAAATGGTTCAATAATTATAAATACTGTTTTTAAAAGGATCAACAAATTTTTTGTCATATTGAAACTATTGAATTTTATTTTCCAGAGTTAAAAGTAAATAGGGTTATTAAAGGTGAAAAATAAATTATAAAACTATTAAATTACACTAACACATTTCTAGATCTCAATGGATATGTAAAGTTAGTTCATAAAAAACGTTAGGTAAATAATATGATACTTTTTATGAAACTTTTGATCAATTAATACATTTATTATATTTTATTTAAAGATGATATAAAATGTCATTTTCAAATTTTAATAACTACATCATTTTTTATATGAAGTTATATAAATTATATGGTTGACTATAAAAAATATTTTTAAATAAAAAACATTTATCTAGATAACGGTAATTTATTTATAAAAACCGGAAAAAATTAATTAAATTAAATGTTGACATCAAAATGATGTAAAAATTCCTTAATTAATTGATATATCAAATATATGATATCAAAAATATTAAAATAAAAATATTTCATTATTCATTAATGACATAAATGAATTTTTATATAACATAGACATCTTAGTGATATATTGATAGTATTGGTTCTAATTTATCATGCTGGATTGAATTTTTAATAGAGAAAATATTTATTAGTATCAAAATTGATATAAATAATACTTTAAAATAAAAATTATTTTATTAAATGTTATAAAATTAAAAAATTAGGAATGTCCAAAAAAAATATTATAATGTAAAATATGTCATAAATTTCCCAATTGGGTTTCTTTTGTCATTTTATTGAAACTATTTTGACATTATGCTATAAAACGCCAATTACACAAGGTTGGAGTTAAACTATTTAACTTATGGTTAATCCCAAGCGATTTGTTATATTGTGTGAGAGAAACTTGTCTAAAAATCATTGGATGATAATATTTCGACCCATACCCATATATTTCTCTAAATAAATCAGAATGGAGCTGTTTTAAAGTGAAAATAAATTTATAATAATATAATTGTTTTGATGTTTCCTAAAGTGTCTTTCCCCTATCATATAAAACAGCACAACTCCTTTTCTTTTATTAACACCCCTAATGCTATTTGAATCAGACAAAACCAAACCAATTCTCCTCCCAATGTCCCTATATTCATCCTAGAGGACATACATTGGGCCTAAATCTATCATCTCTATTCCTTTTCGGCAAATCCAAATGAGATGCACAAAGAAGAGGTAATTATTTAACCAATTACATTAAATTTCATTTTTCATATACTTCTTCCATAAACGATGATTCCATAATTAATTAATAACCAAAGTATCATATACATTTTGATATTTTGTTATGAGTATGTTACAACTATATTCCTCCCTTTATCCATCCTTCAAATAATAATATCATCGTGTGTGTACGCACGACTTATCATCTCCATGTTGTGGTGTAATTTTCTATTAAATATTAATTTATTTGGATAGGTATAATTATGAATAAAATGAATATAAATAATGAATATTACATTATAATTATTCTTTATAATTAATATAAAATCCAATTTCGTACCATTTAACCATCCATGAAATGAAATCATCACTCATGCAAACGTACAGCTTACAATCTCCATGATGTGGTGAAATTCATTATCCGTGTCATCCATTATAGAATGATTATAAAAATTATATCATGAGTCAAAATACATATTATGAAATTTATATCATTATTTATATTAATAAAATAAATCCTATTAATAAGAAACAAAACTTACAGAACAAAGTATGCATCGAAAAATGAAGCAGATAACACCTGAAAAAATGGAAATACTGAAATATTACTAACAAAACAATATAATGGGATCATATATGATATCAAAAAAGTGGATATAGTTCTAATATAAATTAATAACATACATTAAAAACTATACATGAGGTTAAATCACCCTTTACTAAAGGAATGTATACATTATGTGATAATTCTGCAATTTCATTATTATTTGATGTTGTTTATAAATAATTATATATTGTCAAATCTTTATCATCCATTTACATGTTTCATAAATTTAATTTAGATATTTCATAGAATATTTTTTATATTTATTTTACCCATTTTTTAATTTTTATAAAAAAAATTTAAAAATATTAATTCATACATTTTCCAAATGAGGTACTATATGAACTTTTCAAAAAATTAGAGAACAAATGTTTTTTAAGTTATATACAATGAGTGGATATTTTCCACTATTATCACCACCTAACATTTTGAATATTTCATTACATGGTGACATGTTAATTTTCATAAAAAAAATTTACTTTTATAAATTTCAATATTTTAATCAGTTTCAAAGTAAAAAATTGATATCTCTCTCAAAGAGATTTAATTATTTAATTAGATTATTTTCATATATGTCATCATCCATTTTTGTATTTTATACATTATTTAGATTAATTTATTATAATAAAATCTTCCATGTTGTATTGATGTATTTATGATATAATTTAATATAGATGTGTTATTTTTATAGCATACTTGGTTTATGGATAATGTATTAACACATTATATGGAATTTTTAATATATGTTTTTATGTTATGCAACATAATGTTCATATTAGAAATGCATTTGACATTATAAGGGATAGGAAAGGCCAGCTATAGCCCCTCGATGCATCGATAGAACTCACGAGGAAAACTAGTGTCTTAACATGGGGAATTGAAGGTATGATTATGTATTGTCTTGGCACAAGCCATTTATGATATGGTTATGATGTCTGAAATTATACATTACCTCATTATGAGTTTAGTTATTGATATTTCATTTGATTATTCGACAAGAAAAATATCCATGTAAATGTTTAAATTGAATTATTTTATTTTTTTCATCCATTATTATGCATAATATTATATTTGAAAGGTATTTTTAAGGTTTTGAAACATTCCTTATGTGTTTATGCTTATTTATGATAGATTCTTCTATATTGGTTAACCTTACTGAGCATCTATGATCACCCAATTATTATGATTCATTTTTTCCTAGATGCAAAGAAGTATGTTATTAATGACCTTTATTGATAATGTAAGGGATATGAGTGCTTTTTAAGGCGACATAGTGTTTTTTTTCATTTAATGATTTAATAAAAATCTTATGCTATTATATAATGTTTTCAAGGCTACTAAACTGATCAATCTCTTTGGATTTGATTTATTTTGATCATGAAAATGTAATAAAACAATATTATAACTCTATACAATTAGGCTTGGGGTGTTATAGTTGGTTTTAAATTTATATTAATATAATAATTTAAAACTTGATTTATAAAGTACATTAAGTAAGGGACACTACAATAAGATAGACGTTGAGGATTAGTATATATGAACATTCTAATTTTTTTAATAAAGATATTATGTGGGTATTCCTAGAAAAAATCCTCAATTTCGACAGTACATGTGGATGTGGTTCTAGCATATATGTAGCTAGGAGTAACAACTTAGACAAGGTGTTCCGGGCTTCAGTCGGTGTAACATGGCACACGACAATATGCATTACTGTGGACTAGGTTTGACACTCCTAGGGGATATTCATAAGATAATTCTCATTTTTTACAAACCATAATGAAGTATTTATGAGTAAATATTTCCCCAAAGAATTTTTTTTTGATTATTTATTAGATATGATTTTTTTAATTTATGTTATGCATTTTAAAAGTATTTAATTATGCATTGCAATTCATGACTTAATCTAATATATTCCAATGTTTAGAAAAGACACCTAATGGAAGGAATGGAAACTATTTGAACAAACACAATCTATGTAGGGATTTCCCTCATATGCATGATAATGATAGTGTATAAGGTGATATAACTAGTGTTTCATAGAATATAATAACACTGGTACAACTAACTCAGGTTATGAATAATAACCATACCCATATGGAGCAACCTAATCAAAAATGTGGGTGATCAATGTTAGATCGATTCAAGAGATACCATACTCCAACATTTAATGGGACAAGAAATCCATTTGTAGCTGAGTGGTGGATAAGTTCCTTAGAGAAAATATTTCTTTCATAGGGGAGTAAAGAGAGGGAAAATGTTTTTAGGGAAATATTTCATCTGTCAGAAGATACAGATCAATGGTGGTCATTAATTCAAAATAAGAACGAGAATGAAGAGTTAGAATATATGTAATGGAGTGAATTTAATAAAATATTCCTTGAAAAAAAATTCTCTATGATAAATTAATGAATATGTATATGCCATTTATAGGTCTACGGTAGAATGTGGATGAAAATTTTGCATAGTATAATTCTATCTTTATAAGTCTAGCAAGGAATGTTTCACACTACACACATAACCCAATAAGTAAGTCTGATCGATTCATTTCTTGGTTCAAAAAAGTCATCTGAGGGAATTATTATCCCAATATTTCTCATCATACTAAAATATTGTCTAATGTACAATCAAGAAAAAAATACTTCTCTTAGACTTATAACATTAGAGTAACGAAAGATAAGAAGAGGGACATTTAATACACTAAAAAATGAATGAATGGAATGAATTGTAAATTTTACATTCCAACTAATTGTAATTGTGGGAAGAAAATCCTAGGTACTTTCCAAAAGGGGATGAGAGTCTGTTACAAGTGTGGAGAAAAAAGAACACCATGCTCATGATTGTAAGGGGAAGTAAGAAGCTATAGATTATTAATGATACATTTTTAAGGATATGTAAAATTATATAAATTATTTTTCTAATCATCAAGGAACCTTTCCCCAAAAAAGGAAAAGTTATGAATGTCATGTTTTTGTGATCGCAACTATTGAGGTGGAATTTTCTAATGATGTGGGGCAGGTATTTTATTTATTCCCTCAAATTTATCCAATTCTATTTTTGATATTTAATCTTATCATTTTTTTATATATTCCATGTTTTCATTAAAAATTAGATGTTTCCAATTCACATTAATATGTGAGTTTTCAATAATTCCCCCTAAGTGATTCCTAATTGGGACACAGATGTGTTAGGAAGGTCCCATTATGGAATATAAACATGCTTTATCTATTTAATTTATCTTCATACCTATGGTTTAATTTGATATAATCCTTGTTATATATTTTCTATCAAAATATGATGCAAAAAATTTATTTCAATAAGACGGATGTTATGATTTTTTGAGGAAGATGTATAATTTATTTTCCTTTAAGTATAATCTTCATCATTTGATTTTTATCTTGTTCCACCTTTTATAGATTTTATAAATATAATTCATCCATAAGAACTGAAGAAAAAATATAATAAACTTTAAATTGAGTATGTACCTATTGTAAAAGAATACATTTATGCATTTGTAGAGTTTTTAATTGGAAGTCCTCTAGAGAAAGGCATTGAGTTTTATATTGATCAATTCACGGATGTTAAGAAAATATCCAAAACTCTTTATAGAATGGCCATTGTGTAATTTGTAGAGATGATAAAACAAGTAGGGTAGTTGATAAATAAGGGATTTCTTTTCCAAAATGTTTCACCATGGGGATCCCTAGATGTTTTTGTTAAAAATGAAGATGAATCAATGAGACTGTGTGTTGAGTATAGATAAATCTATGTGATTACTATAAAGAAAAATTATCTTATTACATGGATGGATTATTTGTTTGATCAAATTGATGGAGCATATTTTTTTTAAGATTTACCTTCATTCCAGATATCAAAAAAAAATTGTTATACAGGAAGATATTCTGATGACAACATACTAAAATGGGTATGGGAATTATGCGTATATAGTATTGTCATCAGGAATTACTAATGCACCCTCTATTATCATGTATCTAATGAATAAATTTTTCATGTAATAACTTGATGTTTATTTAGTATTTATTTTTGATATCTTAGTATAATAATAAATCTATGAAGAACATTAGAATGACTTGAAGATTGGGAAGAAGTCTCTTAGATGAAATAAACTATATGGGATTTTTTGAAAGTGTGCGTTTTATTTTATGTAAACATTTTTCATTGTCATATGATCTCCAAGGATATAATATTTATTCCTACTGTATAGACGATGTAAATCCTTGAATTCCTAGCATCGATGAGTCTAACCAAGTTATGCATTTATATAGGTTTAATAGGTTACTATTGGCATTTCATCCATATTTTTTAATTGGTAAACCCATTAACAAATATTAGACCTAAAGTGGTTAAATTCAATTGGGAAAAAAGTGTAAGAATATTGTTTTGAGGAATTTAAGATATGATTATTCATTTATCTTATCTTATCTTTACTATTTGATCGTAATGGAATTATGATTTATAGTGATGTATCAAGGAAATTAATTGGTTGTCTTCTTATGAAAAACGATTGGGTTATTTCATATTCATCAAGGAATTTATAAATTCATGAAACAACAACCCAACTCATGATATTGAGTTAGAATCATTAATCATTGCTCTAAATATATGAGGACACAATCTCTATGGATGAGGAAGTTAGATATATACTGATAATAACAGTTTGAAATATATTTTCTCATTGAAACAACTCAACATCATACAAAGGATATGGCTTGAGCTACACAAGGATTATTAATGTATAATAGACTACCACCAAGGGAAGGAAAATAAGTTATCAGATTATCTATGTTGGAATTACAATGGTGTTCTATATAGAATGGGAGCTGAAAAGGATCATATGTTTATGGATCTTGTAATGATGGATTTTGGAATTATCATAGAATGTGAAACATACATACTTTTGAAATGGTTTCCAAACTATCATTACTAGAATGAATAAAATGTTCTTAGTCTAATGATAAGGATTTTAGAATGAAAATTAATGTTGTGAATGATGGGAGGCTGATTAAATTTTTATTTGAAAAAGGAATTTTATATTTGGAAATATTATTTTTTCTGTCGATACATGAGAAAAAATTTAATTATTAGATTATAATATTATCAGTAATTTCTCTATACACCCTAGTAGCACTAATATGTATAGATATTTGAAGGAATATTTCTGATGGGACAATATGAAGATGGATATTGCTTATTATATATCAAAATGTATGGTATGTCATTAGGGGAAGGCTGGAAGACAACATCCTAGAAGTGTCTTGCCACCTCTTCCTATACATCTGTGGAAAATGAATTATAATAAGATGTCTTTTGTCATAGGTATACCCAATACCGCTATAATAAATGAAGTGATGTGGGTTATCAGTGATTTTCACAAAAATATCATAACATTTTCATACTATAACAGAACATTTACCACTAGAATTACTAAAATTAAATTATATTAAGGATGTTGTAAGACATTAAGTTATATCCCATTCAATTTTTTTTGACTGCGATCCTCATTTGACATCATGTTTTATGAAATTTATTCATAATGAAATTGATACTGAGATTCCTTTGAGAAATACCCAAAACCCCCAAGCAAAAGTATAATCAGAACAGACTATTCAAATCTCAGAAAACATGTTGAGATCATCCTCACTTGATTTTCATGGTGTGTATGATAAATATTTACCTATAGAATAATTTTCATATAACAATATCTTCTATTCATGTATTCGTATGGTACCATATGAAGCATTATATGGATCGATATGTCGTACAACAACTTGTTGTGATGATGTTGGTGAAGGAAAACATATAATCCCAGAACATGTTAGGAAACAACAAAAAAGTTGAAGATTATCCAAACCCATATCAAAACAGCTCAATGTATGAAAAAGAGATATGCCAATTAAAAAATGAAGGATTTATGATTTCATATAGGATATCATGTTTTTATGAAGGTATCTCTATGGAAACTTGTTATAAGGTTATGTATGATGGGTAAATTAAATCCTAGGTACCTCAGACCTTTCAGAATTCTTGATCGAATTTGAGTTGTAGCATACAATTTGGTAATTCCGCCTAGCATCTCCAAAGATCGTGATGTGTTTCAGATATCATTGTTAAGGATACACATGACAGACCTAATGCATATACTCACCTATGATGAAATAGAACTTGAATATGAATATTTTTATTGTGAAGTTCCAATCAAGATTCTTTATACTAGTGAATAAGTGTTGAGAAATCAAACGATTGGTCTCGTAAATGTTCTTTAGAGAAACTATAAAATTGAAGAGGCAACATGGGAACCTGATGAAATTATGATGTAGAACCACAAAATATATTTATGTAGGTATATTCCTAAAATTTGGAGGGGGAAATTATTTGAAGGTGGAAAGAATTTAACACCCCATGCTTCAAGGGTAGTCTTCTTTATGAATAATTCAATAACTTGCACTGCATGAAACACCGAGTTTAAATGCACAATGGCCTATCAAACAAGGTATTTAAAAATAGGTTATGAATTGTATTAACCCCATTAGAATATTTATAAATTTTATTTTTCAAACAGATATTGTTTTTTAATTCATAAAATCAATTTTATCTTAGGGTGAAATTTTGGTAATTTTCTGAAAAGTTTCAATTTTTCATGAATAGTAAAAATTACTACATTGATTTTAAAAATTTACTATTTTATTAAATAATTATTTCACTATAAATTTACATTTAATTAACAATAGATAATTAAAAAACATATCAATCAAATTATGTTCATTGTAATTATTTTATAATATAGATAGATAAAATTTTTTATTTAACTCTTGAACATCTCTTTTACCCACCATCAAACCACATCTACGAGATTTTTATTAAACATAATTCTACCTCTTCTATGAAGTGAATTTAGAAAAATAGATATAGGTTCGAAATATGTATGAAATTTTTTGAATAATAGGATCAATGTTTTTTGTAGAATAGTATGTTTGGAATTTTATTTACCACGGTTAAAGTTCAATAGGGTTATAAAAGAAAAAAATAATATTTAATAATATAAAATTTCCCTAAAAAATGAAATATTCTCTTTTTATAACTATATATTGACCAAATTCAACATTATGTCTTAAATGTGATCTTTTTTTATGTCACATGATTAAAATTAAGAAATTTATTATATTTTATTTAATGAATAGTTAAAAATTTTATTTCAAAATTATTATGACAATAAAATTTTTGGTTTAAAGATATTTATGTGATTTAATCTAAACAAATAGTATTTATAAAACTGATAGAATTATATATATAATGGTAATTTATCAATAATTTTAAGAAAACATAATTAAATTAAATTGTGACCTAATAATGATGTAGTAAGTGATTAGTTAATTGAGATATCTAATAAATGATGTTAAAAATATTAAAATTAATATAATATTACTTAATTAATGACATAAATGAATTTAATAGATAAAATATACATTATAAGGAAAATATTTAAGTATTGTTTCGAAATTATCATGATGGTTTGATATTTTTAGAAATGAAAATACTGAATATAATCAAAATAGATATAAATGATACTTTAAAATAAATATTATTTTATTAAATTTTAAAAAATTCCTAAATATATATTGTTTCTAAAAATAATTAGGACTATTTTATATATGTCATAAATTTTAAAATTTGGGTTCGTTGGGAATTTCATTGTAACCATATTAACCTTATTGTATAAAAATACTTGTAGACACAATAAGAGTTAAACTGTTTAACTAAGGTTTATTCCCAAAAGATATTCATATGTTTGTGAGATAAACATCTATATATATCATAGGTTTGTATTATTTATAATAATGATAATATTATCCTCTAAATAATATTATTTGGATCTATTTGAAATGAAAAATAAATTTATAACAATTTATTAGTTTTGAAGTTTCCAAAACCCCCACTCCCATCTCTTATAAAAGGAAACCTCTCCATCTATTTTTATCACAACTCTAACGCATATTTACTCGGATAGAACCCAAAAAAAGAACCTCAAATTTCATTTTTACTTCATCCTTTTGGACATAATAGGATGAAAATTTTCCTATGGATTCATTTTGTTCAAAAGAAAAGGAGACTCTCAAAGAAGATGTAATTTTTTTACAAATTCCATTCAATTTATTATCTTCTTCTACTTTGTCATACTATGTAGGTTAAATAATAAAGTAATAAATCCAATATCAACTACATTGTCATATTTTATTATGATTATGGAAAATTTTTATTCCTCTTTCTATCCATCTTATGTATAACAATATCACCATGTGTGATTACATAAGGACGTCCATCTACACATTGTTGTATGAGTTGTTACTCAACACTACAAAATTTTGACGGGTATAATGATAATAAATATAAATATAAATAATTAATATAACATGATAAATACTATTTATAATTAATATGAAATCATATTCAATACCAATTAACCATTACGAGAATGATATTATTTCCCGTGCATAAGTATGACTTACCATCTCCACGATGTTGTGAGATTCATTCTATAAGTTAAACATTCAATAATGACTATAAAATTTATATTATGAGTTAAAATAATGATTATAAACTTTATATCATTATAAATATTGATAAAATATATCAAATCCATAAAAATATTGTCCTAGACTACAAAACATGTGTATGAAAATGAAGTACTTCACACCTGAAACAATGTTAATGCTGAAATATTATTAACAAAACAATATAAGATAATCATATATAATATAATAAATATCGATATAGTTTTAATACAATTTAATAACCCAATTTATCCATTAAACATGAGGTTAAATCACCCTTTATTGATGGAAAGTTAAAGGTAATGGTTAATTTTTCAATCTCATTATCTTTTTAGGAAATTTGTACATATATATATTTTGGGACATCGGTATCATCCATGACCATGCATCTTAAAATGTATTTAAATATATCATTGAAAATTTATAATATTTATTTTATCCATGTTTGAATTTTTATATTATGTTTTCAAAGTAACCTTTTTATAGTTTTCCAAACAAGGTACTTTATGAACATTTAAAAAAATTACGGAATTAATGTTTTTCTAACTTATAAATAATGAGAGAATATTTTCTTTAATTAAAAATCCTTAACATTTTGAATATTCCATTACATAATTACAAGGTTATTTAAATAATAAATGTTTTCTTTTATAAATTTTTTGGCTTTTAAATAATTTCATTGTAGATGTGATATCTCTCTAAAAAACTATTAATGATTTGATTAGATTATTTTCATCTGTGAGAACATAATTTTTTGGATTTTATACATAATTGAGGTTGATTCATTGTTTTATAATATTTTATATTTTATTTACGATTTTGCGAAATTTTTTACTCTATATGTGCTATTTTTATACCATTCTTGGTTTATAGTTAAATTAATACTTTTTAGTATGCATGTTTTAATATAATTTTTTAAGTTATGATTCAAGAATTTCATATAAGGAATTATTTGGACTAAATAAGTGAAAGGATGGTCCCTCTACAGCTCCCTGATGCATTGGTTGGTCTCATGAGACAATCTAGTGTCTTGGGATGACACCTTAATGGTATGGTTATGATGTTCATGATTATTCATTCCCACATTATGAGTTTTGTTGTTGATATTGTATGTGATTATCTGACTAGTATGATTTCAATGTGAATGTTTAAATATCATTATTTGAGTTATTATTTCAATATTTTTCATTATATTATGTTTAAAAGTCTTATGTTTTTGTATTATTACTTTATTCAAAAGTATAAGAGTATTTATGATAGTTTACTCAATATTTCTTATCGTTAATGAGCATCAGAGCTCACCCCTTTCTTATGTTTCATTTGACCCCATGTTATTAAAGAAATATATTATTACCGAATTGTATGGATAATTGTAATATATGATTGTTTTTAATGGAGACACTATGTTTTTTTTATTTCAAGATGTAACGTAATACTGGAGTTTGTATCTAGTATTTATAAGGACACTAAACTGATCAGTCCTTTTGAATTTGACATCTACTAATCATGATAATGTAATAAAATAAAGAATAGACTCTATACAATAAGGGTTTAGAATTTTCATAAAAAGCTCAAGGAAATTGTTGAAAAGGTGAAGACCTTTCAGAATCTTGTAAGGGTTGCCCAAATATGATAGAAGATCTACGCAAACATTCATAAACAAGATAATGATTTTGAGTTTGTAAATAAGGAATTTCTCTTCATATCTACGTGGAAGAGATTTATGATATTTGGTAAGAATGGAAATCAATATACAAGGTATATAAACTTATTTTATATTCTAGATCACATTAGAGTTGTTGAATTTGGACTAGCAATACCATCGACCATGTCTCAAGTACATGATATATTCCATGTAACCCTCCGAAGGAAGTATATACCAAATATCTCAATATTACTAAATTCAGATGATATAAAATTGAAATATGATCTCACATATGAGGATAATCTAGTGAAGATATTGGATAATAGAGATAATTTCATATGCAACAAGACCACTCACCTACTTAAAGAACTAAGGTCGAACCACAAAAATAAGGACCTGACTTGGGAACCATAGGATGTCATGAATGAGATATACTATCACGTATTTTGAATATATTAAGTAAAATGAAATATCATGGGTGAAATTTCATCATTGGGAATGAATGTAACACCCATACATTTTTTATTAAATATTTCTCAGTAAATAATTTTATATCCTTAATAGTTGGTGTTTCACGCAATTCTGAGTCTAAATGAATTGTGATATAATTTTAATATACTATTATTCTAATAGTATAGTTATAACATATACAATTAATTCACATCTATTAATAATAATTACTATATTATGAAATATATTTATTAATTATTATGAAATAAACACAATATTTTTTGTATGTTAATTTTATTCATAAGAAATATGTTCTCATAAAAAATGATGGTATTTTTTCTATAAGAAAATAAATATAATTAATTTCGAAACCTTTTGAAATTTTATCTGAAATAAAAACCACAATTTATAATTCTGAATTTAATTTTTTTAGGATGAATTTATTGGTTATTCTGAAAACATTCATATTATAATTAATGTTTAAAATATAATGATTTAGATTGAAAACTAAAATATATTAAATAATTTAGAAATTATATTTTTAATGATTATTTTGAAACTATAATTTTTTAATTTTTATTATATATAATATAGTTTTAGTATTTCAATAATTTTTATACTTGAATATAGTATAAAAACATTTAATACATAAAATGAATTTTTTTCGAAAAATAGTTTTTTGTTGAAATTTTCTAGTTTAATATTAAATTAAATCATTAAAAATATATTTTTTTTATTTTGAAAAATGTATTCCATATTTGGAATGTTTAGGTATAAATATATTAAATTGAAACTTCTATGTTTCAGTCAATTTGAATAGTTACCTTAGTAATTATTATATAAAAGATTAAGGGGATGTCTGGTAATTAAGGGCGGAAAATATGATAAATATTAAGAAATGTCCATAATACAATCCATGTTTCTATATGTGGAATAATATTCAACCATAATCATACACTTGTATAATTAATGACATTTTATGGCCACTTGGTTGATCTTAAGTCCCCCATAGTATTTTATTAAATGAAAAGTCAAACTATTAACACTATTGTATTTTATTAGTATAACATTTTTAATATATGGTCATATAAGTTATATATTTCACATTAAATATTATTTTTAAATATAGAATAATTATATTAATAAGGGTTTTTTATTTTTAAATTTTTTGAAGAAATTATTATCTTAAATTCTTACACAATAATGTTGTTGAAATTATAAAAAAATAGAAAAATAAAATATTATATATTATATATATTACAAAAAATATGTTTTTAGATATTTAAGGTCATCCTAGAATTATATATATTACTATGACATTTCTATGATATTATAAATTAGATGGTTCACGTTTTTGTTATTGTATTTATGTTTTTAATGTCATTGTAATTAATGGAATCCAAATTGATAAAAATTTACATTTTCTAGATTTATAATTTATAAAAAATAAGAATATAATTAGATATGTAAAAATAGTATAAGACATTGTATAAAAGTTAACGTTATGTTCCTTTATAGGACATTTTTAATAATTATTATCTTTAATATTTTTATTATATTTTAATATTTTGAGAAATATAAAAAAACCCATCTCCTCCCATTAAAAATACCTTCCCTTCTCCTAGAAACATCCAAGCCAAGATGAAATAAAAATATCTTAAAAAATATCGGATGCCAACTCTTTACATTGTCCAATTCTTATAGTTTCAATATGTGACCAATTACACATTCCTCAATGGGTTCTTCAATGAGGTTATATTAAAGAGGTATCAGTCTCTAATTTTTTCTATTAATTACTTTTATTTTTCATCATTTTCCGTACATCATTCATCCATAAATGTAAATCAACCCCAGTATTATGTATATAATTTAATTATATGTTGATAAATGATAATTTTCTTTCTATTCCTTTTTCCAATCTACTCTTATTAGAAAAAATCAACCCATTGTCTAAATTATGGCAGTTAACAGTATCCTAGGATAACGAGTATTCATTTTCCATTACCCCCATCTAGGCTGGTATTAGAACTATTATTATGGTTTAATAATATTTTAATAAGAATATTATAAATTATTTAAAGGTCTAAAACTAATATATATAGGAATAATATTAAATCAAATAATTCCAATGTGTGATGATTAGAAAAAACAAAATTTAAATAACCAATTATCAGTAAAATTTTGTCAAATAAATCTTTCCCATATATATAAAAATACTATACTTGGGAAATTTTTATGATTATTTATGTGTATTAATTCAATTTTATTTCTCATCTAGAATAATATTTCCATTAACAAATAAACATCCATAATTATGAACAAGTAAAATGACCATTAAGCCTTTAAACGAAACTAGTGAAACAATGATATTGACACATATAACTCCTTAAAATGACTATAAATGATTTTAATAAAATGAAAATAAATAAAATTAATGCTTAAGAGGTTATAAATTGTTAACTTAATAAACCTAATTTTATCATTCATTATGTTATGTGAATTTGAAGAACACAATCAGACATAAGGTAAGTGGCCTCTCCGAACCACCACATTTCCTTTGGGTTGTGATTTCACAGTAATTTCCTCATGTTATCCCTTAATTATTCTAATATACATATTATATAAAATTTATAGATGTTCCCAAAAATGTATATATACATAAATTTATCTTTATTTTATATTGAAATGTGTGTTTTGAATGGTTCTATTCATGATTTTACTCAATAAGAAAACCCAATTAAAGGGAAATTTTCCATTTATAACTCATTTATAAGTGCATTAAATAAACAATTTTAATTATTTAAATTATTTTCTATAATAACACAATTTTTTATTTAATACAATGTTATTTTATTTTTCATTTTATGTAAATAATTATACCATTATCCTCTTTAATGTTTATTTATTCTTTTTTATATTACTAAGATTTTAGTGGCACATTTCTATAGTCAACTAGCCACTATTTTTCATGTTTTCGCATTAGTTGGACATGATAAATCTTGATATATTTTCATATTTCATTTTTTAATTTCCATGAACAACATAAATCACTTATTTCATGGATAACATGGTGATACACCCTTTGAATTTTCTTTATGATGAGAATAAAAAACCATGTTCTTTCCATGGGAAACAATTATTATTCCTTATGTTTGATTTCAATATTTAAAACATAAAGAAATTTAAATAGTTGGATGAGTGTTCCCATATATCACTAGAATAAATTTATTACAGATTTATTCTCATGGTAAATAATGTATGGTTTTAGGGATAAAACTTTATACATTATGGGACTCTATCCACTCTGTAATATAGTCTTAGCAGTTAGCATTGACTTATGATTATGTCTGTTTATATTTTACTACTTCGTTCATATGTTTCCATGATCACACGATTCCATGTTATATATTTTATTCATACATATTTTTATTAATCATATATTCCTTTTATATTATCATGTTATGGTTTCTATATCATGTTATATTCTTCATTCCTATGTTTATTCCCTTACTAGGAATATAATAACATCCTTTTTGACTATTTATTCCCATGGTTAGACTATGATGTTGTCGGGTCACAAAGAGATTTAGTATCACAATATGATGATTTATAAAATTTTTTTTTATTATTGTTATTTTTTTTTCTAATTATATACATATTCTTCCAAATACAACTGACTTTTCTATCCCATGTTTTTATTTCTAGAATAATTATTCATAAAACTATATAATAATATGTTTATAAGTCTTGGGTAACTATTCTCGGCATGATTTTTACTATTTCAACTAAAACTAACATTGGAATTATCAAAGTCAATTCCCTAATCCATGTATATTTATTGATAATAAATGGAATGATCCTCAAAAACATACAAAATATGAAATAAAATATGTTATCACAACTACTTACGTGGATCATCAAAACAATGTAGTGATATGTATACTAGTTTTACATTATTGAATAAAAATTAAATTTTTTTATATTTCCATACATTATTTTATATCTTTCAAATTTAGTAGAAATATAAAATAACTACCTCAAACATTGTTTTCTATCTATCTACTAGAACATAAATTGGAGAAATTATATCATCCCAAGTAATAAAACCCACTATTCAATATTTGTGAATCGAACCTCTAAGAATGTACTCCCCCCATCCATTAGTAAAGTGTAATTCTATAATTGGAATGTGATGACTATCCATATATAAATAACATTAATTATGCAGAGTTCTATTTCACTCTTCACATCTTAATCCATCCAATATTATAGTAGTAGTGTAAAGAGGTTGATTACACCCCCTTTGGATTATTCGTTTCAAGTGTTAATATATTGGATTATGAGAATTCATATTTATTTCAAATGAATGAGACCATAAGGAGAATCAGTGTCAATGAAATGTTCATTATCAGTAACTAAAATGATCTTTTCCCAGATTAGTTTCATAGTCTTCCACATAACTGATAGGTTAAATTTTCAATTGAATATATACATATTTCTCTTATGACATCCTATACTCCATGTAAAATGGAAACCATTGAGTTAGTAGAACTTGTGATTCAATTATAATAGAGTCTAGAAAATGGTATTATATACCCATGCTCTTCATCGTGGGATGTACCAGTCCTCTTATTTGAGAATAACAATGATTCATTGGGCCTATACATTAATTATTATGAACATATTAAAATAATGATATAAAAAAAAGTATGGAATGGCACAAATTAGTGATTTTTTCCATCAATTATGTTGGATCCAATATTTATCTAAGTTGGGCCTTTAGTCAGGATATCACCCATTAAAGGAGAATAAGAAAGATATTCCCAATAGAACCTTTTGAATGAAATATGTAAACAATAAGTTCATTTTGATTCTATATAGATCCCTTAATTCTCTATCAATATTTATGTATAAAATGAATAATGTATTTAAATATAATGTAATCAAATTTTTGTTAGTATTTATAGAAGATATTTGGATATAATATAAAATAAAGGAGATGTAAGAAGAGTATTTTAATAGTAGGATAAAAAATTCAAAAGGAAAATCCATATGAAAGGAAAAGTAAATTTTAGTTATTGATATAAAATGTATCAATCATGTGGATTGTTATCCCAAAAAAGGTTATATCTATGGACCCTTCGAAGGAAAAAAAATTTGAGTATTGGACAATAACAACATCTCTATAGGTAATATATTGTGTCCTTTGACATGATGTGTATTACCGATGAGTTTTTATCAAATCAAAATGATTGTCAAACAAACTAACCAGGATTACCCAATAGGGATTAATGAGATTATAGAATTATATATATGAAGAGAGAATGATGGAATTAAAAAAATTTCTTATCATTGCACAAATCCTCAGGCTATAATTATGTGTGGAAGTCTTTTGGGTATGAAATTATGTTTTAAAGAATGTGTTTGAATAATGAACATAGGATAACTTTATTTATCCACATAGGGAGAATGAAAATGTATCAGGACCTATGAGGGAACTATTGTTTTTCCAATATTAATAAGTATATCTCATAGTGTACACATAAACAATGGTATGTGAATAGGTAAAGGTTTAATAAAAAACCATTTGATGGGGTGGTGAAAAAATTATCAATACCTTTATAGAAAACGAAAAACATCACAATAGACTTTTCAACTGATATTCTGAAAAAAATAAGTGGAGATGATTCTATATTTGTTGTGTTTGATTAACATACATGTAATTATCACTTCAAATATATTTAAGAAGACTTATCACTCCATCAACATGAATGGATATATAGAAGAGAAGTGGTGATGTTGTATTGAACACCACAATCATTTGTATTTTACTGAGATCAGAGATTTATAAATATATTTTTGAGAATTCTTCAACATGATCAAAACACTAAATTGAAATTTACTATATCATATAATCCCCAAACCGATGCCCAATCTTGGAGGACTATCCACACACTTGATGAGATGTATAGAGCATTCTCGATGGAATTTATTGTGGGATGGGATCAGAATCATACAATGCCATACTTCTCTTAAAATTATACATTTCATTCCAAAGTCCAAATATTTTATTATGTATCACTTTATTAGAAAATATATATAACACAAAAATTATTGGTTGATGTTTCTAAAAACAACCTATTCGGGACATAAAATGTTAGAGGTGATGGATTAAAAGGTCAAGAGCATTCCCCACCACATTAATTCATCTAAATGACGATATAATAACTATTACTCAAACCATAAATATGTAATAGATTCTGGGGTTAATGAAATGGTTCTCCTCAGTATATTTTCGTGGATGTGAATCATGAAATTTGGGGAGAAGGGAAACCTTTTCTCTAGGTACATTACCCAATTTTTGATTTTTGATCATGTTTCAATTGTATCTTATCTGTGATCACTCCCACCCGACCTTTATCAACTTCATGATATATTTTATGCATTTATATTAGTTCACTAACATGTAAAGAATTTGTAAGAGGTATATATGGAAACTAATATCTCTTTTTGAGAGTAACCAAGGATGATTGTTGACAAAAGAAATAATGTTTTATGATATATGACAACTCACACATTCAATGTAGTATGGTGAAACCATAAGAATGAAGGGAAAAATATTACCTAATGGAATTGATACAACGAACATTATCTCACAAATTATAACAGTGTATTATAAAACACAATTTAGAGTTTGATATTACTTAATGGATGCAAAATGTATCAACACATAATTCTATCAATTGAATTCCATTATAAATATATTATGGTATCATATTTACTAACGTAATAATCTGTAATACACACACACCACTCAATAAAACCAACTACATGTTATTATAAAAATGCACAATAGATAAATAGAGAGGAAAAAGTTTCATTCGAAATGAAATTATAATAGTGGGAAAAATTATTAATAAGGTAAAAATAATAGGAAAATAGGGATATCTATAATCCCGCAAAATAGTCAAACTAATTAATAATGCACTAGAAAAGAAGAAAAATATTATTAATGAATTATTTATTTTGGAAATTTTTATTTATATATATATATACTTGAGGGAAAATAATATTAAATGAATAATGAATGAAATATGTGGTATTTTTTTGGAATTATGGAACCCATATAGTCTTTACAAATCATTCTTTTGGAATTGTAATATCAAAATCGTAATTGTAAAATTATTTTTAGAATATAAATTTGAAAAATTGGAATTGAAAAAAGTTCATTAGAATATTATCATCACATGTGGAAGTGTATAATAATATTTACATATCACAAATAATTAAAATATTATATATTTAAATCATAGTTAAATTAAATAAATATAGTTATAATGAAAAATTAAGTGCTTGTATTTTTATAAAATATAATTTTATTAATTATGAGATTATAATAAATATAATTATTCAAAAGAAATATTATTTTCAATATATGAATTTATACATTAATATCATGTTTCATTTAAATGAAAATATAAAATTTGAAGGATAGAAATTACATTTTCAAAGAGTCTGAAAATTGATAATAATATTATAAGAAGTAGTTCTTAAAAAACTGATTATTTATTTATAAAATTAAATGCATCATATTTATAAAAGTATTTTTATAAAATATTTATAATTTATCTAATCAAATATTAATTAAAAATTATGGACAATTTTTTAAATTTTTAAAAAATTCTCGAATTTTGGTAAATAGTGAAAAAAGAAAAAATAACCATATTTAAAATTTTATGCTAAATAAATTAATTTTGTAGTCATGGGTGATATATGAACCCATTATTAATAACTCACAATCACTATGTAATTTATATATCCAATATAATCAATATTATTTTTAGTTTCAAGTGAAAAATTTAATCTAATGATTCTAATATTAAAAAGAGACCCTGTGATCCCCTTATAAGTAGCACCCATCACTAAATATTCTCCTCATAAATTTTATGACATTTCAGTTTCCAAATTAAATCCCATTTCCCTTCCAAACCCTCTTCCCAATTATCATTTTTTTATGTATCATCATATGTCAAATCTAATGTTCCTCATATTGATTCCTATGATGGTACATCTAAATGATATGGTAATTCCCTCAACAGATTCTTTCAAATTTTTATCATCCTCATTCTTCTTAAAAAATTATTTCAATTTGGAATAATAAATTTATTATTATATATATAATGTAATTATAGTATAATAGTACAATATAAACCATACACCATCTTCTTCTCCCCATTTTTTCAAAACAAAAAACCATTGTAAATATTAGGTTGGTTCACCACCTCAGTGGATGATGTGTTTTTTATTACAATGTAAATATGAAGATAAAATTCTCTCATAATGGATTAAAATTATTTAAATATTTATATTACATATAATACACATTTTTAATTTATATGTGTCCACCATATTAAAAAACAAATTTAGTTCATTCTAATCGATTCACAGAAAACATAAACTTATATCATTATTGTTTTAACTAAATAGATGATCCAAAAATTAGAAAAATGATATATTTTAAAAAAATCAAAATTTTAAATTAAATGATTAAAATTTCATTAAAATATATTTTTTAATCATATTTGACAAAAAATTCTATAATTATCCAAATAAAATATATGAGAATGGAATCAAGACACGAACACCAAAAAAATAACGAAATTGAACATAATATCTCATTTAAAAGGTAATAAATGAATATATTTATTTTATATTATAAAGAATATAGAGTTAAAAGGTTCTACATTATTTAAGAAATGAATTTAATTTTATTTTCAAGGATTTTATTTTCATGTGTTGAATAATTTAGGAATATAAGGAATGATATCTCTATGAACAAACTTCATCCTTTTGTTTTGACCTTTTTATCACTAACTCACATTATATATCTATTTAATGTTATGGAATAAAAATAATTTCTATATATATGTCTCTTAAAAATATTAATATCTTATTAATCATTCCTTTAATGTGGAAAACATTCATTAAAATAATTTTTCAAATGCCTCCATTAAAATCAAACACGATTAATGGGAAATATTCTATCTATTCAATAATTATTATTTAATAATCCTTTAATTAGATTATTCCAAAATGAAAGAGAGTTCAGTATACCTCTTATTTTATCCTCAGATATTAAATTTAGTAATATTTGATTCCTTATTCTCTTTGTACTCAATATGAAATTTCCATTCATTATGATATGATGCAAGATTATGTAAACCATTGATAATTATTTTGATAATGTATTATGATTAATATCCTTTTAGGGAACATATAATAATTTTCATGTTATGTTGGGTGGGACCATGTAAAGTTAAAATTTATAACGTAATGTTTTTGTCAAATGGAATTTTATTTATGGGACTTAGTAGTAAACCAAATCCATGGTGGGACTCCGACCACAATTTGATGCTTTCATGGAAGACATCCATAAATTATGATTATTTGATGAATTATATTTCAACCATAAAACAATGTATCCATGATCTAATGATATCATGGACTTCATGTACTAATACATAGTCATTATCCTTAAGCAATTCATTTATGACAACTTGTATATCATAAAACTCAAATTTTGTTATTTTTACAATATTTGTTCACTTAATGTTATTTCCCTATCAACCATAGATTTTGTGTTTTCCTAAGACTATCCTATGTAATTTCAAGATATAAAATGGTTTTAGGAACTCATTAATGATATTAAAAGGAATATGGATTATTTTCGTTTCACATTACAATTTTCCGTAACTAGTCCCCCAGAGAGTCTTGGAATCTCAAACCTCAACTTGTTTTTATTAGATATTTACTTTAAAAATCTTGTAAAAACATGGTTTAAATAAATTTTTCACTATAAGGATATCATAAACAATGTTAAAGTAAAATAAACCATGTCATGGAATTATAATTTATATATTTTTACATTATTGGGTTTGTATTTACAGTATATTTTTTAAAGGATATGTAACTCTTTTAAATTGGTTAGGGAGAATAATATGAAAAAATTTAAACAAACAAAAATGAACAGACATGTTATTAGTTATGAAATATTTATGTCATATTATTTATACGAAAATTATTTTATATAGAAAATATATGGTTACTATACTTTTTATTTACTATTTTATTTTAATTATAAAGGCGTAAAATAGTATAAATAATGTAAATAACAAAACATGATTAAGAATACAGTTATTATTCAAGGGTTGAAATAGATGTGATTAGTCATGGTATAAAAAATATTATAGACAATAATAACCTTTTATATCATTGTTAAAATATTCACATAAACCTTTTGAAACAATGAAATACACAAAAAAGGATCAACCCTTTATTGGGTCCATATTATGATAATGAAAACAATACTATAGTGGAACATCTTATACACCAAATTCTTTAAAATGGATAAATACATATATAAAATAATAATTTCTATTATTTATTTTTTGGTACCTATGAATTTTTTTTCCCATTCATATTTTATAAGGTGAAGTGGAATAATGGTTGAAACTACTATGTAATGTATGAAAAAAGGAATAAATTTACTCCATGAAAATAGAGAGGTTTTAATAAATATAAATAAATATATATTTTACCCATAATCTTCAAATAAATATTGGGTAATACATAATTTTTCCTATTAAATTGAAAAAAATATAACATTTCTTGTAAATTGATCTTAACAAGATATTCAATGTATTCCATCATTTTTATCGTTGTCCAGAAAATTAATATATGTCATTTCATTAGTGGATTATAAGAAAGACTTAATTAAATAATTAGTATTAATAGAACTTGATGGCTATATAAGGAATTGATTAGGAGGCATTAAGGTAGAGATAAAAATTAGAGACTCTCCCATTATCCATGGATTTGGTGATAATAAGAGGATGATGGAGTTTTTTGGATATTGAAATAAATAATTAAATGGATGAAAATATTTCCAATTACCTTAAAAATTATAATAAGCTGATCATTGGAAAAATCATCTAATGTAATAAAAAAATGATGTATGTCTATAAAAGTAATTTATAAACAAATTTTTTCTAAATTTATATTAATATATTGGAAAATATATTGGTGGAGTTACATATAATACACCATAAATAAGTTTATTTCTAATTGAAAAGTGTTTTTATAATTGAATATAGTTCATTAGATCAAGGAATAATGAGTAAAACTGATGTTATCAACCTCTAAAAGCATTGTATCAAATAAGAGTTTTTGAAATTTCATGTACTAAATTTGATGATGAAAATAATGTGGTAAAAGGTGAAAATATTATATAATCTAGAGCTAAAAATGCATTACCTGCTTATGGTTGTTTACATTCCACTATATCGTTCATGTTTTTTGGACTATTGAATCATTATCTCAACAATTAAATATTTAATTATTGGTTAAAATCCCCATTAGTGAAATTATTTCATCCATGTTATGAAACACTTTCGTAATATATATATTATGGATGATAATTCCTTATACTATAATGTTAATCATCCTTTTATAGAAATAAATGTGTTATTTGGAATGGAGTGTATATTTTAACATAAAGATAATATAAATTATAAGGATACAAAAATATTATTCCATATTAAAAATGTAATTAATATTTTCTATCACTATAAGGATTATTTTGTTAAAACTATAGAAACTACTTGTCTAAAATTGATCATAATATCCTATAATTAAGGTATTTTATCAAATGTGTAACAACTCTAGCTCGATCAACTGGACTCAAAACTTATAAATGTTGTATATTTTTATCAAAAAATGAAACATTAAAAAATACACAAAATTCATTGCAACAGATGACCTTATACCGGTATAGGTTCTAACGAATTAGATACATAGATTACATCTTTAAAAAAATGAAACAAACTGGGAAACATTGTATGCACTAACTCTGAATGTGAAAACATCCAACTAACATCCATGATACTTGTGAAAATATTTTTGAAACATAGGTTTATATAAGTTGTATAGTTAGAAAGTGTATTCGAAACAATTAATTAATCATTCAATACAATTCTTTAAAATGAAAATACATATGTAAAAAAAGATATTTTACAACACTTTGATATATTTATGAAACATTTGTTTCATAAAATAATTATAACTAAAAATATTTTGTAATTCTACTTCGAATGTAATAATTTTACAAGGGTAATTAATAAAACTTTTCAGACCATATTAAAATCCATACATAAGGTCATAAGTCATAGCATAGACTTATTGGTTCACTCCCTCAAACGTTTCATAATTCACCAGTACCAATATTTTGAAAACATTTTCACATGGACATTATTTTCACATTTTTACCCAAAAATTTACTATACTACTTATATGTTATTATTTTCCTCAAAAACATTATCATTTTTTCATATATCATCAATGCATTCTCAAGAGATTCGAAAATATATATAGGGAGAACACCTTTCATAAAATAACAATCTTTTATAAAAAAAATAAAAAAATTGATGGATTAATTTCTATATAAATGAATATTAAATAATAAAATAAAAAATTGGGAATAACACCGATGACTAGATTTCTAATCATATACATTCCCATACAACTGATCATTTTCGGTAAAACGTTAACTCCATCATTATTCAATAACTAAAATATTGTACAAGATTGTTGTTATTTAATTTGTCTCATATTTATATAAATTTTTTGTGCAAATGTAATAAATATATTAATTGTTTAGTATGTCGATATATATATATATTATTAAATAACAAAATGATGGATGTTAATTTATACACTTGGATATTGTGATCCCAATATTAGCATAAAATGTTTCTTACAAAAAATATCAATAAATGAAAAATTCACTCAAAACAAATGCATTCATGTATATAGATAAATAAATTTACATATAAATAAGAAAAAAATGACATAAGAAATTAATGATGTATGACCATAAGTCACAATAATCAAATATAAATTGAAATGTCACATATGTATTCATAAAACATAAAATTATCTTCTACGAGCATACGATATTCTATAATAATATACACATAAATTGATATACAAATGATATGGTATTCATACTACACAACATCATAGAAAAAATTCATATTTATTCAAGACATTGATATAAATATTTGTACCAAACAACAATCAAAACATTTTTTTGAGAAGCACAAAATACCATTTTCAAAAGAAGACAATTAATCTAATCACATCAACATATATTAAATCACGATTTGATAAAAATATTTAATTACATTTCGAATTTTAACATATTATTAAATCCTATTTTATGTATAATACTAAAGAAAATGCATTTTGTACTAGATTTAACTTCATTTTTATAAGTCATAAATTATGTAAATAAAAAAAATATTTTTGAATTTGAATACAGTATATATATAAATACCTTATAGAAGAAAAATTCACAACAAAATTTTGGAATAAATGATTATAATCCCATATAACTATATGATTTTGGAAGAAATATCCTTAAAATGAATTTTTTTTATCATATATGCAAATTGAATTTTAAAGATATGATCTTACATGTATATGTATATGTATATATATATGTATATGTATATGTATATGTATATGTATATTTATATGTATATGTATATGTATATCTATATGTATATGTATATGTATATGTATATGTATATGTATATGTATATGTATAAGTATTTCATTAAAAATTATTTATAAATAAAATAAATTGAACCCTTAATGAATTTCTATAGAAGATATGTAGTCTGTCAAAGTCATTGGCTTCGAACAGAAATAGAGTCCCAGTGGATTGAGAACCAGTTGTCCTCCTTCTTATGTGGACACTAAGATAAGGTTTTATAGACATTATCTCTACCGGGTCTACATCGAAACACACATCTATATTTTATGTAGGTAGAAAGTGGGAGAATAAATGAATAATATAGGTCTCACAAAGGAGGTAATAAAAACATATAGAAACATAAAGAAATAATGTCTAAAAACTCACATTTGGAGTAGACCCGAAGTGAATTTCATACGGCTATATTGTGATAGAAGCAAGATTCTAATGTTAAATGGTTAAGTATATGCATAAAACATATAAAAACATCCCCAAAACATGACCATAAACAATTTTACATATTTTCAACAGTATATATTCAAAAACTAATATCAACTATAGTTGAATCATCAGACAATAGATAAAAATAACACATCATTGAAAGTGATGGAAGAAAAATAAACAAACATAAGAGTTATCCAAATAAAAAATGGATACCATTACATCATATCTGGAAAATTGGATATCAAACTCGCACTATATCTAGAGAAATATGAAACACTAATTTATCTAGAAACGGAACTATAGCGGTCGAAACACCTTTCTCGCTGATGGACAGATGAAACTAAACTGAAGACTGCATCTGGTACCTCAAATAGGCTCAGTCTGACTCCCCTGCCGACACAATGACGAAACCTATTCGACCAAGGCCTACATTAGAACTATTTTTACCTAACCTCGAGAAATATGCAACAGCATCTCCCTCCGATGAGTCAACCCCTCTTCACAAACTAGTTTCGCCAAATCAGGGTCCCCAAAACCAAACCTTATACCTAATTTATCTTCCTTTTTATCATCAATTTTTCCACTTTTATAGTTTTCTTTATTTATATCTTTCAAATTTATTTTATTATTATTTTATTATTTTAATAAATAATATATTCATTTTAATATTTTATAAATCACAAACATAATAATTTATACCATGATATAGTAGTTTCAAAAAAATATGTAAAAATTTCTATATTTTATCAAAAGGATTTTTTTAGAAAAAATTTATAATTGAATTACTTTAATAAAAATAATTTATAATTTATTGTCCCAAACTAAAAATTATAATTATTTATATATATATATATCATTTTAAGACACAAATTTGGAAAAATTAATTAATTACATTTGTACATGAATACAATTATTCATTTAAATTTTTTTCTAAATCATTTTTATAAATATGAATTCAATTTTAAAAAATAACATAGTTATTAATAAATATTCTTTAAAAAAAATTAAATAAATCTATTTTTTAATTAAAAATAAATATTAAAAAATATAAATAATATTTATAGTATTATAATTATCTTATAATAAATTAATTTAAACACATAATTTCATTTTTATAATGAAAATCAGATCAAAAATAATATTATTTTTTTTAATTATAAATTGTTCCATTTAATAATATATTTTTACAATACGACGTTATTTATAATTTTTCTCCAGTTATAAATTAGTTTTTGAAAAGATCAATATTTATGATTATCTATATACATAAGAATAAATTAATGTATTTCTTGAAGAGTGTTTTAGAAGTACCTCAATATGTGATGTTATGTTTTCAAATGAACTAATACATTATTTTATGCTCATATCAAATGGTTCATTTAGAAATAACACATTTCATTTAAATGAATATAAAAAATAAATACAATAGAATTTACCCCTGTATTTTTGTACTAACGTTCTTCCATATGGTGTGACCCAATATTTTATTAATTTAACTATGGATGAATGATAGTTTTAATGAATATCATGCAATTATGAAAATAATGAAAAATATAACGTAGCCTATGGCCTATGTTGATGTATTTTATAACATATTTCATTGGGATAATATATTAAAAAGGTGGATATTTTATCCTGTTCTCAATATTTAAGGGTGAAATGGGATAATATATCAAGGGTATCCTTAGATAAAATATACAGATAATATGAATTCAATATGTTCCTAATGAACATATAAATTCAGTAATTATATTTATTGATTTAGTTAATTTGGTATTTATAAAACCCTCATAGATCATATTGTCATATATTCCAGGAGAAAGTTATAACATGGGTATTTTAGGATTTCACTAACTAACATATGAAATTAGTCATTTTTTTAAAAAATATTCTGAATTATATTTTTAAAATATATCACTATTGGTTCAATCGTTAAAATGGAGGGTATAATTTTTTATGTTAAATTATAGATGGATATAAAATAACTGACTATTAAAACTACCATGATAGATGTCCTATGTCTTCATGGATTATCTATAAATTATAAATGGGTTTTGGAAAATTTCATCTGATTATATAAAACTCTAACAATGTTACCTTAGAATAATATAATGGTTATCTTAATAGAGTATTGTGAAAATATATCTAAGGAGATTTATAATATATTTTTAATTACAAATTTTGCCACATAACCCTATAAAATATAAGGGTTTGTTGTTAGGCCTGAAATTAATCAATAGTTATATTCCAATTTTTATTCATGTTGCTATTAAAATTAATAAATTATTTGATACTAATTAATGTTTAATAATTATATAGTGATTACATATATTATTATAGAAAAAAAAATTAGAAAAAATTTATATTCACAAGGAGAAATGTTTGTAATTTTATTTCCAAAATACTTGATTCGGAAATATCGAAGTAATTTTTTTATAATTCAATTAAACTCATCTAGATATTTATTTTCATATAATTGTATTATATTTGGAATTAGCATATCGAAATTATTTAACAATTTTATTTTAATTAAAATAAATGACTATGGTAAATAATTATTTTCGTAATGAAATAATAATTTTTTCTAAGCTACTAATATAATGACATAAAGCTACATTAGCTCTTCATTTCCATTATTTTTTCAATATTATTTTTTCATTTAAAAATTTTATTTTTTTCATTGATTAATTTTATTAATCATTTAATCAATGAGTGTACACTATTTCCTTTAATTTTATTACCATCATAATCCATTATAATTTTCAACCAATCTTGTATTAATAAAACAACCCATGTTTTTTTTGTAATGAGATTATGGTTTCTTATAAATTACATCCCTATTTGGATAAAAAAAAGTAGATGGTGTCTCTATAAAAGATAATAATTAGGGTAATAAACCCAAAAAGGATATATAGAGATTAAATCAACCTTTACTTTCTTCATAATTATTTGGATAAATTACGCACCCATTTTGAAACACAAGGGAGATATTCTTTGGACTATTCATTATCTATTTGTAATCGCTATCAAATGATTATTTCGTATTGATATATCTACACCATTAAATTAATGATAAAAACATAATTTTGACTAATCTACTATTACGTTTTGTTCCTATTAAATCATGAATATCCTATTTTTTATATCTTCACTGTTGTATATTCACATATAGAGACTGCCTCTTCCATTGAATTGTAAATTTATTAATATCTCATGTGTTTTTTATTCAAACATTGATGTTAGGGAATACCAAGGAATATTTAATATGTATTATTTATTATTTATCTATCTCATATTATGAATGAATTAGACTTATTACATGAAAAATTTAGATCATAAATATATATCCACTAATTGTGTTGATATTCCCCATATAAAAAATTGGTTTTGATACTTTTTATATTCCTTTTCTGCTTCTATATTTTTTTGGAATGAGTTATTGAATGTATATAAAATTTCTTAAAATGAATACATAAAAGTATGACTAATATTACTAAAATTTATATCCAATTACAATGAAATATGTTATTTTATACCTATATATATACAATTTATTGATATATTATGCTCATAAATGAAATAATTTAATTTATTTAATTCCACCTTTTGAATTATACATTCTAATGATATGGTAGATGTCATTTTATGGTATCCTTTACCAAGAACATTATATCACCAATTTCATTATTGTTTCCCATTTCCCAAGGAAACCATGACGAATAGTATGTATAATGTATGGAATTTAATGAAGAAATATAAAATATTTATATAATCATATCATGTATCATATGTTTTAAATGAAATATTATTTTCATTAACTTATCTAGAATCCTGAAACTACTAAAATAATCGATCATGTTTAATATTATATATTTATTCAATACAAATGTAATTTAATAACCATTTTCTATATGGTAATAAAGTTGATTTGTTACAGAAATGAAACAAATATTGTTTATGTTTTACATAAAGAAATGATCTATGTGTAATACTACACAATACATGTTCTAGATATTATAGGGTAAATAAATTGATTATTGATATTGATGAATTATATTTATTGAAATAAATTTTATATACATTCAAATTAAAAAGGATTAATGTATATTTTTACATAAAATTACAGACATAATGAAAAATATACTGTTAAATCAGACTAATTATTATGATTAATTAATACATAACTATAATAGGAAGGAAAATAGTGTTTTTATTTATCTTAGAAGAAAGTATTAGGCTACCATATAATTGATTAGGATTTAAATATACCAAATATGTATTAATAAATTATGTATAAACATTTAAATCCTATTTTATGGGGGAAAATATAACCTTACCCAAATGATTTACCAATCATATATCCATATATAGATTAATGACCCATTGAAAGAAAATGTGATGTAAAAATGAAAGGAATGATATAAATTCTAGGATTAATATTTATAGTGAAATAATTATGAAATTTTAATTATCAATATGTATCATATACATTCCATAATTAAATGAGTTCATTGATGATACACATTTCTCATATTTTAGAATTCAAATTAGAAGAAAAAAAGTTTTTTTATCCTTAACTAAATGTATATGATGGAAACATAAAGATAGAGACTTCAAATTATACACCTCAAGTATTTGTTATCAATATCATTAGTTATAAATATAAATTTATTATGGAGAAGATGAAACTATTACATATTACCACATATTAAATTGAAAATATAACATTCAATTAAATGATTATTCTTCCCAAGAAGAACAATTTATATTATTTCATTTGGTTTATGATTAATTAATATATAATTTAGTATTTATTAACATATATTCAAGAATATTTCTCACATAATTAATTATAATTAAAATATATAAAATAATTTTTATGCAAATGTAGAATATTAATTCCAATTTTTTATAGTTATTTGAGTTTTACCATAATGTTCTATATGAAGTATTAATCTAGAATTCAGTACATAAATGAATATGTACAATACTTCTCTTTATTAAAATGATTTTAAATATTAAATAACTATTAATAATAATAAATATATATTTATACAAACTACATGAGTTTAAAATAAGGTCGGTATCCTTATTTTAAAATTTTTGAGTTCATATGTAAATGAAGATTCAACTGTATAATTAAAATATATACATATAATAATATTCATGGGAAGATATATAGATCAAAAATATATTAAGAAGAAATTTAGATGTTTAAAATTATTATGTAGAAAACAATATCAAAATATAGTAGATAATAGTCAAATCATTTAATAATATACTAATTTAAGATAATGCAGACAGTATAGTTGTACTAAAAATCATTAGCAAGATAAAAAGTTTGATGATGGGTAGAAATTAATATTTTTAATATAAACTTTTATATAGTTCATGAAATTAGTAAATAATTGAAAAATATGAACTAAATGTACTATCTAATTATAAATTTATCATTTTATTTGAGTTATAAGGTATCAATTACCAGTTTAATCACATATATCAAAAGTGAAAAATGATTTCTACGTATATCTTTTGAGTAATTAAATTCCTCATCCATCAAAAATTATAAACCCATAGGATACAAGAAAATATCATTAAGCATATATTAAAAAAAAATTGATGATCATTTCTTATGGTGATAATGTGCAGAAAAACAAGACCACTCACATTGTCAATGATTTGTGAAAAAAAAATTATTAAGAGGAAGAGAAATATAAGGACAAAGATGTAATAAAATAATATTATCCTTCTATATTTTTGATAGAAAAATTAAATTTTAAAAGAGAATTAATTTTATAGTAAGGATAACACTAGACCCTTGATTATAGTTTGATATTTATTTTACTGACATCTAAGTGATTTGTAATTGAAGACCATGTTTTTTGTGGATTATGAAAATAAAATTAACTATGTATCATATTGTTAAAGTAAAATTATAAATTTTGAAATCTAATAAATGAATATTATTATTAGAAATATATAATAAACGTAATTATGAAATTAAATAATCAATAATATATATAATTAAATAAAAATATTAATAATATTTTTCATGGTACCCCATGAAAAAAAATATTACTGCAAAGAATTTTTTAAAAATCTAAATAAAATATACTCAAAATACTCTAATTTTTTTGAAAAATTGTATGTTATGAATTATTTTATTAAATTATGTTAATAAATGTTTAGTATTTTAAATTAATAATGTGACTATATTGATTCATTTGGCATATATAGTTATATGTTGTATATATTGGCAATGAGTTTATTCATGTTATTTTTTTCTAGCATTTAATACATATGTGTAAGTGAATAATTAATTATAAATAAAAGATTAAAAATGTATATATAAATATGTATCCAATAAAGAATTTCTTTGTGATGGTTAGGGAAAAAAATAAACTCATTATTAATATTATAGTTTTTACTCTAAATATTAATTCATTTATATATTTTATTTATTATTTCTAATGTCATGTTTCTCATATTTGGTGTATGAAATAAATAAAACATATTCCACATGTAGAATAAGGAACTAAAAATTATTTATTAGGATAAATATAATTTATTACTATTAAATTATATGTCTTGGGTAATAGTGAAAATCAAAAGGTAAATGTGACAAAACATTTACTCTAAAACTGATTTATAAATTAATAAAAAAATCTATAAATAACATATTTAGATATAAATGGAAACGAAATTTTGGAAAAAAGTTCATCTTCCAACTTATGTTTCACAATCTATAATAAATAATTACTAAAACATTGAGGGATATGTATTTTAAAAAATGTCACATAAAGTTTACATATTAAATGTGTCATCTTTTAAAAAAACCAAACCTATATTTAGGTTTTATATAAAAAATAATTTTAAATTACCTCTAAACTTATTTCAAATTAGTTATTTCCCTTTTTTCACAAAAATAAGTCCAAAATCCTTTTCTACAAACATAAAGAGTAAGTGAAAATATTATTTCCTCTAATTATGTAATGCCTTATTAACAACAAATTTATTTTATATTTATTATATAAATCATATAGAAAATGAATAAATAATGAATTAATGTCCATAATCTGTAAACTATAATGTTATAAAAATTAAATATTTTTAAGATTATAATACATAAATATTTTTGGTACATTTATGTTTATTTTGGCTCGAACTCTTATGTGATTGATTCAAATTGATATTATAAATTTCAAACAATCTGGGATAAAAATATATATATATATATATATTATTAGGATTTTTTTTACTTTTTATGTAATGGAAAGGTTATACTTAAAGAAATATTTTCTATGATACTATTCTTATACTTTTAAAAGGTGAATTTAATAATTATGTTATATATTTTTTCTAAATAAAATATATTTTTATCCTCTATATAGTGAAAAATTTAATTTATAAATGATTATAAAATTAAAATTCTAACACTATGGAATTATTGATTTTATATAATCATGAATAAGAAATATTGACATAGATGGCCATATAGGATTCAACATAAATCAGTTGTTCTTATAAAATATGGATATTAAAATTGTAATGAATAACAAACAGAAAATTAATAAATTAATATAATTTATTATATTAATGATGATAAATATAAATAACGATATCTTGTTTTTAATTAACAAACTAATTTATATATACAAGGATTTACGGTACATATGGGCAAGTAATGAGATAATGTAAGTGGATCTATTCCATGCCTCTCTTTTTAAATTGAAAATTCTCACCAATATATATGTATTAGAAGTTGAATATATTTAAAAATTATATTATAGACCATATTATCTTTTTTTATCTATGAATTTTCATTTCTATGTTCCACTGGTTATGTCCTATATATAAATTTGTAAATGGATTATTTTTCTCTCTTTTATTATGTTTCTTAATTGGAATAATTATCTAACTTATTTCACATATTTTCATTATATATATTCATTTCTATATTGTGATCACATTTTAATTAAAAAAATTTATTTTATTTTTCCATCCAGTTTTATCTATTTACTTATCCATTCAATCTTCATGAAAAAATTATAAATTAAAAGGTATATCTTCAGATTTGTCATATAATTTCTTCTTCTCCCCTATTTTTTCAACTTTTTCAATACTTTTTTATGGAATTATCTTTGAAAATAAAATATTTTATATTTTATCTCTTTATATTGGGATTTATATTCACTACATCATCTAGTTTCTGTGTAAATTGTTTTTGTTTGAAATCTAATTATTTTCATTTTAATGTGCTTAAAATTAGTTTATATATTTATATGTAATTGGTGGTCCTTGAGTTATATATACCTATAAATCAATTTTTGAATATTAATATATCAATATATTAGTTCTTATTAAACATCGCAAGTGATCACACTCCACAGTGTTATAATTATTTATAATACTATATATATTTTTATCATATCCTCTAATTTTGTGTGTATATATTACTATGTAACTCTAATGTTTCTATGAACCATGATCATGTTTTTAATATTTTAAATCACATAATTAAGGTATAATATACTTGTATTATGATATATATATATAGTTCAAATATTCTTCATCTTTAATATCCTAGTCATTGATTTTTAATGTTTCTCGTATTAGAGTCCCATATTTCCCCCCTTTAGTGGGAATAACTCATGATCCCCTGTTGTTTCTATTTTTTCTCAAGATTTCATGTCTATTGATATGTATAATAGTTATTAATAATTGTGTTTTATATTGAAATAATGTATTTATTTAAATAATATAAAATATATACCTAATATCAAAGGATTCTTAAGATTTATATTATGGATTTTTTTTAAATTTTATGTAAAAATTCAAATGACTTAAAATTATCAGATGTATATTATGGATTAATAAAGGATCATGCGATATTGAATGTTTTTCTTGTATGTGAATTACATATACTTAGGTCTTTGGAAGTGGTGTATCTCAGAATATGATTCTCTATATCATAGAGATGGGTGTCATAACCCTATATCAATCAAATATCTATGGTTACATACTGGATATATAGTCCGAGTGTTTGGGTTTTCTGAATAAAACCTGAAGTGATGGTACAATAAAAAAAATTTAATAATGTTACAAGACACTATTGGAAATCACATGGTAGGCTATTCATATGTAAATTTTATGGAGAAATATATGAGTAACATTAACCCTCTACACCAATATTATAGGGTAACATAACATCTAGTCATAAAATTAATTCTCTATAGGAATAAGATCAATAAGATCCATGATATAGGTTATTGAGATGAAATACATGTGATTACATTATTTGAACAAATGTTTAGTGTAATATATCACATTTTTCATCAGTAGTGAATAATTACATTGCTGAATAAATTTAAGTATTATATCATTAACGTTGAAAAATAAAATATACAAAAAAATAGTTTTATATTAAAACACTTTATAAGATAAGATTAATGTTTTCTACACTCTATATAAATAACTGAACTATATTATAGAATATTATTAACATTTGGTGACACATCATTAAATTACTGACCAAAATCAATCCATTACTCTCAATGTTCCTAAGGATAATTAACATACTCCAAAAAATTATCAAGGGTTTATTTTGAATCATACAACTAAATATTTTAAAATACATAATACCATAAGGAATTTTCTTAATTACACTTTTCAGGATAAGTTATCGATCATAAAATGTATTAATTAAAAATCCATAGTCCACAGTCCCACTAAGAGATGATTTTTTTAATAAATACTATAAAATTCACTGGAATAGATAGTAAAATTATTACATTGATATCTATTTTATTAAAAATTCTGTATCATGATCATTAAAATACCCAAATGAAGAAATTTATGTGTTTTATGGAGAAAAAAAAACAAAACGGTGTATTCACAAATTTCTCAAGACATAACATTTAAAATAAATTTCTTTTACTTCTAAAATAACATACACATCCCTTAAAATATAAAAATGATATAAAAATATCATCTTCAAAATATATAATGAGAAATGAGAAAAATATATCATTCAAACATGTCAAATAGTCTCTGATTACTTTTAAATGATAAATATGGAAAAATTATTTTAATATTTATATAATATTTAATATATATTTATAGAATATATATAATATCTAAAATGAGGTATGATGAATGAGAACTTCCCGTCCCTTCCTTTTAAATTATAAGACACCCCCAATGGGGTGGAATAAAATGTATAATGGTAAGTTGTCATAGTTTTTTTTGAAATAGATCAACTTTTTCAATGTAAAATATTTTTAATTAATACTTATCAGTAAAAAACTTTTTTTATTTAATGATTAATATTTTTATAAAATGATATAAATAATAGATATATATATATATATATATATATTATTTACGACTTCTATAGATTGGTGTTCTTGAAACCAGACCCCACTAATGTCCACCACCTTTATACGAGGGATCAAAATTTGAAAGGTATTATATTTTTAACAAAATAATATGAAATATAATACATATACGTAACTAAAATAAGTTTACTAAGTGAAATTTAATTTTTAATTAGTAAATAATAATAGAGGAGATTCATCCAATTGTTATAATCTAAAACTACCAATGGTATTTTAGTGCTATATATTTACAAACATTAAAATAATAATGAGGGAAAATTAATATCTGTAAAACCATTTTAATATGTTTAAAAATATTGACCATAACTTATATAGGATTCATCATGAACTGAGTGTTGGTTATTTAAAATATAAGGACGAAACTCCTAAAATATTCTCTTAGAAAGAATATCACTGGTCTATCAAATCATAGGGGCCAAATAAATCACATGTTTCCATAAGAAAATACTACAGTTCTATTCACTAAAAAAATTATGAAAATAGTGATAATTTTTTTTGAACATTAGTATCAAAGGAAAAAACAAGAATAGATATTGTGATATTAATTTTTAAAAAACAAATTAATAAAGAACTCCATAAACTGTAATTCCATTTCATATTATGGATGATAAAAAATATATTTTTAAAATACTCCTAAAAAACCTACATCGATGATAATTTATAGATTCTATTTAATTTTTTATTAAATCACTCTAAGGAAATTTAATCTAATGTAGAGTATAAAATGGGTGAAAATTGTGATAAGAAATTTAATCTAATGTAGAGTATAAATTGGGTGAAAATTGTGATCGGCCCCCCTATTTAATATAAATAAATAAATTAAAATATAAATCAATAAATTAATTAATTAATTATGTGGTTTCCATCCTATACAAAAAAAATTTGTCTAATTAAAAAGACCCCTCTCTGAGAAATATTTTATTAATATATATATATATATATATTTATTTCATTTAAAATTATTGATTTTTGGAAATATAATTTTTTTATTTTTTTCTTTATACATAGAATTTTATATAGAAAGAAATAAAAATGTAACATTTCAATAAAAAATGTAAAAAATCAATCTAATCGAATGAAAATATGATTCAAATTTTGAAAACAACTTATTTTATACTTAATTTTAATTTGATGACATTAAATTCTCTCCACCTAAAAAACCCCACATCTTGAAATATAACCATTTTCTAACAAATATCTATTAAATTTGTGTATATAATAAATATCCTAATTTGATAATGAATATTTTAATACCTAAGTAAAATCATACATGAGTTATGTTATATTAAGTAATAAAAATATCTAATTATAGAATACTAATACCAATAAAAACCAAATTAATATTGAAATTATTTATATATTAGAATAAAACAATTCCATGAATCAAAATAGAAATAATTATATCATACACCAAATAGTGTGATTAGAAAATTGTATATTGCAAAATAAACCCTATGAAAATATTAAACTACAAATAAAATTATTTCATTCCACTACATTAAAGGTGTGTATGAAATCCAAATATCATTCAATGTTCAACATGTATTACCCTCATTTAATATAGATTATGTTGCTATACTTTTATAACAAATCATCTATTTGAGATAATATCAACTTATGTCATTATAATATATTCTTGAAAAAAATATTATTTCCATAATAAAACTATGATTTTAAATTATTATCACTTTGTGAAATAATCATCAGGGATATTATCTCAATTGAATTACCTCATCTAAATAAAATCATATAATACCTCAAAAATATATTAATCACTATAGGTTATTGAAGGGACGAATACATCACATGTATAATGGTTAACTATATAATTTCTCAAATATTAAAAAAATTGTAATGAAACTTATCTACATATAATCTCACATTCATCAGAGCATAATCATATATTGACTGAGAAGTGGTTTAAGATCACTATTTTTAGGATAAAATTTCATGAATGCATAAACACTATTGTATAAAGTCATGATACAATGTCACAATTTTTGAGTTAACTGATAAGTTAAAATACTAAAACTTACTATCAGCTTTTGTTCCATCACCCATCTTACATTATAACTTAGCTCGACAGAAAAACATCAGAAAACCCATATTTATAGAGAATCATTATAATGAGTGATGTGATTGTATTTTCATACATAATTCAACAAAAATAATTTTTTAAAATGAACCCATGATACTTGTGGGATAAATGATAGAGTTTTTAAATTATAGATTAAAAACATTTCATTTTCCACATCACTAATTCAACTAGATTAATACCATCCACCTATTACCCCATTTTAATAAATTTTTTCCGACTGTCAATAGAATAATAGAAAAATATTTTCCTATATAAACATTACCAAAAAAATTGTAAACAATAGGTTTAATACTTCTATTAAATGTTAAATATTTCCAATAACTATGTTATAAACATTGATTATCCAAGAAAATTCAGGATAAAAAATAACTATATGATAACTATGGGTAAAAAACATCCTTTTTATATTGATTTTAATTTATAATGAGATTTTATATTTCAATATGATATTTTTATTAATTTTTTGTAAAATCATATAAACGAGTCAGGCCATAACATATTAAAAACATGAACCACCGAATTAAATTTCATATAAAAAATAAAACCATATTTAGTATTGTTTTTTATTTTAATCACAAAACCCCAAAAATATAAGTCAACAATTCAACTATATTTAGACTATTATTCTTTCATTAAAGTTCATATGGAACTTATTTAGTGGTGATTTAATTTTTTTAGATCTATAATTTAAGAGGTCATGTAAATAATAATAACAACATCATCACCCGCCCTTACCATCAAGGAAGAAAATTTAAAAAATATTCATGTGAACCATAACCAGAAATTAAAAATATTATAGTTTCAAAAGTTATCAAATATCGATGATCTGTTAACATAAGATCGAAATTTTATAAAATTAAAATAAAGATTCTGATTTTGAGTAAATATAATTACCATCTTAAAAACATTTATAATAACTTAATATAATCTGGAAATACATAGACTGTGATTCCAAATCCATGAGAGATACATTGTTTCTAAAGTAAAATAACTTTGGAATATTGACCACACAATCAATTTGTGATCATTTTCAATAATATTTGATCCTAGATCTTGAAATGAAGCATATACAAGTAATTTAATCAATGATTTACTTAATTTATCTTATTCTGAATCACTTATTGAGGATAATAAAATAAATTAAAAATATTAAGATGATATTTAAAATTCATTCTCTTTTATGAATCCAAATTTTCAATAATTTATCTTCAAAGCATATAACATAGAATACATAAAAAACTATCAAATTTATAGTAAAAAATATTATTCTATATTAAAAACAATGTCAAAAATCATATAACTCATGTAAAAATTTTCAGATCTCTTAGATTATGTTATGTTACCCAACATATTCATATAACCATTATAAAAATATTTTCCACCAAATTCATTACAATCAAGCTAAGAAAACAATGATCTATGAGATATGGGTTTCCAACTTTTGGGGGCAATTCAATCAATATCATAAAATAATGTTTGAAACACTTTGTAAAATTTTCATTATATGACATATGCCATATCAAACATTGAAAATCATATAAAATCTATAACTGCCCTAATTTTTCTTTCATAACTACTACATAATTTTTAGATAAACAATATAATATTATTAAATATCTATGATCAAAAGGTTTAGTGTATTTGGAAAATTAGGGTCATACATAACTGTTAATTAAAAAAAATTATTACTTATTATTAATATTATTTGTTGCCATACTTGTCTTCCATAATTGTTTAATCATAAGGGGATATACATCAATGAAATGTTTGATCTAATATCCATGTAATATGATCAAAATGGGCCTTGAAATAATATAGTATGTGAGATCATAATTATTATCGTCATATTTTTAGAATATGATCCTGATCAACATCATGATGGAATGATGTGATAAATTTATGGATTGTAGAAATTCATAAAAATGATACATAATGGATTAATATTAAAAATATTATACATAATGGTAAAAAACTAGATTATGGTTTAAATATATCATATGAGCATAATAATAACATCATATCTTTGAAAAAATATAAAATATTGATCATTTGTAATACACATCATCTCATGAAATACATCACATTATCTAATTCATGTTACGACATTATAATATCGATCTCACCCATCACAACAAACCATTTACATGAACATATATGCCAAACATAACGTATAATAATTTTAATCATGATGTAACCCATATAAAAGATTTGGTGTCATAGATATATTATAATACAAACCTTCATGGATGACATTTGGGGTTCTATAATGAAAAATGGAGATCATACATTGGAATAAGAATTAGTTTCTCTTTCAATATGAAATTAATCATTAGGATTCCTTAATTGTTTTAGAAATAATAGTTCTTTAGGAAAATTCATTATATTTTTCATAACTATGTGTAGGAAACATGTATATCCTATAAAATAAAAGAGAAGAATAATGAAATAATATTTATGTAACATTAGTGGATTATTCCTACAAAATTGTTCATGAAAGAGGGATTACCAAAAGAAAAAGTGTTGGGTTCTAGAATCCCATTACCATTATTTCTAACATATTTCATCACTTGTCCACCTCCCAAATAAAAATCATTGATTTATTAATACATTGATCCAAAAATTAATTATTATCATTTATAAAAGTATTTATAAATTATTATCATTGTTCTATACTTCTTAATTTATATTGATGATATTTAAGCCTTTTGATATCATGTGTTTCTTAAAAATTTCTTATTTCACATTGATTTTTCAATTTTCATGCAATGTGGACTATAGATATTATAATTTACAATAAAAATATTTTAATACTTGTAATTTCTAATTTAAATATTATAATTTATTAGTAATATATATCCCTAATAGTGGTTATATAAATTTTCTTTGAAAAATCTATGTAGGTTGTTAGCATACCGTTAATGGTGCATTGTCGAAAGAGAAGGAAAAGAATGTGTAACAATCCTAGTTTCAATTTAGAAATAATTTAATTATTATTTCTATGTATATAGAATGTGTGGGTGATTTTTAGGATGAGTATTTAAAGTCATTTTCAATGTTTTTTTTTGACTTTTCAAAAGGTGACAAGTTTTAGTATGTATAGCGATTACTGTGAAACTCTAAAAGGAAACTGCAAAAAATTAAACTAAGGCTATGTGGGTGGAACATGGTTAGGCCAATGGGTTTTTCTAATCTTACAACCACTTAAGATAAATAGTGGAATGTTGGATAGTAATATATTTCATAATTGGAAAACATTTGGTCAAACTTCTTGGTCCAACCATATGAGGTACTTCTCTAGGAAAAGGTTGATTAATTGATAGTGTACAATTCACCTAACCATGCGACTAACCATGTAAATAAATTCTTTATTTTCATCACACTAGACACTTATTATTATAACCCTAAGGATTAATTTCAATTTTATTAAACTACATGATATTTATTTTGAAATTGGTGTGGAAAACAATGTACAAACCTTTTGTAATTATAGCGTATGGGTTTTTTTGATTTTTTGAAATTGGTTCTGCAAGGAGATTCTATTTATTGATTTAAAAAATTTGAGTTTAGAATATAGATTTTATGAATTTATGAAAAATACATTTTTATGAATGATTTTCAATAAATTAATTGTTTTATTGACATGTCTTGGAATGATTGATTTGAAATATTTTTGGAATACATGTGTTGGTGTGAATTTAGGCTTTCTACATTACCCTAAATAATGGGCCTAATAAATTGAGGTATAAAGTGACATGGACAAAGATAATAGGTGTGTTTAATTTGGGAAATAGTATATCTGACACTTTTTTATAATGTAATGGATGGATTTGAAACCAACCATGATTATGGAAATTTCCATGGAACATGCATTTTTGGGTGTGTTTGTGAATCATGATATAGGTTGACCAATAAAAGTGATATGGTTTAAATAAATATTGGTTACATTCCATGAAATTTTTTTCAATATGAAACTACATGGAATTTTTATTAAATTTATAATTTTGTAAAAAAATTATATAATTTTATTATTAATTTTCTAACATGATATTTACTTGTGGAGTGAGTAGGGAAGTCATTAGTAAAAAAACCTAATGAGTTTCATTACACACCCCTAAATTGGAAATATAGTTCTTTTGATGTTATTTTTCATTGGGACACTTGAAAGGGTATTTTATCATATTTATTTAGTAGCAAATCTGATAAATGGGTTTTATTGTGGAGTTATAACAAAGATTTTGTTTAGATCTATTATGTTATGTCTTTGAGTTCTTGGAGTTTTGCTGGTTCTTTCTTGCACAAATTAATTTGATGTCTTTATCTTCATATGTGGAACTCTAATTTTGTATATTTAATTTTCAATTATATTACTTTTTGATGTATTACAATATTATAAAGCATCATATTGTCGATTTGGTTATGGTATGTTTGGTTGTGGTTATTTTATATCTAATTGAAAAATCGGCCCCCAATTTATTCGATGACCATGGAATTTATTGTCTGTATTTAGAGCATTGGGGGGGGGGAACTTATTTCTAACAAACAATTATATAAGGAATCAAGAGAATGATTAAAGGTGGGATGTTACAAGTGGAATCCACTATGTAGGTTATTAACATGAAATTGCTATTACTCTTTGTCGTTCTTTGAATCAGCTATCTTTTCTCAATATTGTAGTTGAAATTCATTCTGATATATTAATGTGTATGGTTGGTAGAAAAGATTGTGATCGTCATTACTTTAAATTTAAATCACAAAAAGTTTTTGAGACCACTTTTTTCTGAACATAAATCTACTAGAGATTTTGGTAGATAATTGTTTGGTGATAATTATATGAATTGGAATCGGGTTGTCATGAGTTTATCCAAGGATATAGGCATCACATGAATTTTATAAACAAATTCCCACTATGAGATCATATTCTATATCGAGTAATAATTTATGATTTGGTGTAAAAAAATGTATTTTATGTAATTTTTAATGTTACTTCCAAATGTGCGATTCTGAAAAGGCATGATAGGTTTATTTTGTGAATTTTTTGACATTCAAAAGTATAGAGAAATTTTCAGTAATGGTTAACTATTTAAAATGATGAATTCTAAAAACCAATGTTTAGATATATGATGACGTAGAATTTGAAAATTTTACGCCATTATTTTTAAGAGAGTGGGACCTATGATATTGTTTGTATAGAAAATGGAACTTGATGTTCATAATAGAAACAAATTAGAGGAAGCTCATAAGAATGTGCTTGCACATAAGCCACTAGAGAACCAACTACTAGTTTAGAGTATTATCCAAGGCATTCATGTTGTGGAAAATGGAATATAATGATGAACCATGATAATTGGACCATTCTGTTTAGCTCCATATGCAGAATCCACCAATATTTCATGGTGATTCATTACAATAGAAGTTAGTGGTGTGCGTGGATTGGATTAATCGAATCTTCAAATTCTATATCAAACCAAAAGTATTTAAATTCATGATGGAAATATATATTCAAAAGGATCATAGATGTGAATGGTGGGATTAATCCATTCAAGTAGAATTAGACCAAGTCATAGCATTAGTGGGTTTTGATGAATTGGTCAACAAAAAATTCAATCCTCATACATTCAATATTACTAGGATGATGTATTTCATAGGGTTGAAATAAAAGATAATCATAGGGATAGATTACATGGATAAATTTATTAATTTAGTCATCTTTTCATCCATATTTTCTACTTTTTCATCCTTAAAGGAAGACTTTTTTGAATTAGGTATATGTTAGGCGATTATCTCTAAGATTTTAATGCCTTGTATAATGTATTATACACAAATTGTTAATATAGTGATAATGGAATATTGCGATATATTAAAAGCTACTAGTGGAGGGAGCATGTTGAATTATTTGAGAATTAGTGGGAACTATAATACTGGGAGCAAGAAGAAGAGGGAATCATATTTTAAAAGTAGAGGGATGAATTAAAATTAGATGTATAGAATAGTTTATCTTTCTACAAGAACAAAGAGATAAGATGGATTTTTCCGATGTGCTTTATTTGAGCACAAGATGAAAATGCATACATTAACACATTGAGTATTCCACAATTGGAACCCTATGGGGGCATATTAAGCACTACATTTTTACTACTCTAAGGTCATATATTCTAAAAACATCATATATGCCACAAAAGTCATTTTATTCGATGGGACGAGGGAAAGAGAATTATTCTAATCAACAAAACCAAGTTACCCATAGTGATTCATAGAATTCCATGCCTCTTTAGAAAGGGAAATATCAATAATAAAATAAAGAACAATCTGTCATGAGAAAGAAATTACATGGAGTAAAAAAAGTCATTTTCAATGATCAATATGGACCATCAATGGTGAGAGATAAGATTCTATTTAATTCTACCCTTATGTAATAATTTTATTATATGAGTTAATCACCTTACAATATTTTTTATTATATTGTTTATTTTAAGAATTTAAATTCTGAGATAACACCTTCTATGATGAAATTGAAAACTCCACTCAGTTAAAGTGACTGTCGAGATTTTATGAGTAGGGAATATTCTATAACAATTTTCTGATTGAATCTATTATAAGAATATTATATTCTGGAGATGGATATATATTATATAATCCTATATATCAATTTTTTGACAATATTCAAGCCTCACTTAAAAATTCATTTAGGGGGGTTTATTTAATAACGAGAATGGAATCAAGCATCTCTTTATAGGATTACATAATAGAAATCCTTGTGCATCAGGCTTATTAGCACTATAAATTTGAACAATCCCATATCAGTTAGTAATGATGAATTTAAAATTGATGGAATTATTGAGAGTATATTTTTTATTGTGTTTGTTTATTAGTTTATTGATGATTTTACAAATAATTTATTAGGCTAACCACCCAAAATAGAATTTGATTTTATGATTTATACCATTTGAGGGAATAATTCTATTTTCACTTCTATCCTACTAGAGATAAACAAAAGAATTATGGTAATTGAATTTTATCTTGGGGGATCTAAAAAAATGGTTTATTTTTCCAAACACATCTCTATAGGAAACATTTATTTTGTTTACGAAAAAGAATTATAAAAATCATTGGTTATGTTTGGATTATCATAAACATAATTGAGAGAATTCAAAGAATTAGTATCCACTACCATAGATTCATGGTATGATCATTCAATTTAGTGTAGATTAGTCATTATTTATGATTATATTGCAACCAGGATATCAGTAATCGAGACTTCATAAGAATGATATTCAAAAAACACTTTTCTTGAGTATATATGTCCCATATGAATATGTGGGATTTCCAATCAATCTTAAAAATACTCCAGTATTATTTATGTAATTGATGAATTGAATAATTTAGATATATATGGATTATTTTTTGTTTGGGTTTTTGAATAAGAAATTGTTGTATTCAAGTAAATGGTTTGATCATGATCAACACATGACAATAGTATTGGGAATTTTGAGGGATCATCATCTATATGCCAAAAAATCAATATGTGTTATTTTGATATAAGTGGTACATTTACATGGAAATGTAATATTTGAAAGAGGTGATTATTTGTATGTAGAAAAGATATATTTTTTTATCTCTTGGTAACCCATATATAATGTCGATGAAATACACTTTTTTCATGGTGTTGGTAGTTATTACAGACGCATTGTTCGTAAGTTCATGAATAACCTCAGCGATGAAATCAATGAAAGGGATTAATGTTACATTCCAATATAATGATCAATTATGTAAGTTATTTAAAGATATTAAAGAAAATCTTACATAAACACCAAGCCAGATATTTCCAGAATCAAGGCAGTGGTACGTTACGTATTGTCATACTTTTGGAGCTGGTTTGGGATGTGTTCTCAAACTGAGAGACAATGTTCTTACTTATGAATATAGAATGATATGCTTTCATGAGTATAAATACCCATCACATGATTTGGTGTAACATCCCCAGTAAATAAATCATATTACATTCTAATGTTTATCAATATTTGTGAATAAAATGTTAATACTACTTTAAAGGGAATCCTATGCTCGATGGCGTACCCAATACGCAACAATGAGTTTCTTTGAAATCTTATGTTGCACACTAATAATATAATAATATTATAGTTAACTCCTAGTTGTTGTAATGGAATTAATGAACATAAATAACTACAAAATTAATACATATGTATGTTAAATATTTTTACATTTATCTAATAAATGTTAGAGGCTTACAATGTAAATGAATCCAATTTTAATCATAAATCTTCTAATATTGTTTAAAAGATCGATTAACCGCCTTTTGATGGAGAACCCTTTTTAAATATACTTTTGAAAATTGTATATGTTGTATTTGACAAAATAAAATCCTTCTTTAGAATCTACACATCAAAATTTACTTTGTGTAAATTTTTGTTATTTTTCTGATAAAGATCATTTTTAGTGAAAATGTTGCATTTTAATTCAAAACCTCCTTTTAATCTGATTTATTTATATGGATAGATTATATTTTTAATTGATATTAAAGTTTATTTAGAAAATATTTTTACCATTTAATCCAATGGTGGTCATTGTAATTAATTTCACTTCGAAATTGGACTTAAACTAGTGTCAATCTTTTAATAGATATTGTTTCTTAAAAACACACTATTTGTTTTGACAGCGGGAATGAATTATTAAATTAATTAATGAAACTTATATATTTATAATTTTTTAAAATAGATATAATTTTTTAATTCAGAATATGAAATATATCTTAGGGATAATTTTTGGTATTTTTCTAAAAACATCAATTTTTGATGAATAGTGAAACCACTAAGTGGTAGTTAAAGAAACTGATTTTTCGTTTAAATGAACCATTACAAAGTCTGTGATTTTATTTTCAAAAATCTGACCTACATGGATTTAAATAGGAAGTAAAATTTGGTTCAATGATATTAAAATAATTGTTTTGTGAATAGTAACTTTTATGTTTTATTAATCACGATTAGAGGTAATTAATGTAATTTAAGGTAAAGATAATGTTATTATAATATTAACTGACCTTGAAACATGTCCTACCCTTATTTGATTAGTCATGGCCGACAAAGACAATCCATGGGTCAACTTGGGGACCCCATGGAGCCACTCTGTTTGGAAAATGATATTAATAACTTTTTATTTAAAGTTAAAATTAAAATGTCACAAACATGTATTGGTTTACTAAAAAAAATTACATGGGGTTATACAAGTCATATTTTTTACTATAAATATTCATTATAAATATAAAAATATTTCCTCCATTGTGATATTTTTTTATAATTTTTTAGACATTAAATAAATTATTTTATTTATGACACCGTGATGACGCAGTGATTACCTCATAAATGAACGATTTAAATAAAATGAGAAGATAGGGTAAAATCTAAGTCTTAAACTTGTCAAAAACCTATTGGATGGGTGGATTTAGAAACCTTATCACCTTAGACTCTAAATATATCCTTTTGAGACCTTTAAAATCCGAAAATCATTTTATAATAATGTAATATTTTATAACATTCCAAAAGTGCCCCTTCTCTTCTCTTATAAAAGGCCCCCACCTCTACCACCTTACCCACACCTCTAAAGCCATTGGATCGGCCAACCCCTTCCCATTTTGTCTCTCCACATCCCTCTATTACTCCTATAAGCCTCACTTTGGGTAGAAGTATTTCCAAGGAAGCCTTTGAGCGCAAATCAAAAGAGTTACCCGATTTAAAGGTAATGTATTCCCTAGTGTTCTTTTGATTTATTTTTCTTCTCCAAACCAATAATTTTTTTTATTCCATTATTTTGTAACAACACCACTATCTTCAATATGCTTGTATGTTTTTATAAGATAGATTTGATCTACAATTACACACACCTCCGTCTAATGGTTAAAGAACATACTATTTCTATGGATGGCGAATTACTGCCTCAGAAAATGATGATTGTTCAATATTCTTTTAAAACCTTTAAAGGTGGCCATTATGATGTCACTTTATTTTATATATGATATATATGGTTTTTTTTCTATATGCTTCTATATTTTATATTTAAAACATACCATTATTCATTCCATGTTGTGCAAATGCGATAATTTCATATGAGAAAGTGTGGACTACCGCCCCCTCAAGTGATCTGACTGGTTCATGCAATAAATGGAATGTATAAAGAATGAAATTAATAAAAATATGTGACCTATATAACATATATATTATAATGTAATTATAATATATATATATATCTCTCATTTATTTTTAATTCCATTAATATGACAAAAATGAAAGTAGCGTTCATGCGTACGTACGACCTACCATCTTCATGAACGGTGCTTTTAATTTTTTATCTCCAAATTTTATGTAATAGTATAAAATGAATATGTACTGGATATATATGATATTTTAATCATTAATACTATTCTGGAAATTATTTACTTATAACTATATGGGCAATCATTTTCAAACAAGTTCATTTTTCACTCTTGTACCAAATATCGGCAAAAACGTCTGATATGAACTAAAATTAATAAACAATTATTATAAAATTATAATATTTCATATGAACTGAATAATAATATTTAAATTAGGTCCTTATGAAATTATAAATTGACCAAATTTTATTATTCAGGAATATAAAGAAACAAACTAGACAAGTCAGACTTGATGTAAGGTATCCTACCCCTCTCTTTCTTTTTAAGTACACTCTTTTATGTCATTCCTTTTAAGCTGATATTTATTATGATTGGGATGTTCTATTATATTGATATTACTGTAAATTTTATGTTAATATGATTAAATACCCTATTTTCTCTCATCAATCCATTTCGGAAGTTTTGATTGGCACTGTTCGGCTGCAAAATTTTTGTAAAAGACCCAACCTCTCCCTTTCTTTTTTAGTACTATCTTTTATGTCACTTATTTTAAGATACTCTTTGTTATGATTAGGGTTTTAATTTTATATTCTTATTGCTGTAAGTTTTATTTTAATATGATGTGAGACCCTATTTGATCTCATCAATCCATTTTTGGAAGTTTTAAGCGGCGTCGTTAGGCTGTCGAGTTTTCGTAAGAGATTTTTCATCTCACTTTTATTCCCGTGAGATTTTTGCAACATTTTCCACCATTTATTTTGAGTGGTATATTTACTGCCCATTATTATACTCTTGGTGTAATATAATTTCGTTTATGAGTATTTACATCAATATTGTATTTTCCTTCTTCCATGGGGTGTATGTTTTGAAAGATACCCAAGTCAGTAAGAGAACCTTTCACCCTCGCCTTTTTAAAAGACTTATTTTGATGGGTATTTTAATTTACATATTGTAATGTAGGGATATGTTCTTATATATCCTTATTGATGTAAATTTTATTTACAAGTGTTGAGATACCCTTTTTATCTCTCATCAACTCATTTTCTGAATTTTGAAGTAACACCATTAGGCTGTCGAATTTTTGCAAGGGAACATCTTAACCCAATTTTGATTTTTTGGGATAAACTTGTACTCCTTGAATATGTCGTTCTATGAATATGTGTGAATGACATCTGATTTTTTTTACACTTAATATCCACTTATATTTGGTGTATCCGTTTGATTAGTCACTGAAAGTGGCTAATATTCATTGTTAAGATCTTAATATTAATGTGTTTAAAAGTTCATAAACATCAATTTTAGTCCAATTCAGAAATTGAACTTCATTTCCCATCATTGTGCAATTCATGCTTAAAATGTCAATTTGGTCCCACTCAATAATTTGCTTGTGAAATTACAATATTCATCATTTTAATTTGAAATTCTGGGATATGATTGATCACTTTGTTTGTAACATTTTATCTTTTAGGTCCGATGGATGAATCCCAAAGGAAGATGGAGAATTTTGCGCCTGAAGGCAGAAACATGCTGGAAAAAGCATAATGGGCCTAAGGCCCATCAAACAAATGTGGGGCCCAGAAACCGAGCCCAATGAAGCTCAAATTTATACAGTAGAAAGATAAAAATATGAGGATCATTTTATTCAACTGTGGCCGGAGCTAATTCGGATGTTTTCATGATGATAAAGGGATCTGAAGTTGAGATTTAAATGGAGGACTTGTCATTAATGCACAGAAATCCGTCCCACCATTTCAACCATAACATTCAAAAGGCTGAGCCAAATGTCCTAAAATTTTGAGAGCTTCTATAAGACACATGGAAGAAGATATATTATATTTATGAAAACTTCGGATTCGGCCATATGAAGTGTCAAAAGCACACGTCAAAATGGAGGACGAATCTGGACAGTTTTCCGGGTCAACGTCGAAACGTCAATTTACTTTTGATTCTTCACCCTCATTTTGACTCTCATAATTGTTGGGGGGTTAATTTAATGTTGGGGGTGGACATAAGGCTCATAATATGCCTATATAAGGAGCTGGTGGTGAAGGGAATAATCATCTAACATTTTTTTTGAATCCATGTTTTTCTTTCATCCATTGTATTTCTTTCAATTGTAATTTCCTGCTTTCAATTTGTAATCGCATCATCATGTTTTCCCATGTAAGTTTTTCTTTCACGTTTATTATTTTAATAAAATATCTTCTTCTTATTCACTTTTTATTTTCCTTTTCTTCACACGTTGATACCGTTGAATCATGGTGTGAAATTATTCACACCAACACTTGTGATTTCAATCACACAACGGTGGAGTGTTCGTTCTTTTAATAATTTTCTTATTCTTCAATTCCGCCCCCATAAGTCTACATCCTGCTTCCATTGGTAGAATAGAATTAATGGAGGGCTAACCTCTTAAGGGTTGATCCAAGGGAGTAGCAAGGTCATGGATTGAATGTTATTTCATGTACTTAATATTTAAATCTATTCGTTATTTTAGGATTTCCATTTGATGAGTTACATTCTTTCTCATCTTTCCCAACTTTAACGATGACACATTTTGAGTGCTAGTACAATCTATTTCCTTTGAGTTCTCATTAAAGTGATCCTTAAAGTGAATTAGTGATTAGCCTTGGAATTGTGGAGGGATTAAATTGGTGAATGATTTGGAATAATTATCTCATTGTTTGGATATGTCTTGAATTAATGAAATGAAATTTTCTAAGAAAAGAAATTCATCCAATCCACCCCAAGCAAAACCCTAAGATCAACCCACCATCGATAATTTTTTAGTTCACATCATTTTTTATTATATCTTATTTAAATTATATCTTTAGTTCTTCAATTAAAATCTACCTCAAAGTTGGCCACTTCATATCCAATCCATCAATAAATCATAGCGTCTCAAGGTTACTTCTTCGGTCCCTGTGGATTCGATCCCTACTTGTACTTCAACGACCTCTTTTACCAGTAGGGTAAATTTGGGCGCAACCACCATTTGTCACACATAATTATGTAATTGATTTATCCTTAATATAATGATACCGTCTTTTTAAGGGACTTCGTCTCAATTTCCTTTAATTGAGGCATATTTTGTTCTAATATAAGGATTTAATTTATATGTTTTATAAACCCCTTTTAATTTTAATTATATACAAAAGGAATCTTTTTCTATGAAGCGTTTTACTAAATGACAAAAAAGAATGTTTCTTTTAACGTACACGGTGACAAAGACCTTTTCCGCTGCCACAAGTATTATTTGCTCTTTGGCTTCCTCAACAAGCCATCATGTTTTTCTTAAAATGAAATAAATACCATATACAATTTTATGTATTTTGGTATTGAAAATGGTTTTTATAATGGATTTGTTATGTCAATATATTTAAGTGATATATTTTGTAAATGTTTTCTTTCCATTACTTTTATTTTATGTCTTATGATTTTATAATGGTACTTGGACATTTGACGGGTGGTTACGTGATAAAACATATGACGGGTGGTTCCGTGAATACCAGGACGAGTGGTTACATTATAACATTCAATGCATTGGGTATTGAAGTCATCTGTATGGCTATTCCATTAAGTGATATGTGTGGAATTCGACCATATGGTTATTCCATTTATGTATGTTTATGTCCCAAGTTACCTTTATATGTTATGTATATGGGTTTTATGGTAATATTTTGGTTAGAAAAGGGTAAGTTATGATCTTTTATTCATTGAAGTGTTTATACTACTTCATAAAGGTGAAAAGTTTTACTTTGATAAAGTATTCCTAGTTTACTTGTTGTTTTAAAAAAAATTAATAGTTTTCCTTCTTTGTGTATCCCTTACTGAGGTTTTTATGCTCATCCCATGTTTGTTTTTTGAAATGTTTTGCACAAGACATAAAGATGAATAGGGTCAAGGATGGGATAAAGGAAATGTCAGGCTGTCTAAAACAAATAACTAGACATGACTATTTTTTTCAAGAGTTTGTATTTTTGTGATAACAAATGGAAGCTGAGTAGATGCGTCTACTTTGTAATCTTTGAGATGTAATAGTTATGTCCTAATTCAATAAAACTCTAATCATAAAAAGATTCTACATCTTAATTATTCATTTAATTCAATAATAAGTAATGTTTAAGGTCGTTTCTTTATAGTTTGTATCACAGGATGGTTTAGAAAACATTAGAGGTTAGAGTGTTAAGTGACAAGTTATGTATAACCACAATGGTTATTATATTAGATATAGTCATTGTTATTTTTGAAGGTTGGAATGAGTTTGAGATAACTTGGATAAGTATATCTTAGTGTTTAACTTCATCTTTAGTACATAATGATTTTGTTGACATACTCACACTGACATTTCTAGTTTTAGTAAATGGATGGATCTAGTATGCACCAAAGTGACAATGGGTTTGAAGGAAACTGTGGTGGTTCTCTGATTAAGAGACTGGATGAAATGGGGGATTCAATGAGAAATCTCATGGTTATTATAAACCAACTATCAGGTGCCATGATCAACCACTTGAACCTTGGTGAGTTCTCTAATGCATCATGTATGAGATAACCAACTTGACATGGAAGTTCAAGTAATAATTATAAAGGAAACCATTAGGGTTTATTTGATCCTTACTTTTGAGGTAATTATGGGTTACAATACGTTATGATGGAATATGAAAAACAAGATATAAACATGAGGTTAAATTATGTTATGGTTATTTTTGAAGATTTTATCTCGTTTTGGGGAATTTTTTATGAGTTATATATTTTTGGAAAAAGGAAAACACACAGACCATGTGACAACTCGTCGCGTCGGACAAAGCTACGGGAATTGAACCCACAACCAAAGTGCGACTAGTATATATCTCCTACCACTGGACTACGTGAAGTCCCTGGTTAGTATGACTTGTTCATTTAATTTAGATGATTTTATGAATTAAGAGTAAGTTTATTTTGGGTTATCTATGGAAATTATTAACCTATCATGGAGGATATGTGATTAGGTTAATTACTTTTCAATATGAGACTTTAAGAGATTCTAATGTTTTTTAATGATAAGTGTTAATTTGAACCTTGGAAGACTATGTGATTAAATCCTTAAAATATTGGGTTTTAATCATAGTTTGGTTTACATTGAAGAATTTTATGGACAAATTGTTTATTGAATGGTCTTCATTGAACTTTGGGTTTTTTTACAAATTTTGGAGATTAGGAGTAGTTTTTTTTGTAAAAAAAATTATCCTTTTTGGGTATTATCTGTTTCCATACTAAACTTTTTGGTTTGGTTTTGGTAGAGATCTAAAGACATGGGAAATATATAGCTCTCTTTTGTGGATTAGGTGATTCTGAAGAATTTGATTATAGTACTCTTAATGCGAACAAGTCTTCTTAAATACTCGTCTTTTAGAGAAAATATGAGTTTGATTAAGGAATCTAGTGAAAGATGAAATTCTACATGAAAAGTATGTATGTTTCATTATGATCTAGTTAATCTAAAAAATAAATTCCTCAATTAATAGTAACATAAAACAAAAATGTTTTCTGTTAACTTTTCCTACCGGGGAATCGAATACCGTTTAACCCATCACAAGTTTGTGATTTTCTTGTGGTTAACTTTATCCTAGACATGTTTACTATCTCTCTCCATCATAACATGACCCTTTTTTTTCTCCTCCATATCCATATTTTCATAATTGGAATCCTAGTATGGGTTAACTGGGGTGACCTTTGTACATCTCTCCCTTTCTTTTAAAGTGATAGTTTTACTGACTCATGTTCCTATGTGGGACTTTCAATGAATTTTCCAAGCCCAATTTTGAAATTGCGAGGACGCAATACCCAAAAGGGGGAAGGACATAACATCCCAGGTAAATAAATAATATTACATTCTAATTTTTATCAATATTTGTGAATAAAATGTTAATACTACTTTAATGAGAATCCTATGATCAATGTCGTACCCAATACGCAACAATGAGTTTCTTTGAAATCTTCTGTTGCACACTAATAATATAATAATATTATAGTTAACGCCTAGAAATTGTAATGGAGGGAATTAACATAAATAACTACAATATGATTACATATGTTTGTTAAATATTTTTACATTTATCCAATAAATGTTAGAGGCTTAAAATGCAAATGAATCCAATTTTAAGCATAAATCATATAATATTCTTTAAAAGGTCGACTAACCGCCGTTTGATGGAGAACGTTTTTTAAATATACTTTTGAAAATTTTATATGTTTTATTTGACAAAATAAAATCCTTTTTTAGAATTTGGACATCAAAATTTACTTTGTGTAAATTTTTGTTATTTTTCCGATAAAGATCATTTTTAGTGAAAGTGTTGCATTTTAATTCAAAAACTCCTTTTAATCTGAATTATTTATAAGGATAGATTATATTTTTAATTGATATTAAAGTATTTTTATAAAATATTTTTACCATTTAATCCAATGGTGGTCATTGGAGTTAATTTCACATTGAAATTGGACTTAAACTAGTGTCAATCTTTTAATAGATATTGTTTCTTAAAAACACTCAATTTGTTTGGACAACGGGAATGAATTACTAAATTAATTAATTCACCTTATATATTTTTAATTTTGTAAAATATACATCATTTTTTAATTCAGAATATCAAATATAGATTTGGGTGAATTTTTATTATTTTTCTGAAAAACATCAATTTTTGATAAATAGTGAAACCACTAAGTGGTAGTTAAATAAATTGATTTTTCATTTAAATGAAACTTTACCACTTCTGTGATTTGATTTTCAAAAATCTGACATACATGATTTTCATTAATAAGTAAAATGTGGTTCAATTAGATTAAATTATTTTTTTGGTGAATAGTAACTTTTATGTTTTAGTAATCCCGATTAGAGGTAATTAGTGTAATTTAAGGTAAAGATAATGTTATAATAATATTAAATGACCTTGATACGTGTCCTAACCTTATTTTATGAGTCATGGCCGACCAAGACAATCCATGGGTCAACTTGGGGACCCCATGGAGCCACTTTTGTTGGAAAATGACATTTATAACTTTTTAATTAAAGTTAAAAATAAAATGTCACAAACATGTATTGTTTTACTAAACAAATTTTTACATGGGGTTATATAAGTCATATTTTTTACTATACATATTCATTATAAATCTAAAACGATTTAATACATCATGATATTTTTTTATAATTTTTTAGACATTAAATAAATTATTTTATTTATGACACCGTGATGCCGCAGTGATTACCTCATAAATGAGCGATTTAAATAAAATGAGAAGATATGGTGAAATATAAGTCATAAACTTGTCAAAAACCTATTGGATGGGTGGATTTAGAACCATTATCACCTTATCCTTCATATATATCCTTTTGGGACCTTTAAAATCAGAAAATCATTTTATAATAAAGTAATATTTTATAACTTTCTAAGAGTGTCCCTCCTCTCCTCTTATAAAAGGCCCTCACCTCTACAACCTTACCCACACCTCTCAAGCTTTTGGCTCAGCCAACCCCTGCCCATTTTGTCTCTCCACATCAATCTCTTTCTCCTAGAAGCCTCACATTGGGCAGAAGTCTTTCCATGGAATCTTTTGAGCTCAAATCAAAAAGAGTTACCCGATTTAAAGGTAAAGTCTTCCCTAGTGTTCTTTTGTTTTATTTTGCTTCTCCAACCCCCTAAAAATTTTTAATTCCTTTATTTTGTTACAACAAAAATATCTTAAATATACATGGATGTTGTTATAAGAATGATTCGAGCTACACTTACAAACACAACCATCTAATGGTTAAAGAACATACTGTTTCTTTGGATGGCGAATTACTGCCTCACGAAACGACGATTGTTCAATATTTATTTAACACCATTAAAGGTGGCCATTATGATGTCACTGTATTTTATATATGATATATATGGTATTTATGTTCTCTATATGATTCGGTATTTTATATTTAAAACACACCTTTATTCTTTTCATGTTGTGAAAATTCTATAATTTCATATGAGGAAGTGTGGACTACTGCCCCCTCAAGTGATATGACTCGTTCATGCAATACATGGAATGTATAAAGAATGAAATTAATGAACATATGTGTCCTATATAACATATATATTATACTGGAATTATAATATATATTTCTCTCATTTATTTTTAATTCCATTAATATGACAAAAAAATGAAAGTAGCGTTCATGCGTACGTACGACCTACCATATCAATGAACGATGCTTTTAATTTTTTATCTCCAAATGTTATGGAATAGTATAAAATGACTATGTACTAGATAAATATGATATTTTAATCATTAATACTATTCTGTAAATTTTTTACTTATAACTATATGGGAAATCATTTTCAAACAAGTTCATTTTTGACTCATGTACAAAACATCGGCAAAAATGTCGGATATGAACTAACATTATTAAACAATTATTATAACATTATAATATGTGATATTAACTGAAAAATAATCTTTAAAGGATTTCCTTATGAAATTATAAATTGACCAAATTTTACTATTCAGGAATATAATGAAACGAACTAGACACGTCGTACATGAGGTTAGGGATCATACCCCTCTCTTTCTTTTTAAGTACACTCTTTTATGACATTTATTTTATGCCCATTGTACTTATGATTGGGATGTTATTTTATATTACTCTTACTTTACCTTTTATGTTCATATGATGAGAGACCCTATTTTCTCTCATCAATCCATTTCGGAAGCTTTGATTGGCGCCGTTAGGCTTCCGAATTTTCGAAAGAGATCCAACCTCTCTCTTTCTTTTTAAGTACTCTCCTTTATGTCACTTTTTTAAGCTCCTCTTTGTTATGTTGGGGGTGTTATTATATATTCCTCTTTCTTTAAACTATATGTTAATATTTTGAGAGACCCTATTTAATCTGATCAATACATTTTTGGAAGTTTTAAGTGGCGCCGTTAGGCTGCCGAGTTTTCGTAAATGATTTTTCATCTCACTTTTATTCCCGTGAGATTTATGCTAGATTTGCCACCATTTTCTTTTGAGTGTTATATTTAATGTCCATTATTCTACTCTTTCTGTAATATAATTTCGTTTATGAGTATTTACATCAATGTTTTATTGTCCTTCTTTCAAGGGGTGTATGTTTCGAATGATACCCAAGTCGATAAGGGAACCATTCACCCTCCTCTTTTAAAAAGACTTATTTTGTTGGGTCTTTTAATTTACATATTGTAATGTTGGGATATGTTCATATATATCCATATTGACGTAAATTTTATGTACAGGTGATGAGATACCATTTTTATCTCTCATCAACTCATTTTCTAAATTTTGAAGTGACGCCGTTAGGCTGTCGAATTTTTGGAAGGGAACTTCTTATCCCAATTTTGATTTTTTTGGGACAAACTTGTACTCCATGAATATGTCGTTCTATGAATATGTGTGAATGACCTATGATTTTTTTACACTTAATATCAACTTATATTTGGTGTATCTGTTTGTCACACATAATTATCTAATTGATTTATCCTTAATTCAAGGATACCGTCTTTGTAAGAGACTTCGTCTCAATATCCTTTCATTGAGGCATATCTTGTTATAATACAAGGATTTCTTTTATACAATGTATAAACCCATTTTACTTTTAATTTTATACAAAAGGAATCTTTTTCTACGAAGCGTTTTACTAAATGACAAAAAGGAATGTTTCTTTTAACGTATGCGGTGACAACAACCTTTTCCTCCATCGTGAGTATTTTTTGGTCGTTAGCTTCCTCAACAAGACGTGATGTTTTTCTTAAAATGAAATAAATACCATATACTCTATTATGTATTTTGGTGTTGAAAATGGATTTTATAATGGATTTTTTATGTCAATATATTTAAGTGATATATTGGGTAAATGTTTTTTTTCATTATTTCTGTTTTATGTCTTATGATATATAATGGTACTTGGACATTTGACGGGTGGTTACGTGATAAACCATATGACGGGTGGTGCCGTGAATACCAGGACGGGTGGTTACGTTATAACATTCAATATATTGGGTATGGAAGTCGTCTGTATGGCTATTCCATTAAGTGATATGTGTGGAAGTCGACCATATGGTTATTCCATTTAAGTATGTTTATGTCCCAAGTTACCTTTACATGTTATGTATATGGGTTTTATGGTAATATTTTTGTTAAAAAATGGTAAGTGATGATCTTTTATTCATTGAAGTGTTTATACTACTTCATAAAGGGGAAAATTTTTACTTTGATAAAGTATTCATGGTTTACTTGTTGTTTTTAAAAAATTAACAGTTTTACTTCTTTGTGTATCCCTTACTGGGCTTTTTATGCTCATCCCAAGTTTATTTTTTGAAATGTTTTTCACAAGACATAAAGATGAATTGGGTCAAGGATGGGATCAATGAAATGTCAGGCTGTCTAAAACAAGGAACTAGACATGACTCTTATGTTCAAGAGTTTGTATTTTTGTGAAAAAAATGGATGCTGAGTAGATGCATCTACTTTGTAATCTTCGAGATGTAATAGTTATGTCCTAATTCTATAAAACTCTAAACCTAAAAATATTCTCAATGTGAATTATTCATTTAATTCAATAATAAGTAATGTTTAAGGTCGGGTCCTTATAGTTTGTATCACAGGATGGTTTAGATAACATTAGATGTTAGTGTGTTAAGTGAAAAGTTGTGTATAACCACAATGGTTATTATATTAGATATAGTCATTGTCATTTTTGAAGGTTGGAATGAGTTTGAGATTACTTGGATAAGTATATCGTAGTGTTTATCTTCCTCTTTAGTACGTAATGATTTTGTTTATATACTCACACTGACATTTCTGGTTTTAGTAAATGGATGGATCTAGCAGGCACCAAAGTGACAATGGGTTTGAAGGAAACTGTGGTGGTTCTATGATTAAGATACTAGATGAAATGGGGGATTAAATTAGAAATCTCATGGTTATTATAAACCAACTATCAGGTGTCATGATCAACCACTTGAACCTTGGTGAGTTCTCTAATGCATCATGTACGGGAGAACCAACTCGACATGGAAGTTCAAGTAATAATTATAAAGGTAACCATTAGGGTTTATATGATCCTTACTTTTGAGGTAATTATGGGTTACAATACGTTATGATGGAATATGAACAACATGATATAAACATGAGGTTAAATTATTTTATGGTTATTTTTGAAGATTTTATCTTGTTTGGGGAATTTTTTAAGAATTATATATTTTTGGAAAAAGGACAACACACAGACCATGTGACAACTGGTCGCATCGGACAAAGCTGCGGGAATAGATCCCACAACCAAAGTGCGACTAGTATTTATCGCCTACCACTGGACTACGTGAATTCCCTAGTTAGTATGACTTGTTCATTTAATTTAGATGATTTTATGAGTTAAGAGTAAGTTGATTTTGGGTTATCTATTGAAATTATTAACCTATCATGGAGGATATGTGATTAGGTTAATTAATATTCAATATGAGACTTTAAGAGAAACTAATGTTTTTTAAAGATAAATATTAATTTGTACCTTGGAAGTCTATTTGATTAAATCCTTCAAATATTTGGGTTTCAATAATAGTTTGGTTTACATTGAATAATTTTATGGAAAATTTGTTTATTGAATGGTCTTCATTGAACTTTGGGTTTTGTTTGACAAATTTTGGAGATTAGGAGTAGTTTTTTTTTGTAAAAAAAATTAAACTTTTTGGGTATTATCTGATCCCATACTAAACTTTTTGGTTTGGTTTTGGTAGAGATCTAAAGACATGGGAAATATATAGCTCTCTTTTGTGGATTAGGTGATTCTGAAGAAGTTGATTATAGTAATCTTAATGCGAACAAGTCTTCTTAAATACTCGTCTTTTAGAGAAAATATGAGTTTGATTAAGGAATCTAGTGAAAGTTGAAATTATACAAGAAAATTATGTATGTTTCATTATGATTTAGTTAATCTAAAATATAAATTCCTCAATTAAGAGTAAGTTAAAACATAAATGTTTTCTGTTAACTTTTCCTACTGGGGAATCGAATACCGTTTAACCCATCACAAGTTTGTGATTTTCTTGTGGTTAACTTTCTCCTAGTCATGTTTACTATCACTCTCCCTCAGAACATGACCCTTTGTTTTCTCATCCATATACATATTTTCATACTTGGAATTCTAGTATGGGTTAACTGGGGTGACCTTTGTACATCTCTCCCTTTCTTTTAAAGTGATAGTTTTACTGACTCTTGTTCTTATGTGGGACTTTCAATGAATTTTCCAAGCCCAATTTTGAAATTGTGAGGACAAAATTCCCAAAAGGGGGAAGGACGTAACATCCAAGGTAAATAAATAATATTACATTCTAATGTTTATCAATATTTGTGAATAAAATGTTAATACTACTTTAATGGGAATCCTATGCTCGATGTCGTACCCAATACGCAACAATGAGTTTCTTTGAAATCTTTCATTGCACACTAATAATATAATAATATTATAGTTAAAGCCTAGCCATTTTAATGGAGGTAATGAACATAAATAACTAAAATATGAATGAATATGTTTGTTAAATATTTTTACATTTATCTAATAAATGTTAGAGGCTTAAAATGCAAATGAATCCAATTTTGAGCATAAATCATCTAATATTATTTAAAAGGTCTACTAACCGCCTTTTGATGGAGAACCTTTTTTAAATATACTTTTGAAAATTTTATATGTTTTATTCGACAAAATAAAATCCTTCTTTAGAATCTGGACATCAAAATTTACATTGTGTAAATTTTTGTTATTTTACCAGAAAAGATCATTTTTAGTGAAAATGTTGCATTTTAATTCAAAAACTCCTTTTAATCTGATTTATTTATATGGATAGATTATCTTTTTAATTTATATTAAATTATTTTTAGAAAATATTTTTACCATTTAATCCAATGGTGGTCATTGGAGTTAATTTCACATTGAAATTGGACCTAAACTAGTGTCAATCTTTTAATAGATATTGTTTCTTAAAAACGCGCTATTTGTTTTGACAGCGGAAAGGAATTATTAAATTAATTAATGCACCTTATATATTTTTAATTTTGTAAAATAGACATAATTTTTTAATTCAAAATATCAAATATAGAATTGGGTGAATTTTTTATATTTTTCTGAAAAACATCAATTTTTGATGGATAGTTAAACCACTAAGTGGTAGTTAAAGAAATTGATTTTTCATTTAAATGAAGCTTTACCACTTCTGTGATTTGATTTTCAAAAATATTAAATACATGTTTTTCATTAATAAGTAAAATGTGGTTCAATGAGATTAAATTATTTTTTTGGTGAATAGTAACTTTTATGTTTTAGTAATCCCGATTAGAGGTAATTAGTGTAATTTAAGGTAATGATAATCTTATAATAATATTAAATAACCTTGACACATGTCCTAACCTTATTTTATGAGTCATGTCCGACCAAGACAATCCATGGGTAAACATGGGGACCCCATGGAGCCACTTTGGTTTGAAAATGACATTAATAACCTTTTATTTAAAGTTAAAATTAAAATGTCACAAACATGTATTGTTTTACTAAACCAATTTTTTCATGGGGTTATACAAGTCATATTTTTTACAATAAATATTCATTATAAATATAAAAATATTTCCTACATCATGATATATGTTTTATAATTTTTTAGACATTAAATAAATTATTTTATTTATGACACCGTGATGACGCAGTGATTACCTCATAAATGAACAATTTAAATAAAATTTTAAGATAGGGTGAGATATAAGTCTTAAACTTGTCAAAAACCTATTTTATGGGTGGATTCCAAACCCTTATCATTTTATCCTCGAAATATATCCTTTTGGGACCTTTAAAATTATAAAATCATTTTATAATAAAGTAATATTTTATAACTTTCCAAGAGTGCCCCTCCTCTTCTCTTATAAAAGGCCCTACCTCTACCACCTTACCCACACCTCTCAAGCCTTTGTCTCGGCCAACCCATGCCCAATTTGTCTCTCAAAATCAATCTCTTGCTCCTTGAAGCCTCACTTTGGTCAGAATTCTTTCCATGGAATCCTTTGATCTCAAATCAAAAAGAGTTACCCGATTTAAAGGAAAAGTCTTCCCTAGTGTTCTTTTGTTTTATTTTGCTTCTCCAACCCCCTAAAATTTATTAATTCCTATATTTTATTACAACAACAATATCTTAAATATTCATGGATGTTTTTATAAGAAGGATTCGAGCTACACTTACACACACATTCGTCTAATGGTTAAAGAACATACTGCTTCTTTGGATGGCGAATTACAGCCTAACGAAATGACGATTGTTCAATATTCATTTAACACAATTAAAGGTGGCCATTATGATGTCACTGTATTTTATATATGATATATATAGTATTTATGTTCTCTATATTCTTCTGTATTTTATATTTAAAACATACAATTATTATTTTCATGTTGTGAAAATGCGATAATTTCATATGAGGAAGTGTGGACTACTGCCCCCTCAAGTGATATGACTCATTCATGCAATACATGGAATGTATAAAGAATGAAATTAATGAACATATGTTACCTATATAACATATATATTATAATGGAATTATAATATATATATATCTCTCATTTATTTTTAATTCCATTAATATGACAAAAAAATGAAAGTAGCGTTCATGCATACGTACGGCCTACCATATCAATGAACGATGCTTTTAATTTTTTATATCCAAATGTTATGGAATAGTATAAAATTAATATTTACTGGATATATATGATATTTTAATCATTAATACTATTCTGTAAATTATTTACTTATAACTACATGGGAAATAATTTTCAAACAAGTTTATTTTTGACTCATGTACAAAACATCGTAAAAAATGTCGGATATGAACTAACATTATTAAACAATTATTATAACATTATAATATGTGATATTAACTGAATAATAATATTTAAAGGATTTCCTTATGAAATTATAAATTGACCAAATTTTACTATTCAAGAATATAATGAAACGAACTAGACAAGTCGTACTTGAGGTTAGGGATCATACCCCTCTCTTTCTTTTTAAGTACACTCTTTTATGACATTTATTTTATGCTCATCGTACTTATGATTGGGATGTTATTTTATATTACTCTTACTATACCTTTTATGTTCATATGATGACAGACCCTATTTTCTCTCATCAATCCATTTCGGAAGCTTTGATTGGCGCCGTTAGGCTGCCGAATTTTCGAAAGAGATCCAACCTCTCTCTTTCTTTTTAAGTACTCTCCTTTATGTCACTTTTTTAAGATCCTCTTTGTTATTTTGGGGGTGTTATTATATATTCCACTTTCTTCAAACTATATTTTAATATTGTGGGAGACCCTATTTAATCTGATCAATACATTTTTGGAAGTTTTAAGTGGCGCTGTTAGGCTGCCGAATTTTCGTAAGGGATTTTTCATCTCACTTTTATTTCGGTGAGATTTATGCTATATTTGCCACCATTTTCTTTTGAGTGTTATATTTACTGACCATTATTATACTCTTTCTATAATATAATTTAGTTTATGAGTATTTACATCAATGTTTTATTGTCCTTCTTTCAAGGGGTGTATGTTTCGAATGATACCCAAGTCGATAAGGGAACCATTCACCCTCCTCTTTTCAGAAGACTTCTTTTGTTGGGTCTTTTAATTTACATATTTTAATGTTAGGATATGTTCTTATATATCCATATTGATGTAAATTTTATGTACAAGTGATGATATACCCTTTTTATCTCTCATCAACTCATTTTCTGAATTTTGATGTGACGTCGTTAGGCTGTCGATTTTTTGCAAGGGAACTTCTTAACCCAATTTTGATTTTTTGGGGATAAACATGTACTCCATGAATATGTCATTATATGAATATGTGTGAATGACCTATGATTTTTTACACTTAATAACCACCTATATTTGGTGTATCCGTTTTCCACACATAATTATCTAATTGATTTATCCATAATTCAAGGATACCGTCTTTGTAAGGGACTTCGTCTCAATATCCTTTCATTGAGGCATATTTTGTTATAATACAAGGGTTTCTTTTATACAGTTTATAAACCCATTTTACTTTTAATTTTATACAAAAGGAATCTTTTTCTACGAAGCATTTTACTAAATGACAAAAAGGAATGTTTCTTTTAACGTACGCGGTGACAACAACCTTTTCCGCCGCCGTGATTATTTTTTGGTCGTTGGCTTCCTCAACAAGACGTGATGTTTTTCTTAAAATGAAATAAATACCATATACTATTTTATGTATTTTGGTATTGAAAATGGTTTTTATAATTGATTTGTTATGTCAATATATTTAAGTGATATATTGTGTAAATGTTTTCTTTCTATTATTTTTGTTTTATGTCTTATGATTTTATAATGGTACTTGGACATTTGACGGGTGGTTACGTGAAAAAACATATGACGGGTGGTGACGTGAATACCAGGATGGGTGGTTACGTTATAAACTTCAATGCATTGGGTATGGAATTCATCCGTATGGTTATTCCATTAAGTGATATGTGTGGAAGTCGACCATATGGTTATTCCATTTAGGTATGTTTATGTCCCAAGTTACCTTTATATGTTATGTATATGGGTTTTATGGTAATATTTTGGTTACAAAAGGGTATGTGATAATCTTTTATTCATTGAGGTGTTTATACTACTTCATAAAGGTGAAAAGTTTTACTTTGATAAAGTATTCATGGTTTACTTGTTTAAAAAAAAATTAACAGTTTTCCTTTTTTGTGTATCCCTTAATGATGTTTTTATCCTCATCCCAAGTTTATTTTTTGAAATGTTTTTCAAAAGACATAAAGATGAATTGGGTCAAGGATGGGATCAAGGAAATGTCAGGCTATCTAAAACAAGGAACTAGACATGTCTCTTTTGTTCAAGGGTTTTTATTTTTGTGAAAAAAATGGAAGCTGAGTAGATACGTCTACTTTTTAATCTTTGAGATGTAATAGTTATGTCCTAATTCTATAAAACTATAAACCAAAAACGATTCTGAATGTGAATTATTCATTTAATTCAATAATAAGTAATGTTTAAGGTCGGGTCCTTATATTTGGAGTCACCTGTTGAAATAAATTATTTGAAGGCCTGTAATCATTACATATTTGGTGATAAATTTATAGTGTTTATCGGTCATAAGAGACTAAATCATACTTTATCAAAGAGGGGTTTTAATCTATGACCCAAAATAAGGATGGTGTATCTCCGAATATATGACTTTAACTTGATTTATACATAGGTTATGTCCAAAATGATAGATGATTCATTAAAAACAATTCTTTATTCTCAATGGAAAGAAGAAGCTACATATTATTGGAAATTAACCTCATCCATAGCTGACATGCACTTTGAATGTGAAGGCTAAGGTAAATTTTCCATTTTAATTATAGGTTTTTTCTTTCTATATTTGGTGAAGACACATAAATAGGAAAAGATGTTTTATTCATACTGAATTACTATTAGACTAAAACTCAATGGTGGAGAGAACATTGACCACAAGAGCTAGGATGGGAGTTCAATGTCGTGGTTTAGAAATCTGATTGTCAGACCATTAGATTGTCATGAAAAACATTTTTAGGATTACCAAAATTCAATATGGAATGTCTATTAGGTAATATGGAATATGTATAAGGCTTTCATAGCACAGTTTCCATGGGATGGTTTGAAAAGTATAATTGCATATTTTTTCCCGATATGCTTACCTTGTTAGAATGTTAAGGTAGAGCATCAGTGAACAGAATGAATATTGCAATCTATACCTATAACTGTTTGGAATGGGAAAATAAATCCATTGATTTTGAATTTTTTTCCCATTAATGGTTCTGAAACACAATTCCATATGGGTGATAGTTGATTGAGTCACAATTACATCACATTTCATCTCTATTCATGAAACACATTTATTCTAAGAATGGTCAGAAATCTATTTCCATGAAGTGGTAAAGAGGCATGGAGTACTATTTTCGATAGTTTCATACAAATATCTAAGGATTATGTCTCATATCAATAAATATTAAAGAAAACCCATATTACTATATTTAATATGAGTACATCATATCATCTATTGAAGGATAGCCAATTTGAATGGATGATACAAATGTCTGAAGACATGTTGAGGGCTTGTGTAATGGATTTTGGTTGATCATTGGTGGATCATACACCATTAGTGGAGTCAACATATAACTACATTTATCAGAACATGATACAAATAATATTATGAGGAATTGTAATGGCATCCATTTCGTTCTACACATTGTTGGGTGGAAACAAGTGAGACATAACTAGTATCTCTGAGCCTTTTCCATTCGACAACAAAGAAGATTCATTTGACCGGGAACCAGAATGAGGTAGCTCAGAGTCATTAGAAATTATATGTGGATCATCATGGATAGTATTGTTCATTTTAGGTGAGTGATAATGTAATCTTAAGGATCTTTAAAATGGTTGGATATTATCTTTTTGGGATGCATGAAATATTATCGCTTCAATACATATTACCTTTTGATATAATTTAACAAGTTAGTGGTGTGGAATATCATTTGGAATTTAGACCATGGTTTAGTATTATAGATGTTGTGTTTCATGTATCTTAGTTTAAAATGTATCAACATGATCCTAAGAATGGGATTTTATGGTATCATGTTGACATATAATTAGAAACATAATTGGTGAATGTGCCCATATAAGCAGTGGATAGGAATGAGAAACTCTGATGTGGGAAAATTATTAGTTTAGTGAAATTGTTAGGGAATCTTGGTTAGATTTAGAAAAATATATGGGAATTGGAGGATTAAATGGTAACCTAATGTCCATAACTCATTCATGACAATATTGGGTTAATAAATTCGGGGGACGGAAAGTCTAATTTTGGGGAGAATGTATCGTCTCATTTTTCAATTATGTGATCCTTCCTTTGGAATTTTTAAGTATTTAAGGTTTTTGGATGAAGTTTGGGATGGTAGGGTGGACTTTTGGAATGTTTTGGGAATTTTCTAAAGGATCACATTTTTAGAATAATAAGTGAATATCATGAAACTCTTATATAAAACCATTAATAGTGACATAGTTTCTAAGGGGAAGGAACACATTTAGGCACATGGGTTTTCCAAATCGTTCATCCAACTAGGAGAACATTGAAAAGTTTTACAATGATATATTGTATCGTTGGTGAACTATTCATCAAACATTGGGTTCCAATGGTCCATGCTCCTCCTCGAGGAAGAGGTAGGGGCATGGTTAGCACATGGTTTACCTAACCCTTTGAGTAACCATACACGGTCAAATAATTTGATCATAAAAACTGTATCTAGACCAGGATTAATTTCTAAACACTACTTTTTTCTCCATTTGAGCCAAAAAATTAGATTTCATCAACCCAATGTTCTTAGAACCTCGTCTAATAGAATCATAGTTGATATAAATACAATTTTTATTACATTGAATCACAATAACCATAGTAAATCAATTTTTGTGGTAGTTTTTTTGTTTTCATTATAACTACTTTCATTATATCAATTGAATTACTAGATCGAGTCTGTTGTGAATTGATATACAGTATTTATGCCAATAATGACGATATTGATCTTTTTTATTTTAGGGGAATATATATAAGGTGGTTTTGTAGAGATTCAACCAGGTTTTGTTAGCCTTTTCGTGACATTATTTATTCTCATCATAATTTTCATGGTTTGGGGATTCACTCTTGACTCATATTATAAGAACATAAATTTATAGTTTCAAAATGACTAAATTTCAAAAAATTTATTGATAAATTGGTGTAAATATCTTGGTATAATCCATCATTATTTATGGTTTAATTTTTTTTGGATTTGTTGAAATTGATTGGGAAAAGTGATTAGTTCTTACAATTTCATAATGTAAAATTTAAAATATGAATTTGTTAGATTTATGGATAACTATTTTGAATGTGTTTTTATAAAAATAGTTTTATTAAAATGTCTTGGAATTGTTGATTTTAAATGTTTTTGCAATAAAATGGTTGGTGTGAGTCATGCTTTCAACAATACCCTGAATAAAGGGAATGTACCATTAGGTAACAAAGTTATATAACTATGGATAAGGGTTTTGTGTCAATGGGGCATATGAAGATTATACACTATTTCATGACCAAGTGAATTGATGAGAAACTGCTCAGGATTATGTAATTTCTAGTAGATATAGCATGTTTGAGTGTGTTTGTAAATCATGGAATGGGTATGCCAAAAAGGAATGTGAATTGGTTAAGTGAATTGTCTATTTCTTTCATTGGAAAAAGTATTGGTATGTAACTGTTTGACATTGTTATATATTGTTGAATAATTTAAACTAGTTTTTATATAAATTGTCTAATATAGTTTTTCTATATTGTCCTATCATTGTGGTTTGAGTAGGGAAGTAATTAATGTAAAATCTACTGAGTTTCATTACTCTCCCCAGATTTGGTACATTGGTTCTTTTGCAGATTTTTCTCATCGACACAATGACAAAGGTAAAGAAGCACAATTCATTACTGGCATGTCATGATTCATGGCATGTATTTTGAAGTTGGAGTGTTGAGCATGTTTGGATTTTTGAAGTTATATCTATAGATCCATTGAGATTTATTTGTTTCTTCTTCTTATTTGTAATTTGTGTTATACTCTTTCGCTAAGGTACTCTACTGTATTTTATTTTTATATCCATGTTTTTAGTTTGAGTTTTCTTACACAATTATCATCCGTCATATAGTGGATTTTTTATGGTATGATTTTTGTTGTTGTTATATTTTAAAATAGAAAATTATCCTCCTACTTATTTTATGTTCTTAAAATTTATTGTCATAATTTTGTGCATTGGGGTTGTCACTTAAGGCAATGTGGCAATGTCCCATCGACTAAAGCCAATAACGAGCGGATAAATATTATATGAGTTATGGAATTTATATTTTTAGAAAATATGATAATTACATAATTTTAAAATCATTAATATAATTTTATATTATTTAATAATTAATTGTATAGTATACGGTTTTGAAAGGAATAGGGAAATAGAAGAAAGAGAGGAAAAAAGTAGGAGGAGTTAACAGAGACATACTCTCTCTATGGTGTATCTTCACATGTATGACACTGTAAAACCATTGATTTTTTTAGTTGTATTTCTCAGATATTTCCAAACATATTTAAAAGAGAATGATGGTGGTGATATAGGAAGATATTGGGCATTGTAATTGGTGAGAAGATTGGTTTTACACGGGATGGGGGTGGGGTTATTTATAGTTGAGGAGAGGGGTATTTTGAGAATAAAATATTATATCAACGGTAAAACATGTAATAGTGAATTTCTAAACATATAAATAAAATATAAATAATATATAATGTTCTTAAGACCATAAATCACCATTTTAACTATAATTCATTAGTTTATTCAAAAGGATAGGTGGAAATTAAAAAATAATCTTTTGATGTAATAATTTATATTATTAGGCCTCAGATAGTAATTTTATAGGTTATGAATTAATTTTATCATATTTTAATGAACTATTTATGAAATAATTTATATCATGACCATATCTCATGTTATAGAAATTTGTATTCCATAATTACATCATGAATTATGAAATTTAACATACACTGGTTATGTGAAAAACTATATTTTATATTCACTTGAAAATTCAAGTATATGATAAAATTACATAAAATCCCACCATATGATAATTTCAGTGTATTAAATTCAAAAAATAATATAAATTTTTTCAACATGAATTTATAAGGTAGTTAATTTAATCTTTTAATATAAAAATTATTATTGTTATGAAATTCATGAAAACGTAGTTTATTAAAAATGTAAATATGTTTTCCTCTAGATTTTTTAATCATGAGAATTATCATTTTGGAATTATATTTTTTATATTTAATTTAATTAAGCATGACAAAATTTATTTATATCATAATTTATAAGTATTAGGGAAAATTTATATTTCAATGATCGGGTTACTTCTCCCAATATTCAGTATATTATTCCCAATGGTGATGTTACACTTCCAATGGTCACATTACTATTACAATGGTCACATTACAACCTAAAAATATAACTATATCCTTTCAATCAATATTCAACTCGATTTTCTCAATGTTATATTGTAACATCCTTAGTAAGTAATGAATAATAGATATTTTTATCTATGTATATTAATGAACTAGATAGTGTTTTAGAGGCTTAAAATGAAAATAAATACAATCTTAAGCATGTAATACACTAATATTTTTAAAAAGATTGTTTTACTACCTTTTGATGGCAAACCATTTTTAAATCTATCTTTTGACAATTTTATAAGCTATTTTTGTCAAAATAAACTTATTCTTTATGATTGGGACATCAAAATTTACTTTGTGTGAATTTTTTGTTATTTTTCTGACAATGTTCATTTTTTAATGAATAGTGAAAAATACTGAATTTTACATCAAAACTGCTTATTAATCTAATTTATTTATATGATTATATTAAATTTTGAATTGGTCATAATATGTAATCTGAATATATTTTTACCATTTAATCCAATGGTGGTCATTGGAATCAATTTCACTTTGAAATTAGACTTAAACTGGTGTCAATCTTTTGATTCTTATTGTTTCATAAAAACCCGCTATTTGCTCTGACAGCGGGAATTAATTATTAAATTAATTAATGTTACTTATATGTTTTGAATTTAGTGAAATAGACTTCATTTTTGAATTCGGAATATCAAATATAGCTTAGGGTTAATTTTTGGTAATTTTCTGAAAAAATTCAATTTTTGATGAATAGTGAAACCACTAAGTGGTACTTATAAAAACTGATTTTCCGTTTAAATGAAATTTTTCCATCATTGTGTTTTGAATTTAAAAAAATCCGACATACATGGTTGTCATTAATAAGTAAAATGTGGTTCAATGAGATTAAAATAATTTTTTGGTGAATAGTAACTTATTAAGTTTTTAATCGCGATTAGTGGTAATTAGTGTAGTTTAAGGTAAAAATAATGCTTTAATAAAATGAGATGAGCTTGAAACATGTCCTAACCTCATTGGTTGTGTCATGGCCGACCAATACAAGCCATGGGTCAACTTGGGGACCCCATGGAGCCACTTTGGTTGGTAAATGACATAAATAACTTTTTATTTAATGTAAAAGTAAAAATGACACAAACATCATATGTTTTACAAAAACAATTTTTACATGGGGCTATAAAGATCAGATTTTTGATTATAAATAGTCATTGGAATTATAAAAGGATTTTCGACATCATAGTAGTTTTTTTATAATTTTTAGACTTTAAATAAATTAAATTATTTATGACATCATGATGATGCAGTGATGACCTCATTATTTAACGATTTAAATAAAATGGAAAGATAATGTAATATCTAAAACCTAAACATGTAAAAACCTATTGTATGGGTATATTTCGAACCCTTACCACCTTATATTCGAATTATATCAATTTGGGACCATTTAAATCTGAAACGCATTTTCAAATAAAGTAATATTTCTTTACTTTCCAAGAGTGCCCCTCCTCTCCTCTTATAAAAGGCCCCCACCTCTACCTCCTTACCCACACTCCCAAAGCCTTTGGCTCGGCCAAAACCTGCCCATTTTGTCTCTCCACTTCACTATATTACTCATTTAAGCCTCACTTTGGGAAGAAGTCTTCCCAAGTAAGCCTTTGAACTCAAACCAAAGGGAGTTTCCCTATTTTAAGGTAATGTCTTCACTTAAGTCCTTTTGTTTTATTTTGCTTCTCCAACCCCCTAAACTCTCTTTATTTATTTCTTTTTTAACAACTCCAGTATCTTAAATATACTAGTATGTTGTTATAAGAATGATTCTATCTACACTTACACACACCTACATATAATGGTTAATGAACATACTGTTTCCGTGGATGGTGAATTTATGCCTCCCGAAACGATGATTGTTCAACATTATTTTAACACCTTCAAAGGTGGCCATTAAGATGTAACTATATTTATATATGATATATAATATGTTTATTTTTTCCTTAAGCTTCTGTATTTTTCTTTTTGGTCATACCTTTATGGTTTCCATTATGGGTAAACGCGATATCTTCATTTAAGGAAGTGCGGACTACCGCCCCCTCAAAGTGATTTGATTCGTTAAATACCATATGTGGGACGTATAAAGGATGGAACTATGATATTATATATGAAATTATACTAGAATTATAATATACCTTTATATAAATATGATTCCATTCTATAAAATACGAAATAGAAATGAATGTAGCGTTCATGTGTACGTACGGCTTACCTTCTCCATGAACGGTGCATTTCATTTCTTACCTCTAAATGATTACGTAATATTATAAATGCATGCATTTACTGGATATATATGACATATATGTTATCTACATCATGAATACCATTCTGGATATAATGGATACATGAACAACTTGTAATTATAAAGGGTTTATTTTTGACTCAAGTACCAATGATCGTTAAAACGATCGTTATTAACTTAAATAATTATATAGTGTTCATGACATGGTAATAAGTGATATAAAAGGAATAATGAACTTGAAAAAGGTTCTTAAGCAAGTAGAAATTAACTCAAGTTTATTATTCAGGACATTAAAGAACGATCGAGTCAATTCGGACCCGAGGTATGGGACTTCTTCTCAATCTCCTTTCATTGAGGCATATTTTGTTTTATACACAACCTTCTTTTATACGGTGTATAAACCGCTTTTAATTTTACGTCTATTCAAAATGAATCTTTTTTTATACGAAGAGTTTTACAAAACGACAAAAGGGACTGTTTTTGTCATACGTATGCAGCGACAACGACTTCTCCGCCGCCTTGACCATTATTTGAGTTTCGGCTTCCTCTACAAGCCATACCCTCTTTTTAAAAGAAAAATAAATACCATGTTTTACTTTTCTTTTATTTTGGTATTGAAAATGGTTTTAATAATGATTTTATGTCAATGTGTTGTATTGATATCTTGTGATTGGAAGGTTGAAATGTTATGTTTCCTTTATGCATGTTTTATGTGATACGATTATGTTGAGGTTCTTGGGCATTATTATGAAGACGGGTGGTTCCGTGATAAACTAAGGGCGGGTGAGCTCGATATAGCTCTCCAATGCATTGGGTAACGCGAAGGAGTGTAACGTTAAGGTTTCTCTGATGAGATTTACGGAATATACTGTGATGGGTATTCCAAACGTAACCAAGAGGGTTACTCCCTATGTAAGAATGTTATGAATGCCTCAAGTTACCATTATGTCTTATGATTTCTATGATTTATTCATGTTTTGATGAGGTATGTTAAAGTGCTTATGTTTTATGGGTAAAGTATGATCTCATTCTTATGTATATATGTACCTATGTTTCCTTTCCATATTTTTATATCCCTTACTGAGCTTTTTATGCTCATCCCATGTTTTTTGAAATTTTTTTCACAGGTCAAGAGAAAGGTACATGATATGATGATAGTGTCAATGAAGTGTCAAGAAAGAATCCATGTTTTATTTTAAATATGTTTCCATTGATGGGAATGAAGAATACTATCTTTATGTAACCACTTTGTTTATATGTGGAATGTAATGCAAGTTTTATGATCTAATTCTCTAAAACTCTAAACCCGAAAAGATCCTCAATGTGTAATCTTGTAATAACTCAATATTAAGTAAGGTTTAAGGCTGGAGCCATATATATATACTTCCATATTCTATAATGTTGATAGGTTTAAAAATATTTTTTTTCTTCCCTATATTGTTAGTATTGGGGTTCTGATTATAGTAGATTGTTGTGATCTATATTTTTCCATTTTATCTTTTCTATTTTATAGTTTTACTACTTTTATATTTTTAATTTTAATTAGATTAATTGTGGAGTAATGTAACTATGGTCATTACTGAAATAGATTATTTTAGGGTTCTTTATGTTTATAAATATAAATAATATATCACAAAATTAAATTATGTCATGAAATAAATATCATTTATAAACTCTCAGTTGATAAATTATTCCCACTATTAGAAATTTTTTACAAGAAATTTCATCTCAAATTCATTATTGACAATAGGTGAGGGTAATTTGTTTCATTCTTTCTACTAGTTCTAATGATTCTACTTCATACTAATGGTTCCTCCACAACACTATGACAAGGTGATTTGTCTCATTGTGTATAAATTTTTCTCTATGTTCCATGATCTTCAGCATTATATCTTTATATTAGCGGTAATTCTATTGTTGTACCACCTCTATGTTTGTTACAATTTAGGGATCAAGTATGTACCTCTTCAAGAGTGGTATGTGAAACATGTCATGAACTTGAGTGATACATGATTCAAGTGGATGCTAATATTTCACTATTCTTATGTGATAAATAAATTCAAAAAGGACCCATCTACCTTGGGATAAGATTCGCTTTCTTTTAATCCCAAGTGGCTCGCTTCCATGGTGATACTTAGAGGAAAACTGTTACTCCAATGTAGAAATCCAAATCCATTCTACAATTGACAATATATATTTTTTAACTCTGATAATATTTTAAATATTTTTTGATGACTAAAACCATCTCTATCATCTATTTTAAAAGATTTTGTCTATGTAGAATTCATTTTTGTACATCATAAGCATTGTGGTTCTATATTTCTTTTTAACATGGATTCATTTGGAGAAATTGGAATACTCCAATGGAAACTTTTCATATAGGATAACTCAACTAATGGGTGATTTTGATACAGTCATCTATTAACATAAATAAGGAGGTTCTTATCATTTTCTTCGACACCTAAATATATTTTTTCATATTATCCATCCATTTCAGGGTGATTGCTCATTTTGGAATTCTATTCAATACTCAAAAAATGTTAAAGGATTCCCCAAAATTTAGAGGTGACGCATGGATAATGGTTAGGGATGATCAAAAGTAAAACCACGGGTATTATTACCACATCCTTCAAGTATATCCTATTTAGTTTTTTAGATGGAAATATTAATAAATATCAAAAAATAGGAATGTCTTTGTGAGTCAATCCACCACAACCCATATAACATTGTTCCTTTTGGATTTCATTAGGAGACAAGCTAAAATGTCCATGGGGACAGTCTCACATTTCTACATGGGTATATTCATTAGTGGTATTATACATTTTGACTTCATATTCTTAAAATTTAACTAGATGACATTCAAGATACCATGAGATACATTCTACAACTACTTTATTCATGTGTTCTCAAAAGAAGTGTTCCTGAAGCTCACAATACATCTTGTTTCTTAAATAATGGATGATGAAAGGTGATATATGTGCATTATCAAATAGATAATTCTTTATCACATGTGATTATGGCACAAAAATCATATTTCCATTCATATTTATTTCACCATATTCAATATGGTACTCATGTATCTTCCCTAAATTTACTACATTCAACATATTTTATAGCTCAAGATCATCCCTTTCTTCCTCTATTATCTGCTCTAAAATATATGGTTGTGAAATTAATTTTGAATGATTGGATGTATTTACTGCCATTATAATTTTCATATACCTCATTTTCATATCCAACAAGATAGGTTATTTCTCAATCTAAATCATGGATATAGTTGTATATTATTTTCTACAAAGTGAATATTCTAACTTGTTGTCCATTCTATGATGGTAGTGAAAAGAGAAATCATAGAACATTATTAGATCAAACCATATTCATTGATTTGTATTCAAATCCTTTTTTGTGAATATAAACATTAAAAATTAAGATCATTATATATGTCAAACTACTCAATATAGTGATAGTGTGGAAAAATATTTACAGAAAATATGGCAGCTAATAATTTGAGATCATGCATTGGTTATTTCCAGTCATAGATATCATACGTTAGTAGAGAATAGGCTATCACATTATCATTATATATAAGTAAATAGACATTAATATTCATTGAATCATCATAGTATATCATTAAACATTCACCTATTATTTTTTATATGTGTATGCCGACAATGATTAGCCTCTTCTTGATATCATTAATGATTTTATCATATTATTTTTTTCCAAAAAAATTACCCCTTTTCATGATATCATATTTAGTGGGCAATACTATCATGTCAAAAATATTACAATACATCTATATTTTCGACTTATTCCAATAAAACTAATTATTTTTATGAAACTAGTGAGTCTGGTAAAATACTCAATACCCTTTTTCTTTGAGGTATCCACATAAATTCACCCACATATGACCATGTTCCCAAATAATGTGACATTATTGACCCAAAAGTAACAATTTCTGATCTTAGTATATATTTTTTCCTTCTATAATGCTTCCATTACAATAAATAGATCTCTTAAAGTTCCTCTTTTATCTTGGATAAAATTTTATTCTCATTGATAAAAACTATCGCAAATTTTCATGGAAGTCTTTAAAGAAAATATTCCTCCAATCCATAAATATTGAAGGAGTATTAGTATATTTGAAGGGCATAACTATGAACTCAAATTTCACATAAATTATATGAAAATTTGTATTCTAAATTTCTCCCTTATTCAACTTCAGTTTATGATATCGATAATATGGATCTTCCTTTGACAGCTACAAAGCACATCGTAGTTGATTAAAAAAGTCATTAATTCTTGGAAGAAGATACAACTTCTTTATGGTGATCTAGTTGAGATCCTAATAATAAATACACAACAACATTGATCCATATTTTTTTATTAAAAATATAACTATTCCACCCCCTGTAAATGAACTAGGGCATATGAACCCATTGTCTAAGTTCACAAGTATTTGCTTCTTTAACTATTATAATTTGATTCGGGATATCCACTTGGTGAATTTTGTGATAGTAGTGCCTCAGGGTATGAGATGTATTGAGAACACTACCTCATGATCCAGTGTTTGTATTGGAAACCCTTTGAGAAATACATAAATGAATTACATGACAATAGAAATTTCCTAAAGATTAATGTATTCCTTCAATGAAATGATTTCGTCTTGTTATTCTTCTTCATGGTGTATAAACATCCATAACATTGAAGGATTTTACGACATATATTTATGGTATTCAATTATTTCTAGATGAACATGGTTTTGTTCTAAATATAAAAATAGATTTCATTTACTTAATAGTTGATGTTTGATCTATCTAGTTATAGACAATACATGCCTAGTATAACATCAAAATCCACCAAGGCAATTGTTATGGGATTATTTTGTAGAATCATCCCATAGATTCTTATATAATAAGAGTCCATCAATTTTGTTGTAATAATTTACCACTAGTTTTTTTATATATATTCATAAATCAAGGTAATTGGTATTTAATAAAATTGTTATAACAAACGTCCAAGGTATAATAGAATGATTATAAACGGAATCAAATAATACATTCCTCATTATTTATTAAATTGGAAGTGTGCTTCATACGATTTCACATCCACAACCTACATCTGTAATAGTGATAAAATAAGATTTATCTTTATTATTTCAATTTTGGGGTTGTTGTAGATGATTACCCTCAAGGAATCATTGGTTTTTGCATTGGCTTGTATAGTTCCCATTATACCTACATTTGAATCATTCAACCATGGGATATTCATTAGGAAGTGACTTTATTTTATCTATCTTATTTGATAGATTATTCATTTATATTTGACATTAATGAGCTTAGAATCCTTATGTACAAAAATTGAATCATTTTTCTATAAATTTTAGGAAATATGCAGGATTATTTTTCCCACATTTTTTATATATGGGTATTGGATCCTCTTTCCTCCTTTTTGATTTGACCCACTAACACGAAACTCTATTGTTATCTTCATATATCTATTACCATGGTACTATATTGAATGCCTCATTTAAACTTTGATAGAAAATCAAACAACCTCTTCATAACTATTGATGTCTTGGATAGCTTAAAAATTTAGATATTGTGGTTTTAAACCACTAAAGAATCTATATTTCATTCGATAAAATGTTGATACCAAAATCATATTTATAACTTCAATGACTTGTTACATTTTCCTTATAAGTTGCGATATAATAACTTACATAATTATTTTTCACAATTAATTCTATTTCTATATTTGTTTAAAGTGTTCAAGGGAAATACATAGTAAAATAGTTCCTAAAAACCTCCCACACTATCTCCCCTATTTCATCATTATTCTTGTTGTTATTTTTATGTTCTAACTATTGATCATCTTCTCCATATATACTATAAATATCTAGAGTTAACTTCTCCTTATCCGAACAATGGAACAATGAAAAGATATTCTCCATTGATTTATACCATTATTCTTTGACAAGTTGATTAGAAGTTCCTCAATGCATTACTGGTCATTTATACAAAAAGGATTCAATTTCTAATTGGATCTTCATCTATGAATTATGAAGTTCCTCATGGTTTAGTTTATTATCCACATCACAAGAAAACTGAGTAAAACATTTAATAATGTTTTTGTACTCCACATCCGCTGTAATTGGGGATGTCATTCAGATAATTGATTCATTTTCCCTCAAATAGGATATCAGCCTAGTTTCTCGTTATTCCCACCATTTTTTAAAATATTAATGTTTTGAAAAAAATTGATTTCTATAATTAATAACCAATTTATTATTTTTAATAATTGACACTAAATTAATAGCTTATGGGATCGATTTTTTATCCTTTTCTAAAAATATTCTTCCATGATGTTTTACATATACATAATATTATAATTATCGTTTCCCCTCTTTCTTTTGAACAATAATTCCTAACATGGATAAATCATTCTCTAATATAATCTATAAAAACTATACATTTTATTTTATAAATGTTAAATAATATTTTCTAAAAAACATATTACTATTAAAAAAATGATCAAAATGTGTTCTATTATGGTAAAATCGGGCTCCTACATATGTTTTAAATAATTAAACATAACTATATCTTAATTAAATACAATCAATATTTTTAATGGTTTGAAAATTCTTCCCAGAACAAATAATCACCTACGGATATACATCAATTAAAGGGGTGAGGTAAAACCATAGTAAGAGGACGAATAAAGAAATTGAATTAGTATAAAATGGGATCACATAAACATAATCATCATATAATTGAATTTTTATCATCATAAACAACATTATTAAAACATTTTATAAAGTAATTGAATTTGGGGATGTATAAAAATTAAACATCGTGTATTAGTGTTCAAAATACCACACATAGTTGGGAACAAAGCGGGCATTATGTTAATGCATTGCATTTGTGCATTATCATGTCACCATCAATATGAAAAAATTTAGATTAATTTTGCATGATAATAAACATAATATCATGAGATAAATAACATTTACCAATGTATTGGAAAGATATATAATTTTGGGTCCACCCATTGGATCATAACATATACATTATCATGCATGCCACATATAATGTATAACAATTGTAATCATCAAAAAACTCATGAAAATACAAGTGTTTCATAAGGATTTAATAAATTCTGCATTAATGGATTAACATTGGGGTTACCAAATTAAAATTTTACATCATAATTTGGAATAATTGATCATTCCTGTTTAAATAATAAATAAAACATTAGATGTCCAATATTTGTCTTGGAAAGAAGACTTATTTTGTAATACTAATTATATTTTATGTAATATCATGTAGAAAACCTCTGTATACCCAAAAATTAAAGGAAATGATATTTAATTTTTATTTAAGGAACATTAAATCATTATTTATCAAAATCTATTATATAGGGATCACCCAAAGAAAATTATTTTGGTTCAAGAATCCAATTACATTAATTCTCGCCTTATTTCGATGATATTCCTCCCCCTAAATGATGAAATTATATTTATTAAAAATAATATTAATGATGTTAATTATAGTATTTTATACTATTATTTATCAATTATATTCGTTGGATATATTAATAAATATATGTTGAGGAAATTGAAGTGTTTTGATATGACATTTTTCTAAAAAAATCTTCTTTCTCTTGGATTTATCTAATTTCTTTCAAACCCATTTTTAGATGGTATAATTTTCTATAAAACAAATGAAGCATGTAATAACATATTAATATATAATATATAATTTATAAATATCCGTCTATGAATTTTATTATGATAATTTTCTTTTAAATTTCACTACAGGTGGTTATCCAACCATTAATAAAACAATGCTAAATGACTTGGAAAGGGTGGTTCAACATTTATATTTTTCATAAATATGATAATTATCATAGGTTAAACTCTTTAATATAATGATAAAATACTGAATAATTAATTTTATAGTTTATTGTTTTTAAAGGGATCGATAAAATGATAAAAGAGAATTATAAAAGAAGGATGAGTAGATAGATATTTACACTCTCTTTGCTGTAGCTTCTCTTGTACCACACTATAATTCGCATAGTGATTTGAGTCTTACTTTATAAGAGTTCACCTATGTATTCTAAGGGTCTTGAGGGGGTAGATTAAGGAATATACTGGGATTTGAAAGTGGTTGTAGGATTTTTTTTCTAAGGAATAGGGGCTAAGTGTACTTGAGGATATGAGTATTTTTATAATAAAATGTTGACAAAACATTATATCATAGGTAAAACATCTAATAGTTACATTATAAAATTATAAATCATATATAAATATAATATAATGGGTTTAATACTTTGAATAAAATTTATAATTTGAATTAGTTAGTTAATTAAAACTGAATGGTGGAAAATGACAATATAATATTTTAATGTAATACTTTCGATTGTTATGATTTGGAATGTGTTTTTTTAGGAATGGTAAATATTTTTATCATATTTTTATGACTCATTTATAAAATAAAATATGTCATGGATGAACGTCATGTTCTAGAAATTATTATCACATTATCACATCAGTTATATTTTATTTTAAAATACACCGGTTGTTTAACAAACTGGATTTTTACTATTCACCCCAATATTAAAATATTTCAAAAATTTACTAAAACAAAATCAAACATTTAAAATTATGATGTTATGATTTAAAAATATATATTAATTTTATAATAAAATTATCAAATTGTTACTTTTAATATTTAATATATGAAATATAATTTTTATGAAATACATTAAAATTGTTTTTATTTAAAACGTGCTTATATATTCTATCATTTTTTTAATAATGAAATTTATGTTTTTGAAATATAATATTTAATTTTTTTAAATTAATCATGATAAATATTTTTTATATAATAATTTACTATTCTGAGGTAAAATTTGTATTCCAATAGTATAGTTACTATTCACAACTATCACATTACCATTCCCAATGGTCATGTTATTATTAAAATTGTCACATTACTATTTCAATTGTTTCATTACATCATAAAAAACCACTACATTAATTCAATAAATATTTAAATAAATATATATCATGGTTTTAAATATCTATTTTCTATTTTATTAATTTGTTAATCAGTCTTTTTATCCTTTCAATATTATTTTTAGTGACATCAATGATTCTAGTAGATTGGGATGGACTCTATTTTCACATTTTATCATTTATATTTTATATTTTTTTCCAATTTTAATGATGGGAATTTTAATTAGTTTCATTACTAATTAATTTATTAGTGTTCATCAATTATATAAAATATTATTGGTTTCATTATGTGAATAATACTAAATAGTATATTAAATCAATCATTTATGTCAAGAGAAAAATATTGTTTATAAACTCTAGTTCACTACACTATCTCAATTATATGGTTTTCTTTTGCTGCTATAATATATTTATTAATGTTCTATCAACCTGGATGAATGGATCTAGTGCCAAAAACACAAAATTTACACCAAAGATTTAACACCATGTGATATGACTACAGCTAAACAAGTATCTATTTTCTAACATTTTCATAAGTAATCCATAATGTCTCCTTTATAATCACCCATTACCGACTAAATAATCGATTGTATCTTACATGAAAACCAAAATCAAAAAAAATTCTTGTATAATACTCAAGAACATTTATCCTAACATGAGAAACACTAGACTCACATTTTTTAATTATCATTATTTATAATAATTACTGTAATATATGGAATAGAAATATAAGAGATTGAAATTCTAAATCACTTATAAACCAATAATATAACAGCATTTCATCAATAGTTAAACCTTAATAAAATCAGAAAACATGATCATGGGATAAATATCTAATTAAAAATAATATGGACCAAAAAGTGATGTTCATCGGTCCTAATATAAGGAAATGTAATCCAAAATAGAAAAACATACACTATAAAAAAATTGTATATTAATGAGATCTTAATATTTTTCCATGACACATAATAATAGTCCCATGGAATTGAAATATATCCTGACCATAAATAATTGAATAATAAATAACAATGATACAAACACCAACTAAAGGTGTTATAATATTGTGATAATTTCTAAGAGGGCCACCCTATAGTTTGTGTTCATCTATACGAAGGATCTCTCTTTTATTTATCATCATTTGAATAATGACCCATGATAAATTATATCATGAGATATAAACATATAAAAAGTTAATTAGGTGTAAATAATGACAAAAACCCTCAATCATCTATATATATATATATTCAAAATGAGATAAATAATTTATCCCATCACAAAGAACCAGTGGAATGAAATGGGTGTCATAACATTTCAATATGTTATCACCAAAATTGAACTCAAGTGTGTAAATAGATAATATAAAAAATTTAATAACCTAAAAAGTGTATTTTATCCAGAAATTGTGGTTTTATTTCATGAAACTGATGTTAATATATAAATATCAAAATATAAGAAATTGCATAAATGAGTTTTCAGAAAATTTATTTACATTTACAGAAATAGGGGACGTTATTGTAACATTGAAAAGTTATTTAAAAAAGGGTGAGATAAATTTTTGTAGAACAATTTCATTTTGAAATAATAATCTATAGTGGATCCTTTAATTGATGTGAAAATTTTCCTGAGGAAATGTGGAGTGGATGGTAAAACAGTGGAATGTGGGAAGAAATTTATTTTCACATATTAATGCATATTTTTCTAAATAATACATTGTTAAAGGGTCATAACACATCCATTACGAAAGATGAAAAGTTAAATGTTATCAACAAAATATATATAACATATTTGTGTTTAAAAAATTAATGAAAATATTTATTTGTAATAAAAAACATATATAAGGAAATAAATGTGACCATCTTAGAAGGATGTTAATTAATTAGTTAAAAGTAATAATTTTATTAGAAAGAAATTAGTCATTGGAGGAAATTTGAATTAAAAATTTAATATATTTATACATGAATAAAACAAATAATATAATTCAATTTAATGGGGTATAATCCAATGATTAGACTAAAGAAGTTAAAGAAGAAATATCATCCCACAAATAAAAAATAATTATTTCCTAAATCAATTTTATATCTTAAGAAAAATTTTCATTGAAATATAATAAAATATAGATGTAGAAAATGAATCTAAAATTAAATTAATATAACATATTTAATTATATTATATATCTAATTATATGTAAAAATCATTATAATTAAATTTTCTATGTAAAATAACATGTATGAATGAATGAAAACTGAGATGGAACTCCCTAGCATCATCATATTTTTCAAATTGAAAATAAATGATGTTTAGAATAAGATATTGTTTCATAAATCCATGAAATTTAATGTAAATTTTTAAGAAATGTAATAAATGGAAAACAATTACACTAATAAACAAAACATGATGTTATTACAAAATGTATATTAATGATGTAAAATTGAGGTACAAAAAACCATGCCTTAATTCCTCATATTCCATCAAAGTGATTTATCATCATGAATAAATAATTTATTTCTTAATAAATTATATTAGAAATAACAAAACAAATTATAGACTTAAGTTGTAATCTTTTATAAAAAAGTATAAATGTTACTTATATTTTATTTTCATAAACAGAAGTAATTAAATTCAATTTTTTTCTATTAAAATTTTCAAAATATATGTGTAAATTATTTTTCATTGACAAAATTTTTTTAATAAAAATATAATAATAGGTTGTGGAATAATTCCTTTATCATGATTTATAATTTTCATATATTATTTCATATGTATTTTTGTTATTATTCATGATTATGATATTGGTGACCATCTTGTATTGGTAATTTTTATTAATGAGAGTTGGTATCCTAATAACATTTCAGTTATTTTAGTTACCACTACATAAACAAAAATCTAATTATTTAATAATTATTTTCCAATATATTCAAAAATTAGCTTTCCTTAAATTTCCATGATATATAAATACCACATTTATTTATAGGTGGTTAAATTGACCAAAAAAATAAAATACAATCATTGATGGGTGAGTACAATTACAAATGTGATTCCTATGGGGTTATATCATTATTAATGAAATATAATGATATAATTTATATTTTTTAAGTTGATGATTCATTTAATAATATATTTTAACAAATAATAAAATATTGTCCTGAAAACAAAAAAACTACTTCATCAATGAGGTAGTTCGCAAGTACGCACGGGTTGCACATTCATTTTTTATATATCAAGAGAAAAATATATAATCAATTATAATTTCTTATTTTTAATAATGATATAAATATAATATTAATCAATTAATTGACCTTTATTGCAATATATATAAACTGGTGAAGAATCATCAAGAACATATTCTCTAGCTGTGGTAGTCTTAATGTATGAATGAGGATAAATTAATATTTTGAATGTTTTTAGAGGATGTTATAAAATTTATATTTCATTAGTATAATAAAAAATATATTAATACTTATTGTGCCATAGATTCATGGATAGAATAGACTTAAATGGGTTGTAAAATAAAATAAAGGAAAAATAATGTAAACAGAGTAATTGAGAATGTTACATTACTCTATGGAAGGGGACCATTAAAAAATATATTAATTATTAAAAAGGTGCAGTATTGAGAATTAAAAAAATCTATGAAGAAAAAATGGTTATGAGGAGTTATTTGGATATATTTAGTTAAATCAAATAGGAATTTTGTGTTATGAGAAGTTGGATGGTTATGAATACTTTTATAATTGAGAGGAGTTGTATTTTAGAAATAAAAAACATGTCAAGTCACCAAAAAATTGTAAAATCAATCCATGAATGTAAAATAATAGAGTTAGTGAATGATGAGTTAGATAAGCCATCAGCCACAAATTATTAAATTAGTTTCTATTAGGATTTTATTTATTTTTCACATATATATTTATGTTTCACAACTTTTTTTCATGGTCATTGTAACTAATTTTTACCATAGTAAATTTTTAACTATATAAATTTTTCATTTTAAATTTTTTAACCTAATTATAAAAAGTAAAAAAAGATTCATGTAATATTTTTATGTATTATATTGATTAATATAAATATTATAGTACATAATTTTCAAAAACAAATTAGAAAGTGAATATTATCATTCTTGAAAATTATGTTTAATAAAAAATTATCAATGTTTTCAATTGATATAAAATTAATCAGTTAATTATTTACCAAATTTATGTTATTTTTATTTAAAAATAATTCCACACATAATTATACCACTACAAAAAATAATTAAATCAAAAATGAAAAAATATTATTTTATATAATAAAAGTTTAATTTTGATTCAAAATGTAAAACAAGGGATTTCGAAACTCAATATAGTGTTTTTAACAAATCGATTTCTCCGTAAATTCATTTATTCATGTCAATTTTTTTATAATTTTTATTCATTATTATAACATTTTATCCTCAACAATTATATGGTATAAATCAAAACTATAATTTTTTCTATTCACATAAAAATATTTTTTTTTATAAATACTAAAAATTAATCCTATGCTAATCTTCACATAATAAATTCAAAAATTTACCTTCATGTTTTCATGTTTAAATTAAATAATTTTTTAATTTATCTTTCCAAAGGACTTATAAAATATAAATAAATATTTTTTCAAAATAAAAATATCTTTTAAGATATTAACTATTAATACTCATATTACTTTTTAAATTAAAATTTAAATAATTATAAATATATTATTTATATAAAATGTTTTTATACATTAATATATTTAGTTTATTAAAATAAAATAACTTTAATATAAAAATTATTTTTTTGGAAAGTTCATTTTTAATATTTAAAAAATATTATTAGTTATTTATGGAATTTTAAAAATTATCATTATTTTTTATTTATATATTGATCAAAAAGTGGATACCTATATATATACCTTCCATATAAAATGATACATTAGAGAAGTATGGTCTATATTAATAAATTGTGTTACAGTTTATGTTCCATCCATTGTTCTATGGTAGAATGGGTACTCTATATAGTATTTAATTATAGTAAAGTGTATACTATAATATTATGAAATTATATTCCCACCCACCCTATTAAATAATATTTTTCATCTAGTAAAATTTATATCCATAAAATAAAATTATTTAAGGGTTTCCTAAAAGATATAAATGACCCAATATAAAATTTTAATAGAGATACATAACATATTATCTAATCTAAGACAGAGGAACTCATCTTTCACCTCTTAAAATAGAAATATATAGATTTTAATTTATCATAACCATTTTTGACAAATATAAATTTTTAGTTGTTATGTTACATATAAGGATTTCAAAATACATTCATTTCACATATTCTATTTCATGTTTTTGATTCCTACAACTGACTAACAATAATATGGTTTTAGAAAATATCTATCAAAAACAATCTTAATTTATTACATGTACATTGAAACTAAATCCAATGATGTATTCTCCAATTACATGTTCATTTAATGAAATGGGTATTTTGTTTCAAAAAATTAAACTATTAGATAATTCTATATCTTTTTTAGTTTAACATAGTACTTCTATAGTCAAATGACTTTGACATTCTGAAATATAACTTATTATATACATCCTAAAATTCTGTTAAAACATTAAAAATGGTTCACAAGGATATAATAATCAATAAATAATATCTTGAAAGAGTGTTTAATAGTTTTTTAATAAAATTCCCACTGATTTTTCACTAAATTATTATTGATTTAATACTCAGTTAAAAAAATTAATGGTGATCAACCCTCACTGCATTTGTGAATTATCCCCATCCACATACCAATATCCAAATTGGGTTTTAATTCCAAGGAAATCTACAGACATCTCGGTTGTGTACCTAAATTTAAAAATATTCCAAGGGTATTCAATAATTGTTTCACATTTCATGCCCAAAAAATAATAAAATAATCATAAAAATTAAGAACATTTCTCTCTAAAAACCACTAGGGAAACCTAGACCTCCCATTAAAAATATAGTGATAACAATGCATACTTCACACATATACCTAGACACCATGTGAGAAAAAAAGATAAACCAATATTTATTTTGTTTAAATTCTGTATGATATACCTTACTTCTCAAAATTTTTATATAGTACCAAGAATTGAATTTTTTGTCTCAAATAGGATTTCAACATAATAAAATTATTTTTTCATACATGTAATCATTTATTCCTAATTGATCCCAAAAAGACACCCCATTATACATAATATATAGTAATTCTATCTTTAAATCCTACAGAATGTAAGAAAAACAAGTCATTAGATTAATGGATATTAAAGGATCACATATCTATATTTCGGAAATGGTTAGATCATCAAAATATAAGAAAACTAGATAATGAGAAAAATAGATTATTATAAATAACATTTAGTAATTATTTTTGATTATGAATCTTGATAAAAGGATATGTAACCTAAAATTAAGAAACATTTACCATTCAAAAATTATAACGAATCATGAGTTAATAATCTTGAGCTATAAAAAATTATCATCGTAAAATGGCATGGAAATAGGAAATAACCAAAAAATACAGAAAAAATATATATTTGACAGAAAGAAAAATCATTCTCTATAACTATATTGTAATTATATTCAAGATGGAATTTTCTTTAGTATGTGATAATATCCAAGAAAGATCTACATTTAATTTTTTGGAATATCAGAAGAGTCACATACTGTATTATTTTAGCAGTTATAAAATAAACTTAATGAATTGGATGGTTATATGGGACCCCTAAAATAAAATTACTCTACATATTTTTGATAATGGAAAACAATCACTAATCACATCATAAAGAACCTGTGCAAATAAAAATTGGTTTAATAATATTTCAAGACGGTTTCTCCCAAAGGACATCAAAAACTAAATGGATGAATGTAAAACATCAAATACCCTAAAAGAGAATTTTATTAGATATTTTATATAGTTATTATTGAAAAATAAATTTCAATGTAATAATTACATTATTGATAATGAGTAAAATTTATGAGAAATTAGAAAAATGATTTAACAAAATGATTATTTAGTTACTATAAAATATGGAATTATGGTTACTCTTAAAAGGTATTTTTTACTATGTGATATAATTTTTTTTGAAATCATTTATTTTTAAAACGAAATATTTATATTAGAACATTGAAAATGTTATAATAAAAATATAATGGGAATATATATGAATAGAAAAACAACAAAACATGGTAGGGAAACATTTTTAATGTTTTAAAATATTTTTTTCTGAACTCCCATAGTGTATAGGAATAAAAAACTCATTTTTTAATTGAGGAAAATTGAAATGAAAATATAATTAGAGATATCTACTATGTGTGTTTCAAAATAAAAATGAATAAATTGTTCACAATATAATTCATGGATATGGGATAAAAAATCCATACTTGTCATTCATGAGAGTTATTTATAAATACATTATAAATTTATGGGAAATAAATTCCTAATGGAATGAAATTTTAATTAAAAACAAATATTACTCAAGAGAGTATTAGAACAAATAATATGGTGTAGTTTTATGGAGAAGGACCTTTGGATGGAATATATAATTTAAAGAATAAATATTATGACTCCATGAAAAAAATGACTTATCAATCTCCTTTACAAAATAAAAAAAATTATAATAAAATGATATTGAAAGAGGGTCCTAAAATTTAACATCAATCACATTGAGTACAACATAATTCAAAATATTATATATCCAGTAGATAGTATACACCTTATTTAAGAAAAATTAATTGCATAAATAAAATAGGTCTCAATGGTAGAAAAGTGTGCTGAATGATATTCTTACACCATTATATTCATTTAATTGAAACAACATTATATGTAATAAAAGGTATATATTTTTAAGTACCATATATTAATTGATGAATTATTATAACATTAATAATTTTTTAATATATACACCAAAATTGTGATAATGTTTTTAATTTTCATAATATTAAAGGAAGAGTAATTAAGATTCAAAAGCCCTTACATACATTCATGAATTCTAGGAAAATGACTCTTTATCAAATATAAAAACAATTACTATATTAATTAACCCCTATCAAACAATATTAAGAAATATTAACTTTTTTAAGCTTTACTTATAATAATTTATATCAAAAATATTATTTATTTATATTTTATTCTCAACATCATATTTAATTATATTTCATGGTTTATTTTGTATTAAATTCATAATTTTACTATCAATTCATGTTTATGGATTAAAATTTCATAATTTCAATATTATTTTCGTTTAGATAATATGTTTTTTATAATTATATAATAATTTTTACTTTTATATCATATGTATTTTAGTTATGAATTTTGAATATGAATCCAAATATGAGCAGGTTTTGGTAATTTTCACGAGGGAGGGGTGGCATCATTACAAAGGGTTTGGTATTACCATTTCAAATTTGGGATAATTTTTTTTTCAATATCACTAGTATTTATGTTTCCTAATTATCAAGCTATAAATATAAATATCATTTTTCATGTATGTTGTTTAATCAACCTAAACAAGATCATTCTATCGTCGATTGGTCTTTATGCATACGAAATTAATTACATTGGGATAATATCATAATTATAGAATAATAATGATAATATTTATATATTATATGGTGACTAATAATATTAGGAGATATTGGAATAGGTATCAATAGACTATTTTTACAAAATAATCACATCGATTTCACGAAGGTTCTAGTCTACAAATATATATAGGCAAGATGATCATTTTCTACGAATTTGGTGAAAGTTAATGAATTATTTATAATTCAAAAATCATAATTGTTTTATCAATATCATATTAATAATCATCATATTATGGTGGTGATGAAAACTTTTTCACACTACTCATCTATATAAAATTCCACACGTGTGCATGATGATTATTATATTTTTCCAATGGTTTTGTATAAATCTAAAAAATCCATATTCTGTAAAAATTGTATAATTACCTAATAGTATTAATATAGATGTTATTTTACATAAAATTATGAAATTATATTATTGTGGTGATAGAGGAGAAATAATAAATGAAAGAAAAATGATATACTGAGAACATTACCTCGTTCTTAGGAAGAGACCCATTGAATAATAAATTATGTCATTGGAAACCAATATTTGGAGATGAACATAATATCAAGAGAGTGGGAAAGATTTTTATGGATATGTTTTAGATAATATTGTTTGAATACATGTGTGATGGGATGTAATGTGTATTGGGATGGTGATGTTTCCATTTAGAATGTAGAGTACTTGCATATTTGTAACAGATTAAATGTTAAATAACTATTCAATGGTCAAATGGATCAAAAAATGTAAAGTAATCATGTTGGGTATTGGTATGGTCTATAAATAATCAAATAAATATTTTCCCATGTATCTACTATTATTCTAAAACATTTACAATTATATATTTCACTTTTACCTTATTTTGGTATTTACTATCATAACTCTTTTAGATTAGTGATTTAATTTTAATGCCTAAAATTATAATTGGATGAAATAAATTATACGTATCTATTAATTATAAACAGTAAGTCCATTTAATTATATATAATTTCATAGGGTGAAAAAAAAATTATGAGTGCCCATATCGCATAAAATCCATTTTTAAAAAAAAGTGGTCTATGTTAAATAAAAATTATAATTATGAAAAATTAATCATTTATTTATTTTTATTACATTAATAAATTTATTATTAATTAAATATGATATATTTATTTTGTTATTCTTTATAGAAAATAATTCTACAATTTTGAAATATAGGTGGAAGAAAAATTTCTAAAATTTTTCTTCTATTTCAAAATGAAAAACACATTTATACTAAATTCAATTATGAATTTCTAATTGAAAAATTATACACCATATAAAATTCAAGGTCATTAAAAAAAATTATTTAATTTTTATTTCTTTCTCAGGTCATCATAATGTTATGAACTTTGTTGTATTAATAAAAAAAATATTTTTCACTATTCAACAAAACATCAATATTTTCTAAAAAATCCTGTAAATTATGCCTAAGATAATATTGGCATGTTGAATTCATATATTAATTTCATTTTTTATTTTTTATATTCAACAATTTTATAAAATTATAATAAATGTAAATATATGATATAATGAATTTTTTTTAATTTGGAAATGGATATTTTTATATTAACTATTTTTATACTTATATCTTATGAATTAATAATTAAATTACTGTTAATATTTGTTTCCTATGAACAATGTCTAATACCAAAAATATTTATCTTCTTAAAATCAAAATAACTAGTTCCTAAAAATATTATTATTAGTAAAATACATTTCCAATCATCAAATTGTTATTTTATTACTATTTAAAATTTCAAACTAACCATTATTTTTTATATACCAATTTTATAAATATTTTTCCATATACATACCCATAAATAAATGACTACATCAAATAAATATGTTTTTTCATAAAACGTGATGCAATTTGTTTTTTATCAGGTTTCCTATAAGACAAGTTATTCAAAAAAAGACCCTAATTAAGGAAAAACATATAATAAAATATTGGCGTGTTACATATGTCATCAGTAATTAAACAGATCTAGGAACTTATACTTATGTCTTTGCATGAATAGATCATTATACTACTTATCAATATACTATGGTAGTTTTATAAGTAGTTACATTTTTCATTCTAAACTCCTAACATTGTAATGATTTTTATGTGTTAAGATTTCTCATTAAAAACTAAGTTACAAATTTTTTTAATTGATGATATTAAAATGAATGATATTGAAAAAATATAATAAGAATTTTATTAAATATAAATTCTAATATATCTATTTTTTAGAGGAAATCATGCTGATAGATTATGTTTTTCCATCATATGATTTAAGTACTAACCAAATTATCTCATGTTACTAGTTCTCTATGTACTGAAGTCCGTTATAAAAATATTGGAGCCCTGGAATATGAATGTTTCAATAAATACACCTTATTTTTGGGTTCTATTTCATTGTTGAGATACCCAAATGAATTTTTTCAATCACTAAAATGTTTTTGTAATCAGGAATCACAATATTTAAATACATTTTTCATTTATTTCAATTTATAATCTTTTAAAATACCTCTCGTAATATATAAAGCCTTTTTTCATTTTCATAATTCAAGAAATCCATTTTCCTCTTACCTAACACACAATTTCACCATATAAATTTTGATTGTATTTAATGACCATCAGAAAATGATTTTATATGACCTAGTCCCATCATAGAAATAAAACTCCTTTCCATTTCTGATTATTTAATTGATACATAGATTATTAAAAATGTATTAGTAATCACACTTTCACTCCTAGATTCTGATATCATAGAGTCATTCATGACATACAATATGCGATGCAATCATTAAAACAATATATATATAAACATCTATAATTAAACATTGTTTAATGAATAATGAAACACTAAAATTAAAATCATATTATCATGTGTGGATACTTTATTAATGACACACCATAAAAATAATAAATCTCTGGTTCATTATATCAATGAACATATTTCACATTTTATACAAATCTACTTTAACCATAATCTGTCATCAACATCTCCAATAAATAATTTTACTTGTTTTATTATTCTAAATATGTCACGAGTACAACTTTTCTCAAAAACCTATAGAATGGTAAAAAATAATACAGGACGAGATAAAATGATCGGTATGAGAAATAGATAACTAAAAAAATATTTTAATGAAAATTGTACAAATATTTTGTATGAATATATAAAAAATATCAATCCACGGTAAATATGAAGTTAAAAGCATTATATTTCGATTCCAGTAAATAAAACATGGGTATTAGTAATAATGATAAAATAATAATGGAATTCATAATTTTATATCTCAAAAAAATACGTTGAGAATCCCTTGTGCTAAGACACAATATCATTGATCATGGCCATATTAAAGACATCAATCTTTAAATGCCTTATCCCAAGAAAAATATCTTATTATAGAATGTTAACACTTAAAAAGCAAACCTATTTTGTCTCATGAGAACTATGATTCATCGATGAGTAATATAATGACATACCTAATGCCAATTCATTCCCACATGTTTAAATATTTGATAACCTGGTCATTCCCCATTTATATGATCTTTGTTGGTTGAAAAAAAATATTTATTCAGCGTACCAATAATAATTTTTATTGGAATGCCAGTAAAATTCCCAATTTTAATACAATATCATAAGTTATAGGGGACCATCATCCAATCTGAGTGATGTAAAATTTTGTGTTCACATAGTATAGATATATCATTATATGACTCAGACCACACTAGGATTACACGATCATAATCCATAAAGAATATTAAATTGTTTTGTTTTTGTAATATATATCTTATAATGTGAGAATTATATTTAAAAGTGTTTATGGTGTAGGAATATATTCCTATAAAATAATGTGAGATAAAAACATAACATAATAATATTTTATAATAAACCCAATATAGAAGAAATAATTTCAATCACTGATCATAACTAAATGAATGAAAATTGTGTTACCAAAAAAAACTCACTACAGGGGTAACAAATATATTACTTGACAAAAGGAAAATGGAATATTATTTTGATAGTAAGTCCCAAGAAATATGAGGAAACGAAAAATAATTTTGAATTAAATCTATATAACACCCAAAAACGAACATGATCCATAAAATGTATTTTGTCTCATAGAATGATCATTGGTCCAAGAAAATCCTTTTGTCTTAGAACCTTTTTAATCAAAATTATTTGAAGGAAAGGTATTTACACAGAACATACAATACCAATATTAATATATAATTCAAGAAATTATTTCTAAAATAGGTAATATATATGATATATGAATTAAATAAGGTGCATAAATACTATACTTGGATCAATAATGGAAAATTGAGAAGAAAACCGTTACAAACATTATAACATTGAATCCAAAATAACATGAGAAGTTAACATGAAATAGGACACTAAATATCTTTAAATGTAATAGAATCAATATATTATCATTATATTTGGGATTTAATTGGACCATAATAATGAAAACATATTATGTAACATAATGTAGTCTCAACCAATGAAATTTGAGATGGAAAACCAAAAGAAATTAGAAACATTCAAATAAAAATTCACCAAAATCATGAAATTAATATGGTACAATAAATACCATAAATTATAGAATTAACTATTTAAAAATAAATTCATGTGTATTATTAAAACTTTTTAAATAAGGAATTTGTTCATAACAGACAAAAAATGTCTCTGTTAAGGGAAATTCAGGAAAACCCCTTACAACCATTGGATCATTGGGACAAAAATATCTTGGGAATGATGAAAAGGAATTGGATGTTTAATATTATTAAATATAATAAAATCATTATATAAATTTTCCATTGGTACGGTATATACACTCTTTTATTGGGATCATGATCTTTAATTTAAGTATTTCTTAATGGATTAAAAATAAGTTCAAAACCCTTACCTATTATCCTAACATCGATAAACATAGTTTATCCTCTAGAATCAGAAACATAGTTATCTTAACCTATTAATTAATTCAATTACACATTTCCATTTCCATTCAAAATATTCATAAATAGTCTTTTTATACGTGAATTATTTTTATTTTCAAAATTTAGTGTTTATTGTTTGGGTTATTTATACTAGTTTAATAATAGTTGAGTTTATGTTTTGTCTTTATTAAAAGTTTTTATTTACAAAATAATATAATATAATAGTAGTGATGTTCATGAATAGTTTTTATAATTTTATTTCATGTTATATTCAGTTTCATACCATAAGGATTACATAAATGATGACGATTCATTGTTTATTATTAATGAATGAAAGGGGTTTTCTTAATTATTATGTTAAATATTGATATAAATATCAAAAAAAAACATTATTAATATTTCTAAATCATATAATCCCATAATATATGATATAATATTTACCAATGACATAAATACTTATTATTTTTTTATTAGGTTCATTAAATAAATAAAACAAGAACATACACATATTTAATGAATGATAATGAAGTTGTTGAAACATATTGGGTTTTTAGAGTAGGTCAAAAACCTCTTCCTTTTTGAATTTTTGTAATTGATGGGAATTCCAATTTCATTTTCAATTATCAAAACCAAATTCCTTTTTTCAATCCAAACCAAAATCATGATTTTGGATGGGTTTAGAGGCTTGTAGAGTGCATTGGGTGTTTTAATGGGTTTCAAGTATGTCATAGGCCCAAAGGCCTAGTTTTTGAGGTTGAAAGTCAAGGCGCATAGTATGGATAAAGCGTATGGCCACTCAGAAAAACCATTTATCCCAACATTAATATTCTTTAGTGTTTAGAAAACCATATGGTATAAAAAATATATCTATGAGTTTAAGTCTACAATTTAAACATAGTGCTTTCATATAGGTTTCACACCATTTAGAATTCCATGGGAAATCCACATGGTTAGTTCCATTTAGGTTTTAACTCACAACTATAGAACACAATGAATTCACTTGTATTGAAAACCCATGGCAGATAACCATGTTTCCTCATTTACGATGTTAAATTTACAAATTTCCCCTCCATCCTATTTATTACATCCTCCAGCCTTTTCTTCTCTTGGTCATAGGTACAGTAGAGGGATCTCCCATTTTATTCATCCTCTAGGGTGAAATCCTTCCGCATTATCTATGTTCTGTTTCATCTACCATTTTGTATGTCAGAACCATTTTAGTAAGGCTCTCATTACCCATGCCACTTATATTCTTTTCTATCACCTCATGGAAATCTAAATTTGTGTGATTCATTTTTACTAATTATAAATGTGTAAATTGGAACAATTATTTCTTAAAAAATGTTTATACGTAGTGCTCGATACAAAATGTATCTATTTCTATAACTCAGAAGAATGTGTTTCATTTCATTCTTTGAGATTTTGCAGTTTTGTTGTTGGAGCATATTTTAGCGAACCATTGGGTAGTTTAGAGATATCCAAATAAATTGAATTCTCGAGGTTAAATTTTATGTTATGACTTATATTGTTTCATGATATGTTTTTTAATTTGAAAGTGGTTTTCATTCATGGTTATTTAAATACTACTTCTTTTGATTATTGTTTCTTCTCATATTTTTTTATTTTATTTTACATCCACCTTTGGTGGGGTAGGATAATTTTTGTTGTGTATTTTCTTCTTTTTCATATTATATATTTACTCAGAACAATATATCATTACTATAACATCTATTGTAGGTATATCCTACCAACTATTTCCTTTATACAGCCTTGCTGCATGTTGGCAGCATTTTCTGTTTGGGGAGGTGGGCCTAAGGCCAATGGCACCGAAACCTAAAGTCATGTTCAGTTGGCTAATCGGATTGGAGCTACTACATGTTATTTCATAGATGTTTTGGAATTATAATTAGTAGTAGAGCTCATAGAAATAATAATTCTATCAATAATTTTTTTTCTCTTCTACTAGTCTCTCAATTTGTGGTATGGTAGACTAGAGACTAGGTGTTGTCAGAACTGCTTCTATAGATCATTTTTGGGTGCCTTCATCCACAGTAACGAAGGATGAAAAAAAGCTAAAATGTGTAGGAATTGCTGTTCTATTATTATAAATTTATATTTTATATTATTTCCACCAAGATTTTTATTCATGGAATGTGATATTTTATATATTAGGGACTTTTTCATTTGATCCATGGCCTGGTATGTCATGGAATGAAAAATATACCCTTTTCTCTATAAGGAAAAGGGGTGTTAGTTATGGATGATTATGCTTATGAATTGATAGTCACAAAGTAGTATTTTTATAGAGATATAATTTTTAAATGACAAATGTTTCCCCATGAATTGTGAAGTATATATATGTGTGTGTGTGTGTGCATGGATCATATAGGATCAGGTAGAGATAGTCGCATGGGGTGATGTTGATCACCAGGTTCGGTGACATAGTCATCAGTTTAAGGTGACGTGGTTCGTCAGGATGGGAAATACCTAGAGGACATTTTATACTCGGATCTATTTAAGAGGGGGTGAGGAGTCTATGATGCATGGATACCGTGTGGAATGGTGGCGATGTGAAAGAGTAAGGGTACTGATTTTATGTTTTTTGTTACATATTTCCTTATCTATGTGATATATATATATGTCTATGTAATATTGGTCGTGTGACCAAGTAATGGTAATCAATATATTTTCACATAGAGGGATTGAATGGAGCCTCATTAAGGAAATGGTTTAGTTCTACAGGAGAGCAGTCAGGCTGAGACCCATGAGGGCCATGAAAGGTATGTTCGGGCTGAGGCTCGGGATCACGATCCATTACAGGCTTTTCAACCACCATATTAGGATATGTTTGGGTTGTGAATAGATGAAAATCAAGGAGTGAGCCTTGTATCGGTTATCCAGGGTATTGATAGGAGATCTCATAGAGTAGATCCTTTCATGAAATATCTGACCTGAGAGTTCCAATCACAGTACCCATCTCTTTTTTAGGGTGAGGTTGCTCCATAAGAGACTGAGAACTGGATAAATTCAATGTGTATGATATTAAATAAGATACATAAGAATCTTAGTAGGTGGGTTAAACTAGAAACCTACATTCTTAGAGGACTAGAAAACAGTTAGTGGGATGTGCAGGTTTAGGTAGGAAGATATGATGGACTACCATGGAAAGACATGGAATCTAGGTTCTTCAAGAAAAAATCCTATTGATACTGAGGGTAGAAGGAGATATGGAGTTCTTGAGAAATTAATAGGGGTGAAATGTCCATTGTGGACTACTTACTACAATTCAATGAGTTTCTACAATTTTCACACGACATTGTGAGCATGGACACCTCGAGAGTGAGGTGTTTGGAGGATTGTTTAATATGTTCCATTTGGGTATTGGTGAACATATTTTGGTTAGCCTCATTTCTTTAGGTGATGAACCAGTCTTCCATATCTGAGGGAAACATTACATTCCGGTCACATTTTTCTTGGATATTTTCTTTAGGTGATTTCAGTGTTATTGCTTAAGATTGTATGAATTGCGGGTGAGATTAGTTCTAGTAGGGTATTTTATCCAAGTACATGACCATAAAACATCAATGTGGGTCATCAATAGTTATCATTCAGTTTGAGAATCCCGAAAAAATTATCTCTAAGGGTGAGAGGCCTCCAAATGATTAGAGGTAGTGTGGTTAGGTTAGTCATATCAGGAGGTTCAGCAGGAGGTCATGTTGTAAAGCAGATACCCAATGACCGGGGCAGAATCAGGGTTCTATGGTCAGGCTGGGTGTGGTACCATGTTAAGGTATCTTATCGTAAATTGCCTGCAAATTTTGTTGAAGATATAATGGAACCCAGTATTGTGGTTAAAGAATGGAGTCTAGTTTAGTACTATATGAATTTTTGGCATCAGGCAGTCGATGCTCTGGAAAGGAGAATATTGTGGACCTACAAGTTGTTGGGCAGGCTTGTGAGTTGTTTACATTTAGAGTAATTTAATGTGATTAGACAATTTATTTTGTTTTTATATGGAATGGTTTGTTGTGAAATTTCTATATTGTTTTCATGAGGGGTAAAGTCCCAGTTTCGGGTGCCGCCTTATGGTGCCCCGTACCCGGTTGGTCACAAAACCTAAAGCACATTTCCCCAAACACCAGAGGATGGAAACTAGTAGTGAGGTCCAAGGAGTTATAACAATGAAACAATTTGTTCATTGTAAGAGTATTCACATCCTAATTTCAAAAAGTAACAACAATGGAGGCTGTAATACCATAAAATAGAAGTAAACAATGGAAGAATGATATTAATATAAGGACTGGAACATATATAAAAGACACGTGTAACATGTATCTTTGAACAAAGACAAAGTAGTCACAATGATATAAATACAATAATGAATCCAAGTTATAGAAATTAAGTAAACTCAAAAAGCATCCAATTGCTATGATTTTCACCATATTCTCTAGCTACAGCAACAATAATGTACCTGAGGAGGAAGGGAACCTTCCCTTATTTCACTACGGGAAAAATGGGTATTTGCGACGAGATCCCGTCGCAAATGGCCTTTTGAGACGGGGGTCCGTCGCAAATCGCCTGTTGCAGAAAATGTCGTCGCAACAACAATTATTTGCGACGGGCCCGTCGCTGAAGCTATTATTTGCGACAGGGATCCTTCACGTCGCAAATAATACTCTGTATGTTTGTAAAAGCTTTTAAAAAAAGTAATTGTGACGGGCCCCATCGCAACAGTTATTTGCGACGGGCCCGTCGCAAATAGAAATTGCGACGGGCCCCGTCGCAATTGCTTTTTAAAAAAAAAACTATTATTAAATTATTGTAATGGATATAATAATAATACTATTTGTGACGGGCATAGTATCTCGTCGCAAATACTATAAAAAAATAAAAAAAGTTATTAATAAATTATTTTATTTAATATAATAATAATCCAATTATAATTCAAAAATAAAAAATAATAAATTATTAATAAATGATTTTAATTAATATAATAATAGAATTATAATTCACAAATGAAAATAATAAATTATTAATAAATTATTTTAATTTATATAATAATAGAATTATAATTAAAAAATAAAAAATAATAGAATATTAATAAATGATTTAATTAATATAATAATATTAGAATTATAATTCACAAATAAAAAAAATATTCATAAGTTATTTTAATTAATATAAAAATAATAGAATTATTTTACATTCAAATATTAAAATAATTCAAATATTACAAAAAAATATAATTAAATTATAATATTATAAAATTTTAATATATATAAAAAATTTAATATTATAAAATATAAATAATATTATTATTCATATATTAATGTTGTTATTTCAAAATATAATATTATAAATATTTTATAATGAGACAGAAACTACGAATAGAAAAAAATTCATATTTTGATTTAACAATGTTTATAACATAAAAACAAACTCTAATCTGAAGGAGGGGGGAGGGGAGGGGGGGATCTGCAAATGCCGGTGGAGGAAACTCCATCCCTAAAGCATGAGTGAGTCGGCGCATGTACTCCATCTGCTCCTGGTGCTGCTGCTGCCACTGACTCATCTGCTCCTCGTACAACTGCTACTGGCATCGACGCTCCTCCTCATGCTGCTGCTGCTGCTGACAAATCTGCTCATGCTCCTGTCAGAGACTCCCTATCAATGTAGTCTGAGATCGCAACTGATCCTCATACTGTGTAGCAGAAGAAGATGCGCGAGCTCCTCTCGATCTGGACGCCGACATCGCAGCACTGCCATAAATAATCTCTGGGAGTCAGTCGAGAGCAAATACCAACTACCCGGCCCTTCTCGAAGGCATACTGGGTAGCCTGCATCCATGCCGCCTCATCAAACTGACGACCATTGGTCTGATCTGATGACTCAGCCTGACTCTCAGGCCGAGTCTGTGACGCTGCGGCCTCATATGACTCCTGTAGTTGCAATTTAAAATTAAAATTGTGAATATATTATATGCAGTTAATTTTTAAACTTGAAAACAAACAATACTGACCACGATGTGATGCTGATGATCACCTCTGAGCTCCCCAGTAGCAGGATCACTATACATCCTCTGATATACGTCGTACTCTGTAATGTCGGGGTGCTCGACAGCCTATAAGAATAAAACATAAAATTTTAATATTTATAGTTATATAAAATATTTATAAATAATGTACATACCAGATGCTGTCTATGAGTACTGCAAGAACGACTCCCAGCTCGATGAGTCATCTCTTGTCTCCCCCGATTCTTCCTCCCCACCGATGATCTTCTCTGAAAGGCACCACTCAACGAGTACGCACATAATCCATCCCATACATTGGAAAAAATGTACTCTGGTCGGTGTGCTCTACATGACTCGTCAAAATCTGACACTCCTTCTTTCTTCATGTCAGCTGTTCTTAAATTGTGCAAAAATTGACGCAAGTGATCATGCATGGCCACCTCCCATGCCTTGTGGATGGCGTCACGCATGGTATCCTCGATCGGATACCATAAACCCTACAAATAAATCAAAATATTATGTTATAAAAGAATTAATTTTCCAAAAAAATTATTTATTTACGTACGTACCAACCAATGCCCGAACATGGCCTGCTGCACATCAATGGGAATCTGCTCCCATGTGGTCCACGGCTGAGAGAAATAGTTGCGCAAAATAGCGCTGCCCTGTCCGACTGCTATATGTGGAAAACCGTAAAAATAATAAACATTTATTATGTGAATAGATTAATGAAATCTTAGTCAAATCCACAGATTATCACACAGGTTATCACACCTCCGTGTGCGTGGATCAAACCCAAGACGTGGACGTCGATCGGGGATGGGGTCAGCAATCATCAATCGTGCAAGACCGCGCCCCCTCCGCATACTCCCTAGAGCGCCTGCAGGCTGAGGGTCATCTGCCAGCAACTCATCCGCATCGAAATGCAGGTCAGCATCCGCCAACTCACGAAATGTCTCGTCGTCCATCTAAAATAGAAAATATTAATGTTGTTAGCAAATAATTGATAATTACTATTATATATATATATATATTATGATTGTATATAACTACCTTAAAATTCTATCAGTGTTCATCTTCATCATCATCTTCATATATGTCAATGTCATCTTCATATTCCTCCTCAACATCATTGATATCCATTCGAGTTCCAGTTGCTTCATCTCTTACCATTTCAAATTTATATGTGACATCATTAACATCATCATCATCACCGACTCTTAAATGTGGGGTGTCGTCATCGATACTCATGTATATTTGTAAAAAAGATTGATTTTGATGACTCTCTTGAAAAACTTCAATTCTTTGCACATCAGTAAAAGCACATTCAGTTTGACTAAAATGATTGTCTCGAATTTTGATTTTTATTACACTCCACCAATCAGTCAAGTCTCTTGATGTAGCACAGTACTTTGCGTAATAAACTTGATGTGCCTATTGAGCCAATAAGAATGGTTCATTTTCTGCGGGAACACTTTTACATTTAATATCGATGATTCCAGGAGTCGGATGAACACGCACGGCTCTCTCTGTATCCAACCACCGACATTTGAACATGGTTTTGTAATGATGTCCAAGATAACAAAGTTCATTGATTTCATCAAGTATGTCATAAAAGTAAACTTCATTTTCTCGATGATGAGATCCTCTCAAACTAACTCCACTATTCATTGTTTTTTTTCGATTCCCCATATGCATGTGTGTGAAATCGAAATCCATTCACCACATATGCATTATAAGTTTTAAAAATTTGGAAGGTGGGTTATTCAATATACACAGTCGTTTGTCAATTTTATCAGCATGTGGAGACACCTGAAAAGTTGTGAAATAATTATCAATATAGTAAAATATACATTGAATGAGTTGCTAAAAGATAAATAATTTATGTTACCAGTTTTTGAAACCACTGAGAGAAATTTCTCAGTCGGCGTTCTTCGAGAGCAGCTGCTGTAATTTGTGGAATTTGTTTCTTGATATGATTATCATACATCCTAAAAAAACGAAAGTTATTTACTATAACATAAATGATAGAATAAGTGATATAAACACTTACAGTGCAACTGATGTCATCTCTTCACAGTTGAGCAGAACATACGTATGAGCTCTGTGATGTTCATCATCTGAAAGCCAGCATTCATAAACTCCACCAAAACCAAGCTCTGGCTGGTTGAAAACAGATTATTGATTGTCGATTTCATCAATATTCCTCTCGTTCCATCCCATTCGGTTGTGTTTTTATGGATACTCAGATTCAAAATAATGGGACCAGAAAAAAGATATTTCTTCTTGCAAATAAGCTTCTGCAATAGATCCTTCAACAGATGCTTTGTTACGTACTTTTCTTCTCAATTTTTGCATGCATCTTTAAAATGGGTACATCCATCGAAACTGTACTAGACCACCACATTTGGCTTCATATGGAAAATGTAACATCAAATGTTCCATTGAGTCGAAGAAAGACGGCGGAAATATTTTTTCCAGTTTACATATAATTACAACAACATCTTCTTCAAGTTTGCATAGAGAATCATAATCTGCTGTAGCCGCACAAATTTCCCGGAAAAAATGAGACATGTCTGTTATGGAATCCCAAATCACAGAATTCAACAGACATCTTAATCCAATGGATAGAAGTATTATAACATGACAATCATGACTTTTTAATCCATTAATATGACCATTCTTTACACATCTACCCAAATTGGAAGCACATCCATTTGGAAGTCTCAAATCTACAATCCACTGACAAAATAAAAAATAGTTTTCTTTAGACAGTGTATAAGCTGCTTTTGGTTTCAGTAACCTTTCTGTTCTGACATTCTCAAACAGTTCTTCTTCTGGACGCCTGCAAATTTGGGCAAGATCTAAACGTGCATTTACATTTTCTTTGCTTTTTCCTAGCGTATCCAAAACTATATAAAACAAATTATCAAAACAGTTCTTCTCAATGTGCATGACATCTTACATGTGTCGGACCAACAAATCAGACCAATATGGCAAATCCCAAAATATGCTACGTTTAATCCAATTGTGTTCTTTCCCAAAACCAGAAATTTTCTGTTGGTTTATTATGGGACCAAACGTGATGGGAGGTAATGAAAATACAACTGATTTTAACTCCGAACCTGATAGCATTTTTGGAGGTCCATCCTTTTCAACTGTTCCTTTTCTGAAATGAGATCTGTTTCTGCGAAAAGGATGATCAGCTGGAAGAAATCTGCGATGACAGTCAAAATAACAAGGTTTCTTTCCATGAATGAGCATAAATGCTTTGTTCTCTCCCATACAGTAAGGACATGATTTCTGACCATGTGTACTCTAGCCAGATAACATCCCATAAGTCGGGAAGTCACTAATTGTCCACATCAATGCTGCTCTCAGTATGAAATTCTGTTTCGTTGCAACATCATATGTACTGACACCAGTACTCCACAATAAACTTAATTTATCAATCAATGGTTTCAAATGAACATCAATATTTTTCTTCTAATGTACTGGAATTAGTAAAGTCAAAAATATATATGGCTCCTTCATCAACATCCATGGAGGTAAATTGTACATAGTTAAAAAAACAGGCCAACATGAATATTGACTACCATAAGATCCGAACGGACAGAAACCATCAGTGGAAAGGCCCAGTCGAACATTTCTAGCTTCTAAAGCAATGGATGGATGCACCATTTCAAAATGTTTCCATGAATCGCCATCGGCTGGATGATTCAAGCTTTTATCGTTTCAAATATTCTCTTTATTCCATGGCATCATTGTTTCTTGTATTCTTAGACATGAATAAACGCTGAAGTCTGGATGTAAGCGAAAAATATCTCAACTGTTTTACGGGAATCAAACTAGACTTCCCATGTTGTCCTTCTTTATATCTCAGTTTCACACATGTGGGACAACTATTTAACGACTCATTTTCCCCAGAATACAAAATGCAGTCATTTGAACATGCATGAATCTTCTGACAAGTAAGTCCCAAATTTCGAACCAGCCTCTTACTGTCATAGTAATTTGCAGGAAAAACATTTCCTTCGGGTAACAGTATTTTAAGCAATGAAAATATCTGGTCAAAACAGGTGTTTGACATTCTGTTATCTGATTTAATAGCCATAAATTTTGCAACTGCTTCTAATTTGCTCATCTTGCAGCCAGGATATAATGCATCCTTAGCAGACCTCAACAACTCATAAAATTCAGATGGTGCCAACTCAGGATTTGAAGCTATATCAGCCGGAGTTTCTGTATGTTGAACAGATGAACCTACAACATCATGTACTAAATCTTGAAACCGAGATGGATCCGGAATCAAGTTGGTATCACCTGCTCTGGAACTGCGTTCACCGTGTTGATACCAAAAAACATAATCTGGTTGAAAACCAAAACGCAAGAGATGTCCCCCCACTTTGTCAAACGTGTCAAACATTCTCAAAGCACATTTTTTACAAGGGAATTTTATTTTGCCTTCTGAAAAAAATTCTGGATTTGATGCCGCAAATGATAAAAAATTCTCCACACCCTCTACATATACTGGATTTAAACCAGAACCGTTTGGATTTCTACGTTGATTTATCCATATGCGGTCACCTAATAATGATTTTTGACGACCTCGTTGTTCCATATTTTTCTATAAAATATAAAAGCATTACTAGTTTTGAATAATTTGTTAGAAAAAACAATCAAGAAAGGATAATTATAGAGTTTACATCATACACGACTAACGCAAACTTTTTATTGAGATAGACCTAAAAATTGACCCTTTAAGAATTGAATATGTTGAGAATAAGGCAAAACCTATTACAAATATTGATAATTTTAATATTATATAAATTTTTTTATTATTTTCATAGTACTATTATTATTGGTAATTATTCCTAATTATTCGTAATTATTCCTAATTATTTGTAATTATTCCTAATTATTTGTAATTATTCCTAATTATTGGTAATTATCGGTAATTATTGGTAATTATTGGTAATTATTACTAATTATTGGTAATTATTACTAATTATTGGTAATTATTACTAATTATTACTAATTATTACTAATTATTGGTAATTATTACTAATTATTACTAATTATTACTAATTATTACTAATTATTGGTAATTATTACTAATTATTACTAATTATTGGTAATTATTCCTAATTATTACTAATTATAACTAATTATCGGTAATTATTGGTAATTATTGGTAATTATTCCTAATTATTGGTTATTATTACTAATTATTGGTAATTATTACTAATTATTGGTAATTATTACTAATTGTTACTAATTATTACTAATTATTACCAATAATTGGTAATTATTACTAATTATTACTAATTATTACTAATTATTGGTAATTATTACTAATTATTACTAATTATTAATAATTATTGTTAATTATTCTAAATTATTACTAATTATTGCTAATTATTCCTAATTATTACTAATTATTACTAATTATTGGTAATTGTTCCTAATTATTGGTAATTATTCCTAATTATCGGTAATTATTACTAATTATCGATAATTATTGGTAATTATTGGTAATTATTGGTAATTATTGGTAATTATTTATAATTATTGGTAATTATTCCTAATTATTGGTAATTATGGGTAATTATCGGTAATTATTGCTAATTATTGGTAATTATTGGTAATTATTACTAATTATTGGTAATTATTACTAATTATTACTAATTATTACTAATTATTGCTAATAATTGGTAATTATTACTAAATATTACTAAATATTACTAATTATTGTTAATAATTACTAATTGTTACTAATTATTACTAATTATTGGTAATTATTCCTAATTATTACTAATTATTGTTAATTATTCCCAATTATTACTAATTATTACTAATTATTGGTAATTGTTCCTAATTATTGGCAATTATTCCTAATTATCGGTAATTATTACTAATTATCAGTAATTATTGGTAATTATTGGTAATTATTACTAATTATTGGTAATTATTGGTAATTATTCCTAATTATTGGTAATTATTTCTAATTATTGGTAATTAATTGTAATTATCGGTAATTATTGATAATTATTGGTAATTATTGGTAATTATTACTAATTATTACTAATTATTGGTAATTATTCTTAATTATTACTAATTATTACTAATTATTGGTAATTATTACTAATTATTGGTAATTATTCCTAATTATTGGTAATTATTACTAATTATTGGTTATTATTACTAATTATTACTAATTATTACTAATTATTGGTAATTATTACTAATTATTGGTAATTATTACTAATTATTACGAATTATTACTAATAATTGGTAATTATTACTAATTATTACTAATTATTACAAATTATTGGTAATTATTACTAATTATTACTAATTATTACTAATTATTGGTAATTATTCCTAATTATTACTAATTATTGGTAATTATACATAATTATTACTAATTATTACTAATTATTGGTAATTATTCCTAATTATTGGTAATTATTCCTAATTATTGGTAATTATTCCTAATTATTGGTAATTATCGGTAATTATTGGTAATTATTACTAATTATTGGTAATTATTATTAATTATTACTAATTATTGGTAATTATTTCTAATTATCAGTAATTATTACTAATTATCGGTAATTATTAGTATTTATTGGTAATTATTACTAATTATTGGTAATTATGGGTAATTATTCCTAATTATTGGTAATTATTCCTATTTATTGGTAATTATGGGTAATTATCGGTAATTATTGGTAATTATGGGTAATTATTGGTAATTATTGGCAATTATTACTAATTATTACTAATTATTGGTAATTATTACTAATTATTACTAATTATGGGTAATTATTCCTAATTTTTACTAATTATCGGTAATTATGTGTAATTATTGGTAATTATTGGTAATTATTGGTAATTATTACTAATTATTGGTAATTATTACTAAATATTACTATTTATTGGTAATTATTCCTAATTATTGTTAATTATCAGCAATTATTGGTAATTATTGGTAATTATTACTAATTATTACTAATTATTACTAATTATTGGTAATTATTACTAATTATTGGTAATTATTTCTAATTATTACTAATTATTACTAATTATTGGTAATTATTCCTTATTATTACAAATTATTACTAATTATTGTTAATTATTCCTAATTATTGGTAATTATTCCTAATTATTGGTAATTATTACCAATTATTGGTAATTATTACTAATTATTACTAATTATTACTAATTATTACTAATTATTACTAATTATTTGTAATTATTACTAATTATTACTAAATATTACTAATTATTGGTAATTATTACGAATTATTATTAATTATTACGAATTATTGGTAATTATTACAAATTATTACTAATTATTACTAATTATTGGTAATTATTTCTAATTATTACTAATTATTGGTAATTATTCCTAATTATTGCTAATTATTACTAATTATTGGTAATTATTCCTAATTATTGGTAATTATTCTTAATTATTGCTAATTATTCCTAATTATTAGTAATTATCGGTAATTATTGATAATTATTGGTAATTATTACTAATTATTGGTAATTATTACTAATTATTGGTAATTATTGGTAATTATTACTAATTATTCCGAATTATTACTAATTATTACTAATTATTACTAATTATTACTAATTATTACTAATTGTTGGTAATTATTCATAATTATTACTAATTATTACTAATTAGTGGTAATTATGAGTAATTATTACTAATTATTACTAATTATTGATAATTATTACTAATTATTACTAATTATTGGTAATTATTACTAATTATTGGTAATTATTACTAATTATTACTAAGTATTCCTAATTATTGCTAATTATTGGTAATTATTCATATAATTACCAATAATTAGGAATAACTACTAATAATTAGGAATAATAACATTATTAGTATATTTTATTATTAATATTAAAATAATATAATTTTCTATATTACATACAATTCTCCTTTCATCTGTGTGTTTTCTGTCTCCACATATAAATACTACATATGGAGACAGAAAACTCACAGATGAAAAGAGATTTGTATTTAATATAAAAAATTATATTATTTTAATATTAATAATAAAATATACTAGTAATGTAATAATGTAATTATTCCTAATTATTGGTATTTATTACTAATTATTAGCATTTATTCTTAATTATTAAAAATTATTACTAATTATTACTAATTACCATTAACTATGAACAATATTAATAATTTAAATTTATTAAGTAACAAAACAATGTAAACATAATTAAATTACAACTAATTAAGAATAATTGAAACTAATAAAAAATTTAAAATAAATATTAAATTAAAATGAACATAAATACCATTAAAATTGATCTGAGCTTGATCTCTGATCGTTCTTGAAAACTTCAATATCAACTCCAGAGAAAAAAATTAAACTTAAGAAACACTAAACTCTAGAAATAGAATGTTGAGAGAAGGAGAAGATGGAGTTTGAGAATGAATTGAAAAAAACGGATGGGGGTATTTATAGGTAAGATTAGTTGCGACGGGTCCATTTGCGACGGGATATCCATCGCAAATAATATTATTTGCAACAGTACCCGTCGCAAATACCTTAGCCATCATTTATTACGATCAACAGTTAAATAGTTATTTGCGACGGGACCCGTCACAAATAATAACCTGCCGATATACTATTTGCGACGGGGGTATATTCCCATCGCAATTACCTTTTACCGCCGCCGGTTATTTGCGACGGGCAATAACCGCCCGTTGCAAATACGATTCCCGCGATTTGGCGCGCAAAGCGTGCCAGTTCTTTTGCGACGAGGAAAGCTAACCCGTCGCAAAAGACTACTTATTTGCGACGGGCAAATACCCCCGTCGCAAATAACTTTTTAACGGGGCTATTTGCGACGAGATTTATCCTCGTCGCAAATAACCCGTCGCAAATACCCATTTTTCCCGTAGTGTTTATAGCTACAACCATACAATCTATTTGGGTCCTAAAGCCTGAACCAAACCGTGTGTGAGATGAATCCCAGTTTGAAACCACTATATGATCAATTCCTAACTGTCATAGAATATATATATATATAGCAGGTAATATGAATAAATGAATAAATAAACTCATATGTACACAAAATCAATCAATATTATAGTTTTAATTACATTCATTTACATTTATTACTTATTCAGTATGTGGAATAATGAAATCTCGGGATCTAGTCTAAGCTATGTATCCCCTGTACAATAGAAAGTAGATGTCTCCGATAAACATATAATGAATATAGTAAGGCCGAGTCCAAGCTAGTGCTTTGGATTGATAGACTCGTCACAATCGTTTAATCATTTATAAGTACCCCTTTGGGAATGTTCTCATAGTCTAACCCCTCTAGTTTAACATGTCATCAATTCAATAAGAAATTGACCCTCTAGGAATTCTCACATATTCTATCCTCTTTAGTTCCACATAACACTAATCATTTACAAATAACCACATAGGAAGCTCTCACGGTCAATACCCCCTTGCTCTTCATAGCAACAATAAGCTTTAATGACCACTTGGAAACTATCAAAGTCAGTGACCTCAGGTCCACGATTCATTTAATAATAACCCTCTGGGTAACTCTCATGGTCTAACCCCTCTGGCCTATGACCAGCTAGATTCATTCATAGTTTATACCTCTGGGTCAATAAAACAACAATTCATTCATAAATGACCCTACCCCAGGAATTTATCAGAGTCAAATTCCACATGGTCATACTTTCACTATGTGAAACACATGTAACTCAAATAATCAGTTACTCCATCCTAACAAAACGGGGCATGGAAAACAAAGAAATCCTAATAGGAATTCTATACCAAACTACAATAATCAAATCAATCAAGTGAGACATACTCATAACCAAGGTATAATTTTTTTTCATAATTAATAACCCTTTTTCAATTATACATACCATATAAGGTATTAATTAGAGTTAAATTAAAAAAACAAGCAATACCCCAAGCATGGATATTCTGAATGTTAAGCATATATAATCCATATAGAATATATTAAAGGTACAAACCATATACATTGATGTTGTCTGATCAACAATATATAACTCTGACCCTTGAATCTCCCTAGAATAATTTGATCTACAAAAAGGGTAAAATATATTAGCCTTGAATAACCCGTGAGAGAGGGGGAATTAGAAAGAAATGTTCTGTAGAAAGATATAACACACCGGTGGGAATCCAGCTCACCTAGAGGCATCTTAACCGGATATCAGAAGTAGAAATGGGAGGAGCTCTATGTTCATTGGTGTTTTTTCACTCGCTTTTATAAAACAAGGGGGGAAGAAGGGTTTAATAGATGTGAGATGCTACCCCAATCAAATTTATCAAATAAAAATAAATATACATGGCATGTTTATTTAATGTATATTCCCTGTATGATCCTTAACCCGCCCTCACATTAGGCGGTCTTCCTGGACACCTACACGGCCATGTACTAAGCCGTTACACGACCAGTACATGGCTATACAGAAAAATCGAGTACAAGGCCTATACTAGTAAGTATATAGTATGTACATGAAAATTTTCTATTTCTTCTTTATTCCTAAAAAACACCCATAATCAATATTAATACCTAAATTAAAGATTTAGGTTCTTACAAACATCCCCAAATAATGTAATTTGTACTCGAATTTCCCATCCAAGGGTGGTGAAGAAGAATCGGTGAACAACTCTATCCACTCTGATCGTACATCTGCCTCCCTCTCCCAAGTCATGTCCTAGACTCACCCACGCTTCCATAGAACCAATAACCTAAGAATAGTCTGGACATAGACAAACCTCATTCTATGATAAAATATCCATATATGGTGCTCCTCAATAGATGCATCCACCTCCATCTCAACCTCTTTCGGTTGAAAAAGGTGAGATGGGATTCAAATGTAACATCATAGCAGAGAAACATGGAATTTGTCTTGTATAGGCTGATACCTATAAAATACCTACAATATATATGCAAATTAAACAACTCCCTCCAAAACCTCAAATGTCCTGATATATCTCAGTGAAAGCATTCCCTATCTCCAAATCCTCTTCTGTCCCAATGTCGGTGTAACACATAAGAAAACCAGATATTCATCCTTGAACCCCAAAGTTCATCTCCTTCGATCCACATGAGATTTATATTGATATTTTTCACCATCCCTCCTATTCTGAATCAACTCCACATGCACAGTTGTCTCCTGGACAAGACGAAGTCCCATCATAGCTTCTTATCCCACCTCGAGACAACATAGGAGTGATTGGCATGGACTACCGTACAGAGCCTCTTAAATTTACATCTGAATTGTCACCTAAAACTATTATTATAGGAAAACTCCCCTATGGGTATTTTTCTCTCCCAATAGGCCTTGAAATTCAAAACTCATGTTTGAATAGTTTCGTCCAAAACCAGAATCGTGAACTGAGATAGACAATTTACCTAGGGAGGGTAAGTTGTACTCATATGCTCGTGTGTACTGAAATACCTCTGTATTCCCAGCCGGACACAATAAGTAAACATTGTGTCCCTATCTGGAACTATAGAGTATTAAACCCCATGAAAATTTATAATATCCCATATGTACTACCTTTGATTTTCATCAACACTAAAGGTTTCTTTAAGGGGTAGGAAGTGTGAATCCTTCATGATTCTATTGATAACAACCCAAACTACATCATTCTCTCAAGGATACCCTTGTAAACCCATTACGAAATCCATCATGACATCATTCCACAATCACTCGAGAATGGGTAATTGCTGTAAAAGCCCTACCGATTGCTAATGCACTACCTTCATATGTTGACTGGTGGAGCATATCATAAAAAAATCCATTTACATTCCTCTTCATGCCTGGCCACCAATATTGACAATGTAAATATTAATTCATCTTAGTGAAATATGTTTGAACTTCCCAAGATGAGGAATGAAAATCTGTCATCAAACCCCACATATGTCTGCTGACACACTCTCTCGTAGGACTAGCCTTTAGAATCGAATCGCTACCTCATTGTCAGTCAATCTAGTAGAGGTGATGTGAAAACTTCAGAAGAAATAAAAATCTACCCCTATCTTTCTTGCACCAACAAATACATCTCAGAGAAGATAGCCATAAACTTCCACCCACTACATGTCTCTTAAACTGCCTATATCCGAGTCCTCCCACTCAATGCATCATCCTCTATGTTTCCTATCCTAGGCGTCTAGGAAAAATCATTATAAAAGGACTAAAGGTACTAAAACCACACTCTCTATCTCAAATTAAGATCACTCTAAGTAGATATGTACTTAAGGCTTTTCTGGTCGGTGTATACCACCAAATGGTCTCTCAAAAATAATATATCTAACAACACAAAGCATGCACAACTGTTACAAACTCGAGATTGTGTGTCGAGTAGTTCCCCTCCCGTAGCCTCAACTGCTAAGGCATGTACACAATGACTCCTTCCCCCTGTATAAACATTTCTTAGAACATGATACACGATCCATTGCAGTTAACAATGTAACTCTATACCATCTCTAGAAAAATAAATATTTGTTCTAAAGTCAATCTACTTTTAAGCTCTTAAAATGATGAATCACAAGAATCTATCCACAAGTATATTGACCCCTTCTTAGTTAGGCCTATCAGTGGTGCGGTTAATCATGAAAGGTCTTGAATTCAACGCCTATAGTATCCAACCAACAACAAAAAACATTGTATATAAAAGTTGTTCATTGGATTCTCCCATGAAACTATTAATCTCATTTCCTCTTTGTCTACGGTTACTCTTGTCTCTAGGATAACATTTCCTAATAAGTGAACATGGTCCATCAATATTTGGAATCTTAAGAGCTTTTCATATAAATTATTCTCTCTCAGTGTACTCAATATAGTCTCAATAGGAGTAGCATGGTCATGATGAGTTTGATAGAATACCACTATGTTGTCCACAAAGACTACCACAAAAGAATCCATGTAATGATGGAACACTCGATACATCAATGACATGAAAACTACTAGTGTGCTCGTGAGACTGAATGACCTAACCAAATACTCATATTAACTATACCAACTCCGAAAGTCTATAAGAGTTATATATGATGGTCTAACACATAATTGATGACAACCATATCTCAAGTCAATCTTCGAGAACACCCAAGCACCTTGCGGCTGATCAAAGAGATTAGTAATCCTTGCAATAATAAATCATTTCTTAATAGTTAAATAGTTCGACTTACAATAATACACATAAGGATTGAGGGTACCATCCTCCTTCTTCTCAAAAGGACACGAAATCCCAAGGAGAAGTATTGGGTGGATGAAACCCTTTTCCTTAAACTCCTCTAACTACTTCTTGGGCTCATGCAACTTTGATGTATCTATCCTATAATTATGGATAAACATTGGTGATTCTCCTAGAATAATATCAATAAATAAATATACCTCTCTCTCTTGAGTAAAACATTAAAATTTGTCTTGAGAGACATGTCTGCAACAATCCACCCCTTGTGTAATGTTTATCTATGAAGTCTCTTGGACTTTTAGATATAATCTTGAAATTTTGGGTGTAATTCCTTCCAACCCATGATGCTCTGGTCTAGATCTTCTCTCCTAGATATCTCATTGACCGTTCTGTCGAAAGGACCTTCCTCCTAGTGACGTGAAACTCACCCTGTGATGAAAGTAGTAAAAAAAGGCCTCAATGGAGACCAAGCGGTCCCTTCCAAGAATGACATCAAATACTGTCATCTCTAAGACATAAAGGTCCCACAAGAAGTGACAACCACCAACCTAAATGGGTAACTCCTTACACTAATGTACACTAGTCATCCAAATCCCTCAAGAAGTTTTTAGTGTGATAAAATCAACAAAATTAATGGTAAAGAGTCCAAGGATCTCTACAACAAAAATTTATATAATACTATGGGAAGCCCTTATATTGAAAAGGGAAGAAGCTAAAATGGAGGATACTACAATCGTACCTCTAACTATAGAGGGTTTGGAATCCTACTCCTACTAGGACTTTCCACAATAGATGTCTAACTTGTACCACAACCCGGTGACCCTGCTTGACTACCCAGAGTTGATCCACCATGATGTCACTAAAAACATATCATATAGATACCATGGCCATGGACACCTCCTTGTCCTGAATGGCATTACGAACACTAGTGCCCTGACTGATGAGAATCTAGTGGTCTAGCTTCTTAATGTGGAGTCATAACAGAACCCCTATCACTCATATCCGGTGGATCATCCGAGAAAATCACTAAATATAGCCCATATTGTTGTATGATCACCACTTGACTGGGTCCGTCATGGAATGCGGTCTCGTATTCCTATTTTTCCTGCACTCATTGCATACCACTTGGCTACCATAAGAAACATAGCATGAAAACTCCTTATGGTGCTTCCTAATATTTTCCAAAGGAGTACTAACCCTTGATGTTAGACCGCCCTGGATCGCAGCTCCCAACTCCCATAGATTTCCCTCAGTAATCAATGTTTGATTCAAAATTGTAGTCACTAAATTCAGAATGAAAACATTCACCTACGATCAGATTTCATACCTAATACAATCCTCCAATCGCCTATCCAAATATAAATCGTCACCTCCCAAAAAAAGTGTGAAGCACTGTTGATCTATAAAACGAGAAGAGTAATATGTCACTGAAAGAGAGGCATTATCAAATTTCATGAACTCTCAGGCTTGATTATCCCTCAACAGCCCTGGTTATATGTAATCATTGAGGTTCATCTTAAACTCTTCCCAATCCATATCCCAATTATGTCATGCCTATGATATAACATCCCATCATCCCATGGAGGAATCACATAACATGTACATTGTGAGAATCACAATCCTATATGGAGGCATATTTAGAGGATTAAACATAGAAAGCATGACCTCCAACCATGTCTTGACCTCATGTGGTTCTCCATCCTCCAAAAAAGTTGAAGGATGCTACTATTGGAATGCAACACCCGAGAATTTTATGAGAAATATTTTGTTTTTATGTTTTATACATCATACAATGAATATTTACTACCCACAACACTAGCTTGTCTTACTTTACACGCAATCACGACCTTCCTCAATAGCTTCTGCTGTACGGAATACAGAGTATCACTAAACAATGATATGCTATTAAAATATTATTCAAACTAGCCGTTATGAATAGTAATACCAACTTTTTGAAATTTTATAAATTTTATCTTTCAAAATGGACTTCATTTTTGGATTCAGAGTATCGAAATTAGCCTAGGGTGAATTTTTGGTATTTTTCTGAAAATATTCAATTTTTGATGAATAGTGAAAACACTAGGTTACTATTTAAAACCCGACTATTTATTTAAATAATTATTTATTTTATTTAAATTAATTTATGTCAAAATTGGTAAATAATACCTATATATGTTCAATATAATTCATTGGAGTCATTTTATAATAATTTTAGATATATAAAAATTTTAATGAATTATTGACCGTCTTTTACCCACCTCCTATGAGAATTTTAAAATTTACATAAAACATAATTTTATCGCTTCTGTGAGTGGAATTTAGAAAAACTGAGAGACATGTTTAATAACAAGGATTAAAATTTGGTTCAATAATATAAAAATAATATTTTGTGACTGGTATCTTTTTACTTTTTTACCACGGTTAAAAGTAAATAGGGTAGGTAATGGTAAAAATGATATTATTATTACCCTAAAACATGTCCTAATTCTATTGGATAAGTTTAATTCGACCAAAAACAACCTTAGGAATAAAATATGACCATTTAGGTCCACTTGTATTAGATTAGGTCATTTAATATTATTTTATTTAAAGAAGAGTTAAAATAGTTAAAATCAATATTTAATAACTAAACAATTTTTACTATAGGGTTATCAATATGATAAATTAGACAATAAATATTCATTAAAAAGATAAAATTATTTCCTATGTAATGGAATTTTATTTATAATTTTTATACTTTAAAAAATTTAATTTATTTATGACACAATGATGATGCATTAATTACCTTATTAACGAAATATTTACATAATTGATATTATAAATACCCAAATAAATGTGATTTGAGACATTTTAAGAATTAAACTAATTTTATAGGTGAATATGAAATATTATTATTGATTTAATTATGTTTTTTCGAACTAATAATTCTGTTATAATTTTCTAAAAAATCAATTACCAAATAGTGTCAAAATTGACAAAAAATAGTTTTTAAAACAAATATTAATATTATTAATTGTAATTTTATTCTTAAAAATCTATGGTTCGGAAACATTACTTATATAAGGTTATATATATTAATAATGAACAACTTGGGGTACGTTTGGCTTTCTATAGTAAGTTTATTAACCTTATAGTGTAAGAAAACAAGAAGACACAGTATAAGTTAAATTGTTTAACTTAGAGTTAAACCTAAATGATACGGTTAAAATAGTTACATAAACTTGTCTAAAATCTATTGGTTGAGAGGATTTCGGTCCATCCCCACCTTATCTTCGAAATAAATCAATTTGGAGATATAAAAACCGAATATTACATTATTATAAAATAATATTTTATGTTTTTCCTAAAGTGCCCCTCTCCTCCCTTATAAAAGGGCACCTCCTCACTCTCATCCTCACACAACATTGAGCCGTCAAGCATGGCCAAACCCTGACCATTTCTATTCTCAACTTCCCTAGAAACATCCTATATGTCCTAGTCTTCTTCAAATTCCATCTTTAGTGCCCTAAGAGGAGGTTAAAAAGAGGTGCTTCAAAGAAGAGGTAATGTCCATTCAGATTCATTCAAATTTATTTCTTCTTCTACTTCTTCTTATTTAGTTGTTTCATTATGAAGTAATAACATCAGTATCACTAATATACTGATATGTTATTATAAATATTAAACAACCATATTTCACCTTCTATCCATCATACAGAATACAAAACCACCGTGCGTGTGTACGTACGAAATACTGTCTCCACGCCGTGGTGTAATCTGCTTTCCCACCACTACCTTACTTGTATGGGTATAATGGTGTAAATAATAACTATATATGATTGTTTTAAATTGATATTGATTCTTAAATAGTATACATACACTTAAATACAATTCCACTTTCATGGGAACGATATCATCGCTCGTGCGTACGTAAGGCCTACCATCTCCACGATGTGATGCGACTCGTTCTACATGATCTACAGTACAAAATGATTATATAATTGAGTTGAATGAATAAATATGATATATATTACACTAACACCATTATTTAAATGATTTATCTATAACATAAAAAAGAATAATAAGAATTTATTCATCAAAACATGCATAAGAACAAAAAAAACAATAAACACACAAATAACAAGTAGCAATGAAATATTACTAATAAGAAGCTAAGAATATGACTATATATGGTATCATAACAATAATTATGATTCTTTGATAAGTCAATAACATTATTTAAATCATTATACAGGAGGTTTCAACACGTACGAAGAAAATCAGACCTATAGTAAGGGAAAATCTCGCAATCTCAATTGTTATCCGAGGTTGTTTATACTTCGGTAATTACTGGGGCATATTCATCATCCAATTCAATGTTTAGTCAATATGTAATATTATTTCTCTCCTCCTACAATTGTTTTAATCCAATTTTACCCATTGGTGTGTTTTTAGTAAAAGATATGAAAGAAATCTTTTGTCATTTTTAGTACGAGGTACTTTTTGACTTTTCCGGCCAAAGTACGAGAAGAATGTTTTTTTTAACTTATACGGCATGAATGGATTTTTATGATTTCATAAGACATTATTTCCATGATGCTTACTTGAAAAGTTTTCAAGTTTATTTTAAATCAACTTATTGTAGTTTAAAAATTTACGACATGTGAAGAAAGGAAAAATGTTTTTGAAGTTGTTTTCCTCAAGAATGGAGTCCAAGTGTTTTATCAAAATTATTTTCCATCTAAGATAATATAGGTTTCTATTTATATCCCGATTTTTACATTGATTTGATAATTTTATGATGTTATTAAATTTTTGATGTCCTTTTATCTTATATGAATTATGTCATGATGTCATGATGTTTAAGAATCCCATTTTTATTAAATGGGTTACGATTTGATGTATGATTTATGATGTTGTGGAATACATATGAATGGTTTTATTATGAGATGGGTGAGAACTATATATACCTCTAATGAATTGGGTAATGATTTATATCTCATGAGATAGACATGGCTGTAATGGCAGGTTAATTCGGCTTTGTGATACAAGACTGAAATGAGAAGTGAACTCGGTTTAGAAATAGACTTTGTCCTCTAAGATAGTCTTGGAAATGAGTCTTGGCTACTATGAAATGATTATATATGATTATGTTTGTATGACACAAAGTTTCATGTTTTATGTTATGATTATTGGGATTATATTTCACTACTATGTTTTATCCCATGTTTTGATATTATGATCCCTTTTGCAGGTTAAGATTTCCAAAATGTTATGTTCTTATTATTGATATTTATTTTGTTTACCCTTACTGAGCATTTGAGCTCACCCTTTTGTATTTTTTATTTTCCCCAGGTCAGGAAGAATGGTATTAAGTAGAATAATCCAAATGGGACTCTAGATATGATGAAATAAATTGGAGACAATGTAGATGATTTATGAACCAGTTGTTTATGTTTCCCAGTTTCTAAAGTCACTATACCTATACAGTCCTACCTTGGTTTTCTTATATGTTGTAATATGTGTGATTCAATTTTGATGTAATAAAAATTTATGTAATGTATGGGTCGTTATAGTGGGTATCAAAGGAAAGGTATAGTCAACCTTTGGAAACTAGGATGTGCAAGCCTTAGTAATAACCCTAAGGATATATCTAAGCATAGAACACAATCTTAGTGTTTTATAAATGTCCATGAATAACCTATGATAAGACTATAAGTGTGAAATTTTATTCTTGATTATGTGGTTTTCCTATTTTGATTAGTGTTTCTCTCACTATGCTTATTGGTTTTAGTCAATGTCTAGAACCCGAAAGAACCATGTTAATGCTGAATGCGACGGGCAATGCAATGATTGTCCCCCTCAGCAACCAAATGTTATGGGTGTTAAGTCAAAAGTCTTCTTTTGACTTCTATATCATGTTTTGGAAATCACAAATGCATTCTATCATATTTTGGAAATTACATGTGTCTTCTATCATGTTTATCGTATCGTACTGACTCTATCAATCATACCATACTGACTTTGTCAATCGTATCGTACTGACTCTGTCAATCATACCATACTGACTCTGTCAATCGTATCGTACTGACTCTGTCAATCGTACCATACTGACTCTGTCAATCGTATCGTACTGACTCTGCTATTCAGATATTCATTATTTGTTTTGGTACTTAGTCAAAAACACTCATTGCATATGAATCATACTCATGTTTTACTTTTCTATATATCTCTTGTCCTAAAAAAATGATGTCGTTGAGTTAGTTACAAACTAATCAAAACGATGTTGTTCTTTCTGTTTCAATATGACCGTTGGAGGAAATATGACCGTTGGAACCCGAGGCCAATAAATAGGAGGTCATTTGAAGCTAAGAGTACAACGATGAATGAAGAGAACGAATGAAGAGATTCTCTGAACTACCATGATTCTAGAGAGAGACACTGTGACTTCTCTCATCTGCCTTGTGTGTCCGATCATCGTATCAAGGGCTTTCAAGTAATTGAAAGACATAGGTGCCGATTACCTCCAAAATCGAGGGCTGCCAGGGATAGGCAGACAGACGTGCCGATCATCGTATCGAGGGATTTCAAGTAATTGAAAGACAGAGGTGCCGATTACCTAAAAAATCGAGGGATGTCAGGGATAGGCAGACATACGTGCCGATCGTCGTATCAAGGGCCTCCAGGGATAGGCAGACAGACGTGCCGATCATCGTATCGAGGGCTGCCAGGGATATGCAGACAGAGGTGCCGATCATCGTTTCGAGGGCTCACCAAGGTGTTGGTGGGACATACCTTTTATCCTAGGTAAAAGGATAACCCTTCTCTTCGGGATAAAAGAATTGTAATACTTTTACATTTCCCCTGTTACTTGTATTAGAAAGGGATCTGTATTGTTTCCTTTCTTCTTTACATATTCAATTGTAATTGTTTCAATTACAATCATTCTATTACATTTTGTATTGATTGATTCTATACGCTTTAAGGTAGAATCATTCATCTTTATATTACTCTGATCATTGTGTTCACCTTGAATACAATTGTTTTACATTACATTAGTATTACAATACATCATACCTTTTATATTCAATACAATTGTGGGTGTTTTTATTTGTATTAGTTTAAGATCATTTAAACTAATCTATTTGTTGCTAAAACTCAAAGGTTTTTAAACCTACAATTCACCCCCCTCTTGTATTGTTCCATCTAATAGACATACATATATATATATTCGATCCAACAATTGGTATCAGAGGAGGTTTTCCACTGGTTTATATTTCTAGCTTTATTTCTTATTACTATCTTGAATACTTACTACACTAACGTGTGGAGTGGAAAAGTTGCTTTTGTTGTATTAGATGGCAGGAATGAATATCGGGTCAATAGACAATATGAATCCTTCTAGACCACCAATCTTTAATGGGAATGATTATTAGTATTGGAGAGATCGTATGAAGACTTTCGTTATCAATACTGGTGTAGACAATTTTATTATGCTTACTGGGGGTTACAAAATTCCTGACAAAGAAGTTAGTACTTTCACCAACCAAGAGAAGCAAGAATATCAACTGAATTACAAGGTACACAATACTTTATTATGCTCTATGACCAGGAATATATATAGTCAGATATCTTCATGTGAAGCAGCCAACTGTATTTGGAAAAAATTAGAAGTTACTCATTTTGGTACATCCAAGGTTATAGAAACAAGGAGAGCAATGCTTCGAGCAGAGTATCATGGATTTGTTTTTCCTTATGGAGAGCCAGTATGTAAAGTGAAACAAAGGTTTATGAAAATTTTCAACAGCTTAAAATCTATGGGAGAAAAAGGTCTTGATGATGAAGCTCTTGTTGACAAGATTATAGATATTATGCCAAATGAATGGGAGTCAAAAAGGACAGCTATTAATGAAAATATAAAAGTCTCCCAGATTACTCTTGATGAACTCTTTGGAACTCTTCTACAACATGAGACAAGAATGGAGAGAGAGGTGCTGATTTCAATAAGAATAAGAATGGAAATGAAAGTGTATCTTTTTCATCTAAAGCTAAAACACCTGAAAGGCTTACAAGGTCTAAATCCAAGAAAATTGTTATATCTGATTCAAGTGACTGTAATCTTCCGGATAATGAGTTAGCCAATCTTGCTCGAAGGATGAACAAGATTATGGGAAAGAAATATTTTCAATATAGATTCAAAAAGAAAGATAGGAAAGATTCAGAAGTAACTTGTTATGAATGTAAGAATGCATGACATATAAGGCCTGATTGTCCTTTACTGAAGAGGAAAGATAGAAAAGAGAAACACTCTGAAAGAAACAAGAAAAGGTTTTATAAGACAAAGAAAGTCTTGAAAGAAAATGATATGTGGAGTGCAAGTTGTAGTGATTCCGCAGATGATTCTTCAGAATATGAGACATTAGGACAAAGAAATATTGGACATCTAGCCAGACTACCAATTGAAGATCATTGTCTCATGGCTAAGGTACATAATGCTGAAGCTGTTACAAATGTCTCTTTAAATGCAAATTATATTGATAATAGATATTATGAATCTTCAAATGATGAATCCTCATCATCAGAGGATGATACATTACCTTCTTTCGATGAGGTCTCTATATTTTCTAAGGTACTTGAAAATGAAAATTCTAAACTCAAAAAGAGATTTGAAAAAGAAAATTCTAGAATTTCTATTTTGACTAAAGAAGTATCAGATCTTTCTAAAGATCTTGATGTGAAAACTTCTGATTTTGAAAGTATTTTAAAAACCATTGAGAAAGTTAAATCTGATAAGGATAAACATTCTAAGGATCTTGAAACTGTAATTTCAAAGAAAAATATTTTAGAGCCTAACTCTAGTTCAAATTCAAATGTTTTAGAAAATAAGAATTTTGTTTTAAAACTAATGTCAGAGATTTTATCTTTGAAAAAGTGTTTGTCAAACTTTACTCATTGAAAAGAAAACATTGATAGGATGTATTCTCAAATTAGACCTTTGAGAAATCGTTCTGGTCTTGGTTATACTTATTCCAAACCTATTTTTAGCAATAACCATTTTGTTCCTCAAAAAACCATTTTATGTTCTAAGTGTCAATGTGGTGGACACTGGAGAAGAGATTGTTCTCTTAACAAAACTCAATCTTTAGGATTTGATAAAGCTCATTTTGCAAAAAAAATGTGGATTCCTAAAATTCTTTTATCTAACCCTTCTGGATCCAAACAAGTTTGGATTCTGAAAAACTAATTGTTTCTTTTTCAGGAAAACGAGAAGTGTACCAATAAGAAAATTTGGTACATGGATAGTGGTTGTTCTCGACACATGACTGGAAACAAAAATCTCTTTGAAAAGGTTATCAAAACAAAAGGTGGAAAAGTTACCTTCGGAGATAATGCCCAAGGAAAGATTGTTGGTATAGGTAATATTGTTTTTCTTGGAAAAGTTCTTATTTCAAATGTTTTGTTTGTTAAAGGACTTAGGCACAATCTCATCAGCATAAGTCAATTATGTGATAAAGGTTACCTTGTGAATTTTAGAAATGATAAGTGTCTAGTTCACAATTCCAAGGATGTGTTCATTCTATCTGCCCATAGGCAAGAGAATGTTTACACTATTAACTTAGATGACCTTAGGAACCAAAACATACCTTGTTTAAGTGTAATAGAAGACCAATCGTGGCTATGGCATAGGAGACTAGGACACTGTAATATGATAAACCTAAGTAAACTCTCAAATAAAGGACTTGTAAAAGGGCTACCGGATCTTAGATATGATTCTTCAAAAGTCTGTGATCCTTGTCAATTTGGCAAGCAACATAAAACTAGCTTTAAATCAATTAATGAAGTCTCAAATTTTAATGCATTACAGCTTGTGCATATGGATCTGTTTGGTCCTTCACAATCTGGAAGCATTGGAGGAAAATACTATGTATTTGTTTTAGTTGATGACTTTACTAGATTTACATGGGTCTATTTTCTCACAAAGAAATCTGAAGCCTTTTCCTATTTCAAAACATTTAGAGCCCAAGTTAAAAATGAGAAAAACCTACCATTGATAACTATTCATAGTGATCATGGTGGTGAATTTCAAAACTCATATTTTGAAACTTTTTGTAGTAATAAAGGTATTACTCACAATTTCTCAGCTCCAAGAACTCCTCAGCAAAATGGTGTTGTTGAAAGAAGAAATCGTATTCTTCAGGAAATAACTCGAACCATGTTGAGTGAATACTCAATTACTAAGCACTTTTGGGATGAAGTTGTTAGTACTTCCTGTTATACTATAAATCGTGTTTTAACTAGACCATTTATTAATAAAACCCCTTATGAGTTATGGACTGGCCGAAAACATAAAGTTTCATTCTTCAAAGTTTTTGGATGCAAAGTATTCATTCTGAATACAAAAGATAATCTACACAAATTTGCACCAAAAGCTGATGAAGGAATCTTTCTAGGCTATTATACAACCTCTAAGGCTTATAGAGTTTCCAAAAAAAACACTTGTACTATTGAGGAAACAGTACATGTAAAATTCGACGAAACTGATCCTTTTGTTTTCAACCAACCCAATCCTACATCCTCGGATGTGTTTTCTAAAAATGTTTATCAACCTTTATTAGAAGATAATTCTGATAAGGAAAATGTTCAAGAAAGTATTCCTAAAACATTTACCACAGAAGATTTTCTACCATATGTTGATGAACAGGTTTTACAAAACTCAAATCAATTGTTTCTTAGGAATCATCCTAGTGATAACATCATTGGTGATAGAAATCAACCTGTAAGGACCAGAAATTCCTTAAGAAATGAAATAGAACATCTTGCTTTTCTTTCCCAATTTGAACCTAAAAGTCAAAGTGAGGCCTTAGGTGATGATGATTGGATCAAAGCAATGCAAGTTGAACGAAATGAATTTGAAAGGAATCAAGTCTAGACTTTACTTGAAAGACCTAAAGAAACAACTATGATTGGTGTAAAATGGGTTTTCAGAAACAAGTGTGATGAAAATGGAATCATTGTAAGAAATAAAGCGTGACTTGTTGCTAAAGGCTATAATCAACAACAAGGAATAGACTATGAAGAAACATATGAACCAATAGCTAGACTTGAATCTATTCGTATTCTATTAGCCTTCGCAGCATATTTCAATTTCAAACTATTTCAAATGGATGTCAAATGTGCTTTTCTAAACGGTTTTGTTCAAGATGAAGTTTTTTTAGAACAACCTCCTGGTTTTCAAGACCCAAAACATCCTGATCATGTTTTTAAACTTACCAAGGTTCTATATGGTCTTAAACAAGCCCCTAGAGCATGGTATGATAGACTTACATGATTTCTTTTACAAAACAATTATACAAAAGGTACAGCAGATCCAACTCTTTTTATCAAAATGGAAAACAAAAATGTTTTGATTGTCCAAATCTATGTTGATGACATCATATTTGGATCAACTCAGAAATCTTTAACTGATTCTTTTGCAAAATTAATGAAATATGAGTTTGAAATGAGTATGATGGGTGAGTTAACATTCTTTCTAGGTTTTCAAATTTCTCAAAAACCAGAAGGAACTTATATATCTCAACATAAGTATATTAAATATTTACTCAAAAAGTATGGATTTGACAAAACTAAAAGTATTAGCACCCCCATTGGTACCTCAAATACTCTTGATCTTGATGAAACTGTGAAACCAGTAGATCAAACAAATTTTAGAGGTATGATAGGGAGTTTTCTATACTTGACAGCTAGTCGACCTGACTTGATGTTTTCTGTATGCTTATGTGCAAGATATCAATCTAATCCAAAAGAGTCTCACTTAAAAGCCATAAAGAGAATCTTTCGGTATTTAAAAGATACTATGGATTTAGGTCTTTTCTACTCTTCTGGAAATGATTTTGTTTTAAAAACTTTTTCAGATGCTGACTTTGGTGGTTGTATAATGGATAGAAAACGTATATCTGGAACATGTCATTTCTTAGGAGATTCTTTGGTTTCCTGGTCCTGCAAGAAACAACACTCAGTAGAACTCTCCACTGCTGAAGCAGAATATGTAGCAGCTGGAAGTTGCTGTGCTCAAGTATTGTGGATGCAGCACACACTCACTGACTATAGTATGAGTTTCTCCAAAACTCAAATTCTTTGTGATAATACAAGTGCCATAGCTCTTAGTAAAAACCCAGCACATCACTCACGTGCAAAACACATAGATGTTAGGCATCACATTATTAGGGATCACACACAAAAAGGAGATATTATTTTACAGTTCATCGGAACGCAAGAAAAACTTGCTGACATTTTTACAAAACCTTTACCTTTCGATAGATTTGAATATATAAAACAGAAGCTAGGAATGATTACATTAATGTAATCTTTCATATCTACTTAATGTTTTACATCTCTCCTAATAGTAAGAAACTCCTACTAAAAAGGAGAAGGTCATTTCTTTCTGTTTTTATGTTTCTTTTTATCTTATTTTCTTTAACTATTTACTCTTTGGATTTTGTTCATTTTTCCCTTCTGTTTATCGTATTGACAGTTTTTATCGTATCATTCATTTTTCCCATCTGTTTGTCGTATTGACAGTTTTATCGTTTTGTTCATTTTTCCTGTTTATCGTATTGACAGTTTTATAGTATCATTTACTATCGACCGATGATGGTATTGAATTTCTTTTCCATCGTACCAATCAATCAATAGTATTGTATCGACCGATGATGGTAATAAAATTCTTTTCCATCGTACCAATCAATCAATAGTATTGTATCGACCGATGATGGTATTGAATTTCTTTTCCATCGTATCAATAGTATTGTATCGACCGATGATGGTATTGAATTTTTTTTCCATCGTATCAATAGTATTGAATCGACCGATGATGGTATTGAAATTCTTTTCCATTGTATCAATCAATCTTGGTATTGAATCGACCGATGATGGTATTGAAATTATTTTCCATTGTATCAATAAATCATGGGATTGAATCAACTGATGATGGTATTGAGATTGTTTTCCATCGTATTGTCAGTTCATAGTAACAAGATTGTTTTCTATCGTACGGTCAGTTCATAGTAATGACTTTGTTTTCCATCGGCATGATGATTTTTTTTCTTACGATTGTATTTTCTTTTGATTTCTATCAAAAACAACAATTACCTTATGTTCTCCGACAGGTATTTTTTTCATTTTTTTAAATTTTGTTTCTTTGTTTTAATCCTAACCATTGATCTGGTTTTCTCTAATCTTGACCGTAGAAGAACAATGGTCATCCTTTTTCGACCGTAGAAGATCAACGGTCACCTCTTTATCGCCTATAAATCGCCCCCCTCCCCTCCCCAAACCCACATTGGTTTTTCAGGATTTCAGGCGAAGCTCTGCTCCACCAGCTATAAATCATCGTACGATCTTCTCATCGGCATCACCTTTATGTCTCAATCCTCTGCTAATACTCCCGCCGAAATGTCTTCAAAGACTTTTACAGAGAAAGACTTTAACAGAGAAAGGTTAGTATCTCGAGATTTTTTCGATACGTACGATTCTACAATCAGGAGGATCATTTTTTTTCAAGGATGGGAACATCTGTGTGTTGAAAAGCCTGATTCTCAAGATCAGGTTCTTTTTTATGAAGTTTGTCAGTTTTACAAAACCGTTTCTTTCGACAAAGTCATGACAATAAACTTTGCTGTGTACGATAGAAAATTGTCTATGTCTGTAAATCAAGAGGCACATTTTCTGAATGTTTTTGTAGAAGGGGATTCTTTCTGTCCATCGCACAAACTACCAGAGGAAGTTGGTACGTTTAATAGAGAAAGTGCTGAAAAGACTTTGTTTGTTATTAATGAAGAAAAGAGAAAAGTGTCTCATCTTTATCCAGAAAATCGTTTTGTAACTTTATGGATGCAAGGTTTTCTTATCCCAAGGAAAGGGGATAGAGAAACTCTTAAAGTTTCTGATATCTTTATGCTTGACTATCTTGTGAATATGAGAAAAGTAAATCTCATGGGATATGTTTTTGAAACCATTAAGAATGTCAAGACAGGAGGGATTAAGTCCCAGATGATTATGTATCCAGCTATCCTTACGAAGTTCATTCTTGAAAGTATGATGTTCTATAACATTCCTTTGAAAGGAAACCCCATGGATTTGAAGCCCTCATGGATTAGTAGGAGTATGATGAAAAAGCTGAATTTTTGTTTTGATCCGAATTCAAAACTTTTTGTCAGAGATGTAGAAGCTGAATTGGATCAGAATCAATCGGCACCCATGCCAGCCAAAGACATTCAATCTACCGGTATTACTCAAAAGTCTGGTCCACAAACCAGTTCAAAGCCGAAGAAGAAACCAAGGTACAGTAATGAAGTTTTAGCAAAATGGAGAAAGGATAAGGAACAAAGAAAAGAAGGTGATCCAATGTTTGGTCTTGACCCTGCTGAGGCTTTTGCAGAAAGAGTAAGGGTAGAAGAAACCCTTCAGGCTAAAAAGAAGAAGAAGGTTCTTTTGAAAAGAAAGGCTCAGGACTTTGATGTCTCTAAATTCTTGAAAGCGGTTGAGGATGCTAGTGCCCAACTAACAGAAGAAGTGCACCAAGAGCCCATCGTACAGAGTTTCCCTGAGAAAGGAAAACAAAAACAAGTGATGGAAGAGATAGAAGAAATGGAAGAAGAAGAAGGAGACTTTCTTTTAGAATTTCTTCAAAGTTCAAAGAAGAGTATAGAGGAATCGGTTCAAAAGCTGAGTGAAGGTGTTCAACAAACTCCTCATGCCGATCAAGCTCGATCTCCGGACAGAATGTCATCTCATGAAAAACAAGGTGCTCAATCTTCTCATTCTGATAAAGTTGTTGTCATTAGTGACAAAGTGGAAGAAGAAAGAAAGCAGAAAGAAAAAGAAAAAGGAAAACAGCCAGTTGTTGACTCAAGAAGATCGTATGAACTAGCATCGTACGATGAAGATACTGATTCAGAGTATACAATCTCTCTCAAGAAAAGTGATTACATTGTTCATGTTTTGAGAAGGGTTGAGAAGACTATTCCCTATTTCCCGAGGCTGGAAGGGAATATTGATTTTATTACTGACAATCAAAAGAAGAAGTTTGGCTCTATGAAAGAATTACAAAACAGAGAGCTCAATCAATGATCATGAGATAGCAATTGAAGATACAATAAGGTTATCAAATGAGCATGCAATTGCTTTCAACAAGCTTGATAGAGAAACTGTTGAAAGGTTGAATTTTTTGTCTTCTCAAAGAGCCGATGTTCCTTCAGTAAAGGATTTGCAAGAAAGAATGAATGTTTTTCAATCTGAATTCTCGAAGGTTTCATCTTTCAAAGATGAAATAGTTTTGTTAAAGAATCAAAATTCTGTGTTATCCAAAGACAACAAGAATTTTCAAAACAGAATTGATACCCTTGAAGAAGTAATCAGAGTCTAGGAGGAGACTATCAGAAATCAAGATCAGATTTTTGCGGACCAACAAGAGCTTCTCAAAACTCAGGGATAATCAATTTCTAAAGACAAGAAGGAGATCAAGAAGATGGAAGCTGTTCTTCATGATCTTATAAAGAAGGAGAAGGAAATAGAAAACAAATGATTGTTGTATTTGTTTTCTTTTGGAACTTGTCTTTGTTTTGTAATGACTCTTATGATCCTTTTCTTTTATCCATTGTCTTGTATTGCATTACTAACTCTTTCAAACAAATCAAGATTACTCCTTTCTTTTTGTAAATGACAAAGGGGGAGAATTTTTACAAAGGGGGAGAATGTTTTATAAAGGGGAAGAATGCTTTACAACATTCTTAAGGAAAATCTACGAATACAATCCTTAGGAAAGTCCATACCTAAGGGGGAGATAGTTGTATTCAATTTCTTATTCAGAAGAGTTTTCAATAACTCAGGGGGAGATATGTATTTCTTGTTACATTTACTTTGTGTGTCGTGCTTTCCAAAAAGGGGGAGATTGTTAAGTCAAAAGTCTTCTTTTGACTTCTATATCATGTTTTGGAAATCACAAATGCATTCTATCATATTTTGGAAATTACATTTGTCTTCTATCATGTTTATCGTATCGTACTGACTCTGTCAATTGTACCATACTGACTCTGTCAATCGTATCGTACTGACTCTGTCAATCGTACCATACTGACTCTGTCAATCGTATCGTACTGACTCTGTCAATCGTACCATACTGAATCTATCAATCGTATCATACTGACTCTTCTATTCAGATATTCATTATTTGTTTTGGTACTTAGTCAAAAACACTCATTGCATATGAATCATACTCAGGTTTTACTTTTCTATATATCTTTTGTCCTAAAAAAACGATGTCGTTGAGTTAGTTACAAACTAATCAAAATGATGTCGTGCTTTCTGTTTCAATATGACCCTTGGAGGCAATATGACTGTTGGAACCCGAGGCCTATAAATAAGAGGTCATTTGAAGCTGAGAGTACAACGATGAATGAAGAGAACGAATGAAGAGATTCTGTGAACTACCAAGATTCTAGAGAGAGACACTGTGACTTCTCTCATCTGCCTTGTGCGTCCGATCATCGTATCGAGGGCTTTCAAGTAATTGAAAGACAGAGGTGTCGATTACCTACAAAATCGAGGGCTGCCAGGGATAAGCAGACAGACGTGCCGATCATCGTATCGAGGGATTTCAAGTAATTGAAAGATAGAGGTGCAGATTACCTACAAAATCGAGGGCTGCCAGGGATAGGCAGACAGACGTGCCGATCGTCGTATCGAGGGATGCCAGGGATAGGCAGACAGACGTGCCGATCATCGTATCGAGGGCTGCCAGGGATAGGCATACAGACGTGTCGATCATCGTATCGAGGGCTCACCAAGGTGTTGGTGAGACAGACCTTTTATCCTAGGTAAAAGGATAACCCTTCCCTTTGGGTTAAAAGAATTGTAATACTTTTACATTTCCGCTGTTACTTGTATTAGAAAGGGATTGTATTGTTTCCTTTCTTCTTTACATATTCAATTGTAATTATTTCAATTATAATCATTCTATTACATTTTGTATTGATTGATTCTATATGATTTATGGTAGAATCATTCATCTTTATATTACTCTGATCATTGTGTTCACCTTGAATACAATTGTTTTACATTACATTAGTATTACAATACATCATACCTTTTATATTCAATACAATTGTGGGTGTTTTTATTTGTATTAGTTTAAGATCATTTAAACTAATCTCTTTGTTGCTAAAACTCAAAGGTTTTTAAACCTACAATTCACCCCCCTCTTGTATTGTTCCATCTAATAGACATACATATATATATATATATTCGATCCAACAATGGGAGCTGGAATGAAAAATCCTAAAGCCATGATAACACAACATTATCAATCTATAAATCATACAGGACTTCCAAACAACCAATGGAAGGAGCAAAATTCATGTTGAATCCTTCATGAGGAAGCGTCCACCTTCATTCAGTGGGTTTACTGATCCATTAGTGGCTGAAAAATGGATCAGTACCACTGAAAAGATATTTTCAGTTCATCAATATTCTAAACATGATAAATTTATCTTAGCAGTATATCGTTTGAAGGTGATGTTGATCAATGGTTGAATATTATTAAGAATACGAGGCAAAGAGATGAAATTGAGTCCATGGAATGAGACGAGATCAAGAAATTATTTTTCAATAAATACATCCCTCGTATTCTTCAAACAAAGATGGGGAAGGAGTTTCTTGAACTAAAGAAAAAGGATGATGAATCTATTGGTACCTAAGAAGAAACATTTATAAGACTTGCAAGGTACGCTTCTGGGATTTTTATCCAACCTATGAGTAAGATCGATCGATTCTTTAGTTTCTTAAAAACAAGTCATCGGAGGGCATTAGCCATACGGGATTTCAAAAGCTATGAGAAAATCGTTCGATGTGCTCTCAAGGTTGAGATGGAGATTGGAGTAACCCATCAGTCATATTCATTTGATAAGAAGAGGAAAATGGAATTCAAAGGGAAATCTAAAGAACACAATGAAAATAAGATGAGTTTTCCCATAAGCACAAATTGTGGAAAGAATCATTGAGGGAGTTGTCTTAAAGGGACATGTAAATGTTTCAAATGTGGAGAAGAAGTTCATTGGGAATTTGAATGTCGCAATGATGGGAATAAGATGTCTAATGATGCGAACAAAGAAAAGGATACACAGAGTGCAACTCCGACACTTCAATGTTACAAGTGCAATGAAATGGGGCATTTTGCCAATAAATGACCTAATCCAAGGGTTGTTAATGATGATCAATGTCAAAAAATACTTAAGGCTAAAGACAAAAGAATGTCACATTCAATTTATATCAGCGATGTGTAGTACGATAACGAAGTAGTAAAAGGTACACTTACCATCCACTCTAATGTAGCAAATGTTTTATATGATTCTGGATCCACCCACACTTTTATTTCTGAAGAATTTTCTAAGGGTATCTCCATATTACCTCAACAATTAGATGTTGAGTTAGCTATGGCAACCCCTAATGGCACAATAGTTGCATCAGAAGATTAGAATTCTTCTCTGATTGAAGTTTGTGGGAAAGTGCTACCTGCAAATCTTGTGATCCTTCCTATAGTGGAATTTGATGTGATTCTTGGCATGGATTGGATTTCTTTATCTAGATCTCTTATCAATTGCCAATCAAAGGAAGTAACATTTCATATTCCAGATCAATCTATGATCATCTATCGATGCAAGGATGAACATAACCTTCCAGGGGAAATTTCATCCATCTTATGGGTCTTGATTCCACTAAATGAAGGTTATTTATCTCAAATAGTTGGAGAGAAACTCACGATTAAGAATATTCCCATTGTAAGGGATTTTGATGATGTATTTCCAGAGGAATTTTCTGGTCTTCCACCAAATCGTGAAGTTGAGTTTTCAATTGAACTCGTACCGGGTGTTTTGCCTATTTCAAAGGAACCTTATAGAATGGCCCCAATTGAGTTGCTGGAATTGAAGAAGCAACACCAAGAGAATCTTAATAATGGATTCATAGGCCCTAGTGTGTCACCTTGAAGAGAACATGTTCTGTTTGTTAAGAAGAAATATGGATCAATGGGACTCTGCATTGATTATCTAGAACACAACAAGATCACTATCAATAAAAAATATCCTCTCCCATGCATTGATGAATTATTTGACCAACTACGCGGAGCTCAATACTTTTCCAATATTGATCTTTGTTCAAGGTATCATCAATTAAGGGTCAAAAGGGAGGATATAATAATGATGTCTTTCCGTATATAGTATGGACACTATGAATTTATAGTGATTCCATTTGGTATTACTAATCCCCATGCTATCTTCATGGATCTATTTAATAGAGTCTTTTGAGACTATCTTGATCAGTTTGGGGTAGTCTCTATAGACGATATTCTTTTCTTTTCAATGTGAAAGGAAGAACATGAAGATCACATGAGAATTGTGTTTAAGACCTTGATAATAGAGAAGATTTATGACAAATATACCAAGTGTGATTTTTGGCTTCAAAAAGATTCATTTTTGGGACACATAATCTCAAAAGAGGGGATATCTATGGATCCAGCAAAAATAGAGGTTATCGAAAGATGGTCGAGACCAACAACAGTAATTGAGATCCAAAGTTTTCTTCATTTGGCTGGATATTATCGATGTTTTGTGAAAGATTTATCATGATTATCTAATTGACTCACCAGGTTGACTAAAAAAGGAGTTAAGTTCATGTGGATAGAAGAATGTGAAGAGAATTTCAAGAAGTTAAAAAGAAGGTTATCCAGTGCACCTGTGCTCACACTGCCTTGTAGTGGAGAAAGGTTTGTGATTTACAGTGATGCATCCAAGAAGAGATTGGGGTGTGTTCTCATGAAAAATGATATGGTGATAGCTTATGCCTCATGAAAATTGAAAATCCATGAGAAAAATTACCGAACTCTCTGGTAATCTTTGCATTAAATATTTGGAGGAATTATCTTAATGGAGAAATGTGTGATATTTATACTAATCATAAAAGTTTAAAGTATATTTTCACACGAAATGAGGTGAATATGAGCCAAAGAAGATGATTGAAGCTGATTAAGGATTAAAACTGCTCAATTAATTACCACACTGGGAAAGCAAACATGGTAGAAGATGCATTAAGTCGACAAGACCATGCTAGCTTATCCATGATGAGGATCACAAAAGATTGAATATTCGTGGATTTACAAAGGATGGGTCTTGGAATTATAATGGAAGGGGAAATCGTATCTTTCTAAAATGAATGTTTAACCATCTATAAATGTGAAGATTAAAGAGGAATAGAAAGAAGATGTTGAGTTACAAAAGAAGGTGAGAAATGTTTTTGAATTCAACCTTGATTGTGATTGGATAATAAGGTTTAGGAATCGGGTTTGTGTTCCTACCATCCTATAATTAAAGAAGGAGCTACTGAATGATACTCATAGTTCTTCATTCTCTATTCATCATGGAATCACAAAGATGAATAGAGACTTGAAAGAGTACTTCTGGTTGGATGGAATGAAAAGAGATGTTGCTGAAAATGTTTCTATTTTCTAGGTTTGTCAGCATGTTAAAGCTGAGAGACAGAATTCTAAGGGGGTGTTACAAAAATTACCCATACACGAATGGAAATGGGAAAACATCACAATGGACTTTGTCACCAGAATTCCTAAAACATCCAAAAGCAATAATGCTATCTGGGATATAGTTGATCATCTTACAATGTCGGAACACTTCATTGTTATTAGAGAGTATTTCTCTCTTGATTAGCTTTCCGGGATATATGTAAAGGAAGTGGAAAGATTGCATGGAGTACCACTTTCCATTATATATGATCGGGATACGATGTTTACCTCAATGTTTTGGTGAAGTCTTCAGCATACTATGGTTTCAAATTTGAGTTTCTGCACTTCTTATCATCCTCAGACAGACGGTCAGTCTGAGAGAACAATTCAAACTCTAGAAGATATGTTAAGAGAGTGCTCTATGGATTTCAAAGGTGGTTGGGATCAACACCAACCTTTGTTGAAAATTTCATATAATAATAGCTTTCACTTCAGTATTCAGATGTCTCCTTATGAAGCTCTCTATTGAATGAAACGCCGAACTCCAACTTGCTGGTATAAAGTTGGGGAAAGAAAGCTATGAGGACCTGATCTTGTTGATGATATTGAAGAAAAGGTCCAATATATTTAACAACACATAAAATCAGATCAAAGTCGAAAAAATTTATGCTGACAATCGAAGAAAAGACTTAGAATTTGGAGTGAGTGATAAAGTGTTCTAACGAATATCTCTTTGGAAGAGAGTAATGAGATTTGGAAAGAAGGAAAAGCCGTTCCCTAGGTATATCAGTCCTTTCAAAATACTGGATTGTGTTGGGAAGGTAGATTATTGATTGTCACTTCCACCGAATCTCTCTCAAGTTCATGATGTTTTCCATGTATCTCTCCCAAGAAAGTACATACCCGATCCTTCACATTACTCAGCTCAGAAGTTGTACCGCTAGAGCAAGATCATTCTTATGAAAAACAGCCGATAGAGATTTTGGATTGTAGCGAAAGAGTCTTAAGGAACAAGACCACTCACTTGGTGAAAGTATTATGGAGGAACCACCAATTAGAAGAAGATACATGGGAGCTTGAGGATATGATATGGGAGAGGTATCCTCATCAGTTTGTTACAAAGCGACAAATTTCGAGGGAGAAATTCATTTTAAGGGGGTTAGAATGTTACACCCGAGATTTTTATGAGAAATATTTTGTTTTTATGTTATATACATCATAAAAGGAATATTTCACTACAAATAACATTAGCTTGTCTTGCTTTACACAAAACCACGACCTTCCTCGATAGCATGCATTGTACGCAATACTGAGTTTTACTAAACAACGATATGCTATTAAAATATTATTAAAACTAGCCGTAACGAATAGTAATACCCACTTCATGAAAATTTATAATTTTATCATTCAAAATGGACTTAATTTTTGGATTCAGAATATCGAAATTATCCTATGGTGAATTTTTGGTATTTTTCTGAAAACATTCAATTGTTGATGAATAGTGAAAACACTCGGTTACTATTAAAAAACTGAATTTTTTTTAAATAATTATTTATTTTATTTAAATTCATTTTAGATCAAAATTGATACATAATACCTATATATGTTTGATTTAATTCATTGTTGTCATTTTATAATAATTTTAGATATATAAAAATTTTATTGAATTTTTGACCGTCTTTTACCCACCTCTTAAGAGATTTTGAAAATTTACATAAAACATAATTTTATCGCTTCTGTGAGTGAAATTTTGAAAATCTGAGAGACACAGTTAATATCAAGGAGTAAAATGTGGTTTAATAAGATAAAAATAATTTTTGGTGAATAGAAACTTTTTACTTTTTTTACCACGGTTAAAAGTAAAAAGGGCAAGTAAGGGTAAAAATGATATTATTATTACCCTAACACGTGCCCTAATTCTATTGGATAAGTTTAATTCGACCAAAAAAAACCTTAGGAATAAAATATGACCATTTAGGTCCAGTTGGATTAGATTAGGATGTTTAATATTAATTTATTTAAAGAAGAGTTAAAATAATTAAAATCAATGTTTAATAACTAAAACATTTTTATTATTGGGTAATAAGTAATATAAATTAGAATATAAATATTGATTAGAAATATAAAAATATTTCCTACATAATGTTATTTTATTTATAATTTTTAGACTTCAAATAATTTAATTTATTTATGACACAGTGATAATGTAGTAATTACCTTATTAAAGAAATATTTACATAATTGATATTATAAATACCCAAATAAATGTGATTTGAGACTTTTTAGGAATTAAACATATTTTATCGGTTAATATGACATATTATTATTGATTTAATTAATTTTTTTCTAACTAATAATGCTGTTATGATTTTCAAAAAAATCAATTATCAAATAGTATCAGAATTGACATAAAATAGTTTTTAAAACAAATATTATATTATAAATTGTTATTTTATTCCTAAAAATATAAGGTTGTCCAAATGTCTTATATACGGTTATATATATAAATAATTAACAACTTGGGGTTTGTTTGGCTGGTTATAGTAAGTTTATTAACCATATAGTGTAAGAAAACAAGAAGACATGGTAAAAGTTAAATTATTTAACTTAGCGTTAAATCTAAATGATAAGATTAAAATAGTTACCTAAACTTGTCTAAAATATATTTTCTGAGAGTATTTCCACCCATACCCACCATATCTTCAAAATAAATCAATTTGGAGCTATTGAAAATTGAATATGAGTTTATTATAAAATAATATTTTATGTTTTTCCTAAAGTGCCCCTATCCGCCCTTATAAAAGGGAACCTCCTCCCTCTCATCCTCACACCACATTGAGCCTTCATGATTGGCCAAAACCTGACCATTTACCTTCTCAACTTCCCTAAAAACATCTTAGAGGTCCTGGTCTTCTTCAAACACCATCTTTAGTGCCCTAAGAGGAGGTTAAGAAGAGGCGCTTCAATGAAAAGGTAATGTCTGTTACCGATCCTTTATACTTTATTTCTTCTTCTACTTCTTCTTCTTTAGTTGCTTAATTATGATGTAATAATATAAATATCACTAATATACTGATATTTTTAAAAAAAATATGAAACAACCCTATTTCACCTTCTATCCATCCTACGGAAAGCAGAATCACTGCGCGTGCGTACGTACAGAATACCGTCTCCACGCTGTGGTGTAATCTATTTTCCCACCAACACCTTACATGGATGGGTATAATGGGTTAAATAATAATTATATATTATTATTGTAAAGTGATATTAATTCTGAAATAGTATAAATACACTTCAATAAAATTCCACGATCATGGGAATGATATCATTAGTCGTGCGTATGTACGGCCTACCGTCTCCACAATGTGATGTGACTCGTTCTACATGATCTTCAATACATAATGATTACATAAACGAATTGAATAAATAGATATGATATATATTACACTAATACCATTCTGGAAATGAGGTAACTATAACCTAAAAATAATAAAAAGAATTTATTCATCAAAACATGCATAAGAACAAAAAGAAGCAATAAACATCTGAATAACAAGTAGCAATGAAATATTTCTAAAAAAAGATAAGAATATGACCATATATGATAACATAACAATACGTACGATTCAGGAATAAGTCAATGACATTATTTAAATCATTATACAGGAGGTTCGGATATGTACGAAGCAAATCAGACCTAAGGTAAGGAAAAAATCCCGCAATATCAATTTTTATCCAAGATTCTTTATACTTCAGTAATTACTGGGGCATATTTATCATCCACATCCATGTTTATTCAATATTTAATATTATTTATATCCTCCTACAATTTTTTAAATCCAATTTTACCCATTAGAGAGTTTTAGTAAATGATATTAAAGGAATCTTTTGTCATTTTTAGTACGAGGTACTTTTTGACATTGCCGGACAAAGTACAAGAATAATGTTTTTTAACTTATACGGCATGAATTCATTTTTATGATTTCATAAGACATTATTTCCATGAATCTTACCTTACAATTTTTCATGTTTATTTTTAATCAACTTCTTTTAGATTTAAATTGTACGACATGTTAAGAAATGAAAATTGTTTTTGAAGTATAAGAGATATTTTCCTCAAGAATGGAGTCCATGTGTTTTATCAAAATTATTTTCCATCTGAGATAATATAGGGTTTTGTTTCTATCCCTATTTTTACATTTATATGATTATGTTATGATGTAATTAATTTTATGATTTCCTTTTATCTTATATGGATTCTGTTATGATGGCATGATGTGTAAGATTCCCATTTTTATTACATGGGTTATGCTATGATGTATGATTTATGATTTTGTGGAACACATAAGAATGGTTTAATTATGAGATTGGTGAGACCTATATCTCCCTCCAAGGCATTGGGTACATATTTATATCTCATGAGATAGACATGGCTGGAACGGTAGGTTTATTTGGTTCAGTGATACAGGATTGAAACGAGGAGTGAACTTGGTTCAGAAATGGACTTTGTCTGCTAAGATAGTTTTGAAAATGAGTCTTGACTACTAATTAAAGATTCTTTATGAATATGTGAGTATTCCATAAAGTTTCATGTTTTACGTTATGATTATTAGGATTACATTTCACTACTATGATTAATCCCATGATATGATATTATGATCTCTTTTGCAGGTTAAGATTTCAAAAATGTTATGTTCTTATGATTGATATTTTTTTGTATACCATTACTGAGCATTTGATCTCACCCTTTTGTATGTTTTCTTTTCCCCAGGTCAAAAGGGACACTAGATATAATGAAATAAACAGGATACAATGTAGATGATTTATTAACCAGTTTTTTATGTTTCCCAGTTTCTAAAGACACAATACCTATACGGTCCTACCATGGTTTTGTTATATGTTGTAATAAGTGTTCATCAATTTTGAAGTAATAACAGGGTATGTAATGTATGGGTCGTAATATAGAACACCAACGTATGCTCTACAATAGATGGGGTAAGATGAGATGCTCCATAAAAATATTACATCAACATAAAATTACATCAAGGAACTATGCATCAACACTATTTTCTGGTATATCACCAGGTTACAAGACATGCATGAAGTAAGGAACTGCTAGTAGTCCCTGATATACCATCTCTATTGTTTGGTCATCATCCTGTACCTAGCATACAACAGGATGACATCTCAGTGATGTGAAATTGAACGGTCAATCTCACACCCCTATTCAATATTATCAAGGACAACAACTTTTATGTGAATGAATGGAAAAAGAAAAAGAAAACATTCTTCTTTTTCAAAAAAAAGGTTACGTGATGTGTTTAACTGTCACATAGAATGTTCCCTTGTGCCTTATCATTGGCATGTACCTCTTCCAAAACTGGTCATAAAACACCCCTACTCACAGTGTGTTCCTCCTAGGGAATTCTACGTACCAGGATTTTTCCTACTGCCAAAGTACTTATAGAATACCGAAACTAAAAGGTTTTGTTGGTGCAACAATACATGATGTGTTCACTCGATACATATTGTGTACCAATTATGTCTCATCCATGTGTCTCATTGGTCTCATGACAATATACATGGATGATTACTACACAACGTTTATAAGAAAAACACAACGTGTACAACCAAATTTCTATTCACGTATGACATTGGTCACATGGACAGATAAATAGTTCATTACAAAACAACATATACAATCTAGACAAAGATTGTTCTACCAAAATATTTCCCAACATAGGGTATCCCCTCAAAAGTTCATGACATAGGGTTAAAGACTACACATCATGTACATATGACACACGACATGTTCTTAAGAAAAATTGTTTCTTCTTGAACATAAGAACACATGGTGTGTGTTCATAATATCACACACCGCATTGTCTGGGTTCTCAGATCGTATGCATATGGAATGTCTTTAGAACCCTTAAGAACATAAACTTTTGTCCAAGGCATGAAAAATCATGATGAAAGGTAGCCCATACTCCCTCTGAATCAATGTTTGGAAACTATTTTCATATCATGCATGAAAAAATTAGATTAAAGATAAAACATGATCCACAAAATTCTGATCCATGTGTGTCCATAACCCATAGGTCGAAGGATAAAAACCTCCCTCTGATATCACATTTTAACGAAATGGTTTTGGGTGCCAACCAAGGGTTTTCGGTACACAGTTTGTCATATGACATCAATTGAAATTACCTCATCTCCATAGGCTTTCGACTAGAAACGATGTCAAAGGTGTAATAGTGGGGAAACTATGCCCTAATTTTCATAGTATAAATAGCAGAATATTAATATATAATAATGGAGGAAGTAGTAATACCCTAAAACAGAAGTAAACAGTGGAAAACTGTTAGTAATTTTACAAATGGATCATATATAAATGATTCATGACACATGTTTCATGGAAATCATTACAACAAGTCACAATTCTAGAAAGAAAATACTAAAACAATGTATAGAAATGTAGTAAACCCGCAGAGCATCACAAGCCTCATCTTGGTCTCGTGCTCTCCAAATCCAACAACAATAATGTACCTAAGGAAGAGGGGATCTTGCATTTATATATACCTGAATCCATATAATATATTTGGGTCTGAAATGATGCCCCATATATGGTGTGAGAAAATACCATTAAAAACAACCAGAAGATTTGTGCTTAGTTGTCAGTGAATATATATAGAAGGAAATGTGTAAAAATGAAGAAATTAACTAGGAAGTACTCAAAAGTTAACAATCCAATAGTTTTCAATTAAATTCATTTAAAATTTTTACTTATTCAAACAGTTTATTAGTGATATCCCAAGAACTACCCTAAGCTATGTATCCCTTGTTTAATTGCAAATTTATGTCTTAGAATACCGTCTAAAAAACCTAGTATGACTGAGTCCAAGTTTTTTCATAGTCTTGAGAAACTCATCACAATACTTAAATAATCCATTGGAAACCATCTAAAAATGTTATCATAGTATAACCCCTCTAGTATGACATATCATCAATTCAATAAAAATAATGACCCTCGAGGAATTCTCACACAGTCTAACAACTTATGTCCCACAAAAGAGTAATCAATTCCAATCCACCATTGGGGAAACTCTCACGGTCAATACCAACTTGGTATGCATTGCTACAAAAAACAATAATGACCACTTAGCATCTCAGACAGTCAATGCCCTGTGGTCCAAAAATCATTTAATAATGAACCTATGGGTAGCTCTCACATTCTAACCCCTCTGGCCAATGACCATTCGACAGATCTCATACTCTATACCTCTATGTCAAAATAACAACAATTCATACATAAATTACCCTACCTCAAGAAGCTTTCATAGTGAAATTACACTTGGTTATAATTTCACAATGTGAAACACATGCATCTTATATTATCAATAACTCATTCATAACAACAAGATACATGGAAAACAATCCCAGACTTACAGAAATTCTACACCAAACTTCCATAATCAAATCAAACAAGTGAGACACACCAATTATCAAGGTATAAAACCTTTTCCAAAAGTAATAATCCTTTCTCAATCAAATAAACCATAATAGGTAATAATAAGGGCTAAATTCCAAAACATGCAATACCCCAAACATGGTTTCTTGGACCATTAAGCATATATATTCTAATTTAAATGGATGAAAGGAATAAATCACATACCTTGATGTTGTATGATCTACCCTCTCAAACTTAGACCCTTGAATTAACCTAGAACAACATAGATTTAATAAATGACTAATTAAACCATCATTGAATAACCCCCAAGTGAGGAGGAATCCAGAAGAAATGTTCTAGGGAATGAGAGAACTCACTGGTGGAAATCCAGCTCACCTGGCGGTATCTCAATCAAAGCTCAGACGAAGAACCGATAGTATCTCAAAGTTCATCAGTGTTTTGTTTCTCTCTTGTTTGAAACACGTGGAGAAGAAATGTGTTTTGGACATTAGATGTGACTCAACACTGATTTATTAAAAAAGGTACACAATGTGTTCATTTAAAGTACACGTTGTGTAATAGCCTCAACCGCCCCCCGATTTAGGCGGACATCCAGGACTACTACACAACCATGTACTCTACCATTACTCATCTAGTACATAGATATATGCTGCAACCGGATACATGATGTGTACCCCTTTGTACACACCATGTACATTGAAAATTTCTAATTATTACTTTTTAATATAAAAAACACAAAATAAATATATATACCAGCAAAGAAGATCTAAATTCTTACAGGAGTCTAATGGGATGTATTAATGGGCTAACTAGAAAATAGAATGTTGGTTTGAAGTATATTGGGTGTGTTATTGATATAAATTTATGTGGTGTGTGAAATCATGAAATTTTTTAAAGCACTATTTGGGTCATGGCTATTGAGGTGCGTATGCATTAGGGCATCGAGGAGATTCAGGTTACGTTAGGTGAATTTGAATATGGGAATAATTTCAGTGTTCTACTAGTTTACGTGTAAGGAATCAGGATAATTTTGAGCATTTGTTGAGATATAGGGCCTCATTGGTATCATTTGTAACATCACCACGAGGAGCACACTAATGTTGTATGAGAATCTGACGGGCATAAAATATGACAGGGGTTCACCTAACGTGGTTCATGATGAAAAATTCATCCCGAAAGGACCATTGATTATAGGAATTGGTTGATGGACCATATGGATGATTTGAGATTTGGTTCGGGATGCGACCAGGGTAGGTCACTCCTATGGTTAGTTGAGTAGTTCCCATGAGATCGGGGTAGTTTGTGATAATTTTGGATTTGAGGGGTATGTTAGGTTCCATAGCAAGGTTTTATTTATAATTAGGGCAAGATCTATGTTAAGGTGTTGAGAATTTGACATCACTACCAAAAATTGGGCCAAGGCCAGCGCCACCCTTTATCTGCACTAATGAAAAATCTCTGATAAAGGGGGGGTACATTTATCAGTGCTAAAAAAAGTGCTGATAAAGGTACCCCTTTATCTTTGCTTTTTTTTAGCACTGATAAAGGTACGCCCTTTAACAATTCTTTTTAGTGCTGTTAATGGTTACCCCGTTATCAGTGCTTTTTTTAGTAGCACTGATAAAAGGGGGTCTTTATGAGTGCTTTTTTATAAAGCACTGATAAAGGATCTACTTCCAAAAAAAGAAATTCATTAAAAAAATATCATAATATTTAAATATATAGATATAGTTTTATTGATATAAATATATTATATATATTTTAAATATAATTTTAAATATAATTTAGATAATTATAAATATACAGTTAAATTTAATGTATAAGATATTTATTGAATATGGCTTATAAGAAAATTAAGAAAATATTTTTAATTAATTATTTTCTAATTATTATTGATTATTAGTAATTTAATAACAATTTGAAGACTAAAAAAATTAAAAAAATTAAAAAAATCCAAAATATGTTGAAAAAACAACTCGAACTTCAAACGACCATAACTTTTGATCCGGGTGTCCGTTTGAGCTCTACCATATATAAAACTGAAGCCTATGACAAGCTCTACACCCTTGTATTCGGGGGTTTCCCCAGTCAGAGTTTTTAAAGACTAAAAGGCCCAGAAGGCCTCCAAAACTGATTATTTAGTCGGGATACCCCGAATTTTTAACATTTTGTGGATTTTCAGCATCGTTTAAGGGGGTATTATTGGCTTTTTTGGTAGGGAAAGAATTTATTCCAAGGTATTACATTCATATTGATATTACGTCTTTAAAATTTCATTGTTTTTTATAATTCACTGCTATTTATAATCAAATATATAATGATATATACATATTTTTTATATATTCACACATAAAAATTTAATTATAAATATAAATATTTTAATACATTAACATATAAAATATATAATCATAATCTAAAAAACAACTAATATCCATTTTATATAAAATACCAATATATGAATACTAATATACCTATATAATAATCTAACTATATATATTTATATAACTACATATATATTAATATAACTATAAAAATATATATTAATATCATTATAAATATATATATTAATATAACTATATATATATTAATATAAATAAATATATATATATATATTAATATAAATATATATTACTATAAGAATAAATATAACTATATATTTATATATATATAGAGATACCATGAAATAGAAAACAAATCAAAATAGAGGTGTGGTAAGGGATTAGGCACGAAGGGGGGGAGGTCTCGAGTTCAAAACATGGTGGAGGCAGGGGCACGCGTGCATGGTGGAATATGGGTGCTAGTGCTGATAATGGGTGGGGGATAGAACTGATAAAGGGTGAAGGGGGGTGCGTGGGGGCGCTGGAGGTGCGGGAAGGTGCTGATAAGGGGGGGGGGGTGTGCTCAAGCGCTATAAAATCCCCCCTGAGATTTCAAGGATTTTTTAAAAAAAATCTACTTTTTTGAAATTTTATCAGCACTTAAAAACTGCACTGAAAAATGTGGTCTTTTAACAGCACTAAAAATAAAGCACTGATAAAGAAACATTTTATGAGCGCTCATTTTAGTGCTGATAAAAGACCCATTTTATCAGTACTTTTTTTAGTGCTGATAAAAGGGGTATTTATCAGCGCTTTTTGGAGCACTAATAAATGGGACCCCCACCCCTTATCTATGATGGCTTTAACATCACTTTACTAGCACTGTTAAAGACCATTTTTAGCACTGATAAAATGGGTATTTGTGGTAGTGCATCATGGGTTTTGAGATTGATTAAAAAACCTCTTCATTTTGTATTTTTTGAAATTGGTGTCATTTCCCATTTATTTTTCAATCATCCAACTCAAATTATGAGTTTTTCTCTAACAAAATATTTTTTGGTATGGGTTTATAGGATTTAAGAGTGACTTAGTTTTTTTAATGGGTTTCATGTGCGCCAAGGCCTAAAGGCCATGTTTTTGAGGTTGCGAGTCAAGTGGAATTATTGAGTAAACTATGAGGCCTCTCCCAGAAAACCATACAATCCAATTTTTAACTTTTTCATTGTTTGTAAAACTAATCGAGTTGGGGTTCATGGTCATGTAGAATGGTATATAGCTTTCACATAGGTATTCCACATGCCATGGAAAATAGTTTGCAAGACACATGGGTAGTTTCATTTAGGTAGTACCAGACTACTATAGAATGTATAGTTTGTGTATGATTGGGAAAACCCTATTATCAATCAATTATTCCTCATTAAATTTCTGAAAATAAAAAATTTACCAACCCTAATATTTATTTATTCCTCCAAATTTTTCTTCTCTTAGTTGTGTGAATAGCATGGGGCTCACCCATTTTCGTCCCCCACTTTGGTCTGATCCCGATCTTTCATCACATCTATATTTCATCCATATTCAGTTGTGATGGAACCATATTGGTATGTCTATACTCACCCATGATTATTATATTTTTTCCTTTCGACTCATAAACTACTAAATTTGTGTGATTCATTTTTTCATATCTTCATGGAGTTTAAAGGAAACATTAGTTTCTTCCAAAATGGTCAGAGTCAAGGCTTGATACTAGATGTCCCAATGTCTATGAATCTATTGGTGGTTTTTCATACATTTATTTTAGTTTTTTAGGTCTTTTTTGAGGTACAAATTTTAGATCATTGGTTGGTAGTTGAGAGAGACTATAATAAATTGAATTCTTGATGTAAAATTGTATTATATGAATTATATTGGATGAATGATCTGTTTTAGTTGTTTAAAGAGGTATTATTGTTTTTTCATTTAATTTTTATGTCTTTTTATTATTATTTATTCCATTATATGTTGGTTTTATTGATTCCACCACTGGTGGGTCTGGTTTGAGTCTGTTGGGTATTTTCTTCTACTAAATGTTATATATATATATATATAGTCAGAACAATATAGCATCACTATATAATCTCTTGATGGAATAGCCTCCCAAATTTTCCCTCTTTATACCATCACTACTAGTTTTAATCCCTTTAAATTTGGGGAGGAGTGACTAATACCTATGGTACCCTGCCCAAAACCACTATTTTGTGGCTAATCAAGTCGGGGTGGGTAGAGAGATTTATTGGTATTATCCTTATAATACTAGTAAAATGATCTATAATGGGGAATATTATTTTTATATATCATTATTTTATACTAATAAAATAATAATTAATTTCTTTTAGTACATTACAAAATTATATTGAAATATTATGCTAATAGAATGATTATTTTAAACGATTAAATTAATGAGGCTAAATTTATGTTCATAAAGTTAATAATTTCTCTAATTTTTTATACCAGATTTGAAATTATCTCATAAAAAATATTTTTCAATTAATTTCATCAATATATTCAACCATTTATAGTAGTGATGGAAAATGATATGTTTCATGTTTTGGAATTGGGAGTCTACACAACACACAAGAAATAATTTTTTTCATAATTGTTGTTTTATATGAATAAAATATATTAACGAACTATACATAATTAAAATAAGGAATGTGAATTGTACTGATATAAATATATTGGTTTGGTTTGAAGAAATTTTATGTAAGAAATTTTAGAGGAAAAAGTATGTAGTTGAAAATACTCATGTCGTGCACATGAATTTTCCTCAGTAGTTTCATAAAATTTGACGGTCATATGCTAACTATGATTGAAAAATTGATTATGTTCCTAGAGAGGATTATAAATATTATAAAATATATATTATTTAAGTAATAATTCTAACATAATTAATGTATTGAATTTGTGACGATTTTACTCTTTTATATGTGAAGGAAACCGTATTTTTGGGAATACCTTTATATTTTTCAGTAATGATATGATATTATTCAAGGATTAATTACTCAAAAGAAAAAAGTGTTCCAGGTAGATGTATTGGTCTATAAAAATATCAACTATTCAAATATTTTAATTATTTAAAAATCTATTAGAACATTCACTTTAGGATAATCTCAATTTACGCTTTTAACATTTTCCAAGGTAATTAAATTCCATCCATAGTAATTTATTTTCATGAAAATTATTATGATTAAATATTTTACCCAATTAAATAGTTATGACATAAAAAAATTTTCCCAAATAAAATTTTAAAGGTTTGAAAAGTTAAGATTAAAATAAACATACTTAATGACAACAAATGTTTCTTTTAAATAATGTTTTGGGCTTTATATTTAGACATAAGATTAAATTATCAAAATTAATTATTTTAATGACATAAACTGATTAGTAATTAATTTAATAAATGATATAAGTATATAAAGTCAAGAAAGAACATAAACTCACCTTCTAAAATACTTGATTTAATGAAAAGAGGGGAAATATTTTTCATATTAAATTAATATTTTAATTAAATATAAAATTGATTTCAATTAGTTTTATAAGATAAATAAATATTTCAAAATTAATAATTATATTCCTAGAGTTAATTTTTTTTAATTTTAAGGTTTTGATATCAAATAGGTTAATCTTACACAGTGATAAAACAATTGAGATTATAAATTTAATAAATATCACATTTTTTAGAAAAATACAACATTTTTAGAAAATGCTTAAATAACCATACTAATTAAATTTTGAAATATGGAATTAATAATTTTGGATTATTTTTGATTATTTAAATTAATATATATATATATATATAGTTTTTGAATATTATATAAAATATTATAAATAAATTATTATAAAATTTAACATTTAAATATTAATAAAATTATGCTTGTTTTGTGTCATTTACCAACTAAAATTTTATTATCCAATTTTTAATGTGAAATATAAGATTTCATTAGTAATATGATTCTTGAAATAAAATAGTGTATCCAATAAATATTGATTTTTTGAAAAATATGTTTGTACAAAATAAATGATTTTGTTTATAATATTATGTAGTAACATTTTGAAATTATAATGTATATATTTGTATTTTATTATATGTATGAAATGCATGTCAATAAATGTATGCAAATATAATATCATGACACTCTAATATATATTAACTATTTTAATTTAATTAAATACATTATATACCTTATAATGAATCCAAAAATGAGTTATCTTTCATCACACACAAGAGAGACTGCTGTCAATAGCTTTCATTGTACGAAAGAGAGACACACCATGATAGCTTGCATTACATGAATGAAAGAGTTTCACCCAACAATGATATATTACTAAAAATATTATTATTTAATATAATATGATATAAAATTGAAATTATGTTAGTATAGTATAATATATCTTATGAAAAAATATGTTTTATATAAATATAACATGAATTCATTAGTTACAAATTATTTAGAAACAAAAATAAAAACCAATTTGATATAAAAAAGAAATGATAATATTAGTATACTTCCAAAGTAGTTTTTTATTAATAAACATCATTAATTAAAATTATTTCATAATTTTATATAAATAAATATGTTATATTTTCAATTAAAAATACTATTATTTCATTATGTTTGATATACATAAGACATGAACAATCACCATTTCACACATAAAATCCAATTTTTGTATAAATGAAAATTTTCTTCTTGTTAAGGGAGAAACCATTCTAAATTTGAATTTTAAATATTTTATTATTTTCAAATGTAAATGTAAACATAATTAATTAAATATAATCATAATAAATAGATTTTGGTGAATTTTTAATATATTTTGGTAAAATATCATATGTTAGTGAATTGATAAAAATAATGAATTTTAGTTCAAAACTGCATTTTCATATACATTATTTATATAGATAAATTATAAATTAAATGTTTTTTAATATTTCACATAGATCGTAATATTTAAAATTAAATAAATTTAGGTCATTTGGGTAAATTTAACTTTTAAATTTATTGTGGAAACTAATCAATCTTTCAATCAATTATTCTTAAATACATGAATTGTCATTCCACCTACAGGATGAATTTTAAATTATTTTATGACACAACTATGATTTTAAATTGGAAAAATGTATTAAATATTTAAAAAAATCGCAATTTATAGTGTCTAACATTACCAACATATCTTTTTATAAAAAATATTTTTGAAGGACACTAAAATTAATTACAAAAATTATGGTTAAATTAAGATTAATATGGGACTAAACCTCAACCATAAGGCCCAAAATGAACTTTACCAATGTCCAAGATCTATTTAATGGAAATATATAAACCTCATAAAATATTTAATAGATATTAGACCATTATTGGATCCACTTTCGACCAGAATAATGTGCTTGGAAATCCTTTGTCAAAATATTATAAGAGTTACACTCCTCATCTACTATAAAAGGCCCCTCCCCTCCCACATAATTGAAAAAATAAAACAACTTATTTTCCGCCAATATATACTAAAATATATTTCCAAAATCCCTCACCTAAAACTTTAGGCCTCTATTTGGGAAGATATACTTCCAAGGAATCCCTTTGGTATAATCCAAAAAGAGGTATCATATTTTTATGGCAACTCATTGCAACGATATCTTTTTTCATTTACTTTACCACCTCCTCGAATATTCTTTTTCAATGTTCATAAAAAACCCTATTTTCCACAATAAACTGATAATTATTATATTAATTGTTTTTCCTACACTTACACAAACATCCAACTAATGGGTAACAAACATATTGTTTATGTCTATGGTGAACTACTACCTCAGAAAAAGGTGATAGTTCATTTTTCCATTACTAGATCTCATTATCCACATTTTGATAGAAGATAGTTTTAAATATATAATATATAGGTTATATAATATGTATTTATTATTTTTAAATACATTTACAACACATATCATTATGCTTTCCAATTTGTGTAAAGACTATAACATCGTTTTTTGGATATGTGGACTACAACCCACTCAAAGCAATGAAATTTGTCCTCATGATAGAAGAAAGGTATAAAATATGGGTTTAAAATAATATATTTTACATAGAAATCATATATATTATATTCATGAAATAATTATCTTTCTATAAATATAATATATAATTTTATTTATTACCCTTTTATACACATAAAATTTGATAACCCCGTTCATGGACGTGTGGACAAACGCCTCCTGGACATGATTTGATTCCCTTTACATGTAAATAATTATATACATATACATATATATGATTATATAATATGTTATTTATGATATTATAATAATTCTAGAAATATTTATGTTACGTACCATATTTCCCAATTATCATTAAAAGATCTGAACATTACTCCTGCGTATGTATGGCCTACCATCTCCGTGATTGTAAAATTGTTTCATGCTGCATGTTTCATAGCCATATTTAATGATTTCATTAAAAATTATATTTTCTGTATAAATATCATAATTATTTCAGGTTTATTATTCAAGAAATGTCAGGTAATTTCCCATTTGACCATAGATGAAAAACAGAAGTTATTTTTGACATATAAATCAATTTTTGTCAAAACACCTAATTTGAATTTATTTGATTTCCTAGTTTTATAGAACATAGATATAATATAAATAAATTAATGATAAATGTGAAAATATATCTCATGAATATAAATAAATATTATTATTTTTTTTTCTAGAATTTAATGGCACATGCAACAACTCAAATGCTAGGTAAGGTATTTTCAGGTCAATTTTTACATCTGTGAGACAAATGTGATGATCCCCACTTACTTATTTTATGTGGGGTATCTACTATCCTTTTTTTATATTATATCATGAATTTATTCACTCTTCATGATATTCATATCTTTAATTTAATATTATTATTTATGATGTTAATAAGTTCAAATGTCTCAATGTGGCATGGGAATCATTAGGACGGTTAAATATTCTTTTCATAAAAAATAAAATTGATGATCTATCCAGGATATTTTCATTTAGTTAAATTATGTTTCAATTGTTTAATAAAACTTTTAATTTTCCTGTCCTCTATTTATTCATGACCGCTTTAATGTATTAGTACCATATTTCTACTCATTGGTACTCTAGGTGATTTAGAAAAGGTTTTTAAGAAAAACAGACTTAAATTAAATCTTTTTTAGAGAGTAACATTTATTTAATAAACCATTTTTTATTAAAAATTATTAAAATATGTTTCTAAAATTAATTGGTAAATATATTTTTCATTTATTTTAAAAAAATTAAATGGAATATTCTTGTAACTTTTAGAGAAAGGAATTTTGGTAATCATTCTACCTTGAAAAAGATCTATTCATTCACTACATATGCATATTATCCCGCCATTATTTCTAAAATGAATATTTACATTGTTAAAAGATATTTTTTTTTAAAAATACACTTATTCTCAAAGAAATGTTTTTTAATATGTTTTCCAAAACAGAAGTATATTGTATGCTATAATGTTTTTAAAATATCTTATTTTATGTTTCCAGCCATTGGAAAAAATACCCTTTATTTTACTCCACTTGTGATGTATTGTATTGATACCATCCTTATACTTCCTCTGGATAGTTAATGATTTATTTGGAAAAGGAAATTATTCACATTCATTTATTTGATTTATTTTTTTTCACATGATAAAATTAATCTCTTATGATCATTGATCATTGAATTTCACATAAATTTTCCATTCCATCAATCATGGATATTAATGTTTCATAAACAATATACCATTTTACGTCTATATTCTACATCAATAATTAATTGACTATTTTTGGAAATAGTGATAATTATGTATCATTTATTCAATGCTGATATATGTTAAGGAATATTATTTATTTTTATTATTTGATATGAGGAATACTTTGGACATGCAACGCTAGGAGGAGCGTATAATTAATATAGATTTTCGCTTCTTCAAGTGGATTTCTTGAGGAAAAATTTCACAAATTTAATGAGACACTATCTGTAGTTTTAAAAAATATTAAGGATGGTTTTGATGGTATATGTTTTTATGTGCCTCAGATATGACATCCATTAATAAATAATTTACCTCATTTTTTACATTATTATTCCTCGATGAGATCGTTCATTAACGTATCTATTGATACATATCATTTACATTTATTTTTATGTCATTTGTTTCATTTATTTAACTTTCTATATTTTTTTTGGCCATATATAGTTATTTTAATTTCATGTATGTCCAGTTATTAACTTAATAAATTTTTACGCGCTTCCATTCAGTTTATTGATTTCATGGCATGTTTGTTCAGTTATTTACCTTTCAATGTGGACTATTATCATTGTTTCAGTATGGATTGCTTTATTATATTACCATACAGATCATTTGAGCTCACCCTTATCATGTTTAATTCTCCAAGAATCAATGACTTGTGCAGTGAATGATATTGAGGGATATACAAGATTTAATAATGTTATCCTTGAAGTTATTTTTTAGGAAGATGAAAAAAATTGTGTTGTAATTACTATAGTAATTTTTTTAAAAGAACTCATTTATATATAATCATTATGAAGTCTAATTTTTTTTTTGGTCCTTTGGGATTTTATTCCCTTTAATCACTTCAATTTAATTGATAGCATAGATTATATCCATGTTATCTAGTGTTGGATTTTTATAGTTTGTATCAATAGAAATTTAGTAGCAACCATGCAAAGTTGATTTAAGAAAAAAATATTATAGTACACAACCCAAAGGTATAATTTGGGGATAATTTTAAAATAACACATTAAAATTTTGGTAAAGTAAATATTATGTCGGTATTTCTAGAAATAATCTCATTTCTGGATAGTATAAGTGAATATGGTTCATGCATAGATATACCTAAGAGTAAAAACTCTGAAAAGGGGTGTCGGGCCTGCCTAAGTGTGACCTGGTACATGATAGTGGGTATTATTGGACACCTGGTTTGACATTCTCGAGGGATATGATTAGGATAATTCACATTTACAAAAAAAAATCATTAATAAGGATTTGAATATATTATGAAAATGAAATACCCAGGTCAAAGCATACATGTTTTAGATTTAAGATAAAGATTCATGATTTATAAATACAACTAATGATATTATGGATAATCCCTATACCAAGGAAGGTCATATGCCGAAATAAATTGATGGAGTATTTATGTATTAGGGTTATATTTAATACATTAGTTAAAAGGATACGTATTTATTAACATTATATTAGGGATTTCCATAATATTTATTTTTGAATTTATATTAATTTGGTTTTAAAATATTAAAATAAGTATACCGAGAAATGACTAATAAAATATAGAAATTTTGATGGAAAACACCCATGATAGTAGGATGATTAGGGATGCATGCCAACCACTGAGCGACTCAACGCCGTTGTTTTTTTATCGTTTTTAGTTAATCAAATTGAATAATAATTGTTAATAAAGAACCGAAAGCATATCTTTTGAAGATTGGATATTAATATATTATACATATTGTTTTTCAACTATATTTGATGATAAATATTTCTAATTTTCTGTATTTTATATTCCATACAATCCTTTAAATATTTCTTTCAGTGTTTTAGCATCAAAATTAATTTTTCAACGAATTGAAAAATAGATCAAAGCACAATAAAATGTTGAAATTATATTTATTGAAATATATCATGTATGTATACATATGTAGGAAAAATATTACTCAACATTTATAAAATAAACCGAAAAATATTATCATAATACCGTAATATCTGTTGAACAGATGTTTTTTACATCATCGAATATTTATGGATTTATGGCCCTCATCATTCTATTGATCATTCTTATTTTTTTGATTGAATAATCCATTCACTCTATATAAATATTTACTTTTACACTCCTAGTATTTAATTTCACATTCCACTAATGTTCTCCTACATAGAGACTTACTTGTAGGGAAGTCTATGTGACCTTTGTAATTCAAATTCACTCACTTTTACTTGATTTTTTATGACCCTTTTCATGGTTTGATATTTCAATCTAAAAAATTTCAAACAATATATTACAAAGATTGTGTTTAAATTTTGAGGATGTAACTTAAATATTGTGGGGTGAATTTTCCATGCAAAAATTATAATGTAAAACATTTTATTCGATAGTTTGTATTAAACACATCACTAAGGGTATAAGAAAATATAATATCCGAAGACTCTATGATATGTTATCAATTCTAAATAAATTCTATACAAGATATAATATTCAATTGATGCAAAACTGTGCTATATTACATCGCACATAAGAGAAACGTTCCATAACTTCAACAATGATATGAAAGGGACATCATCCTCGATAGTCTTCATTATATGTAAGAAAAAGTTTCACTAAACATCGATACATTATTAAAATATTATTTATTAATATAATATGATATAATCTCGAAATTTTTTTACTGTTTCTAAAAATTATTAACTATCTTATGAAAATTTATGGGTCATATAAATATAAAATAAAATCATTAGTTAAAAATTAATAGGAATAAAAAATAATAACTAATTGGATATAAAAAGTAATATAATAATTATTATTATTCCAAAATATTGGTTTTAATAAAAACATAATTAATTATAATTAATTAATTATATTTATTAAATATATTTTTCATATATTCAATAAAATATTTTTTTTATATCCATCCATTGTGTTTTAAATGTATAAGATAATAACAAAATCCAATAGTCATATCAATATAGCAGTTGGGGAGGGGCAATTCCTAGTAGTTTGTTCTAATATTTCATCTTGTATGTTTTAATTGGTTGAATTGTTCAGGTTCACACATACCCTCAAAAGTGTAATTTGAAAATCCAAAAATATTTATTTGGCAATTTCACACATAAAAACCTATATTTTCATAATGGAAATTTAACTACCTTTTAATTATGAAACCATTTTAAATATGAATTTTGAATCCTTGATTGATAATATTTGTAAATATAAAATTTAAATTTAAAATGAAACATAAGAATTATAGTACAGATAATATTTTATATTTTACTGAATCAAGTCATTTTTTAATTAATGGTCAAAAATAATGAATTTTAGTAAATATATTTTTTCATATAATTTATTTATAAGTGTAAAATGTACATTAAATGGGTTTTAAACATTAATTATATCATAAAGATATCAATTGAACCAATTTAGGTCGTATTGATAAATTTTACATTGATATTGAATGTACAATCTTATTAATCTTTTGATCGTTTTTTATATTAAAAATCCCCACTTTCATCCCGCCATTGGGTAGAATTTGAAATTAATCATTTCCACTTATATGATTAGAATTAGGGATAATGGGTTATATATTTTGAAAAATCATAAGTTATAATGTATACTCTTAACAAATTATATTTTTACCGAAAATATATGTTAAAATAATTTTAATTAATTACAGAATTTATGGTTAAATTTTGATTAATATGGTATTAAACCAAAACCTTAATGCACAACATTACCTATCCACATGTACAAGATCTATTGGATTGAAATATAGTATCCATATCCTACAATGTTCTTGATTATAGAAGTGAAACACCGACTTTTTATCTCTTGTTAGTCACTCCAAAATAACACACCCATAATAAAAGTACAAACAAGAAATATTTAATGTCTCTTTACTCTGTGCATGGGTCAGACCTGCATGGTGAAATTTCATCTTCAAGAAATATGTGTGGCTTGATTCCCATTCTTATGGGATATGTACTGACACCCAAATTACTATTCTTAGGTTAACACACAACATTATTTCCCCTTTTTCTTGTAAAATAATAATCATCCTTATTGCATGACATTAAACTTCACAACACTGAAGAAATATGTGTGTCTTGATTCGATCACCCAACGTATATATAATGACTCCCAGAAATTGTTTTGTGGGCCCAACCACAAGGTCTACTATCTAAAGCACATTACCACAATGAAGGACCCCTTTGGTCCAAACTCTATGAACTAAAACTAACAGCATAGGTCTTAAACGCAAGACAGTAAACTACGACCCAACCCTAAGAATGAGTAGGATGCCCCATAAAGATTTTGGGATTCTTAAACTTCTCACTAGAGAGTATTTCCACCATTAGTGTTGTTATCTCATCATGATGTGCTTCTAGAACTATGTACAACATTATTCTCATCCTTATGGGATAAGTCTTGACACCTAAGTATTTCTCCATGGTCCCAAACACATGTTCAATAACCGTGTTATCCTTATAACCCCAATTAAGGCCCATACTCTATAAGTTATACTAGGATCATATTGTTTGTGACCCATGACATTAAATTATTTACCGGGTTCCATGAATAGTGACCTAAATCTATATGCGACATCCTGGTCAAATGACTTTAAATTATTACCAGCATCTTCCTTATCATCTGATGCTAATATATGTACTTATTATCCCAAAATTCATGACATAAACCTGCTATCCATCCATGGTACACACTAGAGTGGTTTTTTCTAGAATTTATGACTGATCATGATTTAGACCTCCACACACAGACCAATGTGATTTTATCATGGTTCTGTTTTTCATAGAATGTTGTAATACTTCTGATCATTCCACCACTTCGCATATCGAATTCTCATAATCATTATTTGGATCCTTATCCTATAACATCTGTGGGAACCCACAAAAGGCATGGTCTCATGTCTCATCGACTAACTAACCACCATTGTTCAACATTCTTAAAGGCATCAGAAGTCATTTTGAGATTTAGTTTCACATTTCGAATAAAGTCAGCAGTTGGCCCTTGTTTATTTGTCCCCATTTAAGTCCAATAGTATTGATACTACATTTCAATTGAGTCAGAAATTATATCATATTGTCATGCAACCATCTCTGTCTTCTATGTGATGGTTATTGTGATTCACACTCCACATTCCCTTTTTTGGAATGATTCTAACTATCAGAGTATTGACCAAGATGAATACTAGAGCACATTGGGAAAGACTGGTTGCCTATTTTAGGAGCCCTATTCTCTGGTCATAGCCTCCCTTAGCCTAAATACTCTATGTTGTTAGTAAACAATGTAAGACCTCTAGTATTCAAAAATTAACTAACACTCTCATATAAAGCTAATGGTTATGAGTTCATCCCTTGATTCCCACACTAGTCTGGAGAAATGTGAGTTTATGGATTGAACATTAGTTACTTCATAGATTTGATCTAGTTAAAAAAAGTAAGAAATATATATCCATTCATTCATTTTAAACATGCATGTAGGTAGGGAAGGTATGTTTCATATTCTTTGCCAAAACATAGTCCATACGAATTTTCTCTTTCAAAGCATGTCTTCAATTCAACCACTCTCTGGCATGTGGATTCTATTGATTCTTCTTGATTCCTGAAATCCCATTCCACATCAACAATAAAATACTGAATCTCCTTTTCACTAGTATTCATTTGACCCTTATCCTCTTAGAGATCTGCCACCTGGCGACATACCGGTTCTAGATGCTCTTGGGGATCCTCTAGCTGGCCCATCTATCATTCAATGATCCTATCCTGCATCATGAGGAATGTAAACACTGTATTTTATTCTCATTGAGGTGTTAGATCTCTTAGTCGTACACTTGCAGCTTCAATATTTTATCTAGTTTCCCCGAACACTATGAATCATATAACTACTGACAACGTTCCTACATCTTCTCAGCATGGTACTCTCAGACCGTCATGTGAAAATTTCATTAATAAGCCACTCTAGATAAAAATTCATAGAGCCAATGGTAGAGTTATCCCATATAAAATATCCAAATACATTCTGGAACAATTTCCAGGAAGCGTTTATTTTGTTTCCATGCTCAGCATCATGTCTTTTGACTATCCTCACCTGTGACAGAATCAAGATTCATGCAGCTTCATAGGATTAGCTTTTTCAATCTCAATAAATTAATATAGAAGATCAAAAATAGGATCCTACTATGGAATATCATCTGAAGAGTTGAGAATCATGTCATTCAACTATTCCTCAATACTTGATTATATCTCAATAATATTGGTCCACCCAGCTTTAGTTCTGGACCCAATAGTGGTGTGGCCGCTAATCCAAATGGATCACTCAATAAGAACCATGTCCTGCCAAGCATGGGTACATGGTTCCATATGGACTGACATCCCTCTTAGGGAAGGGGAACCTGGTCCTCCATCTATCCATACCCAGAGAAGCACTACTACTTTAATAAATACTCAGAAAAGGTTCATGTTGACTCAATCGAGTGATCATAAAATAGACATGGCTTCGGGAGGTAAGAAATTATAGTAGTCAAGTGTGTACTCTTTCCTATGGGTCGTCATCGTTAAGATACAATGGTGTTTTCCCTCCATATATGATGGCATGTTTTTCGGGTTCTACGGAGACCACCTTTTCCTTCATAGTGATTCTGGATTCTAATGCTACTATTTATATGGATGTTAGTCTTGATGTTTGTTCCTCCAAGCCCATTACCACTCCACCATCCTTGCCGGTATGGGTACCCTATATATGATCTTCTAGTATGAGTAGATTTCATTTTAAGAACCATGAAGAACAAATAGGGATAATATCCCAAAAATTGGAGTTAGATCTTACTTCCAGATCTGTAGTAAATCCTCCTATAGAAGTTCCCTCCAAATCCTCTATCTCACATTTTTTTGGAGATGATCCCCTTAAAGCTACCAATTCATCACCCTGTTAAATTTCTTCCCCACTAACTTTTTCCCCACATGAATAATTGGAATTTTCAGGAATGGGTATGTTCTCTTCCAGCTCAGCTACCAAAAAATGGGGGGGGGGGGGGTGAAGTCAGGTTCAAAATCACCATCACTAGTTTTCTAATAAGATGTATGGTACCTAGAGAGTGATGTTATTCCTTCAATTCATCCATGGATTTTCTCTGCACATAAGGGGATAAATTGAAAATTCCTTTTGTGATGTTTATTTCTTCCATATACATCCCATACATATTTAGGTTCTCTTACAGGTCTATGATGTTGGGGACCACCGTACTGGTGTCCTAGTGTTTCCTAGACTCTAAATAGAAGGAATTGTGAGGAAGTGACATATGGTTCCATTACTTACCATAATCCAAGGAGGAGTATATTAGAACTCCCTTGATGATTCCACTATCTCTTTGGTCCTCTAAATTGAAGCCACTCGGTATGACACTAGTACCTCCCTTTCTTCTCTGCCTCCAACTATTGGCAGTTCATTATCTTCTACACTTGCTTCTATGACCTAGTCACCATGATAGGAATTTGAAGCACCCACAATAAATCACATCACTACTTCTCTACATCAACATTGATTCAAAAATACTACTTATCTACTTTCTCAAATTGTGGGTTTCCATAGCGTCTCACCTGGATTAGTAGCATCCCAAATCTGTGAATACTCAGGAATTTGTCAAAATGCAATCTTGGTGGTGTTGGATACTTTTTCCAAATCTTCTTTTTCTTTCATTTCAACATAAACTAATTCATTCTCATCATTCATGGGTTGTCCTCATTAAACCCCCATAGATACAACTTTTGAGTCTGCCTCTGCATATATTTGAATTTTCTTGTCATTCGATTTGGGGTATTTGGATCCCAGTCCACCCACATCACCAGTACTCTACTATGAAAAAATAGTAGATATGACCACATTTATATGGTGTATGTGATTTCGTTAGTAAATTCTCTTATTAGATGAGGTCATGGATGTATGTTTAATTTGAATGCTTGAAATATCTTGTTTAGCACAGCCACAAGACCCATATTGAACGAAAAGCTCCAAATAATGTTTGGAAATGCTGGTAAATAATTCTTCCATGGAGGAGATATGAAATTGAGGTATTTATAAACCCCCTTCTACGTTGAGGCCTGGCTATACAAGAGATGGAATGGCTAACACAAGTGTACCAAACACTTTCTACTATCTGATGTTTCAATGTAACTTGTACAAATACTATAGCATTGTAATCACCACATTGATGTACATCCCATAGGCCAGTTGTACAACACTAATGATTGTGGTCGATCATGTCCCCACGTTTCCATCTCTCAATAGAACCATCTAGCTATAGATTAGTTCCGAGATGATTCTTTCTAGCCTAACTATTAGATTATTCTCATCCTTCATATTATATACCCATAGTTTACACTGTCCGTCCTCCACAATCTTCTAGTATGATCAATCCATACCTTATTGAGCTCCCTTTGGAGAGGTTAAGGGACTTGTGGGTTGTTTATGCATTGTAATGTTAAAAAAGTAGTCAAGACACTACTTGAAGTGGATGTCCCTTATGTTCTTCTTGTCATTTCTCTCTCCCAACACAAGTTTTAGAAATTCTTTTTCTAGAAGTCGCATCTATTCTACATCCTCTAACTCATTTTCCATAGGGAAGAACTCCTCATACATCAATCAAAGAATCATGAAGCCTATGATCTGGTAGAAGTACGAATGTTTGATTACATCCTCCCCATGATGCAAATAAAACATGTTGGTATATGAAGAACACCATCTTAGAAACTTCTGTATGATTTATGTTAATTGATAGAGATGGAATTGAGTAGCATGTGTTTATTCATAAAAACCTACCCACCTCAGAACCATTTCTATGTCTATTCAATACCCACAAACCTAGAAGGCCTATTCCCACTTCTCTTTGATGTTTCTGACCTAGAACTAATCCTAGCAATTATTACTACCCTTATCTTGGTTCCTTATGCCTTGATGATCATTATTTTACAATGGCAGGGATACTTTATTCTCAATCTCTTTTCCATCGATGTTTTGCAGATTATTGAAGAGACATTGTGTTGTAATAGGGGTATGGTGTATCCCAATAAGTCCATAAGAATATTGGTTCCACATATGTTTCCCTACTGTTCCCTTATCTCATATGTTGGGTTTTCTATTCTTTCCTCTACAATAAAGACATCATACCACAAGACAATATCACAAAATAGAAACCTCTTGTATAACTAGTAGCACCTACAAATGACTGATAGTAGATTCATCATCAATTCATTCTCAGAGTGGACTTGAACATATTCCTCGATCATGATTTTTTTCTTGATTTATTTCCTTTTTGTGTCTTGACAAGAACCTCTTGTGTATCCACCTGAGTAGCCATTAGTGCAGGAATTAGAATTTTTTTGAGAGAGTTTGTGGAAGTAATTCGCAAGGATAATTGTAAAACTCTATCATTATGTAGTATTTTGTTGATGACACCTTTCATCAGAATGCATTTTAGATTAGAAAAAGATTGAGATTCACTGACTCACTTGAAATTGTTTTTGTTGCAATAGACTAAAAAACCTGGTTAGTAATGTTACATTAATGGAGAAAATTGATTTGCATAAATAGAGCATTGTAGAAATTCTTCATAGAGATACGTTATGATCAATTGACCCCACACACAATATTTATATGAGATGGATGACTAGTGGTTAAAAAATTTCATCATCTAATGGATCATCACATTGTACCATGTCCACCAAAATCATTATCCACATTTCTGATCCACCAATATTATTTACACATTTTCCCTCAAAATCCAACCATTATTTTCAATCATCCCCCATTCAGAGTGGGGGAATTTTTTTCCACTCAAAACCATGGCATTGGATATATTAAAAATATAAGAAAATTATCACAGTCTATTTGATGTAATTGAGCACAAAAACAATGCCAAAATCTCAGATCAAATCATTAAATTGGTTTAATTCAGGGAGAACCTCTGTAGGGATCCTAGGCCAGCATGACTGCGAAAAAGGATGTCAATATCCATATGAATGTATGTACTCAATAATTTCGTTTTATTTTGTGATGGAACCACGAGAGTCCACCCTCTCCTACAACATGAACTAATGTCGTCTTTGTTGTCTCATTTCTTATACAGTGAGCATCATGATCATCCACCTTGTGTTGTTGCGTGAAAATATGTCATTAATGGAATATTTTATCTTTGCAACCATCCCTACCACCCTCATGTACCCCTATTTCATATAAAAATATGACACATCATCCTTTATAACCATTTTTGACCCAACCATTCATCTTCTGAGTTCTAATCTCATGATGTTCCGGAGCATCACGAACCTGAGAGAATAACTTATCACCTATGGTACTGGAGCATCATGAACAATTATTTCCTATGTTCTTCATATTATATAGATATAAGGATTCCATTCACAAAGGATTCCACCATTTGTGAATGAGGTACCCCCTTTGGGTTTCTTGATTCTATGTGAAGCATTAAGACATTGTAGAGAACACTAATATGAAAGAGATCATTTCTAAGGTAAAGTAATTCTTTATTAAGACCCATCCTTCGTGAAGCACCCTTACATAGTGAAAAACCTATCCTTCGTGAAAGTCTCTTATCGAGCCACCTGGATTCTAGAACACCTTTCTAGCATGGCCCTCTAGTATTGTGTGAATTTATTTTAGGGACCCAAATGTGGTGTTTCATGTTTTATTTCCTAAATTTATACTACTTCATGTAGGTGCACTAATATATATTTCATTATACTATTGCTACGATAGCATGGTCCTCTATGTACCCCTTGTCCACCGCACTCTTATCAGGCATTCCTGGTGCCTTCCACTCCCTATGTTTGGGTTAGTACAAGTTATGTATATCCAATGGATGAGAATGGATTCCTCATCATCAAAGCACTATGATGTTAAACAATGAATAACTGACATCCTCAAAATATGATGGTAAACATTGATCACCACATGTGTAACAATTCTAATGGGATGAAAAAGGGAATTGGTTCCAGAACTATCCACTCTATCGCTCCCTGTAGTTTTTTTCACTTTGGGTGCCATAGGAAGACAACACCAAATACAAAAAATACATCTTTGTGAATCCTTTTTGTTGTAAATCCAAATCACTATCTCCTTATGATTTTATCCATGTGTAATACCCACACCATCCCTTGTCGATGCACTATTCACGACTCGATCATCATGTCTAGTGATTACATATTATTTATCAAACAGAGCATGAATCTCTTAGGCTTAGTGTAACAGTAACCTTGATATCCTCTTTGGGATATTATCTGTGAATAATCCACAAAACGACTATAGACCATTAACCATACATAATCCCCATCAATAATATGGGCTGCTATCCTTGTATAATCACACTTCCCCCATGTCCTACATGATGTCAAATTTCCTACTCCAAAATATGCGGAATTTGAACCCTATCTTTCAAACATCGTATGTTGGAATCATCTCTATGGATCAATCCCCTAATTCCACCCAATACAATTTTCCATCTATTTCATGATTTTTTAGTGCACCTTCCTAATTTTAAACAACATATTCCAATTTACATGGTTGTAGATATTTTTTTTGAATATAAGAAACCTTTTATAGTTAAATCCAAATATATGGTAAAATCTGGTCCTCCCTCCTATGGGTGTACCATTCAGATGTAACATCTTCCCTTTTTGGGACATATCTCCATGATCCACCCTCTGAGGTAATATGATCCATCTTTTTGGGAAGATAACCATGCACAATCCTCTTACACATCACCATAATCCTAAAACATAGAGTGATATTCTAGAAAAGGTCTTCTATCAATGTGTAAGAAAATGGCGCATATTCAGGTCACTATCCCTTATATACAACTCTATTGTATTCCTCTATCTAGAAATAATTTGGGTTTGATAACTTCCTTCTATATAGGGTACTTATGAATTCTCTTCAAGTATAAATCCCATCACCCATTTCCCATCCTAATCTCCCCATCGAGCATTTGGGTCTTGGGAAGACCGTTACCCATCATGGAGGTTATAATTATTTCATGTCCCCATCCATATGTTCCATTATCACATGTGTCCCCCTTAGGTTTCCCGTCACCCCACTAATCTTTGTTTACATTGATTCTTATACACCATGATATGTAGGAATCCCCCCCTGTCATTAAATACCAACACCATCACATTCATATCTGTCCTACATCATTCATCATCATCCCTTAACCATTACTCCATATCCATCTTGATTTTATCCAAGCCACCACATTTTAGTGAACTCACATCTTACAATTATGTAGCTAACCAAGAATAATCCCCACTCAATTCAAACCATTAAACCTAGAGTTACACTCTTGTGATGGGAATAAAACCATTTGTAAACTGCAAATTTCCCTTTAGACTATGTTTTATTATCACTATCTTCTAAATAGTATATATAAGAATCCTCCTTGAGGTTCAATATGAGCCAATGGTTTACAATTGTGTTCCCATTTTTGAGTTGTGCCTCCCTAATCCATCCTTTTTTATTTCCAAATTGTCCTTCATGGTGTGAAACCATCAATTTTTTTGACACCCTATCTATTTTCTATCTTCATTTGGTGTTTTGATCCATCCATCCAGTAAGCTTCCCAATAATCCCTCATAGGGATGTACCAATCATATCAAATATAGTTGTTCTGATCAGTCTAGACCACCTATTAATGATTTTAATATCACAGAATACCCTATTCCGAACATATGAATCAAAGGAAATCCATGAATACATTCCATTGACATAAGATACTCTATAATCTATATGGGAAGCCTTGAGTTTTTTCACCCTTGAGAAGCCCTTTGATTTGGATTAATAAATGTTTTCTAGTTTTTTTTCATTTATAAATTCCATTAATGACCACTGTGAGTACTCACATAACCAATGGTTTCTTCTCTATATTGACTCTCGGGAATGTCCTAAGAGAAGTAGAAAAATTAACCAACATCCACAATGATATAGAACTATAAACAAGTTTGATGAAAAATGTCTTGATATTTATGGGAGGCCTGGATTAAGTGATGTGATCTAAGGAGGAATCCATAGAAGAATGATAAAACATCTAGTCATCCCTTTGAACTCATGGAGAAAACATCTCTAAAGTATTGATTAATGTTTCCCGCCTTTGGAATGTGGAATGCAGGGCAGAAATACTGCCGCTGACGATTATTATCGCATGGCAGGCTGCGCGCCATAATAGAATGTGTCAGAAAAAAATATCTAGAATTGATGTTATAAGTTACTAATTAATATCTAGAATATAAAATGGTTATATATATCATTTTATTATATACGATAAGTATGACTCATTATATAAAACCAAAGTGATACTCATTTAGATTATTATGGTTTTTTTATCATCCTGAACTAGTTTGGGTGTATGACTTAATATTATATATATATATATATATTTATTCTATAAAATTTAATATGATTTTATAAATCTATTATAACAAATTTTAATCATGAAAAATGTTTCATGGCCATTCATTAATGGTAAATTTATGATAGAAAGTCATTCGTCCTCGAAGGTTATAACGGGCACCTCATAGACGGTGATTTATTTTTTAAAATTTAAGAGAGTGAAAAAAATGATTGATTAAAGATATTCCAATAAAATGATATCTATATGTATATATATGATTTTGGAGTTATCATTCTCGTTTTTATATAGGAGGATTGGAGAGGGTAATAAATGAAAAATAAAATTGATAGGAAATAAATAGAAAAAGATTCAGGATTTTCCTCATGAATTTTTCTATTTGAGAAAATCCTTAAGGAACCTAGGTTTGGTCTTTTGTTGGGACCAAAACCTCTTGGACATGGGAGAGAGACATGGAAGGTGTGTTTGTGAAAAATTTGGACAACCTTGAAGACATAGAAATTTATGTGTAAGGGGTTGTGAGGAGTGATTTTTATTGTGGAGGAGAGGGATATATTTTTGAATATATTATTTATTAGTTTATTATTTTTTCTCAACAATAAGAATTGTTAGATAATTTCCACTAAATATATTTAAAAATGAAGGATAGTTATACATTAAGGTATTAAATCATCCTTACATAACCTATGACTCATTGAATAGTGTATTTATCATACCATGTATATATATCCTACAATATTGCCTCTCATAAATCACAAAAAATTCTAGCATTTAAAAAACCAAAAATTAATCCTAAAAATTTTACATCATGTACAATTCAAAAAATTTCACCATTTTATGAAAATAAATCTCTATGTATGAGAAATTTATTTATTGATTTAACTAATCATTTACACAAAAATTAAAGATTTTATAATTATTACACTGTAAAAAATTAACTACGGTCTCATAAAAATATTATAAAATCATTTGAAAGAAAAATTATAATTTATGATTTCATTTTCAGAAAATAAATTTTAATTTAAATAATTATTTTAATTTTTAACATTTAATTAAATATTTATGACTTAGAAAATTCAAACTCTTAATTAATAATTTTTGATGTGTTTATTTCCTAATATAATTATATTATTATATCAAATTTTCACTTATAAGATGCCTAAATTTTATCCAAACATTAATAGGTGATTTTATAATTCTATTGGTCACATTATTATTCCGAATGGAAACAATATTATTCCAATGATTCATATTACTATTCAATAAATTTTTTTCATCTAATTAGACTCTAAATTATCATTCTAATCGCAACCGTGTATATATTTGTTTTTTCAAAATTCAGTCCACTAAAGCTGAAAAATAACATTTAATGCTAATCTTCTAGGTGTGGTGAGAAGTCGAGTAAATTTTTTTTCCAATGTTCATCAAGAAAATATATATAATTTTAATTTGAAAAATATTCCAGTTTTCTATACCAGATTAATATATGTTTTATTGAAATATTTTGTTTTAAAAATCATTTTATTGTATAACAATTATATAATGAAATTTATCTAAAATGAATTATTTTTCACTATTCATAAAAAAGGAATCTTCTCCGAATGATACTAAAAAACAACATATGTAAATTTGGAACAATATATTTTTTTATTGAATACTACATATAGTTCATTATAAATAATTATTATTTACATGAAACAACTATAAATAAAATTTAATAGTACTTATTTCTATTATTATTGGCATGTTTAATGGAAAGGTAATAATTATCTTGTTTAAATAAAAATAATAATAAGCTGTTGTTTTGCAGATACCTAGTATTTTGTTCATTACATTCTATATTAAATTCTATTTCCAAATCCTTGGGGTTAGATTCTCTCCACCGTAAATAAATTGTGCCCCCAAAATTTGATATTTCACTTCGAATGTTACAGTTTGAAACATAAAAATTCCCTTATGGGAAACCCACATCATAAATAGAGTTACTGAAATAACATCTTAAAAAGAGTGAATGGTAAATGGTATGATCACAACAAAATTAGGCTTTTGAATAGGATACCATTATCATAATGTGAAAACCTAGAAATTGAAGATAAATCTAACCATCTAGGTCTAATGGATAATTTTAGAGATCATGGCCATTAGATTGTTAAAAATCTTAATATCATTTGACTATGATGAGATAAAATACTATTTATTTATTAGAAAAAATATTCAGATGGCATTTTGTTCCAAAATCCTTTTCCAATAGTTCAGGGTTTATTTTACTATCTATAAAAGAACATCGTAGAATAATCCTACTTAATGTTATAATCGAACCATTTGTTTTTTACATAGATATATCTCCACATCATTTTTAAACTACATGATGGACATTCATGATGAATTTATATATCTAATGCACTTTAATTAAATGATACATATGTTATTCCTTCCACATTTAAATTTTTATTAAAACAAAATTGTTATAAATGGTTATAAACAATAATTAGTATAAATTAATTCTTTAAGTATTTAAACGTAATACTCATTCAAGTTATGTATTTACAAAATTTAATTTTCAATGGTTTTGAAGAAAGGTAAAAAAGAATCATATTTTCCTAAAACAATTCACAATGTATATCTTTTTCACTTATACTAAACATATAAATACATTGATTTCCTTTAATCCTTCTTAAAACCTGAATGATTCCAATTCCTTAATGATGTAATATAGTAAAACATAATTCATGAATCTAAAAACAAAAATATTTTAATCATTCCACATTGACTGTAGTAACATCATATGTTTGGCCTCGATCCCTTTACCTGTTTTGGGGTATATTCCATTGTCCCTTATGGAATTATTTTTAATAGATCCCAATATCATTACATTTGTATCATTGGACATTGGAATAGTATTTTTCCCCATCTAATCATGCTCATTATGGTATTTTTCAACACACATAATAAAAACTCTATTTCATTTTAAGCATCTACCTAGGTGTTTCTTTCCAAAAGAAACAAATGTTAGAAAATCCATATTTCCTTTCTTCCCATTATAAAAAATATTCTCTTTTATGCACGTTTTCTCTTGATTACCCTTAGTACCATAAGACTGGGATAATTGTTTCTCTATCATGATAAAAAAAATCTATGATATACTCATGTGATGATAATGATTGGGAGACTAGTTATCATCATATAATTGACCTAATACCATAAAAGAAATGGTCAAAAATTCACCTTGGTTTATGTATGTTATCCACAACATTCCATGATAACCATATAATGTATTATTTTTACATATCACCATTTAAATCCTTTTTCTAACACAAACTCACGAATTGACTCTCCATATCTGCCCATTATTTCAGAGGAAAATATTTATCCATTAAAATTTACATTAAATCCACAAATTTCATTTTTGATATTTCTTAATATTACTTTGTATTTTGAATTAATTATCACAATTTATTTTCATCTTCAATGTGATGATATACTACCATGATAACCTTATGTCATTCGTTACATTCCAAATTGAGAAATATATTCTCTAAGGAACTTATCCATTGTTTAGCTAAATATTGGTTTTTAGTACCATTGAATGACAGAGGTTGTTGCCACATGAAGCAGTCTAACCTTATTCCTCAACATTGTGGATCATGATTCGCTATATGGGTAAGGTTATTATTTATAACATTATTTAATAGTCATAATATTGTTATATGTTTCTTTGATCCATTTATATATCACACTCCTCCATTATTATATTTCATAAAAGGGAAATACAAATATTGATTACATGAGTTGATACAATTTCCATTCCATCCACAAGGCACGATTTCCAGAAAATGGGATACACTAAATATAGTTATGAATCATAATGCTCAATTTGAACTTGAAAAATACATAATGAATATCTAATATCATAATCATAAACATGTTGTCTTTGGGTACATATTAATTTTTAATCCCTTCATAATAGATTGTTAGGAGAATATGAATTATCTTTAAAATATCTCATAGGAGAGTCAAACAATGTTCATAATAAGGCCTATTATAGTGTACATGGTTATCCGAGTGAGGACCAGGATACAATGTTAGATTTGATACCCCATGGTACATCTATGTCAGAACTATGTCCACATTTAGTATCTAGACAATGTGTTAATTCTAGGAGAAAAAATAATCTATACCCTAACAAAGTTCTAAGATGTTCTTCTATTCTTTTCAGAAATGTATATATTAGGGTTATGGTTCCTAATATATGATTTTGAAATCAAGTTCCCAAGGTTTCTGCAAAACTTCCTCCAATACTAACTGTAAATAATTCAACCCATGTATCATATAATCAATTTCATACTTTAGTAAATTTTTATGATTCTAAGGAATCACATCCAGAAGGACTGAATAGTTTAATATTTTTGAAACCAAATTAAAAACATTAGCTATGAGTTACCATATCATATGGAAAAACCTAGAAACATCAATTATTATATCCAAAAATAAAATTATTAACCATGTTGGTCATTCGTAATAAACATATATGCATCCAAGGGAAAAATAAAACCTAAGAATGGGTGAGCATAAATGCTTAGTAAGGTTAATAAATATTGCATAAGCTATAATAAACATAAAAAATAAGCCATGGTGAAAAAAATACTGATTCCATTAAAAAATAATTTGGATATTTATATCTAGGGAATAAAACATGATGAAAAATTAATTAATAATACTTAACCATTGATATCCTACAAGTCATGTAATAAAATAGACTACCAATTACAAGAGTCATAATAAGGGAAATGCATAAATATGGATATCTAAAACGTACCTTCATGGATTAATGAAAAAAAATTATTTTCCATGAATCATTCCATGAATATATTTGTCAAGGATTTTTTCTACAAATAAATTATTGTTAAGGCCTCATTCCAGGAATCTAATAAATTGGAAAATACACATCCAAAACCATATCTATTTTGTATCATGGGTTATACATATGAATCATCGTGAAATAAAGATCTCCAAGAATCACATAATAAGTCAAATGAATTACTCAAATCAAACTGGTGGTAGATAAACAACATATATATATATAATGTAATTAACATTCCCTAGTCTACAATATAACCATTAACTATTCTGAGTGGTATGGAGAATGGTATCATGATAGTACAGCAACAGTCAAATTAGTCATAAACCATTTAGTAAAATATGGTATATGAAAATCATTATATATTATTTTCAATAAATAATAATAATTATAATATGTTATGATGTAGATGAATATACTCTAACAAAATCTTCATAGAATTCTTGAGTGAAATACTAGTATTTACATTTCAAAGAATCTTTCTTTTGGAAATATCATTATTATTTGTCATTATTGAATTTTAAAACCATAATTGAAATAATAGTATTTTTTTATAAAAAAAATATTAATTTTAGAAAAATAATTGCTTCTCAAAATTTAATATGTATGTCACATGAAATTCTGTATGAATTCAAGAATCTTCCTTTAATCAGGCATACGTATCATGAATAATTGATAAGGTAACCCTGTTAAACATGTGTATCCCAATAAATAAAGACGACATTATCTGGATACATTAGTATGAAAGATATAAAATGGATTTAGAATAATTATTTAAAATTAATAAAGAATTAAATTGTGGTAAAAATAAGGAAATCCCAACATGAATAAAAATGGACATTCATGTTGAAACCCATACCACTTGTAATCAATCTAATCATATGAACAAAAATTAATAACCATAAAATGCATCATTTAATAAAATTATGATAAATAGATTCATGATATCACATATCAGATGGTAGTATGCATACTCTACACAAATCGAATAATGGGTGAATAAGGTAAATCTTATTCAAATATATGTGACATAAGAAATCCTCACCTTATATCCAAAAGTGTTCTACGCCTGGCTGTATTGTCCTAGATAATCAAATATAATAAATAAATTAATCAATACCATTTTTTACATATATATTTGATTTATTTTAATTTTATTATGTTCATTTGTGGTCTTCTTGATTAGTTATCAAATACAATTTGGTCGTTCAAGAGGGTTCATTTCCTAGGATTTCATTAATAGTTTACTTCAATATGAATATTGAAATTAATTTAAAATGGAAATAGATATCCAGAATTGATATTAAAAGTTATTAAATAATATCCAATAGACAAAATGGTTATATAATTAAATTGGTTATATATGTTGAGTATGAATAAATAGATAAAACATTATTGATAATTATTTAGGTTATTATGGTGTTTTCGATCATCACGAACAAGTTTTGTCATATGAAGAAATATTTTGTAAATATACTGGTTCCAGAATTATAAATGGGAAATAATTAATATATTATAATATTTTTAAAAAACAAAAATGGTTTCATGACCAGCCTTGAAAGGGACATTTTTGAACAAAAATATATCACCCATGATGGTTGAAAATCAGTAACTCAGGGAAGATGATTTTGTTTTTAATATTAAAGGTAGAGAAACAAGAGTTCGATATGGGATATTCGATTAAAATTATATAATTCTATTATATAGATGATACTAGAGTAAGCTTTCTCATTTGGATAGAGGATTTTAGGAGACTATAATAATTTAAAAAGAAAATTAAAGTGAAATTAAATGAAAATCAATAAGGATTTACCTCTTGAATTCTAATCATTAAGAAGCCCATTAAGGAAACATGGTTTGACCATTTATTGTGAAAAGAACCTCCTGAACATGGGGTAGATACTTGGACAGAGGATTTATGTTTAATTTGGGCATGCATCAATAGTTTGATAAGAAGGGATGGTGACTGAAGGTAATTATATTAGAAGAGAGAGGGGTTATTTGAATAGTGTATTTATTGGTATATAATTGTGGTTCAAGACAATGAATAGTTTGAGAATTATCACGACATATATTAAAATAATGAATGTGATATAGAGATATTTTGGGATTACATCATCATAAAATCAACTATGTCTCAAGGAATAAGGTATTTATCATATAATGTATATATATCCAAAAGTATTGTATATCACTATTCAGAAAAAATTAAAGAATTATAGAAAAATCCCCAAAAATAACCCTAATTTTTTTGATGTGTTTAAATCAAAAATAAAATAGATTTTGAGAAAATAATTTTTTAAATTCCAAAAAAAATTATTTGTAATTAAAATCATCATTTACTTAAGAAATATTGATTTTAAATTTATAACTATGATTATAACACTCTAAATAATTTACTAAAGTCACATAAAATTATCCTTAAATCATGAGAAAACAAAATATTAATTTATGAATACACTATAATAAAATAATTTTTCTTTTAAAAAATTTTATTAATTATAAAATTTTTATTATATATATATGACTTACCAAAATACCAACAAATAATTTACTATTTTGTTAAAAAATTATTTAATTATATAATGGTATAATTATATCATACTATGATTTATAATATGCCTAAATTTTATCCATACATTCATAGTTGAGGTTACTATTCTGATAGTTATATAACTATTTGTTACTGTAACATTAATTTTCCAAAGGGACAATTTAATATTCACCAAATATCTATGTTGAACCTATTAGAATATAAATATCTTATTGATCGAAACTATGTATTTTCAATTTTTTACATTAAATTTATAAAATTTGTAAAATTACATTTAATTCTAATCACACGGGTTTTGTGGGAAGGTGGGTAAAAAGAATGTTAAATTGATCAATCTGTCTTGACATGTAATTTCAAAATTAAAATGATACAAATGGTCTACCTTGGATCAATATATGTATAATTTATCTATTGTGAATTTAAAAATCAATCTAAAAATTGGGTACAACCGCGAAAGCAGCACACGACGCCAGGAAAAAAATTACATTAAATTGCAAGCCCGGGGACTTGACCCCGTGACCTGCCCCATACCCCGCAAACCCTTACCACCCCTCCACCAATGGTGGGGCTTAAAAATATATTTAATTAATTATAATTATTATATAAATAATAAAAAATAAACTATGACATTGTATTTTTCACAATTCATCAAAAACAATTATCTTCTAAGAAAACTAATATAAATTCTACCTTTGTTAATTTTGAAAAATATAATTTTATTATTTTATAATTATTTACATATATATATAATTATATACCTGTTTTATTTATATGAAACCATTATAAATAACATTTACTAGTAGTTATTATTATTTATATATCTATGTTTAACGGATGGGTTATAACTATCTGTTTTAAATAATGATAACAACAAGAGTTGCTTCATAGAGACATAGTGCTTCATGGATTAAATTCTATATTGAATTTATTCTTAAATCCATGTGGTGTTACATATTTTTTCCTTTAGGAATTTAATTATTTTACAACACATTTCACTACAAGAAAACCAATATGTAGCGGCGGTTTACAGAAACCACCGCTAAATTTGGCGTCGACAAACTATTTGCGGCTGTTTTTCCCATATAGTGGTGGTTTTAAAAAAGTGTCGTAGTGACCTACAAACCGTGGCGGTTATCTCCACATTAGTGGCGGTTTTTATGAAACCATTATTTTATTTTATTAGTGGCGGTTATAACGGCTGCTAATAAAATAAAATCTGGGTTTCGTAAAAACCGCAGCTAATGTGGAGAGAACCGCTACAGTATGCAGGTGGGGGATTCGGCTATGTAGCGGCGGTTAAAACCACCACTAAATGTAAGTATTTTAAGATTATTGGTAGTTTTAACCAACGCTATAGTTTTACCTGTAGACTATTCGCGACGGTTTAAACTGCTACTAAAAGTTGACCAGAAAATAAAATTTGCTGATTCCACTCCACCGCTTCCCTAAAAACAAATCAAGGTGGTGCCCAAATGTCAAGGTGAAATATTAATGTTTTTTATCATATGGTAATGTCACAGTGGTCATAAAGAATATTTTAAATTAATTTATTATACCAATTCTAACAGCTCCAAAAGGAGTCGTGAAGCATAACAATGGCAAGTTATTTAAATTGGGATGAAACAAATGATCATGCCCTAAACCACCTACCTAGATGTTGTATCACTAAATTCCTCAATTATTGAGGCTTAATTGGACTTAGAACAAATGAAAATTTAATTTTTTAGCAAAATACTGAAAAATAATGTGAGTAGATTCTCACCTAAATTTCACAGCTTTTGATATATGAACGTTGAAATATATTATAGTGGATGAAAGTGATTACTAAGGGCCTTTCATTTCTTCTGATGATGAAGGATTATGACCCTATTAGAGGAAGATTTCTCAAAACCTATGGATAATAGAGGAGAATTTCTATGCATGAATTCGAGACGAGAAAACTATTTTATAAATAAGTAAGAAGAAAAATTGATTAAAATAATTTAAGATGAGTTGTTTAGTAATTCCGTCCTCAACCACAACTACTCATGGTTTGGTTTCACGGTTGTCCAAATTCACCACCAATTGTGAAGTAGTCAATTCTATAGGGTGTTAACCCTCCCAATTAGGTGAATTTTTTATCTAACCGTGTGTATAACATTCTAAATTCCACATTCCAAGACCTATAGTTGGTTACATGGGTGATCTCCTGGGGTCGGACGTTTTCAGAAAAACCACGTGGCCACCTCTAGTCTACTGTCTAAAGCCTCAAGGTTCAGGGAAAATATGTAGGATGTGAATCATGGTTTCCTTAGATGGTGTCGCAGAGTATTTCCTTCCCATTTTATGTATATAAGATATAAACTATTTCTGGATGTACTCGAGACCTCCTTGAACAATTTAGGCATCATATATGACTCATTTTGAAGGAATCGTATCTAATAATCAAATGCGTGTACCTTTGGAAAAAATACAGAATTTTACAACCTCCCCTACTTATGAAATTACACCACTAGTTTCCCTTAATATTTTAATAGAACATCATCAGAGAAGTGTCTTGTCCCTAATGAATTCACATATACTTCCCACTATGATGTATTTTCATGTATACATCTAGGAATCCAAATCACCGAATTCAAAGGAACTGACATGTCACGGAGATCCTTCATGAGTGTGACATCCAAGACCTGGGTGCCACCTAATGGGTACCCCGATCTCGGTGGTCCACGAGGCGTGAATCCCAATTCCATAAACTCTAGAGGATTACAATTAGAAACAAGGGACTATGGTGTGTTCTTGGGGAGATTATGCCTTCATTACTAAAGTTTAGCGCAATGTATAAAAGTATATATAGATAAATAGTGGAATAAATAGATCTAAACAGAAGGGACTATATAAAAATAGATACAATAGTGCCAATAACTAAAATAACTTTACTAACATTCAAAAACTGATGATAATTTGTAATGTCAGTTGAAAATTGGAAAACAAGGATACAATACAGTAGGCCTAACATGTTCCAATAAAGTCTAAATGAAATCAAAAGGCTATCCCACATGTACTAAGTTCCAAATCAGTCCCTTTCTCTCAAGATCCCTATTAAATAGAACGATTTTTTTTTAATTTTTATGCTTTCCGTTGTCAACACTTTCAACAATGCAATATAGTCTTAGTACCAAACAACACCTAGATAGGGTGTGAGATAACTCTCAGTTGTCTAAAACCAACAGTTTCTATAATATCATGCCAATGTAATGGAAATGTAACAGTATTGTGGCATGCATATATTAATTAAAGTAGAACAATGTGCCTAATTACCCCAGTACCAATTTCAGACCACTTATATTGTATGAACATGTGATAAATTCATTATTTTATTGTTTCTAGTTTATAACATATCACATTTTATGAATAGTGAAGTATGAAAGTTATAACAAGGAAATCTATAATGAAGTTTAATAGTGAAGTTCCAAGGTAATAAACAAGGCTATGTTGACCTCAAGTGTCACCAAATTAGTAATAACTATAGAATGGAATGGGGTAAGTGTGTAATACTAGTATAATAGTCCAAGTAATTCCACAATGAGGCACCTACTGAGTCCAAGGAGTTCATCTAATTTAAAACGAGTATTAGAAGTGACTTGGACTTTTGGGATTTAACCATAGAAAATACTTATAAATTATAGATCCAAAGAGTGTATCAAAGGAATCCTACAATGCTATTGAAGATGACTAGGAAAAAAATTGATGCTTCCATTGCACCACTGCACCACTTCCCTGAAAAACAAATCAAACCTGAACAACTAGATACAATGTATTATTGTTATTATAATATTTATTTATTAAGACACTATTGGTGGTGTACTATTAACCTATACTCACACCCTTTTTAGGATTCCATTGATACCTGAGTATATCTCATGGTTGTAGGGAAGTGTATGGGAAAAGCCCTTTTGATAGATGGTTGGTTTGGGATATGGTATGGAGCATGTATGAGGAAACTGGATGGACATCGAGACCCATTTTAGGATTTTTATGGGGTTTTTTATTTTGTTTTTTCCTTAACACATGACACTTGTATGAACTGACATGTTTACTATATTTGTTTCATGGATTTACCCAATTTTTGGAATTGAATACATCATGCAGAAAAAGCACCATTTTCTATTGTGAGGTAGCCTTTTGGGCTCAAAATCAAAGTTACAAACGGGACAAGACAAACCCATGTATGTGTTACAACCAGATAAATTACCAAGCCCAGGGAAGTCACTAATTGTCCACATTATAGCATCTTACATTTGGAACATTGTTTTAGAAGAAGCATCAAATGTCTCAACACTATTGCTCCATAACTACTACAATTCTTCAATCAAAGGCTGCAAGTATACATCATTATCATTTTCAGGAATTTATTTTCCTTTAATAATCATAGAAATGATAACAAAAAATTGAATTCACATCCACGGATGCATATTATAAGGGATCAAAACAACTAGCCAAATGCTATGACTGGTACTCAAAGTCCCTAATGGGTTGAATCCATCGGCAACCAATCCCAATCGAACATTCCTATGATCAACTGAGAAATCTAGATGTAATGAATGAAATGACTTACACGATTGGGAATCTCATGGACTTCTCGTTAACCCATCATTGATTTTATCTACAGAATGCCACTTCATGTGTTCGACGGTTTTCTATTACATGAATAATCCTTGCAATCGAGGCATCAAGGGAATGTAATGCAAAACCGTCATATGTGTGTTATTTTTCTTCTTCTCTTTGAAATTATGTTCATTCAGACTTCTGACATTACCCTTTAACTGCCATCTAGAAGAAGAACATTTCATGAAATTTTGTCTACTTGAATACTTTACCCAATAAAGAATACAATCATTTGGACACACATTTATTTTTGTATAATTCAGACCAAGCTTGTTAACAACTTTTTTCATATCATAAAAAGATTCTGGGGTTTTTTCTTCTAGAAATTCATCACGAATCAATTCCAATATCATGGAAATTTCCTTATTTGTAATTCCACATAGGCATTTGATATTATATGAATTCAACAGAAATGAATGATTTGAATATTTTAAACACCCTCTATACAACTCTTGATTTCTATCGTCAACTAAATCAGGAAACACATTTTTCTTAGTGAGGTATTCTCTTATATTTGGATCCACAGAATCAAGAGGAGGATCCAATGATATGAGACAAAGTTGATCTTCTTGTGTTACAGTCTCAAAAACATAACTTTTCATGTTGCAATTTTTAGAAACCTCTTATGGTTGTTCTGATATTTTTTTATGCTGATAGTTGTGTCTTGCAGTGCTGAATGCATCATTTATGAGGTTTTTCATTCCATTTTCCATTTTCGATGAACTTGGGTCCTCATTCTGTGGATTAACATCAGTACTCAATCTTTTTATAATGTTCAATTCTCTATGCGAAACCCATCAAAAATATTGACCAGGGAATTACTTCAGTATTAAATGTTTATAAACTTCATTTCTCTTCAACACTGATCTAAATTTACATTTAGGACATAGACATTTTATTCTCCCTTCAACGGATCGATTATAAATTGAAAAATCTAAAAATGCATTCAAACCCTTAACATACTGAGGTCTGTTCCTCGGTAATGTGATCCAACTTTTATCCGTGTATATCATAATGTGCCTACACTATAAATAAAAATTAAAACACATAGTTACTACTAAATAGAAAAATAGATTCATATATATGATAGTGTAAGATTACAGAAACATAATATATTATATATGATCCCCTGAGTTATATATGAACCCTATAGTGCTTGGGATATTCGATTTTTTTCATAAGGAGAAACAGTGTGCTAACAAAATCATATTACTCAATTACCACATGGTAAATACTAAAAAGTTATTCTAAACAGTATTTCTATCATATTTCTCCCAAATCTCAAAATTTTAACCCTTGAATTTTGAGATCCTTTATAGCATCAAAATATAATAATAAATAACAAAAAGTAAGATAAGTATAACTTGGATGGAATCATAGTTCATGAGGAAAAAATAATGTTTCCAATATTGATGTAGAAGCATAGAAAAAACAGGATGTAACCCTTAATTGGTCCTGATTGTGTGACTATAAATCACAAAGCAAATAGTATGGGCTTCAGGACCATAAACTAAATGACCCATGATCCAAGATTGTATCTACACATTCATTTTTTTGGAATTATTGGGAAATTTGAACTGCTTACCTTTTTTTTATAAAAATTCTTTAATGGTTATCATGGAATTATTAAATTAAAATGAGAATACTACTATTATTTTACAGAAAAATATTCTAGAACAACTATGTGAGATCCTACTTATTCTACAATCTAACACCCTATCCCCCTCTTATGTGGTCATTACGATTAGTTTTATTGAGTTATAATTAATTATGAGATCATCCATATTCATGATAACATATTTTACCAATTCATATCATGTTAAATTGAAACATCTCTTCATGTAAGCTACCCCAACTTATAGTCCACACATCATAAACATATACATTGTGCACCAATTGTAAAGAGAAACCTTAAACATCATCTATATCGGTATAACATGCATGAACTAAAACAATATAAGTAAATTGACACACAACTCATCATGGTGAACAATTGTTCCCAAGACATAAAAGAGTTGGAAAAGAAACTTCACATTATAAATATTCTTCTCTATCACCATGATGATAGAAATAAATTGGCACCAAACACATTTTATCACAGCATAGTTTTTTACAGTGATGTTGGGATCCAAATACTATTTAGATGATTCTGTAAGTAGGAATCTAATGATACTATAGAAGCCTCGCTGTTTTATAGCCCCATGAAGCAACTATTACCAAAAGATAGAGAATATAAGAATGTAGATGCTCTAGTACAACAAGTAAACTAGGATATTGTTCAGAGTGTAGAACATGATTTTGTCGAAGTTGTTAAAGGACATGTAAATGTGGAACTTCATTTAGGTAAATAATTAAATATAACTTATAAAATAAAATCCACTGACATTTTAAGGGGATTTTAGACCCAATAAAGCAGGTGTGTTTTCGTATAGAAGGTCCAGTTTTTTTATCATTGATGAGAAACCATATGATATAAACGTCAAAGTTGGAGTGAATATTCTTGACTACGCGATTCTAGAATGATTAGACATAGTTTTTTTTTTGGATATTTTGTTTCAATACCTCACTTGCAAAGGATTTGTATAATTGTAATGTAAAATAATTATTCTTCAAAACCATTGGGGTAATAAATGTAGAATAATTTGTCAAATTTTAACATGTATGTGTATAAGAGATTAAATATACTTCAAAATTCACTCACTTTTTCACTGTTCATCAAAGGCAACTCTTAGAAAATGACTGAATGAATAGATCATTATTTAAGGTATCCGAACCATGGATCTATCAATATTTTTAATGTTCTATATTACATGCCACCTATAAATTGATAATAAGGAGTTGGTTGGAGGAAGAGACTTTGGATGGAATATTAGTGTAGGAGACACCATTGTTCAGCTATGTGAAGCTTGGAGCATCAACATGGGATTTAAACACAATACATAGAGTCAGTCCTATGATAGTAATGTCAGAGAAAATCAATCAATGGGATGTGTTTCTTATAATCCATATCACATCAATTGACCTTTTTTTTACAGTGCATCTTGAATTTACACATGAATAATTAATTCATATCACCACTATAGAATTTACACCATTGTTACATGAATGGGAATATTAAAATATATTTTCATAAAATTCTATGACCAGTTGGTGCAACAAGATCAACTCTACCTCTAGTTTTGTATGCTCAGGTGGAATATTCCTATTAGACTAGTTCTTAATAAAAGACTTAGGAAAACTAAGGGACATCTAAGAACAATTAAACATATTAGAATGGGCCTCATTAGAGAAGTAATAACTATCTTGTTACATTTGAGAAGTAGTTTTATATATAAGTGATGGATATCATTAACAAGAAACATAATTCCATTATGGGTTGGGGTACCATTTGACTAAATATGGAAATTATGGATATCATATATGATTATATGATATTTTTGTATTGGATACATCCATCATTCTTCTATTGTTAATCAACACGTGGAAACCATTACTCGTACCATCAGTGTCAACAAACCTCATAGATAGTGGTAGTGAGGAGGATTGAAATGGATAGAATTCTACATGACTATTATTACAGTATAATTTATCTAGTTTATTCAGATAACAAACATTTATTTCATTCATTTAATATTTTTGATGAACTACTTAGTGGGATTTAAAGCTTGAATATTCCACCATGATTATTAGGTAGTGTTCACATCCCTATATAGAGATCTTCATGAATTCACTTGGGATTTAGTTCTAAATACAGTTAGAATTAAATATATACTAATTGTGGTTGGAAAAATCAATGAATAGTTAGTGTTAAAAAATTTGATTGCTACTAATGAAACATGAAATGTAACTCTTTCTATCATAGTAGATTGACACACCAACATCATTCCAAATGTTTTCTCTAGGTTACCATCCAAGAATGAAATAATATATTATATCAATCTACTTAAATGATCATTCCCATAACTTACTTTTTATATCCCATTTATAATGAATAACTCATTAACATATATTCCATTTACAATCTCAACTCATTTATCACATATATCAATTCCATACCTTAACCGATTTTACACAACCACATTATATCAAATTCCCCTTATGTTATGACATCAAAAAAACACATTTATCACTCATTTCATTTAATAAAACAAGTTAACATGAAAACCTAATTGTCCGGGGTTCTATCTCAGTAACCCATATATAATTTAAATGACTATGTTCTCAACATATCATTAAAATCAAATCATTGAATAAAACACAATTCAAGAAACTCAATTGAAATAATCTTGAATCCACCCTTCCAAAAACATGTCTTCCTATTTTAAAAACACAACATCGCCAAAATTTTAATTTCTATTTACAACCATGAAAAGTGATTTTAAATCATTTTCAAAAAACGGGAACCACACCCTCATTTCTGATCACCATTTGAAATCTATTAAGATAACCCCTATTTTCCTATAACATTGAGGTTAACACCTCATATTCAAAACAATACCCACTTTCAAAACATTTTTTTAAATCATTGAAAACAATGTCCAAATTAAGGTGAAAAAATCTTATTTTAATCCATTTCAGAATCCAACATTCCATTTTAAAAAAATAACAATTCCATATTTGAAATATCCCATTAACCTTAACTACATACTAACTTACAATTCTCTACGCATTCACTTTCATAATTATATTATTGCAACATTTTAAAAAATATTTCACCAATCTTAAGGGGTTTTAAAATCCTAAGGGTAGACCTAGGTACGATCTCAAACATCAATGGACCCAAAAAATTCCTTAGAGGATTTCATATATCAATACATGTCTTAATCTCAATTTTCTTACTCAGGAACACAAAACCCAGTAAATAATTAAACTGGAACAACCACTTATACATATAATACATAAATTTTGGGAGAAATATCTTCAATACCACCTTACGTCACGTGGTCGTCGGGATCGCGGGGGGCCGATGTCGCCCTGGTCGCGGGGTCGCAGTGTCCCCGGAGTCGCGGGGTTTCCAGGGTCGTGGGGGACCGGGGTTGCCGGGGTCGCGGGGTCACCGGCATCACGGGGTCACGGGGGTAACAGGGGGCTAGGGTTGCGGGGGAAGCAGGGACATCGGGGTTTGGGTGTGGTGGGGGAAGGGTCGGCTGTGTTAAATAAAAAGTTTCACGGCGGTTTATGATAAACCACCGCCAAACCATTTTAAAAAAATGTTTCGCAGCGGTTATCAAAACCGCCGCTACTAATACCTTTTTTTAGTGTTTCTTTATTATTTCCATTTTTTTAATAATGATATCATCATTGGTTGATCTATGGACTACTGCCCCTCAATGCAATGTGATTCATTCAATGGTAAATGGAGTGTATTAAACCTAGTTTTAATTAAACATATGTGACATAAAAATATCTATATGATATTCATGACATTTTTAACTTTTAGGAAATATAATATAGAATTTTATTTTCTACCCTTTCATACCCATAAAAAGTGATGATGTCATCTATGGACGTGTGGACAACAGCTTTTTGGACATGATGTTGTTTCTTTTACACTATAATAAATCAATATGTAAGTATATATGATTAAATAATATAATATTTATGATATAATTATCATTATATAAATATTGAGGTTATATGCCTTCTTTCATCAATGATTATTTAAATATGGGAACATTTCTTGTGCATACATACGACCTACTGTCTCCATGATTTAAACATTATTTTATTTTTTCATAACCATATTTAATTAGTAGTTTCAGAACTATAATTTATATATAAATATGATAATTTTCAGAGGCGTTTTATTATGGTGATTTTATATGATGACCTCCTTGATCAGCACATGTAATTTTAGGCATGTAAACCAAATTATTTCAAAACAACCAATGTAAAAATAATTTATTTTTTAGTTGTACACAACGTAGTGAAATACAAAATAAATGTAATGATAAATAGGAAAAGGTTTCTCAATCAAGTAAATTATTAAGAGAAGTTTGTTATTGATGATTTTAAATGCACAGAAGACATGTCTGACTAACTGTAAGGGATTTTCATATCACTTATTACTTCTATGAGATAAATGTCATGCTCACCACTTACTTGTTTTTGATGGTGTATATACTTATCATTTTTATATATTATATCCTGAATTAAATTATATTCTTGTTTTTTAAAACAATTTTTTAATATTATTATTTCACGAGGTTTATGATTTAAAAAGTTTCAAAGTTGTTGGGACACGTTGGAATGTTTAAATATTATTTTCATCAATTATAATTTTGATATTATTTCAGTGGTAGTTTTATTCGAGGAAATTATAAAACCCTTTTTCAATAAAACCATTTATAATCCAATTTTCTAGATATTGATGGCCTATATCAATTATTTTTACTGTTTTATCACTCTTGGGTATTTAAAATGTTTTAGATAATGTTTTTAAAAATCCTGACATTATTTTTATCTTTAGTTGAAAAAAATATTTTTTTTCTAAAAAACTTCATTTTGAAAATTGTTTTCAAAAACGGTTTTGAAATAATTTTGAAAATACATTTTTAACCATTTATCTTTAACCAATACATTGAATGGGGTATTCTTTAATCTTTTTGATCAAGTCATCTTTCTGAAATTTTTATAGTGAAAAAGGAATGTTATTTTACAATGGGTACAATTTTATACACTATAATTCTAAGGAAGAATCCTTTAAATATTTAATAGTTTATTTTTTCAAAAAATGTATCAAAAATTCATTTTCAAAGAAATGTATTGGGATAACATTTTTCAAAACATAAGGATACTTTCCTCAATAATTTTTATAAAAGATAGTTTTTTATATTTCAATACATCAATGACAACAATGCTTTATTTTACAGCACTTGGGATATGTTTTATTGATACCATCCTTATTTTTCCATTGGATGGTTTATAAAAGATTTGTACATAGATAATTTCCATATTCAATTCCTTTATTTAATTTTTATTCCCTTTGAATTATTAAATCTCTTAATATTATTGAACATTGAATTTCCCCAAACTTATACAATTCATTTATCATAGATATTTCTATTTACAAAATAGTATACCATTTTACATATGATGTCTAATTTGATAGTTATTTAATTATTTGGTGAAATATTGATAATTATATATTCATTATTAAATATGGATATTTGATAAGGATTATTATTTATTTAGATTATTTGATATGAGTATGTCTTTGTAAATATAATGAGAAGAGATTCCTGAACATATATAACTCTTCGATTCATCAACAAGTTCTCAATAGACTGATTATTTGTGAAAATTAAACAAGTCTCTATGAATATTTTTAAACCATCCTGTGAATGGTCTTGACTGTATATGTTTTTTTGTTCATTATACATTTCGTCAAATATGAAATCAGTTCCTTCATTTAGTTTCAGTTATTGTTCATCCATTAGATTTTGAAATGAAATATCTATGAATACATTTCATTTTCAGTTATTTATGTTGAATGTGTTTTATGTTATTACCTTTCTAGTTTTATTTTTTCATTATCTAGTTATTTTAAAGGCATTTGTTTTATGTTATTACATTTTCATATTTTTTATACACTCCCATTCAGTTTATTGATTACATGGAATGTGTGTTTAGGTATTTACTTTTACATATTGACTATTATTATTGATTCATTAATTATTCTGCTATATTTTTCCCTTACGGGGTATTGTTTCTCATCATTATACTTTTTTTAAACCAGAATACAAGAATAATACTATAATTGATATGCATGTATATACCAGATTTATTAAATTTATCCTCTAAATTATTTATTTAGAAAGAATATAAATTTATATTGTAATTAGTATAGACATTTGTAATACAATTATCATTTATGAATCTATTTTACCAAGACTACTAAACACTCAATCCTTGAATATTTGATTCCTTATAATCATGCCAATGTAATTAATTTTAGACATCAGTTTCTAACTATCTATTTTTGGGTTTCTATGTAGGTAATCTAGTTAAATTTCATTCACATTAAAATTAAGCACTATATTCAATATACGTAGATTTTGAAATGTGGATACTCCGATTCATTCCCAATAATTTAATGGTCAGGTTATAATTATTAATCTTAAATACTTATATTTTATCTAAATATATCATGGTGTCATTTTATTTTAATGTTTTATGTAGTGTAATCTATGAAACACATTAGATTATTTAATGTTAATCATATATTATAATTTTGGGTTGTTACACTATATAACACTGTTTTGTATGATAGGGAAGGAAATTATCCAATACCTAGAGTACATCCCATAGTAACATAACATATTAATGTTATTTACCCCATCCCACCATACTTATACTGCGCCACCAATTAATTAGTCTTCCAAATAGTATTAAAAAGTTACATTCACAACCTATTGAATGATTTATAATTCAAGACCATAGATGTCATTGCATCAAGGTAACAAGGTCACATTATTATTATCTACAGAAATATGTTAAGTTATACTAAAATACATACCATGAATCAAGATAACATATAGAATACAATGAATGAATTTTTTCACACAATCAGGATGTTATTCATATACAAATTGAATATTAGTAAAATTGTATGCACATAATCTTGTATAAAATTTTCTTCTTCATTATTATTATTAAATTTTTGAAACATCTTCAATACTATATTTCACCTAATCTAATATATTTATCAAATAATCCTTCTTCATATTCAATATGAAACAAAAACTAGTACAGATTTATAGGAATCACGAAGGATTTGTCATTATCATTCAAATATTGAGAGTAGTTAATTTTATAGGATATTTATGTTCTATCATTACATATAATTTTTTCCTTTTAATGTTAAGGTATTTAATATTAATGGTCATTAAATATGTTATATATATATATATTATAAAAAATAATTAAATCAATATTAGTTGAAAAATAGATAAATAGTTACTCAAGATATTCATTTTTTCTTCTTCCAATCAACTCTAAATATTCATTTTTCCACAACCTATGACCTCCAATAGAATTATAGAGATTTTATTTTCTGACATATTTATAATTTAATATCATACCTAAAATAAATCTATTTAATTTTACAAATAGGATCAACAAAAAATTTTCAATTAAATTCCATAAATGATCTATAGATAAAAAAATATAAATTAACATATAAAGGCCATACAATTTAAATATATTTTTTTATGTCTCAACGTCTCATAATGCAATAATATCTATGTTTTTGTAATTATATTCAGTTAGAATCTTCCTCATCAATGTATTAATTTTTTTTGAAATTATATTCCAGATTATGAATATCAAAATCCATTTATTCATCTTGAATTATAATATCATTAATTATGTTTCATGGATTTATGTTTACTTCCAACATCACCATAATTAATCTATTCTTAGAATATTTATTCTAGAAAATTACGATTTTTCACGCATTAGAAATATCATATATTTATATGTATATAATTTAATAATTGATTCATTACATCACACATTTTTGATGGGTGAGGACAATAAATCATATTCTGAGTATAAAATAATTTTACTTTCTATATATTTATTCTATTTAATTCCATATTATGCATACTCTGAAGAAATATTATTCTTGTACTTTTTTTGATGGGCTTGGAAATATATCATCTTGTTTGTGTAAGGATTTATTACACATGGATCTGATTATAGTAAATATCACATACTTTTTCAATGTGTAGCCTTAACTAATTAGAAAATCTTATGTTGTTCTTTCAGTTTTTATATTATTGTTATTTATCAATATACTTTATAAATTTTAAACTATATTTACATGCATAATAAAAACATCATACCTAACATCTTTCTTTAAGAATTTTTATTTCTATTATATAAAAAAAATCATTTAATAAAAAAAAATCATTTTTTAATTATATTTTTTCAATTTTATAGTTAATTGCCACCAAAATGTATTTTATAAGAATAAATACTTTTCAAAAAATTTATATTCGACATAGAAATAATGATTTCCCTCAAATAATATTTAAAACACGTTTAATCAATACGGGGCTCCCTAAATCACTACAAATTGAGATTAGGTAAAAATTGAAAATTTTAAAATATTTCTAAATATCCTCAGAAAAAATACACCCTATTTTTTACAATTTATTTATTCAATCAAGTGGGTTTCAATGACATTCAAACACACATTAATGATAGTTTCATTTAAGTTACTTTGGCCCTCCACCAAATAGATATTTTTCATTGAACATAAAATATATCATACAAAATAATTCTATTGATGGTTTCTTTATATATCTAATAGATTTTAATTTTGAAAAGTTATAGATTCAAAATATGTATAATATCCAACTCATCCAACTAAATAATAGGGTTTTAGATTCCCTCACCATTTGTGTTGCACTGGTAGGTGTGATCACCAATAACCATATTTAAGAAATTCCTAAAAAAAACTTCAATATTATTTCTTACACTGTAATAATGGATAATAATATAAAGTTCAATGAAATATTATCCCTTATGATTCTTAGGGTCATTATAAATGAACTATGTTAAACAAACAATGAGTTTTACTCTCAAAATGTAATTAATAATAAACTCAATATCATATCCATTAATCAATCTTGGTTTTCCAATAACACCATTTGATATTTTAAAAAAATATATTCACAGCGAATGTAAATGTAATTCTTCTTTCTATTCTTAATAATAAAATGTAGTAGCGTGGATGGGAATGAAATCATCAACTCATTTTTTATACATTATGTGAAAAATAATATTCTCACATTTATTATTTATCCTTTAGTATTCTTCAACATATAAATAGAATCTGTCAATTTCATAGGTGGGATTGATTTCGTTAGAATTTGTTTATCATTGAGCCATCAATTAAACATCTCAATGTATACATGACTAATGCTTCGTATAGAAAATAAGGGGGACCGATCTTGAAAACTATTCAATATATTAACTATAAAATATGTTATATCAATTCTAACATCAATTAATAGTATCTATTAAAACATAGTTTTAATAGATTTAATGAAAATACACTCAAAAAAATATCAAACATATATTATATTAGGCATATTAATCCACCTTTTCTAATTCAACACTAACCCATTAGTAACCAAATTTATCATAAATGAAAGTAATAATATAAAAGTTATCATTATACTTCAGACACGATTTTCATAATTTCTATCTAGAATTAAATATTTAATAATAATATTTATAAAATAGTACCCATAATTACTTAGCACTCCTTAATGAATGAACAAAAAAGGTTTTATCAGGGATGATATTATTAAATAAGTTCTCAAAAAAATATTTGGTATAATATGAAAATTAATAAATATTTAGTGTCTACAAATGTTATGCAATGAGAAAACATAAACATAACTGAGATTTTCCATGATAGATGAATCCTTTAAATGTATAATTATAAATATGTTTATATAGTTCTCAATTCTGATTCTTCAACTATTATTCCCTAAAAAGGATTTCCAAATATATAAGAATGACAGTATAGTGTGTAACTAATATTTCTTTAATATGAGGAATAAGAATGAAACATGGATATAAAATCAAAAACATATTTTATTAATAATTTTAAACGGACATAACTATTAATTGTAACACATTCTATGACTTTCCAAATCTAATATTTTTCATGAAATATAAATTTCCTTACTTCATCAATTATATATTTATATGAAATGGTCTTTATAAACCAATATTTCAATGACATTTTTCCAGCTCACTCAATCTTCTTATTAATTTCTAGTAAAACTAGTTATATGTCAAATTATTCTAAAAAACATTACAAGTCTTCTTTTTTTAAGGGCCCAGTTTCAGAAGTATAAATCTCTGTACACATTGTCCCCAATACATTACAATTTAATTTCAATGACTCCTTTTACCATGTTATAAATTTCATACAATTTTTAACAAAATGACCACATAATTTAAACCTTCATGGAATCTTTTCAGAATCATTTGGATTATACCTATTTGATAGTCTCGCATTAAATTAACATTATTCATCTTTGATGCATCTCATCAAATGAATCATGTTATACAACATATTTATTAATTCCATTTTAGGTTCCTAATATATGTCTTCTCTAATAATTTTATTGGATTATACTACTAATTCAATGTGATATACATTACTTATATAATATCTTGAAATTTTAATTACAGTTTCTATAGAATATAGGCTACACAATACTATGAATAAACGAAAATCATATTATTATAATTTAAATGAGAACATTATAAAGTAACCAATAAATTGGATGGCATGAATATGATTTACTAATTTATTAAATAAATATAAAATTTTAACTCAATATAAATTTATTGAAAACTGATTAGAAAATGATCAGTAAAAGTTAAATAATTGAATTTTACTCATTTAAAAATATTTTTTTAAAAAAAAGATTTTCCTTCCATTTTTATGGTTGAATTTTATATGTAATTTCAAAAAAAATTAGAACGTAATTTTGAAAAAATTAATTTATTTTTTCAATACCCATGTAAAAATTATATTAAAATGAATTCTGGAAAAAAAAATTTATTATATTTCTTTTCAAATTATTACTGAGAAGTTCTCTATTTAATTGAACACATTGTTTTTATTTTAAATTATTTACCAAGAAAAATTATATTCAATATTTTTATTAAAATATCATTCATTATTTTTATAAACTAGTTTTATTATTGATTTGGTAATGGATTTTACACTGGATTAAGCATAAAAACATTTTATATTTTAAAATGGGAATTTCTTTTTAAAAACAATTCTCTATCCAATTTTTTGGTTTAATATTAAAATAATTTTTACCGCTTTTTTGATTTGAGTTTGGAAAGAAGATTCCATTTTGGAATAAGGAATTAAAAATTTGGATAATAAGCCACTTTTATTTTTTTCAAATACTAATAGTAATATTAGTATTTTTTTGTTACCATGGTAATGTGTAAATCAGGTAATTAATGTAAAAAATAAAATTATAAGGATTAGAAAATTATCTGAAATGGGTTTAATTATTTTATTCACTATAGTTCATCCATAGTCATCAAAGATTCGTTTATATGAAATTTTATGGACATTAGGGTGAGATTATGACCTTTATTGAATTTTATTTTGGGAAATGCCAGACATGTCAAAGTATTATTTTTAATAACTAAAATTTTAAAATATATGGTTAACAAAAGTATACGTTTGACTAGATATTGTATTTTGAAATATAAATTATTTTTATTAATAATGGTATTGTATTTCAATTTTTTTGGGAATAAGTTATTTCAATAAATTCCTTCATAATGATGAAGTAATAATTATTTAATAAATGGAAGAAATTAAATAAGTGATATTAAAGCTATTAAATGTGATAAAAATAGGAATAATTTTTGTATTCCAAGAAAAATTATTTCCTTCAATTTAAATATACTTATTAAAACATTTGGTTCTCATTATATGTGTTATCTTGAGATAATTAAATTCTTTGTTATTATTTAATCAAAATATGACTTCATTAATGTAACGACCGGTAAAATTCAAGGGAAAATTTTTTCTAATTTTTTTTAGAAATTTTACAAGAACGCAGTAACTGACGGCACCTGATTCCGAGGCCCGGTGTGCCCAGAATCATTTTCCGAAGTTTAGCTCGGGTACGTTCAGTAAACGAACGAGTGGGGTTTTGTAACATTTGAACCGGTGCTCGGAATCGAATTCTGAGGGCACCGCTAGAATCACTACGCTGATAATTGCTTAGAAACACCTTTTATGAGGTTGCGTTTGCTCGGGTGTGATTTTTAAATTTTTGGGTTACGTAAAGGAATAAAATAAAAAATTGGACGCACAATTTTTATTTTACATCAAGTTGTTTTACCTAAGCTAAGTGTTGGATGTGGGACCCACAATATCCTACCAACTTGGTAGGATATTTTTGAGGTGGGGCCCACATAAGCCCCATCATTTCTTTTCTTCCTAAACCGCCTCCTTTAATTAAGTAACTCACCTGCACCCCCTATTAATGAAGTCAACCCTTGTGTTTATTCTGGTTAATAAACATCTCTTTAAATGGGCTGTTTAAACTCCTCAATTAATTCAATTAATTGATCGTTTCAATTAATTTTGAAATTCAATCGTTGACTTGTGTGTTAATAAAATAAGACGACACTTATTTTATTAGTCTGGTGGTGTTGAGAGGGATTGGGAGAAAGAGGGGAGGTTTGAAGATCTTCATCTTACTCAGCAAAGAAGGCGAAGAACGCGAAGAACACCGACCTACGACGAAATTCGACAAGAACGCTGGATCCTCGGAGATCGACGACGCGACGCGACAGATCCTTTCTCCACGACGCGACGACCCTTCTTCCACGACGCTTCTTCTGTGACGTTCCTTCTTCCGCAATGAGCAATCTCACGATGAACCTCTCTCAATGACGCTTGAGGTAGGGGTTTTTGTTCAATTAAATTTATGTGATATTTTTTATCATCGGCATGTGTTTAAAAATTGTCGGAAGCCTTTTTAAATTTCTAACAAGGTGGGTGCAGACCAAAAAACAAGTCCGAACCCACCGTCTCTTTGTTCTTGGTGTGAGGATCGGCGGGCGATGATAAAGCAGGCCGCACGGGCGTTATGAGGTCTTCGCAGTTAGGAACTGGTCCTGGGAGGGCCGTTGGCGTTGATGGTAGGGAAAACCGACCACCGGAGCTCGTCCAGTGGTCCACGGAACACTCATCTGGTGCGCCTCGCCGGCACGGCGGCGTCGGCGACCCGAGGCGGTGGTCGTTACCGGCCGGCTACCAGGAGATGGTGGCGCCCGGCGCGCCGCCAGGATGGGCCGCCGCGGCTGAAGCCGCGGCGGCAGTCTGATGGTCCCGCGACCGTGTCGGAATGAGGGAGGTGGGATGCGGAGCCCGACCACGTCTGGTGGCAAGGGGCGGCCCCACGCGGGGCCGCAGTTTTGTTCAAGTGGGGGTGGCACCCCTTTGTGTGGTCGTTTGGCTAGCGCCAGCGCCCCGGGCCGAGCCGCCCGGCCGGACCGCCAGGCCGGGCTGCACCCAGGCCAGGCCGGGCCGTGCTCAGGCCAAGCCAGGACGCGCCATCCAGGCCAGGCCACACCTAAGAGGGCCAGTCCCGGACCCGGGTCCGGTCGACCCGGTTTCGGCCGACCTAGGGGGTACCGGGACGGGTCGGCCCGGGCCAGAACCCCCTAATACCAGACTGTTGTGGACTTTTGCCCATAACATGGGCTGTGGACCTCCGATTGATGCACCGTTAGCCGAGATTCTATCCTTGGATCGAGAAGGACGTTTAGGTATACTACACTAAAGGTTTTGGAGTACTTTGGGTTCGGCCTGGTCGGTTCGTACAGGAAACCAATCGGGCCCTCAGAGAAAAAACACTTATAACTTGAGCTCCGGACGTCCGATTGATGTTCCGTAGACTTTGATGGATTCCTATTGATGAGACGAAACTTTTGGCATGCTTCGCATGAGTTTTGGATGTAGTTGGATAATGGACGGGTTGGATAGAACCCGAAATTCAACCGGGCCCCTTGAACGGAAAAGCTGATAGCTTTTAGACCGGACGTCCGTTTGATGAACCGTCAACGGTGTTGATGATGAGATTGATAAATGGTCCCTATGAGAATAACCTATGATATTTTGGGGGTACAATAGAGATACGGCTGGGTTGGTTCGCACACGAAACCAACCGGGCCCCTAGGACAAAAAGGCTAGTAACTCACAGACAGGGCGTCCGACGGACGCGTCGTCTGTTGCGTTGAGACCCCTAAGACGAGGCGGTCCATTGAGATACATCTTTGTGGAACATTGTGATACTTGGAGAATCGACCGGTAGCTCATGGAGCGGACCCTTTCGGTGACGAGCTAGCAGAGTACAGAGACCTAGTAGCTGGCTGAGACTTGACGAATGTTGATCTATCGACTCAGTGTATTTTGGATAGCCTAGTGGGGAGCGCTTGGTTGTAGCGGCAGACCCACGGCGGAGGAGCGCTTGGTAGTAGTGGAAGACCCGTGATACTCAACATAAGGAGTAACTCTTGAGGCTATGAGGGGAAGCACTTGGTTGTAGCGGGAGACCCACGGCGGAGAAGCACTTGGTAGTAGCAGAAGACCCACGGTACTCAATAGAAGGAGTACCTCTGGAGTCTATGAGGGGGAGCGCTTGGTTGTAGCAGCAGACCCACAATAGAGGAGCGCTTGGTTGTAGTGGCAGACCCTCAATACTCAACAGAAGGAGTACCTTTGGAGCCAATGAGGGGGAGCGCTTGGTTGTAGCGGCATACCCATGGAGGGAAGCACTTGGTTGTAGAGGCAGGCCCACTGTACTCGATAGAGGAGGAGTTCTCCACCAGCCGTGGATTTGACATCATGAAGAAGTATACCTGTGTGAGCTGAGTCATGATTTTCAATCCTTATCTTCGATAAGTTTGACTGGATATCTTGTGTGAATTACGTAATGATTTCCTTTGTGGATTTGGTTGTGTTTTCCTGTGTGGATTGGGTTGTACATGGGCTCGGTTGTTGGAGCTGAAGGAGAATTGATGAATTAGGTATATGTATGGGCATGTACCTAAGTGGTGTCAGATGTTACTTCGTGATTGTATCATACCTTGTGGATTATCCTTTGTGGATTCTGGGTGACCATAGGGGGTCTTGGGTTCCCTATTGAGTAGCTTATACTCACCCCTTCACGGTCTATGCCTGCACTATGTTGTGTTGGTTGCAGACGATGGACAGTGCTGATCGTAGTTGAGGCATGAGGTGCAGGTCGGTACCTGGAGGTGGACCACTGGGAGGAGCGTACTCAGAGTGGACGGCTGGATCCGAGGAGTTGTGGAGGCTATCTGTACCCACCATTCAGGTGGGACTTCCAGTGGACGGCTCAACGCTGCGGCTTTACTTTTCAGTTGTTGCACTATCTTTTTCAGTTGTACTTTACTTTCAGTTTGGGTTTGTATTCTGGCCCACTTACTTTTCCGCACTTAATATTGTACCCAGTTTTTACTTAGTGTTTGCTTCTACTTTCTTTATCTATGGTGTTTTTTACTTTACAAAGGCAATACCTTCCCTTTTTACCAGGAATTATGCCTTGGTGCTAATCGCCAGCCCCAGGCCTATGGAAGGCGGGCTTCGGGTAGTCACGGCATGGGCCCCGAGGAAGGGTCTTGACAAATTGGTATCAGAGGAGTTCGGTTTTACCGAAGAACTCAGGACTCTGATCTTTTTCTATGTGAAGAAATAGTGTTAGCAGTATTGAGTGTGGCTATCAGTCTAGGGAGTCCATTGTTGGTGCGGCGGCCGACGTATCCATACGCCAGGACGCTGACCTCTGATTTCCGACCTAATGCACGAAAAAATTGATTGCATGTGTGTTCTATGTTTTCCTTGTGATTAATTTGTGTCAGCTCAACAGGTATACTGTTTAACTGTGGCCCACCTGTTTTTTTTTCAGGATGGCCCCACGTTGGAAGCCAGCTAGGGTCCCGAGAGTTGTGCATGACGACAGCCCGCCGAGCGACGAGGCCTCGGTACAGGGCCTCATGACAGCAGGCGCACCGGCGGTTCCTCTACCCTCCGAGCCACCGATGCTACCAGCCCCAGCCGCTGATGGTGCACATCGCCTTCGTGCACTGCATGAGTTTTAGCATCAGCAACCGCCCAGGTTCCGTGGGGAGACAGACCCTCATGCAGGCAAGGATTGGCTGGAGGCAGTTGTACGTGTTTTCCGTTTGGTAGGGACACCAACTGACCTTATGTTGGTCCTTGCAGCGAGCCTCCTGCATGAAGAAGCAGGCAGATGGTGGAGCTTTGATTCTCCAGTTGCACGATGAGGCATCTCTCCTTTGGACGGACATTGAGGGCCTTTTCCGCTCAGAGTTTGTCCCAACCACCCTCTGTGCGGTGCGCATCCAGGTGCTGCTACAGGTGCGGAAGGGCAACATGACAGTAGACCAGTACGCGGCGTGGTTTACCGATCTCTCATGTTATTTTATGCACATGGTACGAGACCCATTCTTCAGGGCCAAAACCTTCGAGCAGAGGCTCAGGAGAGAGATCAGATCTTCAGTTGTTTCTCACAGCATTCCGACACAGACAGGGGTGTTAGGGCGAGCCCACTTAGTCGAGAGTTTCCATGCTGAGCAGTCTCCAGTAGCAGGATCCACCACTAGCCAGCATGCGGCAGAGTCTTTTGCAGCGGGAAGTAGACAGATGAGGCAGGGGTCCAAGACGACTAGACCTACAGGTGGTCGACCGCATGACACAGGATCGTTTATGCGAGGCACCTGGGGTGGACAACGAATTACCATGAGTGGACAGTGTTACTCATGCGGAGGGGTTGGTCACATGGATCGTGACTATCCGATCCACCATACGGATGACCAGCAGATGAATAAAGGACATCCTAGGCAGAGGTAGAGGTTTGATCTAGGCGGACTGCATGGAGTAGGAGACCGTGGTAGGGGAGCTGGCCGTGCAGCTGGAGGTGGACAACGCTTCGAGGTGTTGCCACCACCACCACCACCACCAGGAGGTCCACCCCGACCGCAGGAACTGGTGGAAATGGGAGTGTTGAGCATCAGGCAGCTGAGGCCTATGATCATGGAGCTCTGGGAGTAGATGGACATGAGTGAGACTAGCTCCACACCTGGAGACTTTTGTTTATTCTACTTCTATCTTTGTTGATGTTTGTTTATAGATGCTTTGTGTCTTTTTACTTTGAGCTGCAGTAATAAAAGACACCGTTCACGTGGCGTTTACCTTCCTGTCCTCTCTTTATGTTGTTACTAAGAGGTTCTGGTTTAAAAATCGTTGACTTGACCCTCACTTTGAGATACCTACTGGAGGAGACCTAGTGTCCACACACTGATGCCGACAGTGTGACTCAACCCTTGGAGGCGAGAGTAACGGTTGGATCTCTTGGTAGTATCGTCGAGGCCTTACGACCTCATCCCTGGTATGGTTTAGTATCATCCATGTCGGGATTGACTGTATTAGGCGAAGAACGTGGTTCATCCAAGGGATGAGACCAGATTTCTATTATCGGCAACGAAGAAATCTCAGCAGCTCTTGTAGGACCAGAAAGGTCCAAGTCATCCAAGAGCGGATGAGGACAGCTCAGAGCCTGCAAAAGTCTAGTGCTGACAGGAGGAGGAGACCACTAGAGTTCAGGGATGGTGACGGCCTTTCCCTACGGGTCTCACCTTGACGTGAGTTACGGAGATGGGGCCGAGGTGACATGTTATCTCTGGGGTTTAGTGGACCTTTTCAGGTCCTCAGCAGGGTAGGCGAGGTGGTTTACTACTTGACCCATCCACCTCAGTTACAGCAGTTTCATGAAGACTTCCACGTATCTCAACATAGGAGATACGTGTTAGACCCTTTGCATATCATCGACCATGAGGAGCTGGACGTTGGCGATGAGGTGACTTTTTCGGAGGTCCCGATGGAGATTGAGGATCGACATGAGTGGGTCCTACGTGGACAGTCGATTCCTCTAGTGAGCATCAGATGGCAGCATGGGGACCTCCAGGTGATCACATGGGAGAGGAAGGCTCAGATGCGTGCTCAGTACCGCTTTTATAACCCTAGTTTGTTTTAAAGCATTACGAGGATGTAAATCCATGAGGTGGGGCCCACACGATCCCCATCATTTCATTTCTTCCTAAACCCCCACCTTTAATTAAGTAATGCACCTCCACCCCCTATTAATGAATTCAACCCTTGCGTTTATTCTGGTTAATAAACGCCACTTTAAATGGGAAATTTAAACTCCTCAATTAATTTAATTAATTGATCGTGCCAATTCATTTTGAAATTCAATCGCTGACTTGTGTATTAATAAAATAAGGCGAATCATATTTTATTAGTCTGGTGGTGTTGATAGGGTTTGGGAGAAAGAGGGGAGGCTTGAAGATCTTCATCTTCCTCGACGAAGAATACGAAGAACACGAAGAAAGCCAAGAACGCCGACCTCCGATGAAGGTCGACAAAAACGCTGAATCCTTGTAGATCGACGATGCGATGCGATGAGTCCTTTTTCCACGACGCGACGACCCTTCTTCTGTGACGCTTCTTCCATGACGTTCCTTATTTCGTGACGTGCAATTCCGCGATGAACCCTTACTCGACAATGCTTGATGTAGGGGTTTTGATTCAATTAAATCTATGTAATTTTTTAATCATCGGCATGTGTTTACAAATTATTGTAATCCTTTTTAAACCGCTAACGTGGTGGGTGCGGACCAACGAACAGGTCTGAACCCACCGTCTCTTCGTTCTTGGTGTGCGGATCGGCGAACGATGATAAAGCAGGCCACACGGGCGTTTTGAGGTTTTGGCAGTGAAGAACCGGTCTCGGGAGGGCTGTAGGCGAAGACGGTAGGAAAAACCGACCACCGGAGCTCGTCCGGTGGCCACGGAACACTCCTTCGGTGTGCCTCGCCGACACGGCGGCGCTGGCGGCCGGAGACGGCAGCTGGTACCGGTCGGCCGCCAGGAGATGGCGGCGCCTGGCGCATTGCCGGGATGGGCCGTAGCGTCTTCAGCCGCAGTGGCAGGCCGCTGGTCCCACGACCACGCGTGGCCGAGGGAGGCGGGACGTGGCGCTCGACCACGTCCTGTGGCAAGGGGCGGCCCACACGGGGACGCGGTTTCGTTCAAGGGGGGCGGTGCCCCTTTGCGCGGCCATTTGGCCAGCGCCAGCGCACCGGGCTGAGCCGCCCCACCGGACCACCAGGTCGGGCCGTGCCCAGGCCAAGTCGGGTTGGGCCCATGCGTGCCAGACCCGGACACGGGTCGGGTCAACCCGGTTCGAGCCGACCGAGGGGTACCGGGCCGGGTCGGACCGGGCCCGAACCCCCTAATACCGGACTCTTACGGTCTTTTGCCCATAACCTGGGCTGCGTACCTCCGATTGATGCACCATCAGCGGCGATGCGATCCTTGGACCGAGATGGTCATTTTGGTATACTACAATCAAGGTTTCAGATTACTTTGGATTTGGCCGGGTTGGTTTGTACATGAAACCAACCATGCCCTCAGAGCGGAAACACTTATAACATGAGCTCTGGATGTCAGATTGACGTTCCGTAAACTTTGTTGCATTCCTCTTGATATGACCAAACTTTTGGTATACTTCGCATATGTTTTAGATGTAGTTGGATAATGGCTGGGTTGGATTGAACCCAAAATCCAATCGAGCCAGTGGAACGGAAAAGGTGATAGCTTTCAGACCGGACGTCCGTTTGACGAACCATCAAGCGGCGTTGGTGATCATGTTGAGAAATGGTACCTATGAGAATACCCTATGAGAGTTCGGGGTACAGTCGAGATACGACCGAGTTGGTTCACACACGAAACAAACCGAGCCCCTCGGACGAAAAGGCTAGTAACTCACAGACCGAGCGTCCAACTGACGCGTCGTCTGTTGCATTGAGACCCCTAAGACGAGGCGGTCCTTTGAGATACATCTTTGTGGACCTTTGTGATACATGGTGTATCGACCAGTAGCTCATGGATCGGACCCTCTCGGTGGCGAGATAGCAGAGTACAGAGACCTAGTAGCTGGCTGAGACTTGATGACTGGTGATCTATCGAATCAGTCTATTTCGGAAAGCCTAGTGGGGAGCACTTGGTTGTAGCGGCAGACCCATGGTGGGGAGCTCTTGGTAGTAGCGGCAGACCCACAGTACTCAACAGATGGAGTACCTCATAATTCTATGAGGGGGAGCGCTTGGTTGTAGCGGAAGACCCACAACGGAGGAGCACTTTGTAGTAGTGGCAGACCCGCGGTACTCAACAGAAGGAGTACCTCTAGAGGCTATGAGGGGGAGCACTTAGTTGTAGCGGAATACCCACGGTGGAGGAGTGCTTGGTTGTAGCGGTAGACCCATGGTGGGAAGCACTTGGTTGTAGTGGCAGGCCCACTGTACTCGATAGAGGAATAGTTCTCCAGTAGCCATGGTTTTGACATCATGAAGAAGTATACCTGTGTGAGATAAGTCTTGATTTTCAATCCTTATCTTCGATAAGTTTGACATGATATCCTGTGTGATGAAGCTATGATTTCTTGTGTGTATTAGGTTGTGTTTTTCTTGTGTGGACTGGATTGTACTTTGGCATGGATATTGGAGCCGAACGAGAATTGATAACTTAGGTATATGTACGGGCATATACCTAAGTGGTGTTAGATGTTACTTCGTGATTGTATCTTACATTGTGGATTATCCTTTTTGGATTCTGGGAGACCTTAGGGGGTCTCGGGGTCCCTACTGAGTAGCTTATAATCACCCCTGCACGGGTTATGCCCCCACTACGTTGTGTTGGTTGCAGACGACGGACAACGATAATCGTAGTTGAGGCACGAGGATCAGGTCGGTAAATAGAGGTGGACCACTGGGTGGAGCGTACTCGAGGCGGACGGCTGGATCCGAGGAGCTATGGAGCCTATCTGTACCCACCCTTCAGGTGGGACTTCCAGTGGACGACTCGACAATGCGGCTTTACTTTTTAGTTGATGTACTCTCTTTTTCAGTTGTACTTTACTTTTAGTTTGGGTTTGTATTCTGTCCCACTTACTTTTCCGCACTTACTATTGTGCCAAGTTTTTGCTTAGTGTTTTCTTATACTTGCTTGCTCTGTGGTGTTTTTTTACTTTACAAAGGCAATGCCTTCCCTTTTTAACAGGAATTACGCCTTGGTGCTAGTCGCTATCTCCTGGCCTATAGAAGGCAGGCTTGGGGTAGTCACGGCACGGGCCTCAAGAATGGGTCTTGACAATTAATATTTAATAAATTATAATATGACCTAAAATTACTCAAAAATATTATTTTAATCAAATATTTTATGATATTGTTGAAATTATCAACCCAAATCCATTTATTGGACTCTTTTCCTTTTATAGTAACTATTTTTTCCATTATGGATTGAAAATGCTTGTTGTAGGAAGAAATTTTAAAAGGGTTAATGATGTGATAAAACTAAATTAAAATGGAAAAATATGACCTTAACTTGTCCAAAAAAAATTTTAATGATATTTTTTATATCCATAATAATAATTTATTATAATAAAAACCCATTTTGAGACATTTCTAGTTTAATATTATTTTATATTAATTTAATATTTTGTGAAATTTCAAGAGATCCCCTCCAATGTCTTAAAAAAGGAATCCTATTCATCTCAATAACTCAAATTTTAATCCATATTTTTTTGGAAAAATACCATATCAAATAACATTTTAGAATCCATAAAATCATTATATAGGTATTTGTTTCTGTAAGACCTACCATATTGGACTTAAGGTGATAAGAAAAGGTGGTTGTCCAATGTCGGTTTATCAGTTATACATTTTATTTTTCTGATTTTCTTTTCTTCTTCCACATCATTAAAATAGTATTTATACCATGATAAATTAATAAAACTACTATCCTACGAATACTTATATGTTATTATTTAAATTTCATTACCTATATCATTATCGAACATGCATCAAATGCGAATGGTATTCATCATTTGTGTTGAAGTCGGACTACCACCTCATGAACTAATGTAATTTGTTCTCCACCACTGTCTCTCCAGGAAGTTAAAAATTTATTATTATAAAAATATTAAATGTCAATTAACATCAAAAATTTCCATGAACATTAAAATGATAGCGTCGTTCGTGCATATGTGTGGACAACCACCTCCATGAAGCAATGTGATTATTTAGTCATCAGCACATCATATGGGTTATATATATTATTAAATTTTAAGAATTCATATGATATATATTATATCATGATCATTATCTAAATATAAAAAAAGAGGCCATTTATTATAATGGTCATTGAAGAATGGAAATGGTTCCCATGCATATATACGACATACCATTGCCTGATTGTATGCTAGTTTATTTTTCATAATCATATTTATTAGATGGAATAAAAATTCTTATTAATGTATAAGAATGATAAAAAATAAATTATTATTTTTATAGTGATTGTGAAATAAAGACAACTTTGACCATAGTCAATGTACAAGATTCATTTTGGACATATGCAGAAAATATCACTAAAAACCCACCATATACATAAATGATACAGTAATTGATGTAAAATCGTAATAAATTTGATAAAATTAATAATAAATATTAAAAAAGGTTAATAATCTTGTTAATAATTATCCTATGCTTGTTATAATAGATTACAAACAATGTATACGGTGAGTCAAACTCCATGTAAGGGATTAGTATCTCACTTATAATTTTGTGGGGCACAAGACTTATACTTACATGTTTCCTTTATGTGGTGTATATATAAACCTTGTTTTTATTTCATGATTATTATCATGATAATTATTTGAAATACAAATTAAAATGAAGATATATATTACTTGGGGATTACGATTCATATGTTTCCAAAGAAGTAATAGATTATTATAAAATCTAACATTTATTCTGTATTGAATATATTTCAGTATCAACTTTAGATTATTTTTCTTACATATCTATAATCTATAAACATGATTTCAAAAAGGATTTAGCTACAATCCTTAAAAAATTGAAATCATTTTTACCCATGTATGGATATTTTTGAAACGGTTTGAAAGAAATATTGTTTTTCATTTTCCAAATGAGGTACCTTGTGAATTTTACAGAAAACATTAAGAAGGAAAATTTTCTTTAAAATATATATAATGACAATATTTTACTACTATAATGACTCCTCAATGCATTGAAATTCAGTTTTAACTTTTACAAGTTTATTTTCAATGATTTTTTTATTAATAAGTGCACAAATTTTAAAAAATAGAATAGATCTTAAAATTGAATAGTTATTTTCCACTGTAATTATTCCAAGTCATCAATAAAAATCATTTTCCAAATAAAACTACTTAATTTGAAGAAAAATAACAGTTAATGGGGATTTTTCCAAGGATGACATCATTATTTTTTTATATAGTTTATATTTTAGATGAAAAATTAAATATGTTATAAAACCCAATTTTTTACATGGGTTATATAATGATGATATGTTTATGGTTCCAATTTCATTCATGTGTTCTGATATGATGGGTTATTTATGATTTTATCACAAAAAATATATAATATTAAATATGTTATGGTTGGGACTAATATCTCCCTTCAATTTAATGGGTAATATAATTTATCTCATGGGATGTTTATGCGAAACATGGTTATATACATTATACAATATGGGAAACAAGATAAAGTGGTTGATGTATTATGGGACACAAGTCAGAGTTTGTGATTTTTTATGGGAAACAATTTAATTTGATTGATCTACTAGGAAACATCGATGATTATTCTTGATATGATGGCCTTGTTAACTAAACATGACATAAGATATAGTTTCTATACTTATGATGATTCCACACACATTTACTACATGAAATTATGTTTCAGGATTCTGTTATTTTTATTTGACATAACTATTTTTTTTCATTATTTTAACTGTTAATGCTTTAGTCCCCAAATCATGTTCATTATTTTTTTCATATTGGGTATAAACATTTAATGTAAATGTCATGGTCTTTTACCATTGTGATTATATTAGGATTTCATATAACCACATAGTCATATCAATAAGGATTTCCCTCACATAGAATCTGATCTCACACATTCACATGATTATTTTTCCAAGGTTATAATGAATGATGAAAAATTATTAAGGTTTATAATGTATTTTATGCGATTAATTGTTTTTGTTATATCTTACTTGAAATATTAAAACTAGGGTATAGTGGGAGATTATGTTGATCTTTAGGCACCAGTTCTTTATGAACCCACATTGTAAAGAGTTACCCATAATTATATAAAGCTCATAACCCAAAAGGTACTTGTGTACGTATTTGAGCTAGTTTTTTGTTTTTGTTTTGTAATGTTTATATTGTAATGACCAGGTTATGTTGAGTTTTATAAAATCTATAAATATAATGTTTACTTTTTTAGCATCAGATCTTAGAGTGTGAGTCTCTAGGTGTTATAGTTTGTATTTGAGAAGGGATTACAAAATCATGAATATTATGACTTTTACATGATCATATATTTTATGATTTATGGATACCATTATTGGAAAATAATTTTTCATTTGACCTTATGTTCCGAGTATTAGACACCCCTGTTGTAGTTTTATGTGATAGATTGTTTAGGAGGCTAATGATATATTAGGATTGTTATATGTAAAACATTGTTTTGACATGAAGTATGAATTGAGAAATAATTAATTTAGATTATATGAAAATATTTCATAATGTTATTTATAATCATAAAGTTTTATATGATCATTAATTTTGAGTTATGCATCAGTTATTACAAGTTTAAGATGAAAAAATATTGATATGAGATAACCATGGTGGTTAATATTTTTTTGTTCATGATTAATAAATTATGGGTATTTTTTAGGAAGTTTATCATTGTTATTTGGATTCTATAAGGAATAAATTAATATATTTTTTGGATAAAATTTCATACCCCGGATCGGGTGACAACCCATTGTATCTCAGGAGTATGTGAGGCTAGAACCAACAACCGAAGGGTGACAAGGGTACATTTCATTCCACTAGACTACGTGACTTCCTGGTTAGAATAAAATTTCATTCATTTATTTTAAATATCTAAAAGTGAAAAAATAATTTCATTTTGGGAATATATGCTTTACCATATAGATAGTGATCTGGTTGGAAATTTATTTAGTGTTAAGTGATTAATTTTTTATCAAAAGGTATTCACTATTTTTGGGAAACCAATATGATTAAGGTAAACATTATATTATGGGTTTTTATTTGAGGGAATAAAATATGAATTGTATTTTGGATACATCTTTAATATTATTATGTATTTATAGTGATTCGGGTTATTTACATATAGAGTTACATTATCATGGAGATTAAATGTTTAAGGCATGTATATTTTGGTAGAAAAATATCACATTTATCTTGGAAGTCATTGTGATCAAATCCGTCATTTTTGTTTCAATATTATATTAGAATATTATTTAGATGTTTATGGATGGTTAATATTTGAATTATGTAAGTTCCATTTGGTTATTAGTGTTCAATTTTATAGATTAAAGTTTTTTTTTCATATAAGGGTTTATTGTTTTGGGTAATAATTTTATCACGTGCAAGTAATTTTAGATGTTCATAATTCCTAAATATAAGAGAAATTATATTTATTATGTACTCAATTATTATATCTATTATAACTTTATTTTACAAAATTAGGCATGAAAAAATATTTTAAATTTATTGTCATTAAGAGAGAAACATGAGATTATGGAGGAAATTAATCAATAGAGAAACTCGAATTATTAATTAAGAATATTTCTCCATGTTTTTAAACTCATTAGTAACATAATTACTCAAATAGATGAAAATGTTTTTTTAAATAAAAATTATTTCCATTTACTTTTCTTATAGAGAAATCAACAGCCTTTTCACCCATTATAGATTTAGGGTTTTCTAATGGTTGTGTTTTGCATGATCATGTTCTCTATCACTCTTTATCCTTCCATAGGTCATAGATTCATTTCCATATCCATTTTATCACTTTCTATCAATGTATTATTACAAGGAAACTTGTATGTGTTACTCTATATTACCTTCATACTTCCCTTTCTCTCTTTTTACATGGATATTTTATTGATCAATTTTTCGAAATAGAATTTCAATAAAATTATTTTTAAAATTAAAGACCTTATTACTAATACCATGTTAATGTTGCGATGAATCAATTTATTTCATGAATGTATTATTTCCAGAATTCAATGTCGAGGGTATTGAACATATCTATAATCCCAGTTGAAACATTTTTATATTAGTATATTTTAAAACCCAAACATATTTTTCATATTCACTTCACATTGCTGATTATACACCCCACTAAGACAATCAATCCTTTTTAGTAACTGGTATTTTTTCAATATTAGAACACTTACTTTTCTTCATCTTTGCTGATAGACTTTAGAAAACATTACATCCTCTACATATAAGCTATATTAAATTTTATATTCGTATAATCCTAAATAACTTCATCATGTCTTAGAGGAACTTATTAGACATGAAAATTATTCTAGAAATTCTATTCGTAAAACATATTTCCCAGAGGTTAGTCTGATATTCCTCAATTTTGTAACCTCTCTTTGATGGGATCCATATGATTATCCACAATTTGATTCTGTATCTACACTACCATCTTCAATTGAGTTGACACTAAATTAACATCTCGCTAATCTTCCTTCTAATAGAAACCATCCCTTATGCGGATTTTTCGAATAGATCTTGTTTTAATGGAAGATACATTGATATACAGTCTTTGATGGACTCACATTAAAGTATATTGCTTAGCTTCACCATAAAAAACAAACTCTCGTCAGAAACAAAATACCTTAGGAAATTTTCATGGCGTCATTTCTAAGAAAACATGAATAATTTATGTTGTCTCTATACACAAATTTATTTTTCTATCCATAAATATGAACACAATAATAGTGATGGTGGGAAAATTAATTTCATTTTTTGCTATTTTTTTTAAAAAAATATGAATATCACATTAATTTAGGCCATCATATTTGACTTCATCAACTATTCTAAATACTTCTTAGGACTTTTCAAATATTCTCAAATCATCTAAAAAAATTATACTTCTTTGAATTTTCCAACAATCTACCATTATTTTTTTCTTGATTCCAATCATACTTTGTTTTGTTCCTATGATTGATATTGATGATTTAGATTTAGTACAATGGAAATTCTTATAACAAATTTGTCTGATTAACATTATTCTATAAATGTCATATGATGGATCTTATCATAATTGGTTCAAAATGAATTTCCCTTATTAAGCCAACGAAATAATACCCATTTTATCTTATCTTGTTTTTTCAAATACATCTTGAAAACTCCTCCTTTGACATACTTTAGCAAAACATTTCTATACAATTCTTTATTTCTTCAGATAAAAAATCACACATGCTCGTGATATTGAGTTTTACGACTTAATGATATTGGAATCCATCTAATAGATTAGTCTCTGATTCTGTCCTATGAATCAGTGTTAGGTAATCATTAATGAATAAATACCATTTCATTCCTGATAACTCTTGGCCTAATTGTACATAATAAAAACTAGATGAAAATTGTTGACAACACTATTTATTATCATCTAGTTCATCGGTCTGTGAACTTTTCTAATGGATTTTTATTTCCAACAAACTCAATCATTCATAATAACTCTCCCTTTTATAAAATTATAAATCTCATAAACACAACACATATAAAATAAAACATATAAGTGTAATAAGCCCCTATGATGAATCAGGGGCCTAGGTATGATGGGTTCTATATCCCCTAGCTTCATTTGTTCTGATTCATCATACCAATGAGTTGTTTAGGAAACTTGTCATTATCTCTCGTTAGATAATACATATCATTCCAATAAAAATATGAATACGATATATCATCTTTTATATATCCTTCCAATAATGTATTTTTCATCATTCTTTCAGAATTCATGGATCACAAGTACATCACAATACTTATGATTTAGAGAACTAATCAAATATTAAAGCATCATAATATTTACTTTGGTAGATATATGACATCCCAACAATATTTTATAATTAAATACATCAAGATCTGTTTACCTCATATTGATATACCAGTTATTATTCTCATTATAATGGTCTAAATCCAATTCCTCATTCGAAAGGTTTGGATATGAAATTCTCTGTTTCTTTTTGTCTTTCGTAGACGATTTTATACGTCAAGTGCATCAAGACGGTTAGTCTGATAGAGAGTGTCCCAAAACCAAAAATAAAGAATTTATCATCTTCTACCATATATAATTTATTGACCATAAATAATACCATGAATCAACATGTTCCAAAAAATCTCCCACATTTTCTTTTTTGTCAATACACACTTCAAAAAAATATCAGTTGTTGTTTTCTTTTCCCACATTTTCTTCTCCCCCCCAAAAGTATAATACATTTATTATTATAAAAAAATTATTCCTATTTTCTCATTTCTCTTCAATATTTTCTTTACCCCAATATTCCTTATTTAGCCCACGTTTTCTTATCTATCCCCATTAATGATAATAAAATTCAAAGGTACTGTCATGACAAGTTTTCACCATATTGAAAAATGATCACATTTCTATGGTTTGGATAATTTTTTTTGAAATATTGAAACTCCTATTTAGGAGAAAATATATATCACATGAGTTTATTAAAAAAAATAATTTAACTAAATAACTCTATTTCTATGTAGGTGGACCTGGTAATGAAAACAATAGTTAAAAATAAATATTATAATCATTTTCCATTACAAAACATTCATGTAAGTACCAAAAAATTCCATATATATTTTTTAAAATTATTTTGGATTATTGCAAGTCTGCAAAAATTGATGGTGCTTTATTACAAGGCCTAGTGTTCCTGGAATAGAATTTTGATTTTTTAAGGTAATTAAGTAAACGTGTGGGTATCGATTCCAATCTCTTGAACTGGTTCTCAGAACTAAAATCTGAGGGCACTGTTAAAACTGTAGCACATAGATTCACTTACGGGAGTCTTAACATCGATTGTAGTAGGTAGGGAGAAAATTTTAGTTTTACAGACTTTTTAAAAAATAATAAAATAACATAAAATTTTTATTTTATTTTTATACCAATGGTTGAGTGGCGGTGGTTGGACTACTGAGTTGTAAAGCCATTTAATTAATTGACTCATCAAATATGTAACCAAACCATTGAGATTTAGAGGTTCATTCTTTAATGAACCTCATTAATAATTTTATGTGTTAATCACCATTTCCCTATATTTAAATGAGGATCAGGCATTGGATTTTGACATGGATGGAAGGATCCTTTGATGAAGTGTCGTGGAATATTCCATTAACAAAGAACAAAGGCTTGTACGACAATGTTAGAGGAATCGATCTACGATCAATGAATGCCAACGAATTCATCCAATGTGGATTCTTCTTCAACAATTGCAATGTCTCCTCCGATTACGAGGTAGGAGTTCTTCATGTTTAAATTCATGATAATTTGTTTCTTTTCCTCATCTTTGAAAAGGATTATGTATCATAGAATTATCATATTTTATCTATTCTGAATTAATTGGAACACATTTGTCATGATGCTAGCATGGAGGGAACCTACCAATCAAACTTGTCCTTGACCCTCTACCACTTCGATTTTGATGCGTTCTTCAAGGAGGAATTTTTGACTCAATGGAAACATGAATGTGGGAGCCATGCAGTGAAGAAAGAAACTAGAGAGCCCCGTAGGCACGTTCGGAAGGGCAAACGGACCACTAGAGCTCATCCGGTGGACCATAGGAGATCCACCGGCACTGTTGGGTGATAGAGGCAACCGACATCAGCTAGCTGTGATGGCAGTAGGCAGTGCACCGTCGTGCGCCGAAGAGGGATGTTGCAGAGGTAGGGTCGGGCGGCCCTCGGCCAGCCCAGTTGGCGGAAAGCCGTGCCTCATCGCGCTCTGCGGAGAAGGGTGTCACAATGGAGGGGACCAAGACCCCATGGGTCCCACTGAAAAGGGGGGGGGGGGGCAGGGGGTGACTTATGACTTTGTCGTTCGGGAATGAGGTCTCTCACCCTATTGGCAGACTGCACCTGCTAGCGGGACATGCCACTTGGCCGGCCACGCCCAGCCGAGGTGGGATCGACCAAGCCCACCATGAACAAGTCTACTCAGGCCAGCCCAATTGATTAAGGTTGGGTCGTGTCGCACCAAGGTCAGACCCAGGTCAAACCCATACCGGGTCGGGGTTATGCGGGTTGGGTAGGGCTGACCATGTCGGACCGGACACATACCCATTTCGGCCCAGATACGCTTCAAATGTTGTATCTCAAAAACCAGATGTCTATTTGAAAAATCGTATGAAACTCTGTAATCCTTGTAATGAGACTATCCTTTTGAGATACTCTACCTTAGTTTTGGAGAATGTTGGTGTATGACCAAGTTGGATCAAACCTGAATCCAACCAGGCCATCAGCACTAAAAATCATATAACTCCCAGAGTGAGCGTCCGAATGATGTCCCATATATGGCATTGGGACCCTTATGACATGGATATACATTGGGTTAATTATTTGTGGAACATTGTGGTAGTTGAGGCATGATCGATATCATGGGGATCATATTCTTCAGAACACAAGAGCACCGAGTATGGGAAAACTTGTTGCTGGCCGTCAACATTATAGTGACATTGTCTGGATCAGCATTATAGTGACCCTGTATGGATCATAATTATAGAGACTCTGTGTGGATCATCATTATACTGAACCTATGTGGATCAAAATTATAGTGTCCCAGTATGGATCAGCATTATAGAGACCCTATCTGGATCAAAATTATAACCACCTTGTGTGGATCCGCATTATAGCGACTCTGTATGGATCAGCATAATACTGACCCTTTGTGGAACAGAAGTATAGAGAACCTGTCTGGATTAGAATTATAGAGTCCCCTTGTGCATTGATATTATAGATACCTTGGGTGGATCAGTATTCTAGATACCCTGGGTGGATCAGTAGTGCACGACCCAATGAGGACCATCCCTAGAGCGCCCCATCGTGGGTCAGTGACATAAGACCCTGTGTGGATTGACAATGGAAAAACTATATCATGTATCGGTTTTGAAAACATCCTAATAGAATAAAATGTTTTTTCATTATAGTAATCATCTTTATTTCTGATCACCGAGTTGTACACCTGGTTTGAGTTGAATATTTTTTCTGTGTTATTTTTTATTGAGATCATGCTTTTTGGTTTTCCTTTGTGTATCTATGAGTGACCATTAGGGGTATCAGGGTCCATAATCGATATTGTTATACTCACCCCTACACGGGCTTCTCATGCACCTTCTTGTGTCTTGTGAAGACAATAATCAGCTTTGCTAAGACTTTAGGGAGCTCAAACTAGGCGTTACATGGAGGTGACTGGTTTACATGAAGATCTACATAGACGAGATGTACCTACACTTCATGTAGGATCCTTGGTGGACGATCTCAGGAGATGTTTTTCTATAGTAGTTGTATCGTTCCGTTGGGTTTATATTCTGGCACCTTTACTTTCATTACAAACATTTACTACTCCAGTTTTACTATGAGGTTTAAATATTTTTTTGGTTCTTGGTCTTTGTGGTTATAGGTTCAAAGTCAATGCCTTCCTATTTTATAGAAATTCCTTTCTGGTGATAGTCGCAAGCCCCTCGTCTATGGATTTAGGGCTTGGGGTAGTCATGGAACGTGTCCCAAAGGACGGGTCATTAAAAAGTTGTATTAAAGGAGTCAGATCTACCAAAGAACTAGGACTCTGATCTTTCCATTAGAAGAATAGTGTTATGTGTTTTGACTGTGGTTTTTAGTTCATGGAGTACATTGTTTGTGCAGCGACTGACGTATCCATAGACTAGGACCTAGAATTCTGATTTCTGTCTCAGTGCATGAAAACACTGATTGCATGTCTTTTGAAAATAATTTTACTTTTGATCTCTTTGGAGTTAGCTCACCACATATAACTTATTGACTGATATGTAGTTGTTTCCTTTTAGGATGCCTCAACGTAGACATCCATCCAGGATTCCAGTGAGTGTTCATAATAATGGCCCACCGAGTGATGATGCTTTGGTGAAGGGACCTCTTATGGTTGTGGCACATTCGGTTCAAGCACCAGCCACACCACCACACATTTAATAGTAGTTTCCACTATCCCTACATGAAAATGGTGCACACAAACTGAGCACATTTCACATGTTCCAGCAGTAATGGCCTTCGAGGTTTCAAGGTGAGGCATATCCCCAGGCAGCTGAGGACTAACAGGAGGATATGGAATGAGTTTTTCACCTAGTTGAGCCAATATCAAATTAGAAGGTTATCCTAGATGTTATCCTTTTCCAGGGAGAAATAGAGAGATGTTGAATCCTGATGCTCTAGTTACACGATGAGGTAACCCTCACCTGGACTCATTTTGGGAGCCTCATATGGTCAGAGTTCGTTCAAGTGACACTACCATTTGTGTGTATTGAGGACCTAATGCTTTTAATGTAGGGATTCTGGAAATATTCCCAGTACTCCGCTTGATTCACTTACCTCTCACGCTACTCTAGTGACACGGTATTAGACCATTTCATCATGACCTAGGCCATTTAGAGAGGGATCCGATATGAGAACAAAGCGTCGATGATATATCTATATATCCCATTTCAAGCTGGATTATTTGAGAGCGCATTATTAGTGGAGAGATTCTTAGTTGAGCAAGAACAGACAGTGAGAGCCACCACCGGATGATAAGTAGCTGAATCATCTATAGCAGGATGTAGGCAGATGATGTAGAGGTATAAGTAGGAAAAACATTCCAAAGAATGACCATAATATTTAGGGTTGGAGGTGTGGAACTCATGAGGTAGAGAAGGCCGACAGAGGTGAAAAAAATTCTTCACGTGCGGCGGACATGGCCACGTGGCTCGTTACTTCCTGACCCGCCGTACTGACTATAAGCAGATAGTCAACGGGCCACTGAGTCATAGGTAGAGTATCGAGTGAGGAGGTCCACTGGGAAGTGGACATGGTAGAAGAGAAGGTAGTGCAGTAGGCAGTGGGTGGCGATTTGAGGTTCTTCCACCACCACCTCTAGGGGGTGCACCCAGAACATAGGGAGATGGTGGATAGGGATGAGATCGGCTTCAGGAAGCTGAGGCCTACTACTACGGTGCTGTAGAGATGTTTCAATGTACAATCTATGTCTACTCCACCCTAGCTACATTACTAATAGACACAGGTACTAGCCACTGTTTCATTTACATGGCTCTCGTTTGGAGCTTGGAGATCCATATAGTTCCATTAGGTCAATCCTTAAGGTTAGAGACTCCTACGGAAGAGGATTAGATAATCACACATTAGCTCTGGTAGGGTGAGATTATTCTAGGAGGTGAGAGCTTTTGCTGGGAACTCCTAGTAGCTTCATCGAGGCCTTACAATTTAATATTGGGTATGTAATTGAAATCCACGATCTATACATTGATTGACTATTTTAGGTGCAAAGTGTGGTCTGTCCGCATGGATGGAACCTGGTTATCCTTCACCAATGAGAAGGAAACCATTACAAATCAGGTTGGAATTTTTTGGAGGAGGGTGAAACTGATCACTCATCATTTTTATAGACATACCCACATAGTAGTTTTTTTGAGGAGTCTGAGTTATCCAGTAGTGGTGGACTAGTATGAAAATGTCTTTCCAGATGATATTCTAGGACTACCTCCTCGTTGAGAGGTAGACTTCTACATCTACCTATACTTTGGGATGGTACCCATATCTACTCCAGCATATCGGATGGATAATGTGGAGCTTCATGAGTTGCTGGTACAATTGGAGGACATGTAGGGGAAGGGTTTCATAAGGCCCAGTGTTTATCCATGGGAATCCCCAATTTTGTTCACCAAGAACTGAGATGGGAGTATGAGGCTTTGTGTAGACTATTCACGCATGAACAAGGTCACCACGAAGAACAAGTATCCACTCACTGGTATTGATTATCTCTTCGACTATTTGAATAGAGATTGATTGTTTTTTGACAATATACCTCAGATCAGGCTATAATCATCTCAGAGTATGAGATGAGGACGTACCGAAGAAGACCATCACATTTCAGTAAGTCCATTATGAGTTCTTGGTAATTACCTTCGGTGTGTCCAACGCTCCATCAGTGTTCATGGGGCTTATAAACAGGATCTTCCAGCCATACTACTATCACATCATGTTGGTTTTCATTAACGAAATATCGATATACTCTGCCTCAGAGGAGGAGCAAGTCCATGCTCTTTTTGATTGTTCTGGATACACTCTTAGAGCACTAGCTTTTTGGAAGACTATTGAAGTTTCATTTATAGATACGGGAAGTCTACTTCATGGGGAACATTGTTTTTGAGGCTGGAGTTGTATTGGATCTGATGAAGATATAGGTAGTACATACATGGGATCCACCTAGTAGTGTGACCGATGTGCGGAGTTTTCTGTGATTTTCTCGATACTACCGGAGAATCGTACCCGACCATTCGATAATTACGACACTATTGTCATCTTTGACAAATAAAAACATCCCTTCATGTGGATGGAGAGATTCTAGAAGAGTGTTCAAGAGATGAGGCAGAGGATTATGAGTGCCCCTATCATGAAGCTATTAGAGGAGGGCGTTGGGTATGTAGGCTACTACGACGCATCCGGGACCGGACTAGGATGTTTCCTAATGCACGAGAGAGCATTTATGGCCTACGACTCATGTTCGCTAAGATAACATAAGAGGATATATGCTAACCACAACCTGGACTTAGCTGTAGTGGTCTTCACCAAGAATATTTGGTGACACAACTTGATGGATGAACAGATTACAGACTACTCTAATCACAAAAGTCTTAGGTATATCTTATCACAGAAGGACATGAACCTGAGATAGTGATGATTAATATAGTTCCTACATGACTAAAATATTGAAATTGTCTACACTCATGGGATGGGAAATGTAGTATCAGACTCACTCAGCAGGTGGTCTAGACTATAGTTGCTGAGTGAGGCAACAGAACAGCTTGCTTCATTGTAGTTATCCTTTATTAATACTGATATATCATCTTACCTCTAGTCTATGACAGTTACTCCCACGCTCCATCATTGAGTCATGGAGGCAATGATTGGGGATGTATAATTCAAGGCTGAATGTGCTTAGATATCCTTAGGACATGCTCTTGATGTAATTTCTGATGGTGGGGAGCACGTCATCCACTTTAGAGGATTCACCAAGGATCTAGTGACTCTATGAGAGAAGGTGTTGAGAGAGTTCCACACATCCCCTATAGCGACACAACCTTTTATTACATTAATATTACATAATTTTTATGATAAACAAAATAATAGTATTACACATAGAGGATCCAAATGTTTATAGTCTTGGGAAAACTAGGACTGTACATAACAAATACAACATCAAGCATAAACATTTATTTAATTTCTTCTTCTCTAACATCTTATTGGCACATGTCCTCTCCTAGTACATGTTACCACCTGAGGATATACATCAAATGAGTTAAGCTATAATCCTAGTAAGATGATAGATAAGATCAATATAGGATGGGGTGAGCATAATCATAACATAGGAAAAAGATAATGAACATGATAGGAGCATAAATAAAAGACATGAAATGTGGCAATGCATAAAAATGAAACATCATGTCTTAGTGGTTAACTACCACATGTACTTGTGAACCAAGATAGAATCTTGTTCACACATAATTTCACATTTACTCATGAGATTCATCACTTTACCCAATGCATTGGAGTGCTGTATAATTCTGGGCACACCCGTCAAATTGAGACATTCATATTGCGCAATATAATTCCGGACACACCTGTTACATCATAACAATATCATGATCATTCTATACACATATAATACATATAAAAATTATACATATAAAAATTATACATAACTAACCCATGGAATGGAATGGGTTTCATATCATTATAACACATTCATAAGAATTTAGTTTGCAAAAGAATGAGGGAATAACTTACATGTTACAAGAACCGTTCACTTTGAGTGAGAAGTAAAAGGGGTGTTTTTAAAAGAGGATTTCTTTTGGAAAACATTTGGATTGACATAAAAAACATTGAAAAACATTTATATCCCCGAAATGTAAATAAAATGATGAAAAAATGTTCTTTAAGGAGTAACAATATCAAAAATGGAGTGGAAGAGGGAGAACCCGAAGGAAGAAAATTGGGTTCGAGATTTCCCCTTACCTTGTAAATGAATGCTTCGTTCTATTTAATGTCATGTATAATGACATTATATTCATTAATTAGAAATTAAAAAAAATATAAATTAATAGGGTTAATTGTGTTTTCATTATGTCATTTTATGTTCCTTTGGATGACTTAATGTGTTTAAAAACATTTTTTGGGGATGTTCGTTTTTATGGTTTTTCTTGGGTGGTTCACTTGTATTCATAAATTGAAGTTCAGGTAGAACAATGGTAGACATCCAAAAATGATATTGAATGTCATTAATGATATTACAGGAGGTTTAATGATCTTTTAGTGATTTATATTAGATCCATGTGGATGAATAATTAGATATGAATTAAATGAAGATTGTTTGGGATAATTTGGGTGGTTTTTCGATCACAATGAAGATGTTTTAGTTTATAACTTAGTAATATGTTCGTAAGTATTTTCCATAACGATAAATAGGACATAATACATATAAAATATTCTGGTTCATCCATAAATTGGATTCAAGACCAGATCTGAAGGTCGAAATGGAAGAAGAAAACATGTCGTTCTTGAAGGTGGTAAATTAACACCTCACGAAGAATGTTCTCTTTAATAAAATAAAAGGAAGAGGGAAAGGGGGTTGGATGATATAATATTTTATTATAATAATAAAATTACAGTATATGTATAATAATGGAGTTACAATACCATTTGTATGAATATAGGTGGGGAGAGATCAAGAAATGAACATGAACGTGAAAGGAAATTAAAGGAGAAGAGGGAGGGAAATTACCTATTTAATCCCCCTCTTGGGAACCTTCTTAAGGGCCTATGCCTGGTCTTTTGATGAGTCCAGAAGCTCTTGGACATGGGGGAGGGGATAGGGAAGGTTTTTGGGTAGAGTTTAGAGATTAATTAGATCTTGAGAGGTGTGAGGAAATGAGTGTGCGAAGGGTGGCTTTTAAAGTGGAGGGGAGAGAATTTTCTTTAATATAAAACTCATTTGTTTATTAATTTACCCTAAGAAAAGAAATAATGAGTATTGAATGACAAAGAATAGTAAATAAGGCATGTGAGTTCTAGATTTTTGTTCTTACATCACTTGTGATGTCAGGAATAGTGGGTTTTACATAAAATATATTTATATGGTAAATTAATGTATTTTACTATTCACAAAAATTCAAGTATTTTAGAAAAATCCCAAAAAATTACCCCCACCATTTTTCAATGTGTAGAATCCAAAAATATAGTCCATTTTCCCAAAATAATTTTTTAAATATGATTAATTTAATATTTAAATAAAATCACTATTTATTACTAAGAAACAGTTTTAAAACATTCATTTACTAATTCTAAAATATTGGTACACCATACTTTCACTTGAATATTATTATTACAAAATCATAGGTAACGTCACTCTTCATTTGTGTATATCACTACTCATAAGTCTAGTTTACGATTCATAATTTAGGTTTCTATTCACCAAATATTATTTTTCTTTTATTAGACTCCACAAAAAATCTTGAACATAACTGTGTATGTCAGATTTTCAAACATCCAAACACAGAAGTGACAAACATATGTTTAAATATCTCTTATCACTTAGTAGTTCATTATTTTGTGTTTTCATGTTATTTTATGACATAAATAGTAGAAGGAAATTTCCATTGAAAAACATTGGTTCATTACATTCTTCGCCCGTTAAGCTATTTCACCCCCGAAATTTCACTTTACACAAATAGGTGAGGGTACTTCTCTTTCATTGCCTCTTCTGGTTCCCAAGTGGCTTCCTCAAACTTATGGTTCCTCCACAACACTTTGAAAAGATGGGTTTTCTTGTTGCGTAGAACCTTATCTCTCCAATCTAGAATCTTTACTGGCTGCTCCTCATAGGAGAGATCATCTTCCAGCTACACCACCTCTGAGTTTATTACATGTGAGGGGTCTGGTATGTACTTCCTCAGTAGTGATACTTGAAACACATCATGAACATGATCCATATTTTGTGGAAGTGCATGAAGATAGGCCATGGCTCCTATGCAGTCAAGAATTTCAATGGGGCCAATATACCATGGGCATAGCTTCCCTTTCTTCCCAAATTGCATGACTCTCTTCCATGGGGAAATTTGAAGGAAGACTTTATCTCCAACGTTGGACCCCAGTCCCTTCGACAGTTGTTAGCATAGCTCTTTTCTAGACATTGTGCTGATTTTATGTGTTTCTAGATGACTTGAACCTTCTCTCTCATCTCTTGAATATGATCGGGTCCATGTAGCTTCCTTTCTCCAACTTCATCCCAACACGTTGGAGTTCCGCATCGCTTTCAATAAATAGCTTCATATGAAGCCATATGAATACTCGATTGGAAGATATTGTTGTATGAGAACTCAACCAATGGATGATGCTGATCCCATCCACCTTTGAATTCTAGAGATCATGCTCTTAGCATATCTTCACGTGTCTGAATAGTCCTTTCAGAATGGCCATCAGTTTGGGCATGATAGGCCGTGATGAAATTTAATTCAGTACTCAAAGCATGTTGAAGGCTCCTCCAGAACATAGATGTGAATCTTGGATCATTGTCATCGAAAATTGAGAGTGGAACACCGTGAAATCTCACCAAATCCTTCACATATATCTTTTCATGTTTTTCAAAAAACAGGTCTTCCCGAATAGCGGTAAAATGGGAAGTCTTAGTGGGTCGGTCAACCACAACCCATATCGCATTATTTACCATTGATGGCTTCAGGAGACCCATGAAAAATTCCATAGTCACATTTCCCCATTTCCACATGGGTATAGACAATGGCTGCATCAAACCCTTGGACTTTTGTCACTTAGCTTTAACTTTCTGACAAACCAAACACCTTGATATGTATTCTGCAATATCCTTTTTCATGTTATCCCACCAGATGTGTTCTCGGAGATCATGCTACATCTTGGTACTCCCAGTATGGATAGAGAAACTTGAGCTGTGTGCATTATCCAATAACTCCTTCTTTATCCCGGTTGATGAACGTACACAAAGCCATGTTCCAAACCGAATCACACCATCATCATTGATATGAAACTATTGCAACTTCCCTTCCTTTACTGCATTCACCTTCTTTTGTATCTCCACACCATCCCTTTGTGCTTCCTTAATCTTATCCTGGATGTATGGTTGCACAATCATTAAGGCAAGGTATGAGGTATCCCCTACCCTTATGATTTCCAAATCCATCCTTTTCATATCTAAGAATATATGGTCTTTCTCAATCTGTAGCTTGGATAGAGTAGCAGGTTCTATTCTTCTTAGAGCATCAACTACCTTGTTCACCTTTCCAGGATGATAGTGAATTGAACCATCATAACCATTGATTATCTATAACCATCTCCTTTGACGTGTTGACCTCCTTTTGTGTGAATATTTACTTTAGGCTCTTGCGGTCGGTGTATATGTCACACTTCTCACCATAAAGGTAGTGCCGCCAGATTTTCAACGAAAAAATCACAGCTTCCAGCTCTAGATCTTGTGTCGGGTAGTTCTGCTCATGGATCTTCAACTGCTGTGAGGCATAGCCTCTCAATTGTCATTTTTCATGAGTACACAACCCAATCCTTTCTTTGAAGCTTCACTGTATATCCCATAAATTTATCCCCTTTTCGGTAGTGTGAGTACAAGTGCGGTTATCAGCCTTCTATTTAGCTACCTGACGATTCCCTCAAATGCTTCCGTCTAGACATACTTTACCCCTTTCCTTGTTAACTTAGTTATCGGGATAGACAATCGTGAGAAGTTTCTCACAAAACGTCGGTAGTACCCAACTAATCTAAGAAAACTACGGATTTCTGTGACACTAGAAGGCCTGGGGCATTCCAGTATCGCCTTTATCTTTGAAGGATCCACAGAAATTCCCTCACTTGTGATCACATGTCCCAAGAATGTTACTTGCTTCATCTAAAAGTCACAACTTCTTAACTTACCATACAACTTCTTCTTTCTTAATGTCGCCAACACAATTCTTAGATGTTATTCATGTTCCACCTTTCTCTTGAAGTAGATGAGAATTACATCGATAAAAACTACCAAAATTAAGTAGAGGTAATGTCTATATACTCTATTCATCAAATACATGATGATTTTAGGGGCATTATTAAATCCGAAGGGAATCACCAGAAACTCATAGTGCTCATAACTTGTACGAAAGGCAGTCTTCTAAATATTTTTTTTTCACCTTTACCTGATGATATCCAGAACAAAGATCTAATTTTTAGAATTATTGAGATCCTCTTAACTAATAGAACTTGTCATCAATCCTTGGGAGAGGATTCTTGTTCTTTATGGAGATCTTGTTTAGTTCCCGATCATCGATACACAACCGCATTTTTCCATCCTTATTCTTCACAAAGAGCACTGGTGCACCCAAAGGTGATGCACTAGGGCGTATTAACCCTTTGCCTAGATGCTCTTGCAGCTACTTCTTTAACTCCTCCATTTCGATAGAATACATCCTATTGGGACACTTCGAGATAGGAGTAACTCCAGGTATGAGTTCCATTGAGAACTCTACCTCACGATCCAGGGGAATTCTGAGTAACTCTTCGGGAAATACATCACTGTATTCCCTCACAATGGGCATTTCTTAAAGTTTGGAACATTCCTTTGACTCGACCATTTGGGTGAGGTATTCTTCTTCATAGGGAATAAACACCCACACCATTGAAGTATTTTTCAAAGGAGATTCATGATCTTCCTTGAATTTGTAGAAGAGCAAGGGATGGTTCGGAATATGAAAAGATATTTCCATTTCCCGATAGTTGATATGTGCTCTATATAACGAGATCCAATCGATTCCCATTATAGCATCAAATTCCATCAATGGAAGTATTACGAGATTTTGCAGAATAATATTCACACATATGCCAACAGTAGAAGAGTCAAACACATGGGATGCAATGATTTCACCACTCAGTGTTTTTACAGATATCTCTACTTCAAGGATTCAAGGATTCGATTCTATAGTTCTAGAAAACTTGCAAGATATAAAGGAATGCGTAGAACCAGAATAAAATAAGACTTTTTGCATTCTAGAGTGAATAGGAAGTGTACCTTGTACGACTTCATTATCATGATCCTCCTCTACAGTAGTGATTTCATAAGCCTTCCCTTGTTCCTTTGGCTTTGGTGGCTGCTGGCGCTGATTACCCTTGAGATCTCAAGGTTTATTTCATTGTTTTTCATAGTGACCCAACACCCTACTATTGTAACATTGAACCATGAGTGGTTCTATCCTTTCATCAGCTACATTCTTCTTCCCTTTCATGTCTTTTTGACACACTTGAGCATGGTGTCCTTCTTTCCCTCACTTGAATCATTTTCCCGTACCTTTGAGGCAGTTCCCATGGTGCAACTTACCACATTTTTGGAATGTGGGTAGTTGATTTTTATTCCCACCTTTGTCATTAGATCCACCAGCTTGAAACTCCATCTTTCTTTTCTTCTCACTATAGCCATGGGACCATTCTCCAAACTCTATCTCAACTTTGAGTGAACACCGAATAACTACTTCATAACTCCCAATGTCTCGAATATCAAGATCCTTTAAAAGTTGTGGTTTTAATACACTAAATAATATATCAATATTGTTATCATTTTTGATAAAAACACCTGAATCGTACCTTGAAAGCCTCGGGAGATTCGCTTCATAGGTTGTGACAGATTATCCTTCTTTTTTCTTGATCTCTATAAATTCTCTCTCCATATTCATCTGAAGAGTTCGTGGGAAGTACTTATTAAGAAACATTATCTTAAAGTCTTCCCATTCCATCTCTTCAATTTCCTCCCTTGGCCTAGTGTTCTTAATAAAATCCAACCATTGATCGGATTCTCCATCTAGATGATAAATGACTAGGTTCACCTTCTCTATCTCAGAACAGTGAAGAACATAAAATATATTCTCCATGGGGTTGACCCACTGTTCCGCAACTAGTGGATCCGAAGATCCAATAAAAGTCGGTGGTCGTTGCCTCATAAAACATTTGATTGCCAATTGCTCCCTCTTTCGTGAAGGAGGACGTTCCCCATTATTATGGTTATTGTTCATAATGTGAGATAATTGGTTAAACATCACCATGATGTTTTGAAATCCACCTCCCAAATAATTGGGGATGTCGTTCGGGAAATTGTTGCAATGGCCCTCGCAAGAGTTGTTGGCCATATTTCACCTTGTTCCCACCATTTTCTAAAATAGAAAAGGTTAGAACAAAACATAAGTAAACAAGTCATGAATACATAAATTTTTCATTTGAACAATTTATACTAAAATAATAACATATGGGATCCCTATGTAAATATTATTGTGTGCATATTTATACTTAATCTCATACTAGAGGTTTTCGCTAGGGTTCACTAATCCTAATTCCCAAATTAACTAAAACTTGCCTCTGATACCAACTATATAGAAGAATCCTTTTATTACATTACTATTATATCATTTTAATGATAAAAAACATAATAGTATTACACATAGAGGATCAAAAGTTTTAGTGTCTTGGGAAAACTAGGACAGTACATAAAAAATAAAACATCAAGAATAAACATTTATTTAATTTCTTCGTCTCTAGCTTCCTATTGGAACTTTTCCTATCTTTAGTAAATGTAGCCACCTGAGGATATACATAAAAAGGGGTGATCTAGAAGCCCAGTAAGAGTATAGATAAGAACAATATAGCATGGGGTGAGCATACTCCTAATATAGGAAAAGGATCATGAACATGAGAGGAGCATAAATAAAAGACTTGAAATGTGGAAATGCATAAAAATGAAACATCATGTCTTAGTGGTTAACTACCACATGTACTTTTGAACCAAGATAGCATCTTTTTCACAAAACAATTCGTATTTACTCATGAGATTCACCACTTTACCGAATGAATTGGAGAACTTTATAATTCCAGGTGCACCCGTCACATTGAAACATTCATATTGCGCTATATAATTCTTGGCGCACCCGTTACATCATAACATTGACATCATCATGATTTCCCCATAGAAAACATAAAAAAATGAACATAAAAAACCCATGTAATTGAATGGGTTTCGTCTCATAATAACACATTCATAATTTTTGGGTTCCCAAAAGAAAGAGGGAATAACGTACATGTTACAAGAACTATCCACTTTGAGTGTGAAGTAAAAGTGGTGTTATTAAAAGAGGAGTTATTTTGGAAAATATTTGGTTTGACATAATAACCAGTGAAAAATGAGAATATCCTAGAATAGTAATGAAAATGATGAAAAAAATTATATTTAAGTTGTAACCATATCAAAAATGGAGTGGAAGAGGGATAACCCGACGGAAGAAAATTGGGTTCGAGATTTCCCCTTACCTTGTATCTGAATGCTTCCTTCTCTTTAATGTCAAATATAATAAAATTATATTATTTAATTAGAAATTCCAGAACCTTTAATACAATAATAGGGTTTATTCTGGTTTAATTATGTCATTTTATGTACCATTGGATGACTTATAGAGTTTAAAAACATTGTTCAGGGATGTTAGTTTTTATGGTTTTTCATAGGTGGTTCACTTGTATTCATAAATTGAAGTTCGGGTAGAACATGGGTAAAAATCAAAAAATGATATTATATTTCATTAATGTTATTATATGAGTCTGAATGATCTTTTAATGAATTATATTATATCCATGTGGATGAATCATTTGATTAGAATTAAATGAAGATTGTTTGGGTTAATTTTGGCAGGTTTTCAATCACAATGAAGTTGTTTTAACTTAACATTTATTAATATGTTCATAAGTCAGTTCAAAAACGTTAAATAGGAAATAATACATATAAAAATCTCGGGTTCATCCATAAAAATGCTTTCATGACCCGATCGGCAGGTAGAAATGGAAGAAGAAAGCATGTCGTTCTTGAATATGATCAATTAACACCTCACGAACAACGTTCTCTTTAATAAAATAAATGCAAGGGGGAAAGGGGGTTGAAAGATATAATATCCCATTAGAATCATAAAATTATAGTATATGAATAATAATGAAGTTACAATACCATTTGGATGAATATTGGTGGGGAGATATCAAGAAATGAACATGAACATGAAAGGAAATTAAAGGAGAAGAGGGAGAGAAATTACCTCTTGAATCCTTCTCTTGAGAACCTCCTTAAGGTCCTAAGCATGGCCTTTTGAGGAGACCATATTTTGGACGTTGGGAGGGGCTAGAGAAGGTGTTTTGGCAGTGTTTAGAGATGTCTTGGAGATTGAGAGGTGTAAGAAAATGAGGGTGTGAAAGGTGGATTTTAAAGTGGAGGGGAGAGGGGTTTGCTTTATATAAAATTCAATAGTTTATTAATTTCCCCTAAGACAAGGAATAGTGATTCAATAATGACCAATAATAGTAAATCAGGCATGTGAGTTAGATATTTGGGTGCCTAAATAACTTGTGATGTTAGGAATAGTGGGTTTTAATTAAAATTTATTTATAAGGTAAATTAATGTATTTTTGTATTGACAATGAATTCAAGTATTTTAGAAAAATCAGAAAAATTTTCCCCAAACATTTTTCTACGTGTAGAATTCAAAAAAGAAGTCCATTTTCCAAAAATAATTTTGGAAATATGATTAATTTAATATTTAATTAAAATCATTGTTTATTACTAAAAAAGAGTTTTAAAAATTCATTTACTTATTCTAAAATATTTGTACATCATACATTCACTTGAATATTATTTTTATACAATCGTAGTTAAGGTTACTATTCATTACGGTATATCACTATTCATAAGGTTAGGTTGCTATTCATAAGGGTAGGTAACTGTTCACAAAAAATTCTTTTTCTTTTATTAGACTCCAAAAAACATCTTGAACACAACCATGTAAGTCAGAGTTTCAAAATTCCAAACATAGAAGTGAAAAACATATGTTTAAAGGTCACTTATCACGTAATAGTTTATTAGGTTGTGTTTTCATGTTATTTTATGAAATAAATATAAGAATGAAATTTCCATTGAAAAACATTGGGTCTTTAAATCCCATTTGGCGATACATCCGGGAGTGGCGAAGGTATTTCGAAACCTATGACGTCAGTACAGGTGGCCAAAAAATGAAGAATGTGGTGGAAGAGTACGTATCACGATGCCTCTCTTATCAGCAAGTGAAGGCTGAGAATCAGGTAACAGTAGGCTAAGCTTAGCCACTTGAAGGGACAAAATGAAGGTGGGGTGGTATATCCATGGACTTTGTGACATGGCTACCATGTATGTCCAGAGGCTCTGATTCTATCTGTGTGATCATATATGGACTCTCTATGACAGCCCACTTGCTACCCATCTGAGAGTAGGGATCATTAGAGAGATTCAGACGTCTCTATGTAATGAATATTGTACATCTTAATGGGTTTCCGTCAATGATTGTATCAAATCATTACCCTCATTTTAAATCCTTCTAGGTGAAGGGATTACCAGATGAGTTCATGACACAACTACGCATGAGAACAACTTTTGATCCTCAGAAAGATAGTCAGATGCAGCGGACCATACAGACACTCGAGGACATGCTTAATGCTTGTGTGATTAATTTTGGCCACAGTTGGGAGAACCACCTTCCACTGGTGGAGTTCTCATACAACAACATTAATCACCCCACCATCAGCATGGCTCTGTTTGAGGCCCTAAATGGGTGACCTTGTAGGTCACCACTATGGTGGACATACCTAGGGGAGCCAGCAGTTATGGGTCTAGAGTTGGTACAGGCTACCACGAAAAAGTTGGATGTCATTCAGGTGATGATGAAGACTAAACAAAGCTGGAAGTTTTCTGGTGCTGACAGGAGACCGAGACCCATGGTTTTTGATCAAGGAGACCATGTCTTCTTATAGGACTCACCCCGATGAGGATTACAGAGGTACGACCGGGGTGAGAATCTATCTATGAGGTTCATTAGACCTTTCTAAATAATCAACAGAGTAGGATAGGTGGCGTACCATCTAGATCTTCCACCACAAATGAACTGGGTGCATAATAGTTTCAATGTGTCACAGCTGAGGAGATACGTGCATGATACATCCCAAGTTATCAACTGGGGCGATTAAGTCATCGACGATAGGTCGACCATTGCGGAGTTCCCGCTGGAGATAGCGGATCGACAGGATTGGGTCCTATGTGGGTGGTCAATTCCTATGGTGCAAGTGTTTTGGTAACATTGGAACCTCTAAGAGAGAACATGGGAGTGGGATGCACATACATGAGCTTGGTACCCTATTTGTTCCCTAAGTACTTTTTTGCTACTTTTAGGGATAAAAATCCCTATGGTGGGTAGAATGTAAATACCCGAAAATTCCATATAATTTTTTTATAATTTATTTTGGATTGTTATGCGTCTGAAAAAATTGACTGGTGTTGATTCAACGTCCTTGTGTGACCATAATAGAATTATGAATTTTTTAAATGTACGTTCAATAAACGTGCAGGAAACGATTTAAATATTTTGAACCATTGCTTGGAATTCAAATATGAGGACACCATTGAATCATCATCCTTGAGATTCACATAAGGGAGGCTTATATTTGACCGCAATAGGTTGGGTGAAAAATTTATTTTTATAGACTCGAAAAAATAATAAAATAAAATAAAATTTTTGTTTTATTTTTCTACCAAAGGTTAAGCTGTGGTGGTGGGCTACTGGGTTTTCAATCCATTTAAGGGTTTGAAAATTCTGTTTTGTATCCACATCGTTGAGATTCAAAGGATCATTACTTAATGAACCTCATAAATCATTAGTGGAGTTGATCACCATTCCCCTATATTTAAATGAACCTCATGCTTGGGTTTTTGACATAGAAGGGATGAACCTCAGACGATGTGTCATGGCGTCTTCCACCAACAAAGAACAGATGTGTGGACAACAACATAGGAAGAATCGATCTGGGATCAATGAACGCCAACGTCTTCATTAAGCATGGATCCTTCTTCCACAACCCTGACATTAACTTTGATTCAGAGGTAGGGGTTGTTCATGTTTAAATTCATGATTTTTTTCCTTATTCTTCAACAGAATTGTGAATTAAATATTTATCATCGCATTTCAATGTTGAATTAATTTCTACTCACATATCATGATGCTAACGAGTTGGGCACAAGACAAATTAACATGGTTTAGACCCTCTGTCGCTTCAGTTTTGTCACGTTCTTCATGGGTAAAGTACAAACATGACATAAACAAAAATCTGGAAGCCATGCAGTGAATATATAAACTCAGGAGGCCTGTAGGTTCATTCAGATGGGAAAATAGACCCCCGGACCTCACCCTATGGCTCATAAAAGGTCCATCGGTAGGTGACGGCGTCGACCGACCATGTAGGCAGTAGGACGTGTGCCGTCGAGCGCCTTGAAGAAAGAAGACACAACATCAAGCCACTTTTAAGGAGACCCGCACCCTACGAGTCATGCTGATAGGGGTGGCGCGATGTGGAACTACCGATTAAATCACCTGAATATCTTATTCGTTTGGGAATGTGGTCCACTGCCAGGTTGGATAACATCGTCGGCTCGTGGGTCGGGTTTTGCCCAATCTAGCCCGCCATGGCCTAGACCACTCATGCTAGCCCAGCCTGGATGGGTCAGACCTGGGTCGACCCAAATTTGGTTAGATCAGCCCTGGTTGGGGAGGGTCGGGTCAATCTGACTAGGTCGGACTGGACCTGAAACCTTTTCACCCAATATAAGATTAAAATGTCGTATCTAACAAACCAGGAATCTATTTGAAGAACCATTTGTGGAGCTAGAATTATTGAAACGAGACAGATATTTTGAGATATTCCTCCCAAGTTTTGGAGAATGTTGGAGTTTGGAATGGTTGGATCGAACCCAAATCCAACAGGGCCCTTGACACTAAAATGCATATAATTCATTGAACGATCGTCTGAATGACATGTCGTCTATCGCATTAGGAACCATACGACATAGAGGTCCTTTGTTTTACTATTTTGTGGAAATTATTAGTATTTGATGCATGAATGATATCATGAGGTGTAGATTATGCAGAAAATAACTGGAATGAGTGAGGGGAAGCATGGGGTGGCTGTCAGCAATACAGTGACCCTCTATGGATCAGCATTATAGATACCCTGTGTGGATTCTCATTATAGAGACCATGTGTAGATCATAATTATATTGATCATGTGTGGATAATTATTATATAGACCATGTGTGGATCAAAATTATAGAGACTCAATGTTGATGAGCATTATAGTGACCGTTTGTGGATCAGTATTATAGAGACCATGTGTGGATAAGCATTATAGAGATGGTATGGGGTAAACGTTATAGTGACCCCATCTGGATCAACATTATAGAAACCCAGTGTGGATCTTTATTATGGATACCCCATGTGTATCAGTATTAGAATGACCTTGTGTGGATCATCATTCCAGTGACCCTGTGTGGATCAACAATGCGTAACCTGACGAGGACCAGCGTTAGAGCGGCCCATCTTGGATCAACAACATACGACCCTGTGTGGATTGACAATGGAACAAATCCCTTGTGGTTTAGTTGTGGAAACATACAAATGGAATAAAATGATGTCAGTTAATAGTAATCATCTTTATTCCTAGTCTCAGATTTTTACACCTAGTTAGAGCTGAGTCTTTTTTCTTTGTTCTTTGTGATTGAGATCATGCATTGTTGTTTTACTTTGTCAATTTATAAGAGACCTTGGGGGGTCTCAAGGTTCGTACTAGATATTGTTACACTCACCACTGCATGGGATTTTCCCACACCTTGTTTTTTCTTGTGCAGAGGAAAATCTGTTTTGCTGCGACTTTAGGGAGAAAGGACTAGGTGGTACACATTGGTGACAGGTTCTTGTGGAGAGCATCATAGACAAGTTGAACCTACCCTTTAGGTAGGATCCTTGGTGGTTGATCTCATATGATGTTTTCTATTTTAATTGTATCATTAAGTAGGGCTTCTATTCTGACACCTTTATCTTCAGTACACACTTTTACTAATCTAATTTTACTATGTGGTTTCCATCTTGTTGTGTTATTGGTTTGTTTGTTTTTAGGTTCAATGGCAATGCCTTCCCATTTTAGTTAAATGATTTTCTGGTGCTAGTCGACAACCATTTTTCTATGGAAGGAGTTTGGGGTAGTCAAGAAAAACACCCAGGTGGACGGGTTGTGACATTTCATGTCATACATTTTTCATATTCCCTTAATCATTATCAATTATGGGGAAATTATAAATGGATTTTCTTAAGATAAAAGTAACATTCAAACATCTAAACCAAATTATCATAATTTTCATGTGTATAGACCCAACATTTTAAAAACTCATATTTTGTAAGCACATTATATTATTTTTCAAGAATAGTTAGATACTCAAATTTTAGCCTTTTTATTTTGACTCCTTAACTTCCATGAATGTTAGTGAAAACACCAATATTTGAGAAATAAAGAGGAAAATTAAATGATTCATAGAATCACCATTTATAATGAGTGTCATCTCTATGTATTTTTTTTCGTCTTCATCTTGGATTTAAAATTGGATATATTTTTTCCTTCCTTCAATCCTTCTCAAATTTTTTAATATGATTGTTTTGGTCTATGGAATATTTAGATAAAGATGATTATTTATATTCCCCTTTAGTATTTTTTTTAGATTATTTTATTTAAACCACTTTCCTCAATTACTATTATTATTGCTAGATATTTAAACAACTATTAGTAACCAACCCTTCTTTATAACATGTCATGAATAATTTTGGAAGTTTTAAACATCAATTTATTTATAACTTTTTATAAAATTTTCTCACTTAATCATAAATTTTTTTCTTCTTGTTTTATTCATATAATTTTTGTGCTTCCCCTAACATTATATCCATTTAAACATGTTCTAGCTAGATAACTAAGAATTCATTATTTTTGAACTCAACATGATTTTTTTTTTCTTAACATACCCATCTTTATGCATACGCTGAGTTGACCATTTTAGTTCCCCATAATTGTTAGGAATATTGGATCCTTTTTTCATCATATATCTCCCTTCATTCATATTTATTTCATAGTAGAGACATGTTATACTAACATCAATATTATCTATACCTGTAAACTTCAGAACACCAACAATGAACTTTGTATCATTATTTTTCATACTGATAATGACATTTTCCCAAATTTTGTAGTGGTTGTTTCTTTGGGAAGCATGAATGGATTTCTTCAAGTGGATAATTTCATAAAAAATTTATGACCTTTCTTGATAAATGATATATTCTCAAAAAAAAATTAAACCATTTTTTCACCATCTTTAGAAGAATCATAATTTGCATCAACATCATTGGTGATGTATTGTCCCTTCATCCTTATATCTCTTTCTCTTATAAGAAGAATTGATTCAGTTTGTAAAAATTACACTTATTTAACATCTAGAATAATTTCATAACATCTAACATATTTTCAAATTTTTCAATATTCAACTAGTCTGACTTATTTTCTTCTTCAAAGATAGATTCTTTGATGCTGATGTTCTCATTGCCAACTGATATTTCTTTTATATATTTTCAGTTTTCTTTCCTCCTCACCAATATTCATATTAAAAGAAATAAAAAAATTGATATTTTTCACCTCTTTCATCACCTCATTAACATTCTCAAAATATATATTTTTAATCATTATAAAAAATTATGCATTCATTACTGATTTGAGTATTATAATAAATTAGTATTTCCATGATTTTTACAATTTCACTCCATTTATGTAATTTCTTCATCAACATAATCACTATTTAAATAATTATTATCCTTTTCAAAATGAGACATAATGTTTATTTTATGATATAATTCACCATGAGGTGTGGAATCGTTTTTATATCATATTCTACCAAAAAAAATTTTATTCGTATCATTAGTTAACCATTCTTTATTTTTCTAATAAATTTTATTTTAAGGATTTATATTTACATTGTAATTTCCTGATGCTAGAATCCCAGAGTCAGTGCATTGTTACATAACATTGTAATGATACAAGGAATCATGTCTGGAATGACTGATCAGTTTAGTTGCCTTGGAAATACTAGATTAATTCATAAGTTTTACATTACATAATGATATAAAAACATCAAAAATAGTTTGTCCCCTTTTTAACACACTTATATTCTTAGCCTATCCCTACAGGTCAACCATAAAATACTTCTTCACATCCTAGGAAAAATAAAAAATAGAAAGGGGTGAGATAATATTCATAGTAAGGATAATAATATAGTAGGAACTATCATAAATAAGAATAAACATTTATGTAAATGTATAAGACTAAAACAAAAGTATTTAAGACAAAAACATCAGTATAATATAGAAAATATACAATCAAAAAATCCCATTTACCTATTCATATGGATATTCCACTAGTCGAATAATCACATGAAATGTCAACAACCACATTCATAATGATGGAATGCACAATGCCACACTTCATAACCACATAGTTAAGGCCTTGTGAAAAGAATACAAATAATATTTTTCCAAGGCCATGTGCCAAGACACAAGTTTGTCTCATGAAACCTACTGATGCATTGAGGAGTAATAGCGGGCTCCCCCCATCAATTACTATGTTCAATTCATTCATCATATGAATAATATTAAACATAATTTAAACATTCGTATTAAAACATACATAAAAAATGTCCCTACATTATCTCTAAACCATGACTGATGTAAAAATAAATCAACCATAGTCAATAACATCAAAAATCCTGCAATACAATATAGAATATTTTCATCATAATAAATAAACTTCAAATAAGCTTAAAATCCATCAATGGATATTGACAATGATGAAATGATAACATTTTTAGAGAAATATTTCTAATATTTTGAAATCATTTAAATTTAATATAATTATAAAGAAAATTATTTTGAAAATATTATTAAAAGAATGAATGGGAAGCTTAGACAATGTTATAATGGTGGAAAATAGCCACACCCACCATATAAGTTAAAAAGAGACATTCTTACCTTAATTTTGTCAAATAAGTCTAAAAGTACCTTGTTTAGAAAATGACAAAAAGAATAATTTCAAAACATATATGGTCAAATTAGTTTTAAATGACATTAACTCACAGTCTTGTAAATAGTAATAATGTTTTGAATTACATTTTTATGAAAACAAGGATGCGGATGATAAAGAGGTCCCAATAGATACTTACGTATTAACAACCTCAAATAAGTAAAGAGATTGTAGAATTAACCATTACATTGATATTTTCCATTGTCAATGTTATGTTAACCAACTTTATAATAGTTAAAACACTGTTATTAAATTATACTAGAATCATATACATAAATATTATATCATATATGATCTTATAATACTGTTTTGTTAACAATATTTTAGTAGTATCATCATTTCAGGTGTTTACTGATTTGTTTTCCTTTATATTAATTGTTTAGTAAGCCATGTGTGTAAAGGATAGGATTTATTTTATTCATAAAAAATAATTATATTATATTTATAGACATTATTTTTAAACATAAAATGAAAATTATTCTTGAATGATTACGATGGGGAATGAATCTCAACGCGTTCGTGGAGACGTTAATCCATACATACACACGAGCGACAATATAATTGTATTCATGGTAAAATCATATGTAATTGGATGGTATATCATATATACATAATAATTAACATGTAATATTTATTATTTAAATTAGTTACAATCATTTTTATACCCATCCAAATAATGAAGTGTTTGAATAACAAACTGCACCACGACGTGGAGACGGAAAGTCGTACGTACACACATATGGTGACATTGTAATTTATTGGATAGATAGAATAAGGAATATGGTTGTACCATATTTATAATAACATCACATGTGTATAATTTATTTTATTTATTAGTTTGTTATGGAAAAAATAAAGAAAAAGGAAGTGGAAGAAGAAAAGAACTTGTAAGAGGGTGGTGAAATTATTACCTCTTCTTCGGGTGTTTCTTTTTCAGTTAATCTAAAGGGCTCCATAGGATGTCTTTGTGATCAATTTAAGGCCTCTATGTGGATTTTAGGATAGTTTAGAGGATATTTGTGTAGGGTTTGGTTAAGAAAAATGTATTTGGAGATGTAAATTTACGAGAAGGGGAAGTACCCTTTTATAAGAGAGGTGAGGTTAAATTTAGGAAAAAATTGTAATATTATTTTATAATAAAATAATTTTAGGTTAATAAGGGATCCAATATGATTTTTTTAAAGGATAAGGTGGGGATGGGTCGAAACCCTCTGAACCAAAAGGTTTTAGATAGGTTTTGGTCACCATATTTACCTTATCTTTTAGATTTAACTCTAAGTTAAATTGTTAATCTTTTAACATGTATTCGTTTATTTCTATAATTATTGGTTAATAAACGTACTATAAAATTAAAATATAACCTCAAGTAGATAAATAATTATATGCCTATAATTATATATGTTCTTTGGTAGAACCAATGATTTTTAAGACTATTATATAATTTAATAATATAATATTTGTTTTAAAACTCATTTAGGTCAATTTTGACACTATTTTGTATTTGGTTTTTGTGAAAGTCATCACAACTTTATTACTAAAAAAATATACATTGAATCAATTATAATTCACCATGAAAATTTGAGGGTGTCATAAAAACATTGAAATTATATTTATTTTAATATTTATAATACCATTGATTTGATTCTTTCATTAATATGGTAATTACTACATCCTAATTGTGTCATAAATAAATTTAATTATATATTGTCTAAATTTTTTAAATTAAAAACCATTTTTTAGGAAATATTTTTATATTTATAATTAATATTTATAGTCTAAAATATAACTTATTTAACACCTTGTAAAAATTGTTTTACTAAAAGATATATGTTTATGTCATCTTTGTCTTTACTTTAGATTAATTAACATATAATGTCATTATCACACTCAAGTTGCTCCAAGTGGTCCCAATATCTACCCAAGGATTCCCATGGTCAGACATATATCAAAAAATAGTATTAGGATACATGTTAAGGTAATATAATTTTATTATAATAATATTTGATTACCATAATTTACCATAATTATCCTTTAACCATGGTAAATAAAATATTTACTGAAGTAAATATTCATATTGTCTAAAAAGAAAAGTTACATATTTAAATAGTTTGGACCTCCTGATTCCAAATATGGAATCCATTTTACCAATGTAAAAACACAGAATTTGCAGAAACTAATTTAAAATTAATTCTCTTTGTCAATATAAAAAGCATGTTTTTAAGGAATAATAACTTTCAAAAGTTTTACCCTTATTTACCTCTAGTTTAAATGTGAAATTACATCCATTGACCTAAATTATATTATATGATAAAAAGATAATGTAATGATACTTTAAAACCAATAAATTTTATAATTCAACTCTATAAATTATTTTGATTAAAAAATTTGTTTTTAATTAAAAGTTTGTATTTTTCACTATTCATCAAAATATTAAAGTTATGGGGAAAAAACCAAAATTTTATCCAAAATAAATTTTTATATCCTGATTCAAAAGAAGATGTTTATATTGTATAATTGAATATAAAAAGTGTCAAATATTGTATTTAAAAAGGGTTTTCCATTAAAACGCAGCGCAATTGCATTCTTTTAAAAAAACTTCTTTTATATGAATAATTGAATTTTTTCTTATATTATATATAAAAAACATAATATGGAGGTTAAAATTATATGGAGTATATAATATTAAAAATTTAGTTAATACTATTCATAACCGTTTTTTGGAGAGCAAGTTCGGTAGGTCGTGGTGCTCTCGAACTCGGTGTTATATGTAGCACAAGTTATTGAATTTCTTAAAAGAGATAATATATTATGAAATATTGCGGTGTTAAAAAAAATTTTAGACTCGTATTCCATAACATTGATCCGTGGAATATTATGGAAATAATTTCACTTCCCTTCCCAATTCAAATATTTGAGGGTTTCACATTTTGATTTTTTTATTATTGTATATCATATAAATTAGATATTTTCGTTCATATTTTCATCTTCTTCCACATCTTCTTATTCACATGATTATTTTTTAACATCATTATATTTTTTTCTCTTTTAGTAGTGATTTGTAATCCATTTTTTTTAGCCTCTCTATTGAAATCATGATGTTTTTTAATTTCATATTTCCCAATTACCCTCTAATGTTCATCGAAATATTAATCTTCCTGAACTTATAAAGATGAATCTTTTTCACCAAATACATCTAGAATGTTTCTTATATGATTTCTTTCAATTCAGGAGTCCTCCATATTCTTAAATAAATATCTAATGTTACTCATTATTTTACTATAACTATTAATAATTCAATTATCATCACCCAATTTCATAAAAAAAGTTTCTTATTCTAAAAATTTGTATCTTTTATTCCATAACCTTCTAATTTCCTTCATTTATACTTCTCTATTTATCCTACTTCTTCATAGTTATTGGGAACATCAAAATCAGTGAAAAAAGGTTATTATTAAAAGCCATCAATTAGAAATTTTTCTATTTCCATCAACATCTATACTATTTTTTTCATTACTTGTCATAGATAATGCATTAATAAGAAGAAATAACGCTATTTTGATTGTATAAATTCAAATCCATGTAAAATAAAATAGGTTAACATACTATTCTTCCCAATATGATAGTTCATTCCATCAAATATAGGAACACACCAATTTCTTACTGAAACATGTTAATGTTATAATCCTCTCTAATATAACATCTCAACCTTACCTTTCATTTGAAAAAAATATATGGAAGAGAATGAAATTTAAAAGGTTCGATGAAAATACATACTCCTTTCAATATTGGATAGTCCCACCGACATAGATCATTTAACTATCTAATTTCTAAAATACAATGGAATATGTTGTAAACAACACTATAATACCTATATAAACATTCATTATATATTTTTTATAGCCTCAAACAATACATTTCTTATTAACTACAAACATCATGTTATAAACCGAAGAAATATAACCAAATTTCTTTTAGCAACTTTTATGAATCCATAGATAAAATATTTACAGTCCTTATTCTTTTATGATTCACTTTAGAATGTTCTATAATTTCTCCACAAGTAATCTAAATAAAAATTTAATAGTTTATAATCTCCTATAACATAATAAATTATCTGAGGAGCTTGATGGTTCTGAAACATAATCCAGAAACATTGTCCAAAAAACATCCTCATAAAAATTCAGTCTAATATTCCTATGTTTGGTAACCAATGTCAGATGGGCTCCATTTATTTTTCCTCTATCTGAATCTCATTCTCCTCTTCGTTCTCCAATCGAGTAGAAACCCAATTAGTAGCACACAATTACACTATCTAATGGAACATGATATAATGGGTCTAACTCTGATGGATATTATTATGAGGAAACTTAGTCCAATGGGCTTCCTTCAATTGACTCACTCCAAAGGATCATCCTCGGCTGTAACCTATAAATCCAATATTTATTTTAAATTCAACACATGAAAAAAGTATTAGTGTGTCTACTCTCATTGCAAGTGAACAGTAAAAGTTATCTATATGTACGAAGGTATTATTGTTTTCTTTTCTATGATTTTTTTAATATTATTGGTGGGAAAAATAATTCCACTTCCTCCTCACTGAAATTCAAAAGTCATGAATTTCTTGATTCAGCCTAAAATCGAATTATTATTTGAATTTTCCTAAAATTATTCATTCTAATTATTATGAGTTAAACCATCGTTTGATTGGGGACTCAAATTGAATCTATTTATTCAGTCCCAGTCTGATGAACATTCTTAGGGAAAATTCGTCTAATGAGCATTGTTATGAAATAATCATTCGATGGAAGTTAGCTTTATCATTTTCCAAATCTACAACATTATTAACTAAATAAAAAAAATTCACATTTTATTTTATATTTATTTCCAATAAAAATCATTTAAAATTCAAAATATATCATCACCTCCATTGGAAACAATTTAGAAAATCTCATCAATACAATTTTTCTTTTTGTCAGATAAAAAATCCCTCGAACGGATGATCCTTGATCTAATTAATTACCAGCTTCACCAATAATATTATAGATTGGCCTCTAATTTCATCTTATTAATTACTATCTATCCATGTTCTATGAACTGACACCACTTCTGTTATAATAAAACATGAACCAATTTTAGAACAATATAACCTTACACAATTTTTTGACTGCATTATTTATTGTCATGGGGTTGATATGTCATTGAATCCTTATGATAGATTGTTGTTTCCAAAAAATAAAACTTTTATAAAGATTATCCCTTTGATAAATTTTTACATCTATTAATGAAAGTTATCAATAACATAATACAGATTTGGGTCAGAATCCCCTCTAATAGATCAGTGGAATATTGTTTCAGATGGTCGATAACTCTAGTGGCATCATTATTTCAGATTCCTTATAATGATATATTATTATTAGAACTTCTCATTCTTCCATATCAAGGAAAATTTATATTTTTAATTCATAATTTAATATAATATGTCTTGTTTTATATATCCTTCCATACATATATTTTCTTTATTTATTTCACAATACATGGATCATAATAAAATAACATTAATTATGATATTGATAAATAATTCAACCTTAAATCATCATCAGAATTACATTGGTTGATCTAAAACTTCCCAACTTCTTTTAATCATTGAAAATTTTAGGATACAACAACCTTCTGAATATATAATGGGTTTGATTTATAGGTTGATGTTATGGATTTTATGCATCATTTTAATGGTTTGGGTTTGAATTTTTCTACTTCTATGATTACTGTTCATCCTATTTTCTATGTCAAGGGAATATTCTTAGTCAGTCTTATGTGGTTTTCTAGAAACAAAAACTTCTAAATCTCTCAAAATTAACCATATATCATATATTGACAACAAATACAACCAACAGTAAAATTGAGTCTAATAATCCCCATATAATGAATTTATCATGGGAATTCCCAATTAGTACATGTGTATTCAAACATTTGGTTTAAATTTTTGGAAAATAATATTTGAACTTGGTATATTTTTGCATCATGAAATGATAAACGATTTTCAAATTTATTTAATGAAAATATTGTAATATTGATTTTAAATAAAGTTAATATTGATGAATAATTTATTATATAAATGATATTTGATAAAATTAGAATTAATTTTATATAATATGGATTTATAATGGAAAAATAGTAAAAAAAATTAAATTTAATTTATGGGATTTTGGTGGAATAAAATATCCTATAATGTATAGTTCAAAAATGGTTTTTGAAATTATGGTTAGTGATTTTTTTTTAAATAGTGTAAAATGTGATTTTTGGGTTTCTTTTGGTGTTTTTTGTTGAATAGTGACATGTTCTTGAAAGTTATTTGGTTTTGATTGAGTTTTTGTATCACAGTTATTTAGATTATTCCCACACTAACTTCATAAAACATTTTTTTGGTACATCTATAAGTTGTTCACCATTAGCTGACCCTCTAGTTGATCAACCTAAATACTTCCTCCTTAATATTAAAATGTTTAACCCTCCAACACCATATGTTTCAGAGGATACTTTTGACACTTATGGGTGGATGTAAAAAACTGAAAGCTTTATCTATTCCCTTGATTTTAAGAGTCTCTTGAAGTTAAATTCACATCTTTTACACTAAAAGGTATGAGTTTGAACATTTTGAAGTCGGTCATTAGAAACATGCCTTGGGTATACCTCTCCTAGGAATATTTCATGGCCTTATTCATCTGAATGTAATTCATTGAGGATAAATGGAGAAAGCGATGTTCTTAATTTATCATGTTGATGGATTGGGGATGTATTTTGTTTGATTTTTTAGGCATCTTGTTCACTATCATCTAAATATTTTTAGGACGATTCATTGAAAGAATTTTTTTTGAGAATATGATTCATGATGATATTCTGTAAAGGGTGTTTTAATTTGGACTAACCACTATTACTAATGTGTTGAGGAAAATAGTTTGAGTTTATATTATATTAGTTGTAGTTCTCTAGATAGTAAATACTCTTTTAGTTTAGAGAAGTGGTGAAGGGAATTACAAAAAATACATGTGGAATCAGCCAAAATATAGTCATGTGTGGGTGGAATATGATGTCCTTCCAATCATTCAATGGTTTCATCAATTCATTTGTCCTTGATGTTTAATAAATGTGGAAGGTTAGGTCACATGATACCTTGATGTCCATGTGCTCTAAAGTCCTACCATTCCTGTGGATATTTGGTCTATAGACATAGGTTCAAATAGTTTATCACTCGAAATAATAGTGTAGAAAGATATACTTCCACATCTAAGATGGTGGCTGATTCAAATGATCATGTTGTTGGTGTGAGTATTTTATATGGGTTTTTATTTAAATGCTCATTTTTGTCACGATGGTTATGCATAGTTGTGTTTCTTTTTTATTAAAATGAAAGAAGATTATTTTGAATAAATTTTGAAATTCTATTTTTCAAAGAATAAATTTTTATCATGTTTCATGTTTCCATTGCCTATTTCCTTTTAGAAAGGTTTAGTGGGTGTTCTGGTTTGGACTGTTGGTGGTTGATGGGTTGTGTTAGTTTGGGATCATTATAGAATAGTAATTTAGTGGGGAGTCCACAATGTCCTACCACATTCATTGAAGTAAACCATTTTTTCTAACATGTCATTATTTCATTATTTCCAAGGAAATAATTTTAGTCAATAACCACAGGAGTTGTTAGACTATGAATGATCATTTACTGTGGTGAACATTAAGAACATAATGAATTCCCAGTAGTTGTGGTGATATTAAGGTGTTTGGATTAGGGATTTATATTTTTTTTGCTGTTCTGTAAGGATTGATTATATTTTAATGGTTTGATTCTAGTATTTATTTGAGACTTTTCTTAATGGTGTTCTAGGTCTTCATTGGTTTGGGAAATTGAATCATGTAAATGTATAAACCATTTTCCAACCTCATAAACGGAATGTTTTTTATATTTATGGGGTAAGAAAACGTTATAGTGGGGAGAATTATCAAACCCTATTCTACATTTTTTCTCCAATTTTATATTATTATATTTTTATTGGATTTTATCTTGGTTCCTGGGTGTCTAGAACTGAATTTTTAATTTATATATTTTTTCATTTATTTCATGGTTGGTGCACATAGTTATGGTGAAATCATATGATTCCTTGATTCAAATATTTTTAATTTTATTTTCTCTTTCTATAGTTCACATCTCATAGGTAGAATGAGTAATTTTTGGTCTTTGGGTGTCCCAGGATGAGGGAATATGGATTGATCTTACATATTATAGACCGTGTGAGAATCTAATGCATTGTTCTTAAAATTTTGATAGAACCATATCACATGGATGGTTTATTGTTTCCCAAAACCATTTAGGTGTTCTTTGAGTCTAGTAAGGGATGTACTTATCATGTATGATTTCTGAAACAATGCATGATAATCATGCACATTTCCCTTATACATTAAAAATGGTATTTTACCATGGAACTCCTCTCTATTTATTACCCCAAATCACCCCGCCCCCCAAATTGGATCGTGTGACCCTATAGAGGTTCCTAACTTCTTCTTCACACCTCTCACCTTCCTTCATGGGGGTTCCATATGATTCATTTGTTTTTAGGTCTATTTTCCCAAGGTAATCCTCTCTTCTCCTTCTTCCTCCCACTTATTCCATTTTCCTTATGGTGGTTATTTCCACTTTATCCCCTTGGTCTTCCGTTCATGTTTCATAAGTTTTGAATTGGGAAGTTTTTCTTCTCAAGGTTACTCTTGGATATTCTCACCTACACACACTCTTATATATATATTTTTTTGTTTTCCATTGACGATGTGTCGTTATTTAGAGGTAGGTTCCAATATGCATTGGCCTTTAAATTTAAGGAATAATTTATTTCATGAATTTTATAATTTTTTTTACTAATTAATCATATATGATAGTGAGAATAATTATTTGTAATGAATTCATGTATTTTCCACATAAAATTAAATTGTGTGAAATTTCTTTTTAATTCTTCACAAACCTAATGATTGAAAAATTTCCCATTTGGACTTTGTAAATGTATTTTTATTTTCAAATAGTGATTTTTGTTTCAGAAATGGGATTTTTAATAGATCTATTGATTTATATGTGGTGTTTCTATCTCTTTCTATAATATTTTGTCTCATAAAAAATATGTGAGGCCAACTTGGAATCCATAAAAATGGGTTTCTTTGGTAAAATATTTTGTGGTATCTCTCTCTTTCAATGGTAGTGTAAAAAAGTGAGTTCCTTGGAATGGTACATAACTTGTGAATTTATGGTTTAAATGAAATGATGATCATTACTTATAGTACTATTCAGAGTGGATGAATGAATTTGTGAATTTCATGTTTCTTGGGTTTATTCATAATATATAACGCTTGTTGTTTTAAATTTATTGGATCATCCAATTTTTATACATATAATGGTAACCTAGCAGAGCTTGTGAAATAATCGATAAAATTTTATAAAATAGTACAGGATTGCACTCTAGCAAGAGGCCCCTCATTATGGACTTTCTAGACTTTGCATAGGGTTTATCATAGTTATGACATGTAGTGTATGACTGAGCCTTAGGTTTGTTTTATTGAATCATTCATGCATGCGAGAGGGATCAGTTTTTACTATGTTCTGTATTTTCTAATGATCTCTAAGGTATTATCATTATCTCCAACACATTATTATTTGTGGTGGATAATCATGGTGCGTCGTCTATCTTATTCACTTATGTACTACTTTTCCCATTTCCCTCATCAATTTATTATAGCTTAAGATACCTATTACAATATTTATTTTACTAAATTTCTTATTTTCTTTTGAAATTTTATTTTAATTTTTTTTGAAACCATTCAAAACAACCTTCCCCTTCTTATAATTCACCCTTCTAATCACATACTAAAATCTATAAGCCTCACTTTCATAGGAGGACCTATTTTAAATAAAGTGGAACACATACTATGTTTTTTGTTTTAAAAATGAATATATGTAAAACTAGTATTTAACTATTGTATTTCATACAATTAATAAATGAATATTTTATTTCAATTAAATTAATCAATAATAGTTTTATTTGGTCTCAACTATTACATATTAAAAATAATTCTTATAATTTAATTGATTATTTTTTCTCAAGTACAGGTTTACTCTTGGTATCAATCACCATGGGATTACATTGTGTATTACGTCTATTGAGTGACATGTGGGCAGACAAAATTTTATTTTTAGTCTTCAGGGTCAGTTTTTTCATTTTACATTTATTCATAGTTTCATTTTGGATCGTTTATTTATATTGGGATTATCCTTATTCAATTTAAATATTTTGTTTTTTATATTCGGTGAAATCATTCCCACCAATACTCACTATGTAATTGGTTCTTGTCCCCACCCCAGGACAATTAGAAATACACATTGAAGATGTAAAAGGTCTTCCTAGGTGACTGGTTTTGGGTTTTCATGTGTTGGTTTCTAAAATATACCCATTTGATTGTATTATAATTTTATATAATAATCCATTGATATCTCCAATGTGCCCCATTACTAAGCTTCTAATGTCAACCTTTCAAATATTTATACATAATAAGATATTAATAATTATACAAAATTATTTAGGCTTATAATGGTTTTATTTGTGAGGAATTTTCATTTGAGATGTTGAAGTCTTATCATTGAATATGAAAAGATGTGTATAGTCGTAGATGATGTTGATCAATATAAACATGTTTTTTATAAACCCATGTTTTTAAAAGATTGTCTTGAATCACTAAAACCCTAAACAGTTAATGGGTTTGTAAGTGATCTAATATTTCTTTTTTGATGTTGTATGTATTATATGAGAAGAATTGTTTCACATATTTCAGTATCAATAATGGAAATGTAATGTTTATATTTTTTGAACTGGATTTGGGAGTGCGTGTCTTGGGCCATAATACATTATATAATCAAAGAGACCCATCCCTATTTAAAAAAATCCTTTATATCTATCTTTTATGGTTTAGTGAACTCAACTCATTAATTTATATATACCCCAAATAAAAATTGTCTATTTTCATCATTTATTCTTCATGTTATGTAGGGGCCTTATTTTCTTATATTTGAATGATTTGGGTTGAATTTATTTATACAACACAATTATTCCTTATAAACCATTTTATTAGAGGTATCATATAAATTATCATGTATATGAAATCTATTATTGTGTAGAGATTCTACTACTTCAGATAAATCATCTTGTATAATGATGTATAAATCATTGCATCATCTTTTCTCCCCAAGAATTCATTCCATTTATAATTTTCATCAACTATCATGTTTTCTATCAATCAAAGACCATGTGCATGAACCTGGAACAATATAATTAGTAGTTAAAATATATATTTCAATTCTCTTTATGAGTAGTTAATATTTTTTTATCTTTAACAGATTAGGTATTAGGAAATATATACACTTATTTTAAGCTCAATTTAGGGGGATGATAATATTGGACATGAATAAATAATCCATTTATTATGTGGTGTGTTTTTAGTATTATTAAACTCTGAAACATATCTATAATTCATATTTATTCATACAGTAGCATATGAAACTCTATAAATACAAAAAACATACTAGATCATGAGTTACCATTCATCAAGAGCTATTTGTGGGTTGATCTATAGATGATTCCAAGAACTTATATCTATAATTATAATAACATTATTAGTAAGACTAATCTAAAAAAATTATTTTTTTACACTAATTATTTAGGAAAATTATTAATATTTTACATTTTTATCTTACAAATTTCATAGCATCACATCCAATTTATTAAATTTAATTTTAAAAAACTACATATGGTATTCGAATTTTTCATTAATTTTCCTAAATTAACATTTCACCATGTCTGTAAAATACTTGTGAATATTACAAGCCTCATATATTAATTTTTCTATAACATAAATTTCTTTTACATTACCTTCTAACTGAGTTTCAAGTTCATTCATAGAGATTTTCTGTAGTTTCTCCAATGCATGATTCAATTATGAAAAAATAGAAGGTAAAAAATTTTATCCAAAACATTCTATTCCAATTTTTCATCAATGATGGTAAAGAATTTATGGTAATGTAATACATATTCCACATTATCCAGAATATGTTCATTTGATAATGATTTATTTTAACAGCTTCTTAACTAATTTTTCTTTCTTTACATTAGTTTCAAACTCTAATATAGATTTTTCATCATGTTTTCTTTTGATAAATAGAAATGTAGGAGTGAAAATAAAAACAAAAACCCTATCAAAATTGCCAATTAAATCATATTAGAGTTATTTTAATGATTATTCGAACTTATAATCATCAAAAATACAACTAGAATCATTATATGAATCACTATTATTAGATTAAACATGTCACTTCATGTTATGATTACCTTTATATAGTGATAGTTATTATTTCAATTTTAAAATGTTCTTCATCTAAATTGTCACTATTTTTTCATTTTTTTCATACTATGGGCAGAAACATACATCATTTTAAGAGTGGGAATGAGAACCAAAATTTCTATTTATTCTACATCTAAAAAATCATCAAATAAATATTTTATATGAGTATGATAAACATCACTGTAACATAAAAGAAAATCACACTTGAGGAAACTTGTTATTTCAAATTCCATTTGGGATTCCCATGGGATCATGTGATGTATCTGAAGAGGTGGATTAAAAAAGGATTGATGAAAATTCTTCCAAATATTTTCAGACATTGACCATATCCACTTTTACAATTCCCTTCATGATATCTTAATACTTATTACCATATAGGATACTAATGAATATGTTTATCTTATACCAAACAAGCTCGAAAAAATGAATCTATTAATCTTTCTGTAAATATAAACAAATGATTTTTTTTAAAAGGTTCGACCATAGAGTATGAAAATATTCATTATTGGGTATTGTTATTATCTCTAGAAAAAACATCTCCAAAATATAACGAATGTGATTTAATAAGGATTGTTCTTATCCGGTACCAATAGTACAACCAACCCGACATAATATTTCTTAGTTCTTCCGAGAATCTGTCTAGGATTATACTATGTCTCATAAATTTTTTTATCTTTAATTGTTATATAAAACACCATATACACCCTAATTATTGATATATTATTCACCATCCATGATGATATTGTACTATGGTAATATGGTAACATTTTTAATCAAAACATTAAATTACCTGTGATAATCTATATAGAATATAAGAAATTGGTCCCGTCAAATTACGGAGCAACAAAATCAGACCCAAAATATCATCACTAGTCATTATCATGGAATCAATATGGCCATTCACTACCGGAGTTGGATCAATAGAAATACATGTATTTAAACATACATAAATAATTATTTTCCTTTTTCATTCTTCAATATTGCTTCAGACATTCATTATAGTATGTAACGTTATATCTAATATTTATATGAGATTAACCCTCTTCATATTCAATCAACATTGGAAAGTCGTGATAAAATTCATGATGAACATTTCTATTTTTTTTATTTACATTGATATTTAGTGAAATAATCATTTTAAATTTTCATCATGATTTTTCTTCTCACCACATCATTTCTCTTTATCCTTATAGTTTTTATATTCAGGAAAAAATAAATATTTACCATATATTTAATATTTTAAATATATAAATCAATCTTGGATCTATGATCACTGAATATTCCCTCAACATATTAATTTTCTATTTTCCATATAACTTAGAATACTAATTTTTAATAAAATTATTTTCTACATTGGTTTTCTGTAATACATATTATTTATTTGATTCATATTTTCTCCCAAATAACTAATTCATCATTTTAATTTTTTTGACACTCTATAACCTCCTCGTTGTATTAAATTGAAAAATAACACACATATATGTAACAAACCAATATTTTTTATAGGAAATTAATTTCTAATAAATATTTCATAATAACATTAAATATTAAGTGCTATGGGAACCTTAAAATATAATTTTATCACTTCTATGATGTGAATTTCAAAAATCTAACATACACAGTCGCGATCAATAAGTTATTTAGAGTCAAATAAGAAAAACATAATTTTTGGTGAATAATAACCTACCCTTATGAATATTAACATACCCTTATGAATAGATATATACCCTAATTAATAGTAACATTACCTATGATAATATTTAAAAAATATTCAACTTGAACGTATAATATACATATATTTAAGAATAATTTAAAGAATGTTTTAAAACTGGTTTTTGATAATAAACTATGATTTTAATTAAATATTAACTTAATAATATTTATAAAATTATTTTTGAAAAACGGAATTCATTTTTGGATTCTATACATCAAAAAATTGTTAGGGTTAATTTTTGTGATTTTTCTGAAATTATTGATTTTTTATGAATAGTAACATATGGTAATTTACTGCATAAATACATTATAAGATAAATAGACTATTCCTAGCATCATGGATGATTTCACCACCCTTAATCCGAATTCAAATGATAAAATTACTATTATTGGTCATGGAATACTTACTATTACTTTTATTGTGAAGAAATAATAAATTACTGAGTTTTATATTTAGAAATCCCCTCTCTCCACCACTATAAAAAACCCCTCTCACCCCTCTTCCAATCACTCCTCTCAAGCCTGGTGCCTACCCCAAATTCAGGAAACATACCCTCCAAACTTCATCTCCCACTTCCAGAAAGCTTTGGTCTCATTAAAAGACCAAAACCTCTCCCTTAAGGAGGTTCTCAAGGAAGTTTGGTTCAAGAGGTAAATTCCTCTTTTCAGTTCTTTGTCTTTCCTTTCAAGTTCATTTGTATTATTTTTCGATTACCTCTCTTTATCCAGATTTGGTGATGAACCAAGTAACATAAATGTACTATAATTTTTTCATGATAGTGGAATAAGTTATCACCATCTCCCCCTTTTTACCTTCTTTAATACTTGTAGTAAGAACACCATCCGAGATGTGTCAATTTTACACATTCAAGGACGATAGACATTCAATTTATTTTATCCTTATAAATTCTGGTCATGAAACCATTCATGTTATGGTTGAACCAGATTAATATATATAATATAAAATATTTAGGATTCTATAATCCCTTTGTTAAAATGGTGTTAGGTTATAATGAAAAATGACTTCGTTGTAATCAAAACCCACAAATTACCCGAAACAATTATCCTAAAAGTTCTATATGATAATTCATCCTCGTTCCATGTAACCATGTTATATAAAAATAAAATAACACCTATTTATGTTCATAAATAATATATAATTTCAATTCTGGAGATTTACATCCATTCCACTTCATTACTTAAAAACAAGTGAACCGAATATGAAAATAAGAGAAACAAACACCAGAACGACAAACTTCAATACACTAACTTGTCAATAAAGACATAAATGAACTAACCAAGATTTTGGTAAACTAAATACATATATAATATGTTATTAAATAAGTTATTAAAAAGTATAATTTCATATTCCAAGAGCTTATGTACAAGAGCGGAACACCTTTGGAGTTAAGGTAAGGGTTTCTTCATCTCACTTCCATATTCGTGAGATTTTACATATTCAATACTAATACTTTTGTAAGATGTATGTATACTGGACATTGATTTCATATATCATGAATATCATTATATTCAATATTAAATCTATATTTTTTATATTATTAATTTTTGGGGCAAACGAATTGTTTAATTTCAATGTGTAAGGGTTTTCCACACGAACTTCCATTTTCTTGTGGGTTACTTTCATTGCCTAATTATCTCAATGAAGTTATCATGTATTATTATGTACTCATCATATATTCTATCCGAGTATCATATATAAGTTTTCAAACCAGAACCCTTCCTTATTTCATGTATAGTTACACGTTTTAAAATGTAAATTCAAAATTGTTTTCAAAAATAAAAGCCCGATTCATGGGAATTTCTCCAATTCATATCTATTTACAAGGAAACTCTATATTATGTTTTTAGAAACCAGTATAATTATAAAATCACTCATTTTATTATGAAAATACTATCTTACTTCACTTCTGGTTTTATAAAAATATTTTTTCAAAATAACTGTTCTTTTGAAAATAAAATAGTATTTATCTCTAGAATTGCTTAATGGTTTTATAAGAGTGTTTTCATCTAATTGAACACTTTTGTTGATTCCATGGTTTTATTGGATTTAATCATTTATGAAGTCATATATCATATTTTATTTAATGGTTTATGAATTAATATTTTGTGGATTATCTATCCTAAAACAATTCACCATATTATTCTGAATGGTTAGTGTTTATGTTTAGTAATTGGGGAAAGTTTGTAACATTTCATATGATAGATTTAATATGAATGTATATGTTGTTTATGTTTATCCCCGCTCATATAAGGAATGAATTGGACTTATTATGGGATGGGTGGGGACCGATATAGCCCCTCGATGCATCGGTAGGTTTCATGAGACATATAGACATGGAATAAGCCGAGGCCTTTGCCAATGTGATATAAATTTTCGATGAGGCCTTAATCATTGGACGTCTTGGCCGAGGCCTTGAATAAATGTTTCTGAATGTCCCAAATTATTAATTCCATAATTATGATTTCATCTATTGATATTTCATGTGGTTATTCGACTAGTATAATACCCATGATTATGTTTTATTATGGAATTATTTACTCAGCTCATATTCCTTCTATAATGTGTTCACATTTATTATTAAAGGCATGTGTTTTCGATTATTTACCATGTATAATGTTTATATTATCTTTTTCTGTATTTCATACTATTACTGAGTGTTTGAGCTCACCTATTTCTTATGATTCATTTTCTCAGGACATGGAGAAGTAATTTATGAATGACTTGCAGTCATAATCTAAGAGACGTGATGACTCTAATGGAATAAATTAGTGTTTTTATCTTTTTCATATATATTGTTGAACTTATGTATGTATCTTGTTTCCAATAATACTAAACTACTTGGTCCTTCGGGATTCGTATTCCATGTATGTATTTTAATGAAATCAAATAAGGCACCGATTCCTGGTAACTGGGGTCAGGTCCTTACAATATAAATCAATGTGAATTATTATATGAAAATCATCTAGTATAATTATATTGTAGAATGAATAATATTCTAAGAATGTGGTTTTATATGATTTTTCCAAGTCAAAATCAACTTAATTCTCCCAAATTATATTTTTATCATAGTGTGATTCAATATTTGTCACGACCCGCCCTCGGGGTCCGTGCCGTGACTACCCCAAGCCCGCCTTCCATAGGCCAGGGGCTGGCGACTAGCACCAAGGCGTAAATCCCAGTAAAAAGGGAAGGCATTGCCTTTGAAAAGTAAACAAACACCACAGAGTAAACAAGCGGAAAGTAAACACTAAACAATAGCAGAGTAAGACTGAAAGTGCGGAAAAGTAAATGGGCCAGAATACAAACCCAAACTGAAAGTAAAGTACAACTCGAAAAGGAAAAAACAGCAACTGAAAAGTAAAAGCCGCTACTCCGAGCTGTCCACTGGAAATTCCACCTGAAGGGTGGGTACAGATAGCTCCTCTGCTCCATGGGTCCCGCCGTCCGCTCCGTGCACGTCCCGCCCAGTGGTCCACCTCCGGGTACCGTCCCGCTCTGCAAGCCTCAGCTAAGGTCAACGCTGTCCGTCGTCTGCAACCAACACAACGTAGTGCGGGCAAAGCCCGTGCAGGGGTGAGTATAAGCTACTCAGTAGGGACCCCGAGACCCCTGAAGGTCTCTCAAAATCCACAAAGGATAAACCACGAAGAAAAGTACAATCACGAAGTAACAACCGACACTGCTTAGGTATATGCTCATACATATACCTAAGTCATCAATTCAAATACGCTCCAACCTCCGAGCCCAAGTACAACTTAGTCCACACAGGATAGTAAACGTATTCCACACAGGAAAGCAAAACGTAATCCACACAGGATTGCACAACACAATCCACACAGGAAAGCAATAGGATTCAGCTCACACAGGTATACTTCTTCAGAGGACGATAAAGATGATCACTGATCCATCTAAGTCGTCGGACCCACGAAGGATCGATAGGTAACTAACCCCCGCAATGACCCACACAGGATCGGGCCCACACAGGACCTGTAGGCGCTGGCTCACACAGAACCGCTGAGCGCAAGGACCCACACAGGATCAGGCCCACACAGGAACTGTAGCACTGATCCACGTAGGATCGCTGAGTGCTGTAGTCGTCGTCGTCGAATCCACACAGGATCTCTGTACTGTCGTCGTCGTAGTCACAGTAGTAGTCGTAGTAGTAGTAGTCACAGTAACAGTCGCAGCCAGCACTAGGGTTCCCGCACACAGCAAGCTCGTTCGGAGGGTCCGCTCCACGAGCCGAGAGGCTGATACATCAACTGTCACAAAGACCAGAGTTGATGTATCCAAAAGTTCCTTATCGTCAACAGGAACTCAACGCAACAGACGGCGCGTCGATCGGACGCCCGGTCTGAGAGTTATTGGCATTTTCGTCTCCGGGGCCCGGTTGGTTTTTAAGGCTAAACCAACCTGACCGTACTCCACCTGCGTCCAAACCTCGGGCGGAGTATGCCAAAAGATCCGTCTCACTAAGAGGAACACAACGCGACTGACGGCGCATCAATCGGACGTTCGTAGCTCAAGATATGAGCGTTTCCGCTCCGAAGGCCCGGTTGGTTTCGTGAACGAACCAACCCGGCCGAACTCAAAGTAATCTGAAACCTTGAGTGCGATATACCGAAACGACCGCCTCGATCCAAGGATCGCGTTACCGCTGACGGTTCGTCGATCGGAGGTCCGAGGCTCACGTTATGGGCCAAAAACCGATTCTGGTTCGAAACGGGGGGTTCCGGGTCCGGGCCGACCCGGCCCGACCCCGCCCTGGGGCGGCGCGGCGGCGCGGCAGCGCGGCGGGCCGCGGCGGCCTGGCGCCGCGAGGGGCCGCACGCGGGGGCTAATCCCCCGCTGATTTAATTGTCGGCGCGGCAAAATGCCGCGCCCCTTCTGCAAAACCGCCCCCCTCACGTGGGGGGCTTGATTGAAGTAAAAACCGGGGGATGCTGCCCCCGGTTTCTTGGAGTGGCGGCGCGGATTAATGCCGCGCCCTTTTGTGGAAAACGCCCACCCCCCCCCCCCCCCTTGCGGGGGCCGGCTTGATTGAACCGGGGGCCTCCTGCCCCCTCAAGGAAACTGCTCACCCCTCATAAAGAGGGGGGTTTTTATGAGGTGGCCGGGGGATTAATTCCCCCGGTTTTAATGGTATCCGGCCGGCCAGCTGGCCGGCCGGTTTTCTCTAACGGGACCGGAAATTCCGGTCCCCCCTTCGGCTTCCGACGCCGGCGGCCCGGCCGCCGGTCTTCTCTTCCGCCGCGGCCCGGAACCGGTCGCGGTCTCCTCGTCCCGCCGCGGCCCGGAACCGGCCGCGGCGTTCGTCATCCGGCGCGGTGCGACGGCACCGCGCCCCTTTCGCCGTGCCTTGATTCCTTTCAACGCGGCGCGACGGCGTCGCGTTCTTGAAGATTCTACCTCGGCGTAGCGCGATGGCGCCGCGTAAAATAATTGCACGGTAATCCGCGTGGTGCGACGGCACCACGCCACTTTGCTTCTACCCGCAAGAATAAACAAGAACGATGGAGGGGGGGTTCGGCCGTGTTCGTGCAGTCCGGCCCCCCTCGCGTTAACAATAACACTTATATAAAATATTCAAAAGCCTCACGTAGACATGCGATCCACGAGCAAGAAATGGAATAATTAAAGAATAAAACAACAACCCCTACCTCGGGTATAGGTTCGAGGATTCTTCAACGTCCGCGGAAGACAACGTCGCGGAGGTCGAGCGTCGCAGTTGTCGTTCGTCAAATCCGTTGACGAAGAGATGCGTCCGATGTGATACGTCGTTGGCGAAACTTCTTATGTCGATGAAGGGAATCCGAGGAGGAAGCGGTGTTCCCTCTCGTTGACACGAAAGACGAAGAAGAGCGGAGCGACATTCTTCGTCGGAACTTGAGTGTTCTTCGTCAAGTTGAACGTTCTTCGTGTTCTTCGTCAGAGCATGAAGAAGAAGAAAAGGCTCTCAACCTCTCAAGAAGACAAACTATTAACCAAAAATAAAATAAAACTCTATCTTATTTTATTAACACAACAACTCACTAGAATTTCAAAAGTTTGAAATTTAAAATAACCCTCTTCAATTAATTAAGTCAAGTTGACAACATTAATTGAAATGAGTTAAAGGGGAGGTTTTGAGAGAATTTGAGGAGTTGGGGTTCGTGTGGACCCCACCTCACTTAATCCTCCCAAGGGAGGTTAAGTGGACGTGGGTCCCACTCCCAACTCCCTTTGGTAGGATTTAACTAGTTAAAATAAAAATTTTTCTATACAAATTTTATTTAACTCAAACTAAAAACCCCAAAATTAACTTTCAACCCGCAACAAACGCAACTCCCGAAAAGGTCTCTTTAAGCGAATATCGGCGCTGCGAGTTCATCGGTGCCCTCGGATTTCAATTCCGAGCACCGGATCAAAAGTTAGGAATTCCCGCTCGTTCGTCCACTGAACGTACCCGAGCCAAACTTCGGAAATTAATTCCGGGCACTCTGGGCCTCGGAATCAGGTGCCGTCTAAAACTATGCTCTTGTAAAATTCTAAAGAAAATTAAGAAAAAATTTCCCTTGAATTTTACGGGTCTTTACATTACTCCCACCTCAGGGCTTTACGTCCCCGTAAAGATACATCAAAAACATGGGAAACAAATGAGGGTACTGAGCACGTATCTGAGCCTCCCGCTCCCATGTGCTCTCCTGGAGATTCCCGTGCAGCCATCTGATGCGCACAAGAGGAATCGATCGCCCACGCAGGACCCTCTCCTGTCGATCCTCTATCTCCACCGAGACCTCCATAAAAGTCGCCCCATCGTCAACGTCAAGCTCCCCATGATCAATGATGTGTGTCGGGTCGTGCACGTATCTCCTCAACTGGGATACGTGGAAGATGTCGTGCACCCGGTGCAACTGAGGTGGTAGAGCCAGGCGATAAGCCACCTCACCAATCCTGTTGAGAATCTGGAAAGGTCCGATGAAGCGCGGAGATAACTTGCCGCCTCGGCCAAATCTCCGAATACCACGTCGAGGTGAGACCTGAAGGAAGACGTGGTCGCCATCCTCGAACTCCAGTGGCCTCCGCCTCCTGTCAGCGTATGACTTCTGCCGGCTCTGAGCTGTCCTCATCCGCTCCTGGATGACCTGGACCTTCTCTGTCGTGGCCTGGACCATCTCCGGTCCCACCAGTGCTGACTCCCCAGGGTCTGTCCAGCACAAAGGAGATCTACATGGTCGGCCGTACAACGCCTCGTACGGTGCCATCCCGATGGTGGAGTGGTAGCTGTTGTTGTATGCGAACTCCACCAAGGGTAGGTGGTCCTCCCAGCTACGACCAAAGTCGAGGACACAGGCACGGAGCATGTCCTCGAGTGTCTGAATGGTCCTCTCCGTCTGACCATCCGTCTGAGGGTGAAAGGCTGTGCTAAGACGTAGCTGCGTCCCGAATGCCTCCTGTAACCCCTTCCAAAGCCGGGAAGTAAAGCGGGCATCTCGATCGGAAACGATAGATGATGGCACACCGTGGAGCCGCACAATCTCCTGAACGTAGAGACTATTGGGTCGGAAAAAACAAGGGAATGATGGCAAGAGGGGGGTGAATTGCCTTTTTAAAAAATTGATTAAGAAATTTAAATCAAAGTATAAATGCAGCGGAAAGTAAAGAGGCAAGACACAAGAACTTGATAACGGAGTTCGGCCAAAACCCGGCCTACGTCTCCGCTCCCAACTCAACCGTTGAGAGATTCCTACCGCTTGCTTTTCAATGGTTATAGCAAGAAACCCACTAGGCTTTAAGGTAGCACTAGGACCTATTACAGCTTGCTTTTATTGGTTTAGCAAGAACCCACTTACTTTTAATGGTTTAGCAAGAACCCACTAGTCTTTTTACGGGTGAAGACTAGCTCACCGAGACACAAGCCTTTTAAAGGAAAAGCTTGAGAAAACCTCTTCACACCTTAGTGGTGGTGTGAGAACCCAAAGAAGGGGAGATGAGAAAAGAGTTGGGGTTTGTAGGCACAAACCCAATTTTAAAGCTCAAAAAGAGATAAACAATAAAACCCGTAATGGAGAAGCCTTGGGCGCCTTTGATTGATTGATGATGTTTGAGGGCCGCTTCCAAGCTTCTATGGAGGTGCTCTTGGATGTGGAAGTTGTTGGAGCACTTTGGGTTCCCTTGGAACAATCCGTCGGAGCTTCGCCAAAGATGTAAAAATGTGTCCGGTGGCTTGTATGTTGTTCCGGGGCTTCCTAGGCCTTTATTTATAGGCTAGGAACCTTCAAGTATCCGTTGGAGGGCTTTGGAGCCGTTGGAAAAGGCCTCGGAGCCGTTGGGAGGCTTTTGGAGTTGACTGGTCAAAGCCAACGGCTAGTTTGACCAGTGCTACCGGCTGGCCGGTACAGCTCCACCGGCTGGCCGGTGCCTTGGCAGTGGAGGAGAAGTCTGGTCCAGGGGCCACCGGTCGACCGGTACATCTCCACCGGCTGGCCGGTGCCTTGGTAGAGAAGAAGAGTCTTGATCCAGGCTCCACCGGTCGACCGGTGAGGAGCCACCGGCTGGCCGGTGGAAAGACAGTAGATTGCACTATTTGGGCTGGATGCCACAGGTCGACCGGTGGCAGAGCCACCGGTCGACCGGTGGGGAGGCAGTGGCTCAGCCTTGAGTCAGGGTTCCACCGGCTGGCCGGTGGTCAAGCCACCGGCTGACCGGTGGACTGAATTTCAGTCCACTTGAAGTCCATTCTTGGGCCAACTTCTTGGCAACCTTGTGCCTATCATCCACAACACTTAAACACAATGTTAAACACATATTAAAGTGATTGTGATCATGAAAATCAAAGAGTGTGGGGTACAACAATCTCCCCCTATTTTGATGATCACAATCACTTATCTAAGCAAAGTAAAAACTTAAATGAAAGGCATGCTTTAAATGAAAAATTGAAAATAGATACTAAGCATGAGAGAAAAGATTCTCCCCCAATCAATCAAGAAATTTCTCCCCCTTTGTGATTATCAAAATAGAATGGGGCATAAAACTTGATTGAGGGAACACTTTGAAAAACAAAAAGAGATTTGAAAATCAATTGAGATTTTTGAAATTGAAATGAAAATTTGAATATCAGTTTGAATTGAAAGTTTTGAATCAAAAACCAATTGAAAGAGATTTTTGAATTAAAAATTCGAATTGAATATTTTGAAATGAAAAATTTGATACCAAGTGTTGAAATTGAAAGATTGAAAAAAAAAAAATTTGAAATTTAAAAGCTTAATTTTGAAAGAAAATTTTTAATTCACAAAAAGGCTTAAAAGAACCTAACTCCCCCTAAATAAAAACAACTAATCACCGGGGAGCGGTTTTTGAAACCGTGACAAATTTTGGTCCCGTGAGACTCGCCAAAAGGGATTTTTCAATCCAAATTTGTTTCATGGCGGGTCTTCTCCTATAAAACTCATCGGAAAAGAAAATACTTTTGGGTTGACCATACCGGGCGTTTTTACAATTACATTCATAAATTAGGTGCCCGGTTTTCTTGCAATAATTACAAAATTTATAATCGGAGCTCCCCCTTACAAAAACAGTTTGAGCATGGGAGGAGGAAGCTCGGTTGGTATATCCTAACCCTTGGGTGGTTCTAGATATACGTTGGGAACCAAGCAAATTGTTCAAATTTTGTTCCCCTTGGGTGAACTTAGCAAGGGTCTCCCTAAGGTCTTTGATGGTTGATTCCATGGAATCAACATTTGGAAAATTTTGGATTTTAAGGGACATCTCCTCCTTCTCTTTGAGAAGTTGTTCTTTTTCGGAGGAGAGTTTTTTGAAATTCTTTTTCAACGCGACAAATTTAGAAGAGAGTTCATGAAAACCTTTTTCCAATTGATCTCTAGCAAATGAGAGTTCTTCATAAGAAAGATGATTTAAAGAATTGGAATTTGAAGAACAAGAGGAGGAGTCGGAAGATGTTACCTCATGGAATGCCATTAGGCATTTTGTACCGTTGTCGCTTGAGGAGGAGGAGGAGGAGGATGAGGAGGTGTCACTCCATGTCGCCTTGAGGACCTTTTTCTTTCCTTTCTCCTTTGGCGTGGCCCGTTTCTTGTTGAGTGGGCAATCGGGCTTGTAATGGCCCTTTTCGCCGCACCCGTAGCATTTCACCTTGGGCTCGGGTCTTGCGGTGGGTTCTTGCTTTCGATGCTTGCGGGATTTCTTCTTCTTCTTGTGCATCTTCATGAATTTTTGCATTTGGCGGGCGAGATTCTCCATTTCTGAGTCGCCGCTTGATGATGAGGAAGGAGATGAGGAAGAAGATGAGGAGGAGCTTACTTCCTTTTGTACCTTGAGGGCGATGTTCTTTGGGGTCTTGATTGGTGTGCCCTCCTTTTGAGCTTGCCTCCTCATCGTGATCTCATAAGTCATGAGAGATCCGATGAGCTCCTCTACCGGCATATTTTTGATGTCTTTTGCTTCTTGAATCGCCGTGACCTTCGGTGCCCATTTGCTTGGTAGGATCCATAGGATCTTCTTCACCATAGTTTCAGCTGAAACATCATCACCAAGGGACTTTCTCCCATTGCACACGTCAGTAAATCGTGTAAACATTTCAGAAATAGACTCATTTGGATGCATTGAAAAAGATTCAAAATCCTGTCTATACATATCTAATCTAGTATCCTTGACTTTATTATTGCCTTCATGGGTCACTTCTAAAAGCTTCCAAATTTCATGTGCGGAGGTGCAAGTGGATACACGATTAAATTCATTTCTATCTAACCCGCAATGAAGAGCATTCATGGATTTGCCATCAAGCTCAAAATTTTTAATATCGGCGGGGGTCCATTTGGATTCGTCGGGGGAAGAGAGAGTGTAACCTTGCATGACTATTTTAAAAATGGGATATCCTATACTTCTCAAAAAGGTGGTCATGCGGGTTTTCCAATAATTATAGTCGGTCCCATCAAAAAATGGAGCCCGACCCAATGAGTAGCCCTCGGGGGCGAAAGAAGTTGATGCCATCAAAAAAAGATCTTAACTTTGAAACCGGGTTAAGGAATTACTCAAAGGTCCCTCTGATACCAATTATTGGGTCGGAAAAAACAAGGGAATGATGGCAAGAGGGGGGTGAATTGCCTTTTTAAAAAATTGATTAAGAAATTTAAATCAAAGTATAAATGCAGCGGAAAGTAAAGAGGCAAGACACAAGAACTTGATAACGGAGTTCGGCCAAAACCCGGCCTACGTCTCCGCTCCCAACTCAACCGTTGAGAGATTCCTACCGCTTGCTTTTCAATGGTTATAGCAAGAAACCCACTAGGCTTTAAGGTAGCACTAGGACCTATTACAGCTTGCTTTTATTGGTTTAGCAAGAACCCACTTGCTTTTAATGGTTTAGCAAGAACCCACTAGTCTTTTTACGGGTGAAGAATAGCTCACCGAGACACAAGCCTTTTAAAGGAAAAGCTTGAGAAAACCTCTTCACACCTTAGTGGTGGTGTGAGAACCCAAAGAAGGGGAGATGAGAAAAGAGTTGGGGTTTGTAGGCACAAACCCAATTTTAAAGCTCAAAAAGAGATAAACAATAAAACCCGTAATGGAGAAGCCTTGGGCGCCTTTGATTGATTGATGATGTTTGAGGGCCGCTTCCAAGCTTCTATGGAGGTGCTCTTGGATGTGGAAGTTGTTGGAGCACTTTGGGATCCCTTGGAACAATCCGTCGGAGCTTCGCCAAAGATGTAAAAATGTGTCCGGTGGCTTGTATGTTGTTCCGGGGCTTCCTAGGCCTTTATTTATAGGCTAGGAACCTTCAAGTATCCGTTGGAGGGCTTTGGAGCCGTTGGAAAAGGCCTCGGAGCCGTTGGGAGGCTTTTGGAGTTGACTGGTCAAAGCCAACGGCTAGTTTGACCAGTGCTACCGGCTGGCCGGTACAGCTCCACCGGCTGGCCGGTGCCTTGGCAGTGGAGGAGAAGTCTGGTCCAGGGGCCACCGGTCGACCGGTACATCTCCACCGGCTGGCCGGTGCCTTGGTAGAGAAGAAGAGTCTTGATCCAGGCTCCACCGGTCGACCGGTGAGGAGCCACCGGCTGGCCGGTGGAAAGACAGTAGATTGCACTATTTGGGCTGGATGCCACAGGTCGACCGGTGGCAGAGCCACCAGTCGACCGGTGGGGAGGCAGTGGCTCAGCCTTGAGTCAGGGTTCCACCGGCTGGCCGGTGGTCAAGCCACCGGCTGACCGGTGGACTGAATTTCAGTCCACTTGAAGTCCATTCTTGGGCCAACTTCTTGGCAACCTTGTGCCTATCATCCACAACACTTAAACACAATGTTAAACACATATTAAAGTGATTGTGATCATGAAAATCAAAGAGTGTGGGGTACAACAGAGACGTCCCAAGCTCTCCACTGAGCCCAGCTCTCTGATGGGTAAGAAGTGTGCCGACTTGGTGAGTCGGTCAACAATCACCCAGATGGAGTCGTGACCTCTGGAAGTGCGTGGAAGTCCAGTCACAAAGTCCATAGATATGCCGTCCCACTTCCACTCCGGAACCTCCAATTGCTGTACCAAGCCTGCTGGTACCTGATGCTCTGCCTTCACCTGCTGACAGGTGAGGCATCGAGAAATGAACTCTGCTACATCCTTCTTCATACCCGGCCACCAATGCTGTCGTCTGAGGTCCTGGTACATCTTCGCCACTCCAGGATGTACCGCTAAAGGAGAAGTGTGAAACTCTCTCAGTACTTCCTCTCGCAATGCGACTGGTACCATGGTACGTCCTCTGAAAAGGATGCCGTGCTCTGCTCCAAGGGAGAAACCATCAGGTGCCTGTCCTGAGGATATCTGTGCACGCCGTGTCTCACAGTCAGCGTCCCCGCGCTGTGCCTCCCTGACTCGCTGCAGTAGTGGAGGAGTGACTGTGAGAGACTGAAGAAAGGCTGCTCCATCTCTATCCACGAAGGATATCTGCAAAGAGGCTAGCTGCTCCGTCGCCTCCTCAAGTAGCTGAATGCCCGTCCTCCTGCTGAGGGCATCGGCTACTACGTTCCCCTTCCCAGGAGTATAGACTATCTCAAAGTCATAGTCCTGGAGGAACTCGAGCCATCGTCGCTGTCTCAGGTTCAGGTCCTTCTGCGAGAAGATATACCTGAGACTCTGATGATCGGAAAAGACTGTAAAGCGCTCGCCCATCAGATAGTGTCGCCATGTCTTCAGAGCGAAGACCACTGCTGCTAACTCCAGGTCATGGGTAGCGTAGTTCTGCTCATGCGGCCTCAACTGACGTGATCCATAGGCGATCATGGCCCGCTCCTGCATCAGAACACATCCGAGTCCGGTCCCTGATGCATCGCAGTAGACTACGTACCCTACTCCCTCCTCAGGCAACCTCAAGATAGGTGCACTAGTCAATCTCTGTCTCAGCTCCTGGAAGCTCTACTGACATCTGTCTGTCCATACGAAGGGTTTCCCCTTCTTCGTCAAAGCTGTGAGTGGGGCCACAACTCTGGAGAAGTTCGGCACAAATCTCCGATAGTATTCAGCTAGTCCCAAGAAACTCCGAACCTCAGTCACGGTCCTGGGTGGCTCCCATGCTAACACAGCCTCAATCTTCGCGGGATCCACTGCAACTCCAACCTCAGAGATAACATGTCCCAAAAAGTGGACCTCACGTATCCAGAACTGGCGCTTCGAGAGCTTACCATAAAGATGGTGCTCTCGGAGTGTGTCAAGAACAACTCGCAAGTGATAGGCGTGCTCCTCCTCTGTTGTAGAGTAAATCAGAATGTAGTCGATGAAGACCACGACAAACCGATCGAGGTATGGCTCAAAGATCCTGTTCATGAGAGCCATGAATACTGCTGGAGCATTGGTTACACCGAAAGGCATAACCAAGAACTCATAGTGGCCATACCGACATCTGAAGGCTATCTTCTGTACATCCTCGTCTCTGACTCTGAGCTGATGGTAGCCTGACCTGAGGTCTATCTTCGAGAACCACCGTGCTCCCTTGAGCTAATCAAAGAGGTCATCAATCCTCGGTAGCGGATACTTGTTCCTCACTGTCACCTGGTTCAGGCGACGATAGTCAACACAAAGTCGCAAGCTCCCGTCCGCCTTCTTGGAGAACAATATCGGGGAAGCCCAGGGTGAAACACTGGGTCGGATGAACCCCTTGCCCTGCAAGTCCTCCAACTGTACCCGTAGCTCTCAAAGCTCGGCGGGGGCCATCCGATATGATGGAGTAGATATCGGGGCTGTCCCGGGGTACAAGTCAATATAAAAGTCTACCTCTCTGCGAGGAGGTAGCCCTGGGACGTCGTCGGGAAAAACGTCCGCAAACTGATCCACCACTGCAGGAAAACCAGGACTCCGCACGTCAACTGCTCCAAGGATAAGGCTATCCAACTGATGAGTGATGGGCTGTCCTCTCCTCCGCGGAAGTCCATCCTGTGCTTCTAAGGCTCCCTTCTCGCCGGTGAAGGTGAACCTGCTCCCGTCGGTGCGTACACATCGCACCTTGCGCCTAAAACAGTCAATCTGTGCATGGACCGTAGATAGCCAATCCATGCCCAAGATGACGTCGTAAGGCCTCGACGCTGCTACAAGAAGATCCCAGCCGAAGCTCTCGTCTCCTAGAGTAAGCTCACACTGTCGGCACCAGTGCGTAATCGTCGAGTCTGCTCCCGTAGGAGTCTCTAGCCGTAAGGATCGAGCCAACGGCTCTGTCGGAATCTCCGAGCTCCGAACAAGGGCAGCGGCTATGAAAGAGTGACTCGCTCCTGTGTCTATAAGAACTGCAGAAAAGGTGGAATAGACACAGATAGTACCTCGAATCATCTCGGGTGCGCCGTGGTCGTAGGTCTCTGCTTCCTGGAGTTGTGCCTGTCGCTGCCCGCCAGCTCCCTGTGGTCGGGGTGGACCTCCTGGTGGTGGTGGTGGTAGAGCCTCAAAGCGTCGGCCACCACCGGCTGCTCGTCCATCTCCTCTGCCTCGTCCGCCTCCTCCCTGCGGACCGCCACGGTCGACCCTCTGCCTCTGTCTCGGTGGTCCCTCAACCGTCTGCTGCTCCTCGGCACGGCGGGTCGGGCAGTCACGAGCCATGTGGCCCTGCCCGCCGCACGAGTAGCACTGTCTGCCTCTCGTAAGACTGGCTCCGCGCTGTGTGCCCCACACTGCTGAGCCAGTGCCCTGAGATCGTCTGCCCGAAGGTCTGGCCTGTCTGGACCCCTGAGTCATCTGTCGACTGCCTGCTGCCGATGACTCTGCCACGTGCCGCCCTGCGGTGGGTCTCTGTGCTGGTGTAGACTCGGAAAGGAAGCTCTCGATCAGAAGGGACCGCTCCAGTACTCCTGTCTGAGTCGGTATGCTAAGGGAGATCAGCGATGCCCTGATCTCGTGTCTCAAACCCTTCTCGAAGGTCCGGGCCCGGAAGAATGGGTCTCGTACCATGTCGGTCGAGTAGCGCGAGAGATCGGTAAATCTCGCCGAGTACTGAGCGACCGTCATGCTGCCCTGCCGCAGCTGAAGAAGCTCCTGGATACGCACCGCACGAAGGGTGGCTGGGACGAACTCCGAGCGGAAGAGGCTCTCAAAGTCCGTCCAAAGTAGAGATGCCTCATCGTGCACCTGGAGCATCAAGATCCACCATCGTCCTGCTGCTGTGTGTAGTAGGCTCGCAGCGAGGATCACCATGAGGTCTGCTGGTGTCCTCACTAGCCTAAACACACGTACCACTGCCTCCAGCCAGTCCTCGGCTGCCTGGGGATCCGTCTCCCCGCGAAACCTGGGCGGTCGCTGGCGCTGAAACTCATGCAGTGCGCTGAGGCGACGTGCATCGTCAGCGGCTGCTGCTGGAAGCATCGGGGGCTCGGCGGGTAGAGCTACCGCCGGTGCCACTGCTGGCAAAGGGCCCTGCACCGAGGCCTCGTCGCTCGGTGGGCTGTCGTCACGCTCGACTCTCGGAACCCTAGCTGGCTGCCGTCGTGGGGCCATCCTGAAAAGGAAACAGGTGCGCCACGGTCAGAACAGTATACCTGGTGAGCTGATATAAGTAATCACAAAGAAAACTTTGAAACACACACGCAATCAATGTTTTCATGCATTATGTCGGAAATCAGAAGTCAGGGTCCTGGTGTACGGATACGTCGGCCGCCGCACCAACACTGGACTCCCTGTACTGATAACCACACTCAATACGCTAAACATTATTGCTTCACATAGAAAAGATCAGAGTTCACGGTAGAACCGAACTCCTCTGATACCAATTTGCCACGACCCGCCCTCGGGGTCCGTGCCGTGACTACCCCAAGCCCGCCTTCCATAGGCCAGGGGCTGGAGACTAGCACCAAGGCGTAAATCCCAGTAAAAAGGGAAGGCATTGCCTTTGAAAAGTAAACAAACACCACAGAGTAAACAAGCAGAAAGTAAACACTAAACAATAGCAGAGTACGACTGAAAGTGCGGAAAAGTAAATGGGCCAGAATACAAACCCAAACTGAAAGTAAAGTACAACTCGAAAAGGAAAAAACAGCAACTGAAAAGTAAAAGACGCTACTCCGAGCTGTCCACTAGAAATTCCACCTGAAGGGTGGGTACAGATAGCTCCTCTGCTCCACGGGTCCCGCCGTCCGCTCTGTGCACGTCCCGCCCAGTGGTCCACCTCCGGGTACCGTCCCGCTCTGCAAGCCTCAGCTAAGGTCAACGCTGTCCGTCGTCTGCAACCAACACAACGTAGTGCGGGCAAAGCCCGTGCAGGGGTGAGTATAAGCTACTCAGTAGGGATCCCGAGACCCCTGAAGGTCTCTCAAAATCCACAAAGGATAAACCACGAAGAAAAGTACAATCACGAAGTAACAACCGACACTGCTTAGGTATATGCCCATACATATACCTAAGTCATCAATTCAAATACGCTCCAACCTCCGAGCCCAAGTAAAACTCAGTCCACACAGGATAGTAAACGTATTCCACACAGGAAAGCAAAACGTAATCCACACAGGATTGCACAACACAATCCACACAGGAAAGCAATAGGATTAAACTCACACAGGTATACTTCTTCAGAGGACGATAAAGATGATCACTGATCCATCTAAGTCGTCGGACCCACGAAGGATCGATAGGTAACTAACCCCCGCAATGACCCACACAGGATCGGGCCCACACAGGACCTGTAGGCGCTGGCTCACACAGAACCGCTGAGCGCAAGGACCCACACAGGATCGGGCCCACACAAGACCTGTAGCACTGATCCACGTAGGATCGCTGAGTGCTGTAGTCGTCGTCGTCGAATCCACACAGGATCTCTGTACTGTCGTCGTCGTAGTCACAGTAGCAGTCGTAGTAGTAGTAGTCACAGTAACAGTCGCAGCCAGCACTAGGGTTCCCGCACACAGCAAGCTCGTTCGGAGGGTCCGCTCCACGAGCCGAGAGGCTGATACATCAACTGTCACAAAGACCAGAGTTGATATATCCAAAAGTTCCGTATCGTCAACAGGAACTCAACGCAACAGACGGCGCATCGATCAGACGCCCGGTCTGAGAGTTATTGGCATTTTCGTCTCTGGGGCCCGGTTGGTTTTTAAGGCTAAACCAACCTGACCGTACTCCACCTGCGTCCAAACCTCGGGCGGAGTATGCCAAAAGATCCGTCTCACTAAGAGGAACACAACGCGACTGACAGCGCGTCAATCGGACGTTCGTAGCTCAAGATATGAGCGTTTCCGCTCCGAAGGCCCGGTTGGTTTCGTGAACGAACCAACCCGGCCGAACTCAAAGTAATCCTAAACCTTGAGTGCGATATACCGAAACGACCGTCTCGATCCAAGGATCACGTTGCCACTGACGGTTCATCGATCGGAGGTCCGAGGCTCAAGTTATGGGCCAAAAACCGATTCTAGTTCGAAACGGGGGGTTCCGTGTCCGGGCCGACCCGGCCCGACCCCCCCCTGGGGCGGCGCGGCGGCGCGGCGGGCCGCGGCGGCCGGGCCCCGCGAGGGGCCGCACGCGGGGGCTAAGCCCCCGCTGATTGAATTGTCGGCGCGGCAAAATGCCGCGCCCCTTCTGCAAAACCGCCCCCCCCCCCCCACGTGGGTGCTTGATTGAAGTAAAAACCGGGGGATGCTGCCCCCGGTTTCTTGGAGTGGCGGCGCGGCTTAATGCCGCACCCTTTTGTGGAAAACGCCCCCCCCCCTTGCGGGGGCCGGCTTGATTGAACCGGGGGCCTCCTTCCCCCTCAAAGAAACTGCTCCCCCCTCATAAAGAGGGGGGTTTTATGAGGTGGCCGGGGGATTAATTCCCCCGGTTTTAATGGTATCCGGCCGGCCAGCTGGCCGGCCGGTTTTCTCTAACGGGACCGGAAATTCCGGTCCCCCCTTCGGCTTCCGACGCCGGCGGCCCGACCGCCGTTCTTCTCTTCCGCCGCGGCCCGGAACCGGCCGCGGCGTTCGTCATCCGGCGTGGTGCGACGGCACCGCGCCCCTTTCGCCGTGCCTTGATTCCTTTCAACGCGGCGCGACGGCGTCGCGTTTTTGAAGATTCTACCTCGGCGTAGCGCGACGGCGTCGCGTAAAATAATTGCACGGTAATCCGCATGGTGCGACGACACCACGCCACTTTGCTTCTACCCGCAAGAATAAACAAGAACGATGGAGGGGGGGTTCGGCCGTGTTCGTGCAGTCCGGCCCCCCTCGCGTTAACAATAACACTTATATAAAATATTCAAAAGCCTCACGTAGACATGCGATCCACGAGCAAGAAATGGAATAATTAAAGAATAAAACAACAACCCCTACCACGGGTATAGGTTCGAGGATTCTTCAACGTCCGCAGAAGACAACGTCGCGGAGGTCGGGCGTCGCGGTTGTCGTTCGTCAAATCCGTTGACGAAGAGATGCGTCCGATGTGATACGTCGTTGGAGAAACTTCTTATGTCGACGAAGGGAATCCGAGGAGGAAGCGGAGTTCCCTCTCGTTGACACGAAAGACGAAGAAGAGCGGAGCAGCGTTCTTCGTCGGAACTTGAGTGTTCTTCGTCAAGTTGAGCGTTCTTCGTGTTCTTCGTCAGAGCATGAAGAAGAAGAAAAGGCTCTCAACCTCTCAAGAAGACAAACTATTAACCAAAAATAAAATAAGACTCTATCTTATTTTATTAACACAACAACTCACTAGAATTTCAAAAGTTTGAAATTTAAAATAACCCTCTTCAATTAATTAAGTCAAGTTGACAACATTAATTGAAATGAGTTAAAGGGGAGGTTTTGAGAGAATTTGAGGAGTTGGGGTTCGTGTGGACCCCACCTCACTTAATCCTCCCAAGGGAGGTTAAGTGGACGTGGGTCCCACTCCCAACTCCCTTTGGAAGGATTTAACTAGTTAAAATAAAATTTGTTCTATACAAATTTTATTTAACTCAAACTAAAAACCCCAAAATTAACTTTCAACCCGCAACAAACGCAACTCCCGAAAAGGTCTCTTTAATCGAATATCGGCGCTGCAAGTTCATCGGTGCCCTCGGATTTCAATTCCGAGCACCGGATCAAAAGTTAGGAATTCCCGCTCGTTCGTCCACTGAACGTACCCGAGCCAAACTTCGGAAATTAATTCCGGGCACTCTGGGCCTCGGAATCAGGTGCCGTCTAAAACTGTGCTCTTGTAAAATTCTAAAGAAAATTAAGAAAAAATTTCCCTTGAATTTTACGGGTCTTTACAATATTACATGATATGATGATCATAATATTTTATTTCATATGGAATCATAATATAATTAGTGATGCTTAATTAATTGATGTATAGTTACAATATATTTATATTTAATTTGTCATCAAAATTTCATGCCCTATAAAAATATTTTTTTATAGATATACCACATTTTTATATGTGTAAAATATTACAAAATATGTATAAATTTATACAAAATTGTAGTTATAACACCAAACATATTACATTATATAGATGGTAAATTCCTTTTCAATATATTCTATATTTGGTAAAATATATTAGAAAAAATTCTAAAAACATTTCATGCATGAATATAATACTAAATACTTGTCTTCATTTCAAATTTATTAGGAATGAAATACTCAAGAATTGTTATATACATGCTATATATTACATCCTTTTTCAACATCCTTCTTCGAATCAGAGTAATAGCTTATTTATTCTTTAATTTCTGTAAAATTATTGCGTCTCTGAAAATAAAACTAGACTATCATCTAATATTAATATGTATCAACCAAAAATCATTTGAATCATCCAACATCTCTAATTTTTTAACTATAAGGTAATGATACCTATTACAAATTGTTAAAAATTCATTAATATCATATTCGATTAAATCATATCAAATACAAATATGGAGTTCTCAAAAATATTTATTTTTTTTTACAAATTTTTTCCTCCTTCAAATTGGATTTGAAACTCTAAAATAAACCTCAAGGGTCTTCTAAATTATTTTAACTACTATAAATAACATTATAATATATCAAAAATTTTCTAAACATATTAAAAACAAATCTATTTAAATTTGTTAAATTTAATTTATCAATAGAGAGTATTTAATTTACTATCACAATATAATTAATTCCCTTTTAATTTATGATTATCTAAAAAATCAAGTTATATATATTCATCATTTTAAAAAAAACCCATATTTCTTCATAAGTCATTAGATTCATTCTATATACAAATATCAAAATTTTCTTCTGTTAAAGTATAACCTTTTTTATATATAGTAGACATCTCTTCCATATTTATAACATTATTGTGTATAGTACTTCTCTTAGAACATGTCTACTGCATGAAGATTATATCTCAAATCATTGTATTAATGGGATCTACACAAATTTTTATTATACCATGTTTCTTTTTATAATAAATAGTGTATATTATTAATAATTTCTATATCAGCTTCACAAGAATCATCTTATGGATATGATTCGTTCACTGAAGATAAATATACATCGACATTAGATCATGAAAAAATATTGATAAAAAATATAAAATCATCTTCACTAATCCATTTGGGTACATATTATATATATAAATACATAATCCCAATGCTACAACAAATATTTTCTCATAATCCAAAACCTTACATGTGAAAAACATCAAACATTATCAGCAAAACAAATGACATGGATGCCGGTGTTACCTGACCTATCATCAAAGATATTCCTCATGTGTAAATGATAAAACCAATTATACATAACCAAAATATCATAAGAAATTCCATAGGTTTCTGAATAACACAAATTGTTAACTTTAAAAATTAATAAATTATCATATACATCAAAAATATAAAATCAAAAATATATATGACATATAATAAAAATAAAAACACCATTTAATTTTAATGAAATTATATATATATATATATATATCTGTGTATGTATGTAATTTATATAAATATCAAATAATCTCATAAGGAGTATATGATACATAACCAATGTTAATACTACATGACTACTATAATATATCTCAAACACAATATTCATAATTGAAATATAGAACTCCGTGATACACATCAATAAATAATAATGAATTTTTTAAAATATTAGTCCAATGATCATCAGTGGGTACCTACTTTTAACTAATATAGCATGATCTATATCCCCCATGAACTATCGAAAAATTTTATAGGACAACACTTCCATGATTACATCACAACAAACATTCATGAAAAAGGAAGACTATAATGACCAAAATAGACAACCCATGAATTGATTACTTCTATATAAACTCACTAAAATGATAATAGTAAAATAATTTGAAATAAGAATACATATTTTATCCCTCTCTATATTAAAAAATCCATGTATAAACTAGAAAACATATCATTAAGAACATTATTTCACCCCAAAAATCACATGAGATATTAGAGTTTTTACTAATCTTAATAATGTGTTTGATGATGGATATCTCTCATCTCATATGGCTAATGGAAGATACACCTATGGACACCGCATGTAATAACTCTCTAATTAAAAATTATTATAAGAATACACTCACCAAAAATGGGTATAATAAACCATTTCCTTATATAATAATTTTTATTAGATGAAAATGTGGATAACATGATGTAATTAATTAATTATATATAAAATAATTTCCTTACTCGTTCATAGTTAGTAATGAAGTATAAAATTTCATGTTGGTAGATGAATTCAATAAATGATTGATTTCATCATTGGATTATCCTAATGTGAAATACTTTATGTCATGTGTTGGGGATTTACAGTTTCCTCTAAATTAAATATTCATGGATGGATACTAGAAAAATAATCATTATATTGTGATCCTTCTATAGTGAACTAAATATATACTTCCAGTATAGATTTATTGATGAAATGACACAAATCCCTCCATAATTGAGCATCAACATATTCAAAATTATGTTTCATGTAATAATAGTATCATAATAATATCTTATCACACATATATATCAACATAACATAACATATTATAATATGCATTGTTATTTCAAGAAAATAGATATTTGAGAAAACTTTCATAGTTTATACGATTGAATAGTAAGAAATACAACCATCAACACCAATATATATGATGATATAACACATATGGTAAAATTTGATATCATTTATTCTAGTAAATGGTGTTTGTTTCCAGGTTACTGTATTTCTGAAATCAATTATCCTAGAAATTTTCACCTAGAAATTAGTGGATATAGTTAACCTAATGTCAACCCACACCAAGATAATCCTAACTACCTATTGCATATAATATGATTAATAGTGGGAATAATGTATAAAATATTAATTTTTAGTAACACCGTCATTGTAAAATTTTTCATATTCATGATTCTTTATCCTACCCAACTCATTAATATTTTATATCTCATCAACCAACCTAATTATTATCTCTACATATCATCCCCAAAAAAATCAAAATCACCCTGATGTGATAAATTATTTAACAAAATGAGTCTTCATAACCATAGTCATGATTATAAGAACTGTAGGTGCACATCCGTGGTAGCGTGGTGGTGAAGGTGAGTGGTTCAAAAACACTGTTATTTGGGAGGTTAATGGTTTTATTCCTTGTATTATACATTAGGGATGATCTTGTCCCCTCGAATGCGACCATCTTGTCGTGTTGCCGAGTCTCGACTGGGTGGACAAATGACATGCCACCTATTATGTTAATAGATTACTTTGACGAAACATTGATGATCGGGTGGTTACCCTCTAGGATGCTCTTCCATCTTGTCTATATATGACTCCTTCCCCAATTGGGGCTCTACCTCATGGGAGTGACATTTTCATGTGGGAGGGGGATTACCATGTGTGGAGGGTTTGAAAAGATAAAACTTGGGAATTCCATTTTTAAATAAATGAATAATACATATAGGTATATACATGGGTGTCATAATCATTTCAATATTCATTGGACATTACTCTATACAATATAAATTAAAAATATTATTTCGGGAAAAATAATATCTTTGGAAATTTTAATGACTCAAAGGATAAAAATGGTAATATCCCGGTTCCCGGAGCCTCCTAGTGGTGCCCCTTACCCAGTAGGTAACATGTCCTCAAGAAAATTTTCTCAAATACCGAATAGCTGTGAGGGCCTTGGATGTGATAGTGGGGAAACTATGCCCCCACTGGTAGAGTAACATAGAATATGAAAAGAATATAACATTAGCGGAAGCAGTAAAACATACAATAACTAAACAACATAAGTAATAAACAACTAGAGCACACACATATATATGATGAATTATACGTAATTCTATGAAAGCCTCCATTAAAGTAAAAAGGATGGAATACAATACTAAACCAATGTACTACATAAAACAGATAAAATGATCCATAGATTCGCAAGCCTCATCTTGGTCCTATGCTCCCCAGCTTCGCAACAATCAAGTACATGAAGTAGAAGGGAACTTGCCCTTATCTATTCCTGGAACAATATAATCTTCTTGGGCCAAATATCATGACCCAAAAAGGGTGTGAGACTCATCTCATTAGGTAACCACCCTAAGATCTACACCGAATAGTCAATGAATATATATGGAAAGAAAAAATAAAATGAATTAGTAAACAAGGAAGTACATATCATATAAATCCTACAATTTCAAATGCATTCATTTTCATATATCAAGAAAGAAACTAATAAAAAGTAGGTTACCCACTAGGATGTAATCAGAACATAACCCATCTGGCTAAACCAAAACAAAAACACAGGCAACCCTTTTGGAAGTACACACAGTCTAACCCCTCTATTTTATCTTAAGCAAAGACACTCTGAGGAAACACTCACCATCAATTCCCCATGTAGTATTGTATCCGTTTTAATGGGCACTCTAAGGAAGCACTAAACATCCATTTCCCCATGTGGACCATATCAAGGATACTATAGTCACTCTTTGGGAGGACCTACATCTATCCCCCATATGGTCTTGAAAAATAAAAGTAAATAGACACTCTGGAGAAGCCCTCAATGTAAATTCTTCTTATGGTATACTACATCAGTTTCCCACAACCCAGTGCATGGAAACAATGCACAAAAAATATATGTCAACCAAAGAAAACCTAAAACTACTTGGCTAAATAATCAATAACATATCATAGCATGTCAGATAATAATCACTCTATTATGAAAATACTAGGCATGGGAATCAAAGCCGCAACCTAACTTGCAAAGCTAAACCAAATGGTCAAAAAAATAAAACAAGGTCAAATCATCCATAGCATAGAAAAGTTATCCCTATTTACAACAATTAACCTCTATCAAAATTTACAAGGCATAGTAGGTAATAATAGGGCCAGAAGCATAACACACAATACCTCGTTTTTGGGTATTGGGAATTTTTTCACATAAAATTCAAAATATTTTCAATTAAAAGTCACAAACCACCTACCTCAGTATCATGAGATCGGTATACGTAAACTATAGGCCTTTAATCATCCTAGAATGTCATTGATCTAAAAAATGTTAAAAATGTTCAACTAAGGATAACTTAAGTGAGAAGAGAAATAACAAGATGTTGTTCAAGAAGACTGAAGAATTCACTGCTGTAATTCTAACTCAATCGATGATGGTTTATTCAGATAACGGATGGTGAGTCGGAATATTAGAAGAGATCCACAATCATATAGACACTCCAGGATGAAATATGATGAAAAGAATTGTGTTACGTCTGTTAGATGAGTGCCTGGTCTGTTTATTGAAAAAAAGTACAAGAAATTATATTTAAAATTACACATCATGTACTTTCCTTTTCTAGCCTCCACTTTAGGTGGTCTCCAGGTCACCACACACAACCATGTGCTCATCCATTACATGGTCATCACACATTCTGCAATGGCAACCGAGTACATTGTGTGTATTTAAAAGTATAGGGCATGCACTCCTAAAATTTTGATAAAATCCTCTTTTTCTAAAAAAACATGTTGAAAAAAAAGAATATGTGAATAAAAATATACAGGTTCTTCAAAACATCACTCGTTGAAGAAATTATTCCCCGAATTTCCATATCAAGGAAGCATAAAAGATGATTCTTCAAATAGATCTAAACACTATGATTATACATCGGCCTCCCTTTCCCATGTCACGTAATGTACATTCCTCTGCTACCATAGCAATCATACTAGAGGAATAAACCAACCATAGTGAACCTTCACACTTTGATCAGCAATCCATATAGGATGCTCTTTGAATGCTGCGTCCACTTCAAGATCAATATCCTTGAGTTGGAAAACATGAGGTGAATCTAAGAAGTAATTACAAAGCTAAGAAACATGGAAGACATGATGAATATCCTGATACCTCTAAGGTAACTGAAAACTATAGGAAACTATCCCGACTCTCTCCACCACCTTAAATAGTCTAACGTATCTCAATGAATGTTTACCCTGTCTCTTTATCCTTCTATGTCCCAACCTTGGTTTGACACACAGGGAAACCTGATCTCTGACCTCGAACTCCAGAGGTCGTCTCTACTGATCGACATAAGACTTCTATCATGACTGTGTAATAGTTATCCTCTTTTGAATCAACTCTATATTCTCTACATTCTCCTGGAAAAGATGAGGTCCTCACATAGCTTCCTCTCCTACCTCCAGCAAACATAAGGGAGATCGGTATGGCCTATCGTACAAAACCTCAAAATGTGCCATCTGAATGGTTTCATGAAAACTATTATTATAGTAAAACCCTACAAGAGGTATATACTTCTCCACAGAACATCCAAAATCTCAGACGCATGCTCGAAGCATGTACACTAGCACCTGAATCGTACGCTCAGACTAGCCATCTATCTGGGGATGGTAAGTTGTACTCCGAAGTACCTGTTTACCCAATGCCTTTTGTATCCCCTAACAGACCTAAGAAGTAAAACGTACATCTCTTTCTGAAAAAATGGAGGGTGGAACTCCCTGTAAACATACAATACATCAGATGTAAAACCATACTATCTCATCAACACTGAATGTATCCTTGATCGGAAAGAAGTGAGAAAGCTTCACAAGTATTTCGATAACAAACCAAACTACTTCATTCCCTCGAGGTGACCTAAGAAAACCTGTAACTAAATCAATCGCGACATAATTTCATTTCCACTCAGGAATGGTTAACTATTTAAAAATCCATGTTGGTCACTAATGCTCTTCCTTCACTTATTTATAGGTGTAATATCTCAAGACAAACCTAAAAACATCTTTCTCCATACATGGCCACCAATATTGATGGTGTAGATCAGGATACATCTTGGTGAAACTGGGATGAACTGCCCAAATAGAGGAATGAAAGTCTCGCATCATCTCCTCACATATGTCTGTTGGCACCCACACGTGTCCATTATAACACAAGATCTCATCCTCGCCTACTGTCCATCCAAGAATAGGGTCCTCTCCTAAAACACTCTCCCATAAAAATAGGCCTTCTGAATCTGATATCTGCCTCATTCGCACTCAATCAAGTTGAGTAGAATTAATAGCCATAGAAGAATGAAACATATTCCACTGACTATAATTCACCTCAAAATGCATCTGAGAGAATAGAGACATAAGCTCCTAGTCCCTGCTAGCTTCCTGAACTACATGTATCTGAGTCCTCCTTCTCAACACATCAGCCACAATGTTGCCTTTCCCAGGCGTGTAGGCAAGCTAAATGTCTACAGACTGATGGTACTAAATCCACCGTTGCTTTCTCAAATTCAAGTCACCTTGAGTGAAGTTATACTGGAGACTCGTTCAGTCAATGAAAATAAAAAATGATCTCCTAGAGGATAATGTATCAAATTGCCTTATCCATGAACAACTGCAGCAAGCTCGAGATGATGTGTTGGGTAGTTTCTCTCATGTGGCATCAACTGCCAAGACCCATACACAACGACTCCTTTCCCTGCATAAGCACTACTCCCAGCCCAATAACATAGCATTTTAGTATACAGTATAGCCCTTTCCCATCTCTAGAGATACTAGTAACCATGTTGTAGTCAACCTTTATTTCAGCTCCAAAAATGATGACTCACAAGAATCTGACCACAATTACATCACATCATTCTTAGTCAGGCCTGATAGGGGTGCTCATAAGCATGAAAAGTCGAGTATGAAACATCTATAGTAACCATCCCACCCTAGAAAACATTGTACCTCAAATACAATCTTTGTCCACTCCCAGGAAACTATTGCCCTCACTTTCTATGGATCTACTTATACTTCTGTCTCTGAGTTAACATTACCTATGAAGTGAATTTGGTCTATCCAAAAGTTTTATTTTGAGAGCATCATTTATATCTGATGCTCTCTCAGTGTACTCAAAATGATCTCAACATGTGTGGCATGGTCGTGTTAAGTGTTAGAGTACACTAAGATATCATCAACATATACCAAAACAAAAGAATACAAATATGTATAGAAACACTCATTTCATTAGTGAGATGAAAACATCAGGCGTGTTCGTGAGACTGAACGACATAACCACAAAATCATATAGACCATACCTGCTCAGAAAATCTATTAAAGGTATATCTGATGGTCTAACATGCAAATGATGATAACTAGATATCAATTCAATCTTTGAGAACACATGCACACTTATATTTTGATCAAATATATCAACAATCCTCTTCATGGGATATCAGTTCTTCTACATCAACTGGATCAACATCTGAAAATTTACACAATGTATGAGGGTACCATCCTGTTTCTATGCAAATAGGATAAAATAAGACCATGGAGAAGTATTGGGTCAGACGAAACCCTTTCCCTGAAACTCCACCAACAGCTTCTTGAGCTCTTACAACTCAGGTGTATCCATCCTACTAGATGGAATGGACAACTGTGCCTCTCTTTGAGAATGCTCAATATAAAAGTCCACCTCTCTCTCTTGAGGAAAACCCAAAAATTCCTATAGAATGACGTCCATGAAATGATACACCATTGGAGGAAATTCCATCTATGAAGTCCTCTAGTAATCCATATATAGACTAGTATTCTATGCTATAACTATTCCTAACCCATGATGCTCGTGTCCTTTTCTGCACGCCTAAACATACCATTCACCCTTATAAAGAAATGATCCTCCTTCTGGTGATGTGAAACTCATCCTATGAAGATAGCACTCGAAAACTGCCTAGAAGGTAACCAAGAAGTCCATTTCAAGAATATCATCATAGCCTGTCATCTCCAAGACATATAGTTCCATGAAGAAGTAACTCCCACTGTAACACCCTGAGCTTTCACGATACGCTTCTCTTACAATAATTTAATAGCTTGTATTGTACGCAAGTTCGAGATTCTAACACACCGAGACCAACCAAAATAGCTTTTATGAATAGTAATACCCACTTTTTGAAATTATATATATTTTATATTTCAAAATGGACTTCATATTTGGATTTGGAATATCGAAATTAGCCTATGTTTAATTTTTGGTATTTTTCTGAGAACTTCTATTTTTTTATGAATAGTGAAAAATACTTAAAAACAACTTTTTTAATCAAAGTATTTTATAGTGATAAATTATACTATTGAGTGATTTTAAATTATAATTAGAATATATTTTTACCATTTTATCCAATGGTGATCTTTAAAATTAATTTCACTTTGAATTTGGACATAAACAATGGTCAATCTTTTGATATATATTGTTTCTTAAAAACACGCTATTTGTTGTTGACAACGGGAATTTATTATAAAATTAATTAATGAAACTTATATGTTTGGAATTTTGTAAAATAGAAATAATTTTTGGATTCGGAATATCAATTATAGCTTAGGGTGAAATTTTGGCATTGTTCTGAGAAACTTCAATTTTTGATGAATAGTGAAACCACTAAGTGGTAGTTAAAAAACTGATTTTTCATTTAAATGAAACATTACCACTTCTGTGATTTGATTTTCAAAAATCCGACATACATGGTTGTCATTAGGATGTAAAATGTGGTTCATTGGGATTAAAATAATTTTTTGGTGAATAGTAACTTTTAAGTTTAATTAATCGCGATTAAAGGTAATTAGTGAAATTTATGATAAAAATAGTATTATAAAAATATGGAATGACCTTTACACTTGTCCAAAAACTATTGGATGTGTCATGGACGACCAAGAAAATCCATGGGTCATCTTGGGGACCCCATGGAGCCACTTTGGTAGGAAAAGGACATAAATAACTTTTTATTTAATGTTGAAATAAAAAGGTCACAAACAAGAGTTGTTTTACTAAAAAAAAATTAAATGGGGTTGTACAAGTCATATTATTGACTATAAATATTCATTAGAAAGATAAAAAGATTTCCTACGTCATCATAATTTTTTTATAATTTTTAGACATTAAATAAATTAAATTATTTATGACACCATGATGATACAGCGATTACCTCATTAATTAACGATTTAAATAAAATGAAAAGATAATGTAAACTCCAAGGCTTACACTTGTCCAAAGCCTATTGTATGGGTATATTTCGAACCCTTATCACCTTATCCTAGAATTATAGAAGTGTGTGACCTTTAGAATCCGAAAAGCATTGTATAATAAAGTAATATTTTATTACTTTCCAAGAGTTCCCCTCCTCCCCACTTATAAAAGGCCCCCACCACTACCACCTTAATCACCCTTTCAAAGTCTTTTGGCTCGGCCAACCTCTGCCCTAATACTCTCCCAACTTCCCTACCTTACTCCTCGAAGCCTCACTTCGGGTAGAATGCTTCCCAAGGAATCCTTTGGCTCAAATCAAAAGAGTTACCCAATTTTAAGGTAATGTCTTCTCTTATGTTATTTTGTTTTATTTTGCTTATCCAAACCCCCTAAACACTTTTTATTCATTTCTTTTGTAACAAAACCAGTGTCCTAAATATACTTGGATGTTTTTATAATGAGTATTCTAGCTACACTTACACACACCTACATCTAATGGTTAAAGAACATACGGTTTCTGTGGATGGAGAATTTCTGCCTCACGAAATGATGATTGTTCAACACTCATAAAACACCTTCAAAGGTGGCCATTAAGATGTAACTATATTTATAAATGATATATAATATGTTTATGTTTTACTTAAGGTTATGTATTTTTCATTTATGGCATACCTTTATTGTTTCCGTTATGGGTAAACGTGATATTTTCATTTTAGGAAGTGCGGACTACCGCCCCCTCAAAGTGATTTGAATCGTTAATACCATATGTGGGATGTATAAAGGATGGAGTAAATGATATTATATATGATGTTATACTGGAATTATAATATACCTTTATATCATTATGATTTCATTAAATACGAAATAGAAATGAAAGTAGTGTTCATGCATACGTACAGCTTACCGTCTCCATCAACAGTGCATTTCATTTCTTACCTCTAAACGTTATGGAATATTATAAATGAATGTATATACTGGGTATATATGAGATATATTATATCTATATCATGAATATAATTCTGGATATAATGGATATATCACCACATGAACACCTTGTAATTATAAGAATTTTATTTTTTACTCATGTACCTAAGATCGACAAAATGACCGTTATAAAATTAAATAATTACATAATGTTCATAACATGGTAATAAGGGATATAAAAGGAATAATGAACATGAAAAAGGTTCTTAAGTAAATAGAAATTAACTCTATTTTATTATTCAGGGGGTTAAAGAATGGTCGAGTCAGGACAGGACGCACGGTAAGGGAATTTCATAACCCAATTTCCATTCTTTGGGTTAATCTCTTATTTTCAAATTATGTCATGATATTATTATGTGATATCTTGTATTTGTAATTTATTTATGTGTACTTATATTAAATACACATAATAGATCTATTTTATTTAAAAAATGATCTTTCTAAGGGACTTCGTCTCAATCTCCTTTCATTGAGGCATATTTGGTTTTATACACATCTTTCTTTTATACGGTGTATAAACCCCTTTGACTTTTACATTTATTCAAAAGGAATATATTTATACGAAGCATTTACTAAATGACAGAAGGGATTTATTTTTCATACATATGCGGCGACAACGACTTCTCCACCGCCGTGACCATTATTTAAGTTTCGGCTTCCTCTACAAGCCATACAATTTTTTAAAAGAAAAATAAATACCATGTTTTACCTTTCTTTTATTTTGGTATTGAAAATGGTTTTGAAAGTGTTTATATTATATCACTGTATTTTATTGATATATTGTGATTGAAATGTGGAAATTTTATGTTTCCTTTATGCATGTTTTATGTGATACGATTATGTTATGGTTTATGATATGTTTAAACCTATTCATATGAGGAATTCATTGGACTTAATAAGTGACGGGTGGAGCCCGCTATAGCTCCTAGATGCATCGGTAGGTCTCATGAGACATACTAGTATCTTGGCACGAGGTCTTGAAAAAATCTTATTTGTGGTCTTGGCACGAGGCCTTGACTACGTGGTTATGATAGTCTGGCATTATGCATTCCATCATTATGAAAGTGGTTATTGATATTTCATGTGATTATTCGACTAGTAGAATATCCATGTGAATAAGTAAATGGCATTATCTCATTTTACTTTTGCCATATTATGTTGAAGTTCATGTTTAAAAGTCTTTTGTTTTAGTTATACATTGCCTTAAATGTTAATGTTTATTTATGAAAGCTTCCGCAATATTGTTATCCTTACTGAGCATCTGAGCTCACCCCTTTCAATGTTTTAATATTTTCCAGGATGTGAAGAAATATTTTATGAATGACCTACAGGGATAGTCAGAAGAGGATATGAGTGTGGACTATAGAGACTTTGTTATTTTAGTTTTTCACCTTATGATGTAATGTAACATTTAGGAATGTATCTAGTGTTTCCAAGGCTACTAAACTAATCGGTCTTTTGAGACTTGATCTTTTGTGATCATGCCAATGTTACGAAGTAATGCACTAACTCTGGGTAGCTGGGGTCGCGGAGTTACAGTTGGTATCAGAGGCAGTTTAGTACTAACCTTGGAAGCTAGATTTAGATAAACTCTGATTAGAGCACATAGACCAAAGATAGACATTGAGGATTAGTATAGAAGAACTTCCTAGAATTTTGGTATTGTAGAGATGTTGTGTGTTTTCCGAGCTATACATCCCTGTCTGGATACGAGCAGGTAGAGGTGGCTCTAGCATAGATGTACCTAGGGGTAAAACCTGAAAACTCCGCTTTGAGCTAGACTCGAACGGGAACTGGTGCACGACAACGGGCCTTGCTGCACTCCTGGTTACGACACTCCCAGGGGATATGCTTTGGATAATTCTCATTTTCTTTACAAACCACTATGAAGGGTTATGATTATATACTTTCTCAAAGAAAACATTTTATGGATTATATCCCTAAATAGTTCAATTTATGTTAAGTATCTTACAAGTATGGAATTATGTATTTTGATTCATAAACTAATATAGTTTATTCCATTGTTTAGATATGGCGCCTAGTGGAAGGAATGAGAACCGTATGAATGCACGCAATCCATGTAGGGATTTCCCTCCTACTCAAGATAATTATTGTGGAGCTGGAGATACAACTGGTGCTGATCAACTTATTACCACACTGGGACAACTCACTCAGGTTATGAATAATAACCTTACTCGTATGGAGCACCCTGATCCGCAACGTGGAGGATCAATGTTAGACCGCTTCATGAGGAAACAACTGCCAATATTTAATGGGGGTAAAAATCCATTAGTAGCTGAGCAATGGATAAACTCCTTAGAGAAAATATTCCATGCCTTGGGGAGTAGCGAAAGGGAGAAGGTTGTCATGGCAGTTTACCGCCTCACTGGAGATGCCGATCATTGGTGGTCGCTGATTCATAACACAAAGGAAGATGATGACTTATCAAATATGGAATGGAGGGAGTTCAAATAGATTTTCTTAGAAAAATAGTTTCCACATGACCATCGAGCAGATATGGAAAGACAATTTCTGAGTTTGAGGGAGAAGGAGGATGAGAATGTCGCAATGTATGAGGCTAACTTTACAAGGTTAGCGAAGCATGCTACAGATTATATACATAACCCAAGAAGTATGATTGATCGTTTCTTTGATGGGTTAAAACCATTTCTTCATCGAGCATTAGTCTCATAAACCTTCTTGTCGTATGAAGATATAGTCTCATGTTCTATCAAGATAGAAAAGGAATTATCTAAGTCTTATGACAACAAAGTAAAGCAAGAGAAGAAGAGAATGGTGGAACAAGAGACAAATAAAGGGAAAAAGGGAAAGAATGATTTTCCATTATGTGATAATTGTGGGAAGAATCACCCTGGTACTTGCCTAAAAGGAATGAGAGTTTGTTACAAATGTGGAGAAAAAGGTCACTAGGATCGTGATTGTAAGGGAAAGAAAGAGGCTATCAATGTTGAATGCTACAATTGTAGGGAAATAGGTCATTATTCTAATGAATGTCCTAAGCGTCAGGGAAACTTAACTCAGAAAAGGCCAAGGGATCAAGGCCAATCTTATGCTGTGACTACAGTTGAAGCGGAATAATTAATGTATTGATGCTTTTGGACTCATGGATTATATTCTGGTTATTGGAATAATGTGATATATATATAAGGATTGTACTATAGTACATGTTGATTTCATTAAGGTTTTAATATGATGAAGGTAATAATAATTTTGTATGTGACAATAAGAGAAACTTTACTTTGTTTAGGGAATCTAATGTTACAATTGATTTTGGAATTTAAGGACCCTTTAGAGAAAGTCTGGACGGAGGTATTTTGGATAACAATAAAGGTTGGAATGGATTAAGTCGATCTTTGGATAGTATTGTTTAAGGTTAAAACATTTCTGAGGATTATTTTTGGAATATTATAATACTATAGTTTTAGGAAAAGGATAACCTGCAGGGTGGGGCATAACCCATCGCGTCGGACAAAGCTGCAGGAATCGAACCCACAACCATATTGCAACGGGCCTTTATTACCTACCATTAGCCTACAGGAAGTCCCTGGTTATTACAAAATAGTTTTACTAATCTAAATGCTATGTGTTAATATTTGGAACCTTATAAAATTAGGATAAATAGAATATTTTTGAGTTCTATTACCTTTTAGAGCGAAAGATGGGTTTGTGGTAAAAATTTATTAAAGAATAAAAGTCTACATAACAAGTATGTATATTCCCTTCGGTTCTTAGTAAATCTCCTAAACAAATTCCTCAACTTTATAAAAGGTAACTTAAAACAAAAACATTGTAGGTTATCTTTTCCAACTGGGGATTCAATGACAATTTAACCAATCACAAGTTTGTGATTTTCTTATGGTTAACATTCTCCTAATACAGTTTTCTACGACTCTCAATCAGACCTTGATGGTTTGTTTTTCTTCTATATCCATATTTTCATAGAATCCTAGTATGGGCTATCTTGGGTGACCTTTGTACTTATCTTTATGTCTTTTAAATTTATATTTTTATTAACCTTATTTCTGATGTGGGTTTTCCACATAGTTATTTTCTATTTTCAACATTTTATTTTCAATGAAAAATTTCAAATTGCGAGGACGCAATTTATTGAAGGAGGGGAGAATGTAACACCCCGAGCTTTCACGATACACTTCTCTTTCAATAATTTAATAGCTTGTATTTTATGCAAGTTTGAGATTCTAACACACCGAGACCAACCAAAATAGCTTTTATGAATAGTAATACCCACTTTTTGAAATTATATATATTATATATTTCAAAATGGACTTCATTTTTGGATTCGGTATATCGAAATTAGCCTATGTTTAATTTTTGGTATTTTTCTGAGAACTATTTTTTTATGAATAGTGAAAAATACTTAAAAACATCTTTTTTAATCAAAGTATTTTATAGTGATAAATTATACTATTGAGTGATTTTAAATTATAATTATAATATATTTTTACCATTTTATCCAATGGTGATCATTAGAATTAATTTCACTTTGAATTTTGACATAAATAATGGTCAATCTTTTGATATATATTATTTCTTAAAAACACGCTATTTGTTGTTGACAGCGGGAATTAATTATAAAATTAATTAATTAAACTTATATGTTTGGAATTTTGTAAAATACACATCATTTTTGGATTCGGAATATCAATTATAGCTTAGGGTGAAATTTTGGCATTGTTCTGAAAAACTTCAATTTTTTATGAATAGTGAAACCACTAAGTGGTAGTTAAAAAACTGATTTTTCGTTTAAATGAAACATTACCACTTCTATGATTTGATTTTAAAAAATTCAACATACATGGTTGTCATTAGGAAGTAAAATGTGGTTCATTGGGATTAAAATAATTTTTTGGTGAATAGTAACTTTTAAGTTTAATTAATCGCGATTAAAGGTAATTAGTGAAATTTATGGTAAAAATAGTATTATAAAAATATGGAATGACCTTTACACTTGTAAAACCACTATTGGATGTGTCATGGCCGACCAAGACAATCCATGGGACAACTTGGGGACCCCATGGAGCCACTTTGGTACGAAAAGGACATAAATAACTTTTTATTTAATGTTAAAATAAAAAGGTTACAAACAAGAGTTGTTTTACTAAAACAATATTTAAATGGGGTTATACAAGTCATATTATTGAATATAAATATTCATTAGAAATATAAAACGATTTCCTACATCATAATAATTTTTTTATAATTTTTAGACATTAAATAAATTAAATTATTTATGACACCATGATGATGCAGCGATTACCTCATTAATTAACGATTTAAATAAAATGAAAAGATAATGTAAAATACAAAGCATACACTTGTAAAAAGCCTATTGGATGGGTATATTTCGAACCCTTATCACCTTATCCTTGAATTATTGAATTTTGGGACCTTTATAATCCTAAAAGCATTGTATAATAAAGTAATATTTCATTACTTTCCAAGAGTGCCCCTCCTCTCCACTTATAAAAGGCCCCCACCACTACCACCTTACTCACCCTTTCAAAGCCTTTTGGATCAGCCAAAATCTGCCAAAATACTCTCCCAACTTTCCTACCTTACTCCTAGAAGCCTCACATTGGGCAGAATGCTTCCCAAGGAAGCCTTTGGCTCAAATCAAAAGAGTTACCCAATTTTAAGGTAATATCTTCTCTTATGTTATTTTGTTTTATTTTGCTTATCCAAACCCCCTAAACTCTTTTTATTCATTTCTTTTGTAACAAAACCAGTATCCTCAATATACTAGGATGTTGTTATAATGATTATTCGAGCTACACTTACACACACCTACATCTAATGGTTAAAGAACATACGGTTTCTCTGGATTGCGAATTTCTGCCTCACGAAACGATGATTGTTCAACACTCATAAAACACCTTAAAAGGTGGCCATTAAGATGTCAATATATTTATACATGATATATAATATGTTTATGTTTTACTTAAGGTTCTGTATTTTTCATTTATGGCATACCTTTATTGTTTCCATTATGGGTAAACGCGATATTTTCATTTTAGGAAGTGCGGACTACCATCCCCTCAAAGTGATTTGAATCGTTAATACCATATGTGGGATGTATAAAATATGGAGTAAATGATATTATATATGATGTTATACTGGAATTATAATATACCTTTATATCATTATTATTTCATTAAATATGAAATAGTAATGAAAGTAGCATTCATGCGTACGTACGACTTACCGTCTCCATTAACGGTGCATTTCATTTCTTACCTCTAAATGTTATGGAATATTATAAATGCATGTATATACTGGATATATATGAGATATATTATATCTATATCATGAATATAATTCTGGATATAATGGATATATCACCACATGAACAACTTGTAATTATAAGAATTTTATTTTTGACTCAAGTACCTAAGATCAACAAAATGACCGTTATAAACTTAAATAATTACATAATGTTCCTAACATGGTAACAAGGGATATAAAAGGAATAATGAACATGAAAAAGGTTCTTAAGTAAATAGAAATTAACTCTATTTTATTATTCAGGAGGTTAAAGAATGATCGAGTCAGGACAGGACGCAATGTAAGGGAATTTCTTAACCCAATTTCCATTCTTTGGGTTAATCTCCAATTTTCAAATTATGTCATGATATTATTATGTGATATCTTGTATTTGTACTTTATTTATGTGTACTTATAGTAAATACACATAATAGATCTATTTTATTTAAAAAATGATCTTTGTAAGGTACTTCGTCTCAATCTCCTTTCATTGAGGCATATTTGGTTTTATACAAAACTTTCTTTTATACGGTGTATAAACCCCTTTGACGTTTACGTTTATTCAAAAGGAATCTATTTATATGAATCATTTACTAAATGACAAAAGGGAATGTTTTTGTCGTACATATGTGGCGACAACGACTTCTCCACCGTCGTGACCATTATTTAAGTTTCGGCTTCCACTCCAAGACATACCTTTTTTTTAAAAGAAAAATAAATACCATGTTTTACCTTTCTTTTATTTTGGTATTGAAAATGGTTTTGAATGTGTTTATATTATATCAATGTATTGTATTGATATCTTGTGATTGAAATGTGGAAATTTTATGTTTCCTTTATGCATGTTTTATGTGATACGATTATGTTATGGTTTATGATATGATTAAACCTATTCATATGAGGAATGCATTGGACATAATAAGTGATGTGTGGAGCCCGCTATAGCTCCTTGATGCATCAGTAGGTCTCATGAGACAAACTAGTGTCTTGGCACAAGGTCTTGACAAAATATTATTTGTGGTCTTGGCACGAGACCTTGACTACGTGGTTATGATAGTCTGGCATTATGCATTCCATCATTATGAAAGTGGTTATTGATATTGCATTTGATTATTCGACCAGTAGAATATCCATGTGAATAAGTAAATGGCATTATCTCATTTTACTTTTTCCATATTATGTTGAAGTTCATGTTTAAAAGGCATTTGTTTTAGTTATTCATTGCCTTAAAAGTTACTGTTTATTTATGAAAGCTTCCGCAATATTGTTATCTATACTGAGCATCTGAGCTCACCCCTTTCAATGTTTTAATATTTTCCAGGATGTGAAGAAATATTTTATGAATGACCTACAGGGATAGTCAGAAGAGGATATGAGTGTGGACTATAGAGACTTTGTTATTGTAGTTTTTCACCTTATGATGTAATGTAACATTTATGAATGTATCTAGTGTTTCCAAGGCTACTAAACTAATCGGCCATTCGAGACATGATATTTTGTGATCATGCCAATGTTACGAAGTAATGCACCGACTCTGGGTAGCTGGGTTCGGGGCGTTACACCCACCACCCTCAACAGGTCACTCCTTTCACAGACAAACACTAACCATTCTAGATCCCAATAGAGTGTCTAGCATCAAGAAATATGTAGAAGAAAAAATAAAGAGCCTAAGGCTATTCATAATAGAAATATACATAATGCTATGGTAAGCCCCTGTATCAAAAAGTGTAGAAGCTAAAACTAAGGCAAATAATATAGTACCTCGAACAGTAAAGGGTATGAGATACTGCCCCAGCTGGGTCTACCCCACTACAAAATTCTGACTTACAATGAGGCCCTGTGACCCTGCCTGACCACTCTGAGCTGATCCACCTTGTGGCTGATGAAATCCAAGCGACTGGATACCACGACCATGACCTCTGCCTCAGCCTAAACGACCGGATGAACTCAAATTCATATACTGGTGAGAAACTGTTGGTGCTGCTCCTGAATGAAGAGTCATACAAGAACCCCTTTAACCAGCTACTTGTGAGATGATATGACAGAATTGCTTATGATTTCCAATCTTGCCACTTGATTGACTCTACACTGGGTTTCTTGGGAAATGTGGTATCTTTTTCCTACACTTCACGCACTGGTAGTACACCACTTGGATATCATAAGATGAAACTCATATCCTCGGATCTCAGTGTGTAGAGTCCATGCGGCGCATACTGTTGTTAGTAGGAGGGATAACAACTCTGTATGTTGAGCCACCCTGGCTCACCACTCTAGAATCCCTTAGATTACACCCCATGATTAGGGCATGGTAAACTATGTAAGTGATGGAATTCAACCTTATGATGTTCACCTGAAATAAAATGTTGTGCCTAAGAACATCCTCAAACATCCTTACTAGAAATAACTCATCACCTCCTAGAATACACTTGAAGTGCTTCATCTCTGTGAAGCAAGAAGAATAATACATAACATAAAGAGTACCCTACTCCATACTCATGAACTCTTGGGCTCGATCGGACCTCAAAGTATCTTGGTAAAAGTAGTCCCAGAAGGCACGATGGAACTAATCCCATGCCATAACCTAATGGAATCCCTCCTCTGAGATCAAATCCCACCGTAACATGGAGAACCCCCATAACAAATATGTAGTGAGCTTCACCCTAATCTTTGGCGGCCTCTCCAAATGGCCAAAGATAGCTAGCATGGTTTTTAACCATGAAACCGAAGCCAAATGTCCTCTTTCCCCTGTTAAGGTGGGGGATGATACAGCTAAAAAACCCATGTCAACTCTGCCGTTGAAGAGGTGGGATCCATAACCCTTTCGAAGGTCTGCCTGAACCTCATAAATCCCTCTCGGAACTATGTGTTAGCACCTGTATCAGGAATGATAGAGGGTTCCATAACTGGAACAACTTTAGGATCTGATGGTAGTTCTTGATCATCCATATCTGGTGTTAGATCACTTCCCTATAATTGGAAAACAAATAGAGGACGTCTCGATGTCATAACTCTAAAAATTAAAGCAAGCACCTTAGATCAAGATTATACAGGACTGAAACATAGAAGCATTATAAGGGAACAACTGAAATAAAGAATTCATGTTTTTTAAAACATGGGTAAATGGTGTTTATTATTCCTACATGGAGTGTTCCCTTAAGCCTTCACATGGGAGTTCACTTCTGCCAAAAGTATCCGTGTAACACCCCATACACATGGCGTGTTGTTCTAACACACGACATGTACTTGAATCCCCATCCACCACCCATGTTCTTCTATATGGCTACACCACACAATTTCCCTAGAATACGACTAGATGGTGTTTTAGTTCTAGACATGTCATGTACTAGATGAACATCACCATCCTATGTTGTTAGTTACACGGCCGGTCACATAGCTGATGCTACACTGTGTGTTTGTTCCAGACACAGCATGTACTGGCTATATTTCATCGACCCGTGTTGCTCGCTACATGTACAGATTTAGGGATCACAATACAAGGAGTTTTCATGCCTGACATAGCCTGTATAACCTATTTTTTTGTCCATCCATGTTGTTTGTCACATGGGTGGAGACATGGTCTATGCAACACAACATGTACATATGGTACACGGTGTTTCCCACAAAATATTTCCTTCCCCATGTCTCTTCCCACACAATTAGTTACATGATTAGAGACTAAAAAGCATGCATTTATAGTACATGACGTGTACTTAAAGAAAATAGTTATTTCCTAAACAGAAGGACACATGGCATGTATTCGTCATTACACGATGTGTATTCTAGGTTTTTCCAGACAGTTTTCCATAGAAACTACACCAGAACCACAAAAAACGCTGAAACGAACATTAAAGGTCCAAATTATGATTTGTGAGAGCCCATACTCACAGCAAATCAATGTATGGAATATTATCCATGTCATATATAAATATAACAAGGTAATGATTGACCAAATTCTTGACCATGAGGGCCCATAACACCTCCATAACCAAATTTTGACATTCTTTAAAACTAAATATTTACAGATTTCAATACCAAATAAAATTGCTGGAATTCTATCAAGAAATCTAAAAAAATATCATGAATATATATATAAACATCTATCACAACAACATGCAATCTCCAATGCACCATAAATGGAATCTCAAGAATACATGAAATGATAACTCTTGTAAGTGCCTATATGATGCATGGGATGGCATACCGTGATCTCATCATGTTGCAATAGAAATAGAACCAGAATAATATGAACAATAATAGAAAAAAAACATGCTAATCACCCAATGTTGAAATCAAATCAACTATAAAATGGGAAAACCATTAAAATTGCAATAACGAGGTGAATCGGATTTTCCCTGTACATAGGTTAGCTACTCTCGGGCACAACTTATTACCAGGAAACCATTCCTTCATATCCCTGACTATAGGATCCATATAGTAAGTCAAGAAGAAGGGAAACCCTCTGATACCACTTTGTAATGTCCCTGTTTCGGGAGCCACCAAGAGGTGCCTCGTACCCGGTTGGTCACATGATCTCAAGTGAATTTTCCAAACACCAGAGGCTACCGACTAGTAGTGAGGGACTTGGGTGTGATAATGGAGATACTATTCCTTCATTATCATAGTAACACAACATAATTAAGGCAGATAACAATAGTGGAAGTAGTAAAACATGCAATAAGTAAATAACAGAAGTAATAAACAACTGGATCACACACACACACACACACACACACACACACACACACACATATATATATCTGTGTGTGTTTGTGTGTGTGTCTGTGTGATGCATGATACATATGTCTAGGAATGATTCCAAACAAGTTACAATGATGGAATTAAATACATAACCAATGTACAATAGAAAACATATAAAATGCTCTACAACATCGCAAGCCGCAGCTTGGTCCCATGCTTCCCAACTCCGCAACAATCAAGTACCTAAAGTAGAAGGGAACTCTCCCTAATGTATATCTTCCGCAATATAATTTTCATGGGCCCAAAATAATGACCCAAGTAGGGTTTGAGACTAATACTTATAGAAAAAAACACAAAGACCAGTTCCTAACTGTCAGTGAATATATATGACAGGAAATATCAAAATGAAGTAGTAAATAAGGAAATACACATAGTAACAATCCTACAATTTCAAATGTATTCACTTGCATAGATCAAGTAAGTAGCCAATCCATATTAGGTAACCCTCTAGGAAGTACTCATAGCCTAACCTCCCTAGTTCAACCAAAATAAACACAAGAAACTCTCTGGGAAGTACACACAGTATAACTTCTCTGGTTTAGCTTTATCAAAGACACTCTGAAGTAGCACTCACTATCAATTTCCCCTGAGGTCTCATATCGGTAACTAATTTACACTTTGTGTAAGCACTCAACATCTAATTTCCCATGTGTCATGTATTGAGTAAACTACAGACACTCTAAGGGTTTACTTACATCCATCCCCCCCTATAGTCTATAAATTTTAACATATACAATCACTCTATAGAAGCCCTCAACATCAGTTCTCTATATGGTCTACTACACCCGATTCCGATAACCCCTTGTATGTTAATCGAGAAAAAAAATACAAGGCTACTAAATTAATCCTCAAGAACTACATGGATAAACTATTTACCGCATATCTTAGCAAGTCGGATAATAATCACTCCATCCCAACAATACTAGGCATGGTAATCAAAGCAGCATCCAAACAAGAAAAGATAATCCAAATAGTCTAAAACAAGAAAACATGGACAAATCAACCCCAAAATTGTAATGTTAACCCTATTCACAACAATTAACCATTATAAAAATAAACATGGCATTGTAGGTAATAAAAGGTATAGAACCATAACACGCAATACCCCGTTCTTAGGTATTGGGCATTTTTTCACATAAAAAAATGACTATCTTAAAAAAGGCACAGAACTCCTATCTCGGCATCTTGAGATCGATATACATGAAGTTCAATCCTTGAATAACCCTAGAACACTGTAGATATAAAAAGCCTTTAAGACCTTCAACAAAGTATTACTAACAAGAGAGGAGAAATCAATAGATGATGTTGAAGAAGTAGAGATAACTGACCGATGCGATTCCAACTCAATTGACGGTGGTCGATTCGAGAACAGATGATGATTTAGGGGCTCGTTGAAGATCAGCGGTCGTACAGACACTCGTGGATGATATAGGTTGAGAAAAAATGTGTTCTATCCGTCAGATGCAACCCTGATCTATTTAATGAAAAAAAGTACATGGAGTGTTCTTTAAAAGTACACTGTGTGTACCAGCCTATTCCTAACATTTCTTTTAGAGGTCTCCAGGTCACCACAAACAACCATGTGTTGAACCATTACACAGACATCACATGGTAACAAGTGGCTACCGAGTACACGATGTGTGATTGAATGTACACGGCATGTACTCCTGATATTTCACAAAACATCTATTTTTATAAAAAACAACCCAAAAAGAAAAACATACCTGTAAAGATTATTCTGGTTCTTACACATTTTATAAAAACCAAGGACATTATTACACACAAAAACATGATTTTTTACATATAATTTCACTTAATTCAAATCAGTGGATCAAGAGGTCAAGTGACTTTGGTAAATTAGTAACATTACATAATAACATAAATCATGAAACTCAACATCTCTATTTCAAACATCATTGACATGAGCATCTCAATACTTCATACTTAACACTGAATGGGATAACCAGAGTACATACATAAGAAATGGGTGAGTTACAATGCCTAGTAAGGAACTAAAAAAGGAATCACATGAAGAATACAATACATGTTAGACAATAGTCATATCAATGAAGCATAAGAGAAAAATGAACATAAATACACAACATAACATGATCATCATTTCATGGAAATTTGGAAACAACATACAACATGATATTAGCATGAACTAATGGTCATTACACTTATAATATCAGAAGTAAATCATAATTTAACAAGAATTAGAATAAGAAAACCATAAATTCACATGGTTTATTATTATACTAAACATTACCCAATGAATTGTAGTGCTATTAGGGTGCACCCTTCTTGAACAGATTACTCTCATGCTTAAGTGTGCCACATAGATAATATACCATGGATACATTGAACATAATTATTCATTCAATGATAATGAAATTTTCAATAAATATATAGATGTGTATAATCAATAATTATATGTTCATAATGTTGAATATCCTTTATAGTGAAATTATCATTCTATTCATTACACAATTAATTTATCTTTGAAAGTCACAGTTTAATTTCGACAACATAATGACAATAAATAGGGATTCTTAAAATGGGTTGATGAGAGATAAATGGGTATCAATGAATTTAGAAATGAAATGGGAAGAAATTGGATCATGTATAATAGTATCCCAACATATGAAATTGAGTTTTAGATGCATAATGTAAGACAAATGTTTGAATGGAAAGGAGGAGAGAGAAACCCCTTACAAGAATTTTGACTTGGTAATATATGTACATAGAGAATATTAATGAGAGTGGAAGAGTTATATAATAATAAAATAATAATATTCAATTTATGGGGTAGGTTAAAATAAAAACCTCGTCATTTTTAATTGAAATTAAAAGGCTGTAACAATATAAGGAAACATGGATAAAAATAATAAAGGAAAGTGAGGATTCCATAATCGAGTGCGTGACTTAAAAATCATGAAGTGGGGATTATTTAGAGATAGGGGAACCTTGGGTGTATTATATAGAATTAAGGGAAGAATAGAGATGTGATCCTAGGATTTTGAGTGAAGAGAAGTCGGAGAATGGGGAGGTGTCTATAGGAAATGAGAAAGAAATTATTTAGTATTTCACAAAGTTAGGTTTCAGAATCTATATAATTTAATATTCAAAACCACAAACCTTAAAAGGGTTTTATGCGTGTTTTTTTCAAAGTGGTGTGTAAAAAATTATTTTATATGTTCAATTTTCTAACATATTAGATTATTATCCATGAATATGTGGAGATGAGTCACATTATTAAAGAAATGAATTTGAAATCATAAAATATATTAAACATTTCAAGGGATTCACTAAATCATTATAAAATAAGTAAAACAAGTTAAAAATAATAGTACATTTATGGTAAATCATATATTGGGTTGAGAATTCACATTATAGTATTTATTAAATCATTTAGACGTCATTTTGATGTCATAAAACACATTTTTTACATATATGGTTTTTTATTATTTACCCAAAATTTTGACTATTTCAAAAAAAATTGACAAAATTACCATTATATATTTTTCATGGCCTAATTTAGGAAATAATATTCATTTTATTTAAATAATTCTTATAATATTTGAATTTTCACATTGAAATTGAAAACCAACATTTATTGAAAATTTATAGCTTTTTACAGAAATAGTTTTCAAACACTAGTAAAAGTTACATTTGAGAAAATAAAATTTTTAAACTTAATTATTATTTATAAAATTTATTTGATAATAATATTTTATTAAAATTTTAATTATTTTAAAAAATTTATTAATTATTTAAAATAAATGCATTAAAATAAACATTTGGTTTTATCATTCATAAATATAACACTTATGTAACTAATTACCTAATAATTTATAGATAATGAACTGATATAATGATTATTTATTAGAATTATTTTGATAATGTCATTAATAAAACCTTTAGATTAAAATATTAATGAATAAATTTCTAAAATGTGCCATGTTTATCTGATGAATCCATTTATCAAATTCATTATTTCTAAAGAAACACTATTCTCATTATGAAATTGATGGATTACAATGTTTATATATAGAAAGAGATTACACAATAAGTCCTTAATAACTTGTCCCATAACCCCTTATAGAACCTGCATAACACATAAGAGAAAGGTGTGTGATGTAGATAGACTCTTGGGGAGGCTCGAATAACATTGCATGGGTGGTAATCTCTATTAACATTAACTTCTATCATAGTTGATATTGTTCAATCTTAATGTGTTGAAGCTCGGGTTGAGATTGGTTAAGAGAAAATCCCAGTGACTCTATATTCTTTCCAGGATTCAATAAAGGATCTTTCTATGGTTGGAGCCTACTAGATTACATCATCCTCTCCTTTGTCAATGTTGGAAGGATTTATTAAATACTAATATTTAAATCTATTTTTTGATCATGGTTCAATGGATATATTATCAAGGCTAGTTATACATAATGGTCATTTGATTACAATTGGATATAATTAAATAAAAAGGATTTCATGCATTTTCAATATCCATACAAAATTAAAATAAAGGGAATTTTATTCATAAATGATTGTGTCACAACACATTATTTCAACATTAGAAACAAAACATGATTTTATTTATGGAATTTTATCTAGACATGTCATCAATAGATTTTGTGTTGTTAAATTTTAAGAACAAAAAGTATTGTTTAAAATATTTCTAATGACCTTAAAATATCATTATCATGATTTATGTAGAAAAATAAAGAAAATGAGTTATTCTAACATGTCAAATAGTGTCAGAATGTCTTGAAATTAAATATTTTAAATAAACACACATATATATAATATGAAGAAAATCTAATCAAGAATATTTACATAAATCATTAAAATAAAATCTTATCAATTTTTATTTCTAAATCTCCCCCGAAGGGGAATAGAAAAAAGTAAAATTGGAGGAATCTTATGTTCAACTCATTAATTTAAATTTAATTTTTATATGAAATTTATTTTTATTTATTAAATATTATCTCCAAGTTATATTAATATTAATAAATATAATTTTTCTATAAAAATATAATACTATATAAAAATATTTCCTCATTTACTTTTACACATTATGGTGGCGAAATCCATCGCTCATCAAAATCCACCATGTTTATGTATGGAATAGAAATTTATCATATATAATATAAATAATAGTTTAATATTATATCTAATATTAATATATATATTCTTAATTAATATAAATATTTAATATGTGATAATTTATTTACAAAACCCATATGAATTTAGAATAAATTTAATGTTAAAAAATTATTAATTTAGAGATACAAAATATAAGGGGAGATTTGTTTCCTTCCCATAATTGAACATAAGGAATTTTTATTTGGTGTAGTTATTCATACACCAGTTGAATTATGATGATGCAAAATATTACACCACTTTAATAATTTGTTGTTGTGAAACTAATATCTGACATCAGTTTTACATGTTTCATTACGAACTGGGTGTTCCCTATTTATTGTTTAATGACCAAGACCATTAGGTATATGCGTAATTTAACTATCTAGTTACTAATATAGCATTAGGGGGGTTATTATTGTAGGGATTCATATAACACAACAAGATATTTTAGGGTTAACATTAATATTTAAAAATATGGTGACTAGAATGGTTGACCATTAATTCTAGAGGGAAACAATAAATAAAAATTAATTAAAATATGAGTCATTGCAATAATTGTAATTTTTCACAAAAATATTAATTTTTTTTTCCCATAAAAAATATTTTGGAACATAATTTGAGTATTTAAAAATCTATATTAATATATATTTGTATTATATTATCTAATGTAATAAATTTTTTTATTGAATTATGAGAATAATTTATTTAACTAATATGACAAATTTAAAATGAATACAATAAATCCATGGAGGAACTCAAACATAGGCTACTGAAAGAACTTATGGTCATATTTACTTTGTTATGGGAATAAAATTTATAACATTTTGATTCATTAGAACGTGAATTGGATGTGTCCACGTTCATAAAAATAACATGGTATCTGTTTGGTCATAATATTTGAGACCTAATGAATATAATTACTCCGCACATGAGTTGAGCTATATGTAGTGGTATATTAATTGAAATATTTTCATAAATACTTTTTTTATAGAAACTTTTATCAAAAATAAAATCCATTGATATCTAATTATATAATATCACATCATGAAAAATATTTTTTATAACGAACATTGATGGACTAAAATTATAATATTAGAAATGAATCCTTCAACCACAAATTATATGATCTGGTTATTCACATGGATAAGGACTACTTGTATCCCATTATTAAGTAAGGATTGGTGAATTTAAATTATTTTGAATATGTTGATCAAAATGATTTATATATCATAGGGGTCACCATTAATTTCATATATTTGTTTGAGGATGTATATTTTTATGATCAGTTTTTTTAATAATTGGGGATTCCAAAAATTCAAGGAAGGCCTTATATTGAGGATATATATATTTATTTATTAATATATGTTTAAAACAAACATTGAATTTATTTTCATTAAAATTGAAATTTTAAATGATTTTTATCACTTAAATTGGGACATCCAACCTAATTCTTCATTAATGTATTATTTTAGGAAAAATTAGGTTTTTTTTCAAATGTAATTAAATAGGATATTAGATATATTACATGTTACCATACCTTTGGGCAGTTCAATTTTGGTCATCAATTCAGAGTGAATATGTTACATGATATGGAATTTTTACTCTATAAATTAGATCATATTTCATGGGTTTTATTATGATATTCTCAAAGAATTATTCGAATCATGATACTAATTGAGGATTATTCAAAGAATCACCAAATTATAACATTTTCTACACATTTTTTAGACTCATAAATCAAAAATTTTAAAATGGTCTATCTAAATGTGTTATTTATAATCTATGGTGTAAAACCTAGTGATTCATCATATTTGAACTGTGATAAAATTTGTAAAATTATACGTATTTTAGTTTTTTATAAGTCTTTAATTTTTTGGGTGACCACCCCATTCATTGATGCTTGTCAAAATTAGCTGTGGTGTTGGTTGGTAAGTCCAAAATAGGGATATAATCTCTAAAATTGCTGTATTAGTGGTAGTATCCATCATGATTCATCCAGATGAAAAACTGGGATTACAAACCTCTAATGTTAGACCCAATGGTAGGCAGTTTTAGTGGTTATCTAGTGATCAAAACTCTAAAGGAACAATTATGAGGCTGGTACATGTTAGTCATTTTTGAAATCCCACAACAATTACAAAACTATGGTGCATGCAGTGGGGGTTGGTTTGTAAACCTCTCTGAAATTGATGTGGGTAAGGGGTTTTATCAAGGTGATTAGGAAAGTTTGAGGCTCAGTGAGATGCATTTTGGGGAACCATAGAATAAATTACTCATCCATGATGTTGTGGAAATGTACATAATTAGTCTAAATTTTAAAATCACCAAATTTTCAATGAAAAGTTAAAAACCATTGACCATCATTCTTGTTCCCATTTGGACTATACAACCATCTTAATTATGGGTTTCTTCCTTATATTACTATTTTCAATGGATCCAATTATATCCTCGATTTAATCATTCCTTGTTCAACTAGTTGGAGTGCCAAATATAAGGTTATGCCACAATTTGTTACCTTATCAAAAAAATGCCAACTTGTGGTCTTAATCTATTATTTAATCAATACACCTTTTTTCATTGTTTTCTATTTCGTCAATTCTTACCATTTTAGTTTAAATCAATTTTCGATAATTTATGAATATCCTATTTTAATCCTAAAGTAAGTTTCCTTATATCTACCCTAAGCCTATTTACATTTATTTTTTTCCTAATATTTGTTTTACACATATGAAATGGTTCATAACCAGAAAAAAAATAAAACATTTACAATGACTATGAATGACACAAAAAATATCAATAGACCATAGTTGGACTATTAATAATATCATTTCCTAGAATTTTAGTTTCAAATTTTGGAATATTCTAAAATATTGGAATGGAAATAATCTAGAGGCTACCAACACGATGTACAGAGTGAGGTATGGCCATATGAATATTTCCATAGGATAATAGTGGAGAATTTATCCACCATGTGACATGGAAATGTTTTAAAATTTCATGATATATAAGAATAAAAAATTAATAGTGATAGGAAATATAAATGTGTAATTGAAAATATTGTAAATTCTTTACATGGAAAAAAATGACAAAAGTTAGAATTTTTGAAACCAAAAAATTTATATGTTCAGAAAATGATAGAATAATTATATATATTGTTATAGTTATATAATTATTTTTCCTCTAAGATTCAATATATGGTTCCAGTTAGGATGTGTTTACCCCTAGGAGTTTCCATATATGGTTCTGTTACAGGACCTATTTATCCCTTTTTTATTGATGATATGTTTCTATGGTATAACTATTTTACCCAAGGTTTTTTCATTAAATGGTTTTATAGAATGATTTTTCCCCATCTAGAGTTATTTGTATAGTTCTAGACATAGATGATATTATAATTGTGTATTAATATATAGTTGTGAGGCATGATCTGATTTTCCATGGGTTACTGCATATATAGCATAGAGATATATATCATTTGATGACGCATGTAAAGTCGATCTCATGTGTCTCTTTAAAACATGAGGATTGGGGGGGGATTTATTTTTGATGATTTTTTGTTATTTTAATTTTTATTCGATATAAAACTTATTTCCTGACAATATATATTTGGGGATGTCACAGAGGTTGGAATAATTGGAGGTAGTCACAAACATCTCTATCTAATGTTGGTATTAGAGAAAACATCATTTCTATTCAAAAAATAGGATAATTACCAAATGAAGGATGGTTGATCGGTGTGTTACTATAGATCATGGGATATGGGAGAAAGCTAGTACATTGTAACACTTTTATAGTCATTCTATCTTTTTAATATATGAATAATTTTTTACTCATATCTATACAATCTATAATGTGGGATCACAAAATTTTATATAAATATAGTATGACTTGTATAACATATTTTTTTTTATTTCATAGGAAAAGTGATAATTATATTCACATGAATTGATATTATAATTATATTTTTATCCATATAGATGTATGATATTAATCTAATTTCCATTTTTATTTCTATCCTTATTTTTGGGGTATATTAAACCAACTATTACATTATAAACCCATGTTACTATTTAGTTTCCTATAGTGAATTAGGTGGTGCTTTAAACATCACATAACACTCTTATCCAAACATAAGATATTGGACATAGATTATGGAGTAAACTATGGCATTAAAATATCAATTATTTTCTATAAGGATCTATAAGTTACATCCAAATTAGAAAATATCCATAGAATGAATTTTGGAAATAATTGATGTTTAATATATGATAAGATACACAAAATTTATATATAAAAAGTGTCCTAAAATGTTTTTAGAATACGTTATTAGATATTTTGTTTTTTGTTATAGTTTTTGTAAGAACCCAGATATTCTATTCAAGTATGTTTTTACATTTTCTGGAGTTTTTGAGAAAATAAGAGTTTCTGGAAATTTTTTAAGTACATGCCTTGTACATTATGAGTACAAACCGTGTACTTACTTGCTACTGAAGGTCATGTTCTGGCCGTGTAAGGGCCACAAACATGGACGTGTAAGGGTTTTTAGAGGCCTCTTAAAGCGGAGTATAGAAAATGCGAGTATACGTCGTGTACTACAAAAGTACATGTCGTGTATTTTGTTTTTTTTTTCATTTAACACACCAGGGTCGTGTCTGACAGACATAACTGTCTTCTCCTAGGTTTTCTTCTTCCTAGAGAGTTCGTATGGTCGTAGATCATTGACTAACCCCCGAGCCTCCATCCTTTCTCTAAATCGATCATCGCCGATTGTGTTGGAACCGCAGAGGTAAGCTCATCCTTCTCTTGGATCTTCATTTTCAAATTTATTCTCTTTTCCATGTTATCAAGGGTTGAATTTTTTAGATTTTTTTGTAGATCATCGACATTTTATGGTTATTCAAGCCCCGTGGTTCATGTATATCGATCTTTTAACATCAAATTTGGTGGTTTGTGCCTTTCTCTAGAAATTCGTTGAGTATTTTGTTCAAATTCCACCAATGCCATTGAACGGGGTATACCGTGTTTACCATTTTAGCCCTATTGATATCCTGCATTTCTTTTATTCTTGATTAGTGGATTTTGATTAGGTATTGGGCTAATTATTAGGCTTTGGACATGTTTTCCATGCATTTTCTTGCTTTCTGGACCGTTGGGTCTAGTTACCTTTTGACTTTTGTTGTTTTTCCCATTCTTAGTATTGAAGGATGGTGTGATTGTTGTTATATCATGATGAGATGTTGTATAAAGCAAGACATGTAGTTCTTGAGGTTACTTTGGCCGTTACGCAATATGATACTTGCTGACTTTACACAGGGCTGAGAGAACCTAGTGTAGTAGACCATAGGGACAATGGACGTAAGGGCCTTTCTTGACTGTAATTATAATACGATGCGAGACCATAGTTGGAATTGATGTTGAGTTCTTCCTCAGAGTGTTAGTATTTCCTTGACGTGTTGCTTAGGGGGAATGGGACGTTGAGTGTTTCCCCAGAGCGCCTCTTGTATGATAGGAGACTATAGGGGGAATTAACGGCGAGTGCTTCCCCAAAGAGTCTATTCTTTAGTTGAACCAATGGGGTGAGACTATGTGTGCCTCCTAGATGGTTGCTAGTAATTTTTGGATGAACCATAAGGGTTATGGTTTGAGAACTTCCCATAGGGTTACCTATTTGTTCTACTTGCATGAGTGGCTGCTTACTTGTTTGTAAATTAGATGCTAGAAACTGTGGATTGTTTGCTGCTGAGTACCATCCTTTTTACTACATTCTGTACTTTCACCTGCCATATATTCACTGACTGTTAGGCACAAATCATCAGGTGGTTTCCTACTGGTATTTTGTCTGACACCCTATATGGGTCATGCTTTTGAGCCCAAACAGATTATGTTGTTGCAGGTATAGATAAAATAAAGTACCCTCCAACTTCTGGTTCTTGATTATTGTGGAGAGGGAGAGCATGGTACCAAGCCATGGCTTGCGATGCTAAGGAGTTTATCTTCATTCTATTTCACTTTGGATTATCACTATTGTATTCTATAATTGTGACTTGTTTGGGTGTTTTCCTAGACATATATGTATCATGCATCATTTATATATATATATACTCCAGTGGTTTCCTTTATCCATCTTCCACTGTTAATGTAGTTTGGTATTTACTAATTCTGTTGTTGTATGTATTTGTGTACATCCATAGTGTACTCTTCCAATAAGGGTTTAGTTTCCCAACTATTACACACAAGGCCCTCGCTTCTAGTCAGCATCCTCAGGCGTTCGGGGAAATGCGCTTGAGGCCATGTGACCAACCGGGTACGGGGCGCCTCTAGGTGGATTCCAGAACCAGGATGTTACAAGGTGGGATCAGAGGAATTATTTTCTCTAGACATATTTTTTAGATCCTTTTTCCAGTGATTAGACAGAATAAGTACTTGGTAATATGTTGTGCTTGGGAGTATCTATTCTGTGTACAGGGAAAAGATAGTCTACCTCGTTTAATTTCATTTTTATGGTTTTTCAATTATTAATGTTGATTTGATTTCACCTTGAGTGATCCAACATTTTGTGATTTTACCATTTATGTTATTGAGGTTCTATTTCTATCGCAACCTGATGATATGAGGGTATTCTATCTCATGCATCATATAGGCACTTGCTAGAAATCACATGTCATGAATTCTTTCCATTTCATTTATGATACATTAGTAATTTCATGTTGTTGTGATAGATGTTGTGTAGAATATGCATGTTGTTGTGATATATGCTTGATAAAAATAACTAATTCTTGTTAGAGAATTGATAGTGCAAGGTTTTACCTGAATGAATGCAAAATGTTGGTTCTTGAGGTGTTATGGGCCTTCATTAACCAAAATTTGGTTGATCATTGACTTGTTTAGCTTGTTTTTAACCCGTTAATGATGCCAAACTTTGATTCGTAGGGAGTATGGCCCCTCACTGATTGGAATTTCGTACTTTTAGTGATCATTTTAGTGGTTTCTGGGCTCCAGAGTTGTTTTTGAGGCTTACTGTCTATAAAAACCCGGAATACACACCGTGTAATTTTGACTACACACCAAGTGTTCTTTTGTTTGGGAAGAAATAGTTTTTCTTATGTTAAAGTCGTTTACCTTTTATACACGCCTTCTATCACCTAACCGTGTCAAAGCCAGTGTGAAAAGAGACAAGGGATAGGGAAAACCATGTGGGAACATGCCATGTAGTAGTTGTGCATGTTGTGTAGTGTAATCCTAAGATCCTGGTCGTGCAACTAACAACACGGTTCAGTGGAGTCTTTTTTTATACACATCATGTCCACATTGAACACATCGCGTAGTCTTACCCATGTACCCCGCCGTGTCACGAACAATACGGGTCGGTGTACTCCTTTCACGTAAACCCCGTGTTTTTCAGGACCACGCTGTGTAGTTTGAGCCATGGGGTTGATCATGTCACTAACAACAGATGCTAGGTGAAGCTTGTTGAGCATACGCTAGGTATACCATGAACACGCCATGTAGTTTTGTCTTAGAAGACTCATGTGGCTTATCCATGTAGAAGGACATGGGTAGGGGAAGAGGATTCAAGTATAAGACGTGTGTTAGGATAAAACGACATGTGATTGGGGTGTTACATGACTAGTTTTAGGCAAAAGTAAAAACCCATGTAAAAGAAATAAGGGAACAAACCAAGTAGTCTTTATACACGCTGTGTTGTCATGTTTCGTAAAACATGAATGCTTTCTTCTCATGTTCCCTTCTTACGCTTATTGCATTCAGTCCTCGATAATGATGATATAAGGTGTTCTCATAACCTCTAAGGGCCATGGCACCGAGACGTCATCTGATTGTACACTAGATTCTAGGCAGTTATCTGACGTTGGATATGGCAGATCCGGGACTTCTGCAGATCCTCTTATTATGCCAGTCCTGGCACTAGCAGTGATACCTGTTACATGCACCGATGCACAGTTTAGGGAACTATTTTTGAGGATTATGGAGACATTCCAGGTAACTCTACCTCCTACCTCGACTTTGGAAGACTTGACGCGGGTTTTCCAGCAGCAGCATCCTCCTAGATTCTTAGGGGAAGGAGGACCTCCGACTGCAGATTCATGGCTAGAAGCCATGGTGATGATCGTCGAGCATCAGTAGATGCCTCAAGAGAGGTAGGTCAAGCTCGCTACCTACATGCTATGAGACTCCACCAAGCGGTGGTGGGATATGATTTCACAGGCAGGTCATCAGTAGGCTATGGCGTGGGAGGAGTTTCAGTGCGTCTTTTATGACTAATTTTTTTTGGAGACCCTGTGGGCTGACCGAGCCCAGGATTTCATGAGCGTAGAGAAGGGTAATCTTTATTTCATCAAGTATTCATGTCATTTCACCGAGCATTAGAATTTCACACCCCTCTAGGGCGGATATGGGTTGTTCTTGGCAAGGATGTTTGAGGATGGTCTCAGATGGGAGATCCGCTCGTAGTTGAATATCTTCAGGTTGACTTCCATCACTTCCATTGTCAACTAGGCACTGATTTCAGAGCGTAATATGAGAGATTCCGGAGCTGAGATCCAGTGTTGTTCAGTATCCAGAGTTAGTGCCTCACCAAATGGAAGCTGGAAGATCCGTACGGAGTCTATGCACGGTGATCCGAGGCCGCAAGACAGATCTTTATGTAGCCAGGTTGTATGCTACTAGGGTGGAAAGGCTGATCATATGAGGCTGTATTGCCAGAGATACCTAGTGGAGTGCCGATATTGCGGAAATATGGGTCAACTTCAGCACTTATGTCAGGTTTTCTCACCGGATGCTGGTAACATGGGTTCATCCTTGACTCCTCGTTTGGGGGCAGCGTCCCCAATTTCTCACTAGTCTGGGAACTGTAGTTTTTTCAGCCATTCAGGCCGTGGTAGAGGTCGATGCCATGGTATTCAGTCAACATTCATTCAGTGATAGTAGGGTGTATCAGTTCAGAGTGGTCAGGTAGGGTCACAAGGCCATGGTACAAGTCATGATTTTTCAGTGGAGCAGACCCAGTAGGAGTAGGATTCCCGACTCTCTATAGTTCGAGGTACGATCTTAGTATCCTCGATTTTATATTCTACTCTTTGAGATACAGGGCTTCCCATATATTTGTTTCTGTTGCAACTATGGTGAGCATTTGGATCTATATCTTTTCCTCTACCGATACTTTGATTCTAGACTCACCGTTGGGTACTAGGATGGTTAGTGTACGTCAGTGCAACTAGTGACCTCTTGAGGTGGATTGGTATCACATTATCTGGGATCACTATGTCCTAAAGATGACAAGATAAGATGTCATTATCGGAATATAATGGATAGTTCCCTTCTAGGAAGTCGTCGACTGTTATCGCCGTAGGGTGAGGTTAATATCACCAGAGGGTTGATCGTTTCTTCGTAAGGGAGAGTGAGATATTCAGGAAAGTAGAGAAGAACCCGAGCATCTTGGGCTAGGGGGAGTTACAGCTCATATTTCCACTCTATATCTAGATGACCAGGGGACTTCACAATTAGACATTCTTCTAGTGGGGGACTATTTGAGGGATTTCTTTCTTGAGTTCTTTTCAGATTTTCCTCTAGAGTGTGAGTGAGACTTTTCTACTGATCTAGTGTCTGGAGCTGCAGTAGTGTCCATTCCACCTTATAGGATTCTTACACCTGAGTTGCAAGAGCTCAAGAAATAGTTGGAGGAGTTGCAAGAAAAGGGTTTAATCCAACCCAGTACTACTCCTTGTGGTTAACCAGTCCATTTTTCAAGGAAGGAAGACGACACCCATAAGATTTTTGTGGATTATCGGAACCGGAACAAGTTTGCGGTCAGGAATCGATATCCCTTGCATAGGATTGTTGATCTCTTTGATCAGTTTCGAGGAGCCCATGGGTTCTAGAAGATTTATTTGATGCCTGTTTATAATCAGTTGCACGTTAGAACATCTAATATAACTCTCACAACTTTCCGGAGTATGTACGGTCTATACAAGTATATGGTTATGTCGTTCGGCCTCAAGAACACACCTACAGTTTTCATGGCACTGATGAACCGAGTGTTCCGTTCATATTTGGACTCTTTCATGGTGGACTTCATGGATTATATCTTGGTGTACTCTCACATTCCACATGATCAAGCCACACATCTTGATATCATTCTGAGTACGCTGAGAGAGCATTAGTTATATGCTATGCTCTCAAAATGAGACTTTTGGATGGACCAGATTAACTCTTTAGGCCATGTTATCTCAGAGACAGGAGTATCAGTGGACCTCGAGAAAGTGAGAGTAGTAGTTCCCTTGGAGAATATGATGAATGTCTTTGAGATGCAGAGTTTTCTGGGGCTGGATGGATACAAAAGATGCTTCATACATGAATTTTCATTCTTAGCATCACTACTAATGGGTCTGACTAGGAAGGTTGTGATGTTCTTATTATCAGATTTTTGTCCAACAGGATTTTAGGAGATGAAATAGAGGTTGACATCATCACTGATACTAGTCTTTATTGAGACTAGAAAGAGCTACACTATTTACTAAGATGATTCAAGTATCGGGATGGGAGCTGTGCTTATGCAGGGAGATGGAATCGTTGCATAAGGGTCTCAGCAGTTGAGGCCACATGAGAGTAACTACCTGATGCACGATCTCGATCTGGAGGCAGATGTTCATGACTTATTCTGTTGGAGACATTATCTTCTGGGAGAGCACTTTGTGGTTTTCACCATCCACCAGAGTCTCAAGTACATCTACTCTCAGTGTGATCTGAATTTGAGACAACACAAGTGAGTTTCGTTCCTACAATCCTTTGACTTTTAGCATGCTTATACGTTGGGAATGGGAAACGTAGTGGCTGATGCGTTGAGCAGGAGGACTCCGATACAGGTAGTTCAAGAAGATAGCATTGAGTGGAAGCTTATGTATATGTTCTCTGAAATTAATCATGAGGTGCACGACAGACAGGGGAAAATGTTTCTTTCTTCTGTAGTTGTTACCTCTACGCTTCTTGATCGAGTTCAAATGAGGAATGTATCAGATTCTAAAGGCATAGTCCTACAGGAAGGAATATATTGAGAGGCCCCTATTCCTTGGAAGACCATAGGGAAGGATGAGATCTTTCATTTCTAGTGATGTGTTTGAGTTCAAGCAGATATACACGATGAGCTGATGTGATATTTCCATTCCTTAATTTGTTATGTTCATCCTGGTGTCACCAAGATGTATTGAGACCAACAACGTCAGTATTGGTGGCCAATTATGTAGAGGAATGTTACTGGTTTTTTCATGAGGTGTTCCACTTGTCAACAGGTGAAGGGGTATCATCAGCGACCATCCGTGATTTTATAGCAGCTATCCATCCCTGAGTGGAAGTGGAATGACGTCGCGATGGATTTCGGGATGGGGATGCTGATGTCTCCATGATGGAACGATGCAGTTTGGGTTGTCGTTGACAGACTCACAAAGTTTTCACACTTCTTGCCGATCAAGGTTATCTTCAGTGTTGGCGAGCTGGGATAGTTGTACATTTGTGAGATTGTATGCCTGCAAGGAGTTCCAAACTCCATGTTCCAGATAGGGATGCATGTTTTATTTCTCGAGTTTGGCAAGGGATACCGAAATCTTTGGGTATGCTGGTGCTTCTGAGTACAACCTACCATCCTCAGACAGATGACCAGTCTGAGCGTATGATTCAAATGCATGAGGATATGCTCCGAGCATGCATTCTATACTTTGGATGTTTTTGGGAGAAGCATATACCTCTTGTGAAGTTACCCCACAATAATAGTTTTCAAGAAACTATTTAGATGAAACCATATGAGGATTTGTACAGTAGGCCATGACGATCACCCCAATGTTGGCTAGAGGCAGCAGAGGCCACTTTGCTGGGACCTCATCTTGTTAAGGAGACCACAGAGTAGATAGAGTTGATTCAGAAGAGGATGGATACCGCATAGTCTCGTCAGAAATATTATGTTGATCAGTGGAGACAACCTCTGGAGTTTGAGGTTGGGAATCATTTTTTTCTACGTGTCACACTGAGGATGGGACAGAAGAGGATTAGGAGACAAGGTAAAATTTCACCGAGTTACGTCGGGCCATTTGAGGTGCTGTAGAGAGTGGGGCCGGTTGGCTATCAGTTGCAGTTACCACAGAGGTACCGTGCTATGAACGACGTTTTTCACGTTACATAGTTTCAATATTACTTTTTAGACCCATCTCTTGTACTTCAAACTGAGGAGGTTGAGCTTGATTTGGATGCATCGTTTGTGGTGCGTCTGATCCGGATTATTGATCACTGTAAAAATGTTCTCAATTCCCGGTATGTTTCTCTGGTACGGGTGCTATGGCAGCCCTGGTGATTACAGAATCAGACTTGGGAGAGGGAGGCCGATGTACGATTGCAGTGGCTGTAGTTATTTGAGTTTTCTTCTTCTACGATACACTAGGAAAATTTGGGGACAAATTTATTTAATGGGGGATGTTCTTAAGAACCCGGATCTTGTTTTCAGGTATGTTATTAATTTTTATAGAGATTTTGAGAAAAGAGGAGTTTCTGGAAATTTTTGATGTACCCACCATGTACTTTATAAGTACACGCCGTGTACATCCTTGCCACTGAAGGCCATGTGCTGGCCGTGTAAGGGCCACACTCATGGTCATGTAAGGCAGTTTGGAGAAACCTTAAAGTGGAGTACAGAAAAGGAGAGTACCCACCATGTACTCCAAAAGTACACGCCGTGTATTGTTTTTCATTAAAAGCACCAGGGTCGCGTATGACGGACATAACTGTCTTCTTCTATGTGTTCTTCATTCGAGAGAGTTTGTACGGCCACATATCATCGACAAACAACCGAGCCTCCATCCGTTCTCTGAATCGACCACCGTTGATTATGTTGGAACCGTAGCAGTAAGCTCTTCCTTCTCCTAGAACATCATTTTCCAATTCTTTCTATTTTCCATGTTATCATGGGTTGAATATTTTAGACATTTTTGTAGATATTTGTCGTTCTATGGAAATTAAAGCCCCATGGTTCAAGTATATCAATCTTCTAACATCAAGGTAGGTTGATTGTGCCTTTTTGTAGATTTTTTTTTGAATATTTTGGGCAAATTCTACTAATACCCTTGAACGGGGTATTGCATATTTACCTTTCTAGCCTAATTGATTGACTTATTTTCTTGTATACTGGAGTAGAGTATTTTGATTACGTTTTGGGCTAAATTTTAGGATTTAGAAGTGTTTTCCATGCATGTTCTTTCCTATCTGGACCGTTGGATCTAGTTACATTTTTACTGATGTTTTTCCCCAAGACTAGTATTGTAGGATGATGTGACTATTGTTCCTTCATGCTGTGATGTTTTAGAATGAAATCCATGTAGTTCATTAGGTTATTTTGTCCATTACGTGATGCGATACTTGTAGACTTTACACAGGGTTGTGAGAATCTCGTGTAGCAAACCATAGGGAGAATGGGCGTAAGGGTTTATCTAGAGTGTCATTATAATACGATGCAAGATCACATGGGGAAATGAAGGTGTGGGATTCCTCAGAGTGTTTGTAGTTCCTCGATGTGGGACACATTTGGAATGAGATTCTGAGTGCTTCCCTAGAGTTCCTCTAGTACAATACGAGACTATAAGGGGGAAATTGATGGTGAATGCATCCTTAGAGAGTGTATTCTTTAGCTGAACCAAAGGGGTGAGACTATATGTTCCATTCAGAGGGTTGCTAGTACTTATTGGTTGAACCATAGGGGTTAGGCTATGAGAACTAACCAGAGGGTTACCTGATTGTTCTGCTTGCTTGAGTGGCTGCTTAATTTTTTGTAAATTATATGCTAGAAACTGTGGATTGGTTGATGCCGAGTACCTTCCTATTTACTGCTTTTTGTACTTTCACCTGTCATATATTCTCTGACTATTAGGCATAGATATTCTGGTGGTTTCATACTAGTATTTTGTCTCACAACCTATTTGGGTCATGCTTTTGGTCCAAAACAGATTATATTGTTGTAGGTATAGATAAGGGCAAGAACCCTTCGACATCTGGTTCTTGATTTTTGTGGAGCTAGAGAGCATGGGACCAAGCCGTGGCTTGTGATGTTGAAGAGTATATCTTCTTTAATTTTCAATTCGGTTTATCACTATTGTATTCTAGCATTGTGACTTTTTTGGCTGTTTTCCTAGACATATATGTATCATGCTTCATTTATATATATATCTTATCCAGTTTTTTCCTTTATCAGTCTTCCGCTATTACAGTTGTTTGGTTTTTACTGCTTCCGCTATTGTATATATTTGTGTACATCCAATGTGTACTTTTCCAATGTGGTCATAGTTTTCCCACTATCACACCCAAGGACCTCATTTCCAGTCGGAAGCCTCTGGAATTTAGGGAAATTCTCTTGAGGCCATGTGACCAATCGGGTACGGGGCGCCTCTTGGTGGCTTCCAGAACTGGGATGTTACAGTTTTTCATTGGAATATTACATGGTTAACATAAATCTACCATATGTGTTAAAGTGGTGGCATGTTGAATGGATATGGATTCAATTATATAGAGACTAAATGAGTAAAATAAATATATATAAATTTTGCTGAGGTGTTAGGTTAAAAGTCTAAAATTAATGAGATAATGTTTTTAGAGTGATTAAAATAATATGAGAAGAATTAATTTTATTGAATAATAAGGGTATTTATAGGGTATTTTCATAGATTGGATATGAAGGATTTAATTTTTAAATTATTTTTGTTTATTTATTAAATGATATGTCCATTTATCAATATAATATAAACCTAATCATTTCCTAATTTAATCCAAAAAAATTCCAAGACTAATATTGTAAAACAATATCGATTAAATTTTACTATCACTCAATGGTGTAAAAGCATATTATCACACACATTATGTAGCCTATACAATTTTTCAATATAAAGAAGACAATATTTTTCCAATATAAAATTTTGATTTTAATGAATTGATCATAGAATTAATCATATTACATAATTGTTGATATACAGGTTAAAATTCCTTAAAATACAAAATAAAAGGGTTATCCCTCCTATGTATGAATGTAATGGATGATTTATGTTTATTAATATATGATATACTGAAGAAAGAAAAATAATAAAATAATTCAAAATATCCCATTGGGAAAATATTTTCACAACTTAACAAAATAATATTATATTGATAATGAGAAGAGGGAAACGATAAAATTAAATGAATTTATTATTTTGAAAATTAAACTTAGTACATACCATTAAATTTGAATGAAAAACATCCAATATATACATTTAACATAATATTATAATCCATGAAAACATAAAATTTTAATTTCTTCTCTTTATAAACATTAAATAGAGAATTTATTTGTATTCTATCCACCACCCAGTGGTCATAGTTGTACATTGATATAAGGGAGTAGAAAAGGCTAATTGAATGTGGGTGTAAATTTTACTTACCAAACGTTCAGTAATATTTTATGAAATCATTTCTCTCTACTCATAAATTTTGATTAATGATCTTAATGATGCATGATTTTTTTTGGGTTATTCAAAAATAAATAATTGTCATATTTTATTCAAAAGGTTATAAAATTTTACAATAATTATATTCCCTAAAAATATTCTAATGAAATGCTGGGCCATCACATTGAGGTGTAAAATATTTCTTAAAATTTTTAATTCAGCATTGGATTGAAATATATTTATTGAAATTTGATCAATATATTATTCTCTATTGAAATTAAATGATATGTTTTAGTTAATTTATTAATATTAATTAATATTGATTCATCGATCATGAAATCTAGATTCTATATTTATCTATTTCTATGATTTATAGTTTTTATTACCCCAAAATATCATTATTTAATACCCAAAATTTTTATTTTTAATTTTAAATATTTCATTATTCTAAAATAATGAAATATTTTTCATTATTTGAATAAATATAATTTAAAAATTAAAATTTAGGTATGTATTATTTATTTTAATGATGATATTCAATAAAAGAGAAAATAATGAATTTTTACATTAACTAAAAACATTTTCAGTGATAGTGTAGAAACAAATAGATATTCTAACATAAGAATTTATAAACGTTGTATAATATGGAAGAAAAAAAATATTTAATGAAAAATTTCCAATTTTAGTAACTAATCACCCTCCCCCACACATATATTATTATTTATATTCTATATCATTTTTCTATATAACAAATATCACTATTAAATTCCCCTCTCCCAAAAAATTATAATTTAATATGGTTGCAATTAAAAAAACAAAAAAAACATGAATCCTAAAAAATACATTAAAATAATTGACTAATTCAAGAATATATAAACCATGATCTCATACCTCAGATTAATTTTTTTATTTCCTTCAATTCTATTCCAATTAATCATAAATATATTTTTTCTATCTCAAATGAATGTCGGATATATATTTATTTAATATAAAAAATATTGTTATTCTTGGTGGGAAAAAATTCCAACCTAAATATTAGTAGCCTTATTTTTATTTTATTTTTTCATTTTTGGTAGTCATAGACTATTTTTTTAAATTTTATAATTATAAATAAAATTTTCATCAATCATTTCAATACCTATAGAAATAACTCTTCATGAATCCTAAAAATGATATCTTTAGGGGACAATGTGAATGTCACATTATCAAAAACTTTCACTAGTGGATTTCATAAAAAAATCAAACTATTAGAAATATTGCTAGAATATAAACCAATTCCTCATAAAATTATGGATTCATTATCCACAATCTCTAAAATAATCATATTAGTTTTATTAATTTATCTATATGAAACTTTTATTACGTTTTCATCAAATAATGTTGATATTCAAATTAAAATTATAATGGTGACAAAGTCATTGATAAAATATATACAGAAAAACTACGAAAATAGAATAGCAAACATAAATAAGACATAAATGTTGAATTTTATATTACATAAATTAAAATATATATAATGTAAATTCTCATTGAAAAAAAATTCTTCCCAAAAAAACATTTATTGTGAACATGAATGTCGCACCCCAATCATGAATTTTATTTGTTTTTATATATTTTTGGATGTTGGATCTTTTGGTTGACGTTCTAGTTGAATTTCTAATTATATTACATCTATTTTTTCGGTTTTTGTTTTCTTCAATCACCATTTGTGGTTATAGTTAATTGTATTTTGAGTAAGTTTTATGGTGGAGAGTTTCTAACACCCAAATTTTCACTATATTATTTTCAAATCATTCAAGGATCAAAGGGTGGGTTTTTCGAATGTTTGAGGTATTAGTTGAGGATATTAAATTATTTTTACAATTTTACTATTTGAGAATAGTTTTCCCAAACCATGCATCTTAAAACTACAAGATTCAAAAAATTTCTAAAGTATTCATATGGTTTGGTAATAGTTTGCGAAACTGTGTAGGAAAACTGCAAAGTCCAATACAGTAAAAATATTTAGTTCTTCTAAAATTTCAATTTATGAGATTCCACTTACCATTTCAATCAATATTAGTTTTCTATCTAAAAATGGTACACCCCCTTTGTTATCCTTAATTTTTGACCACTTTTTGGGTGATCTATCATCAAATGCTAGTTATTCTTCAAGGTTTATTAATTGAATATTTCCATTTCCTCTTCTTCTCTTCTCCCTCTCACAGTTTCTTGTTTTATCATATTAAGGATTCACCTCTACCAAAATCTAGAAGTTTGGGTTTATGTAGGTGTCATTTATATTGGTTTTTAGAGTGTCCATATTGGATCATGGTGGGTATTTCTCATCCTTCTAATGTCTCTTCACATTCATATACTGTTTAGGTAACTATTTCTGCCATCATTTTTCATTTTAGTACATTTCATTAATGCCTGATCCTTCCATTATTGCTTTAAAACTACTATAATTCAATTGGGTTGTGTGATTATAAATATTAATATTGTTTTTATGAATGAAAATTGGTGCGAATTTGGTTTTCAAGGGATTTCATATATATTACTATATATATATATGCACACCAAGTGTTTGATGAAATTCCAATTGACCATTTAAAAGGATTTTATGAATTTTTAATGCTGTGTAAGGATTATTTTATGTTATGGTGGAATGGGTAATTGCGATATGAGCATTATGAGTGAGATTTGTGACTTAGATGCCTCTATATGGAAATATTATTTGTGGTAAAATGTTTTCGAATGCTTTTCTGGTTTTTAAATGATTGTTTTTTCTTTATAAATTATATTGAATGGTGGGGTTTGGTTTAAATGGATGGAATGATTCCAAACAATGGTTTTGGATGTTTTCATGGAAATTTAAATAGTGTCATTAGATGGTGGAACATCTAAGGGAGCACAGAGTGCACTCATGGATGGGTATTGAAATGATAGTGACACATAGAAATAATTTTTTCCTCAATCCTTGGATTGTCAAATGGTTCATTATTTTCACAATTGTGTGTGTTATTTCCTTGTGGATTTCATAGTTGCTTTAAATTTATCCTTAAATGCATGGCCCATTTGGAAATTATGACATTTTTTGGATAAGGATCAAATAATGGCATGTTTGGAACATTTTATAAGGTTGTATATTTTATATGGCTTTGGAATTTTTGAAAAACATATATGGTTTTGGAAACCATAAAGGCATGTTTAGAATTTCAAACATGGTGATGGTGTTTTTCATTATTTTAGAAATCGAATGTAGGATTTATTGCAAAATTTCATGTTTGGAATCATAACATGTTTTGAGAAATATTTGAAGTTCCATGTAATGTGATGGCCCCTTTGGAACCTTTGATTATTAAATGTAAATATATATATATATATATATAGGGAAACTCTATATGAGGAATTTTCTTTTCTGGGTTATCATAAAGGGTTTTCATGTTTGAGGAAGGACGGTTTTGGGATGGTAGGTAAGGTGACTCGCGTGTGTGAGGGACTACTACAATCACAATTTATGTTTATCAACCATCGGTTCCTAAGATTATTTTAGAGGATCGAGTGAAAGGTTATGGTCAACCCTGATTAGATGGATCAGTACCCACCTTACTTGTAGATAATTTTGGTGGGATGTTCCATTGGATTGGCTAGTAGTGGGTAGCCAGTTGGTTATAGTCATAGTGGCTTCACTATACATGTGCATTTGGTTGAAACTGAGTACGTATAGAAGTTATCTAGGGATGATTATGAAACCCCATGGGTAATATACTATTTATTCTTTTTTAAATTTATAAAAAATTATTTCCATCATACACTATTTATTGATTTCTAGAACATTTTTAGTATTATTTTTATTTGGTTTTGGAAATAAATTCGAATCCAATTTTGAAAATGTAAGGTGATGTGTGTTTAATTTTAAAATAGAAAAGATATACTGTAGGACCCCGGGACACCCTGAGAGGGGAGGGGTGAATCAGGGTGGCAACTTTTTCTTCTTTTAGTTGTGGATCTTGTTCCCACGTTGGTAGGAACTACTTAAACCTGTATGATGGATATAAACAGCAATTAAACATTCATATGCAGAGAGATGACACAACTATTTTTACTTGGTTCACCACTAAGGGCTACGTCCAAGGAGTATACGCTGACAGGTTGTCGGTCGTACCTAAATCCACTATGCTTCACTAGCTGCGGATTACAAATGTTCAGGTACAAACACTCTATCCCAGGCTCACTGCCTTTACAATTATTCAGGGATAGCTCACTGCGTCCCTCGGGTCACTCCCGTTGACTCCCCCTGGCTCACTGCCGTTGGTGAAGTCTCACTCAGTTTATAGACGTGAAGGTCTCTTCAATAAATGTGCATTGATGTTCTTTGTCTCCTGTTCAGCATGAGACTTTGCTTGCATCAGGGTTCAGAGTTGATGCTCTTTATAATTCAATATTTCTTCTTTAGCGCAATGACTGAATGCACAAGATCCCCTTGTCTTCGTTTGCCTGAATCACAATCACTGATGTGATTGCTTACTTAATGAATCTCAGCTTACTCGACATTGTCAGAATCAGTTCTCCATGTATGCATGAGATCTTGCATGTATCATTTAGATTTCTTCTTCAATCTCGCTTTGCACCGAAAGTATCAGGCAATCATTAGCTCTTGTGCAGCTCCAGAAAGGTGGGCGTGCTTCAACAATATTTGGCTCTCCTTTTCAAGCCCGGCACGTAAGTCTCCATCTGGCGTGCAAGTCATAGGCGCGCAAGTATAACCTGGCGCGCAAGTGTCTCCAAAGCACCTGTGCGACTCACTTCCTTCCTTTCCCAAATCACCTGGGGTGCTCAACCATCAGTTGGCGCGCACCCTCTACTTGCGCGACCCAACTACCACTTGCGCGGTTCAACCACCTGCGCGACGAGAGCTCGAACAATCTCAATGTCTTGAGCTCCATAAGAAATGAGGATGGGTGGTCCAGTATTTATAGGAAAACTAGACCCCCGGCACGGCGTCGCGCAAGTCATCCATCAACGCGCAAGTCTCGGCCCCTACTAGGCACATGCGCTATCAACATACAAACTTGCGTGAACATTTTACCTTTTCCAAATTTGGATCTTCTGATCTCGAAAAACTATAGGCGTGCAAGTTATAATGCATTCAAGGCGTCGGCGCTCAAGTCTCTTCCCGGCACATAATTCACATGCGTGACCTCACCAAAACTTGCGCGACCCCTACCCCTTTTCCATATTTTGATGCTCTGATCTTCAAAAACATATGGTGTGCATGTTTCCTATCCTCCAAGAGTATGGCGCGCAAGTCCCTTTTCCAAAATCACTCTTCTTCATTTGTTGGTTTTGAGGCCCTGATATTTGGCAACCACTGGAAAACGGCGCCACCTTATATCTTCTCTTTTTGTACCACCTCCAGATCATCCATTCCTCTGTCGATGTTCTTGAATCAAACATATATCGTTGACCACAACTCTTGAACTCGACATGTCACCATGGAGTCTCCTTTTTCAACAAATTTGTATGTCGTTTGTTTGCTTTGTCGAAAAGCACGATCACCTCAACATCACTTCTTCTTGGTGATCTGTATCCTTAAGCAACTCTTTTGCTTTTATCACAAAATCTTCTATTGTGATATGTATTCATTGAAGGAACAACTTTAGTACCATCATCTTCTATGACAATGCGATGTGCATGGCCATTTCATAAGTCAACTCATTGTCACATTGCCTCCTTCATCAACCGTCATGATCAACTTCATGCAAACCATGTGATTCAATCCGTCAAGGAATTCTCTAGCATGGTTCTCACACAATCATGAGTAATAGCATGGTCTTCATCAAAACCCATTGTTCTCATGCAATAATGAGTAATTGCATGGTCTTCATCCAAAAACACCATCCTTCTTTAATCATCCTTGGATGGATTACTCCTCACATTCTTCATTGTTGTAAACAATGTATCACCTTTGACACATGTTCTTTGAACTTATGATCAGCACAACAATCGTCTGAATCACTACTCCTCTACTTCATCAGAGTACTTCATGATCTCCTTCATTGTGATCTTCCATTCTTCCATTTTATTGGAGTACTTCTTGATCTCTTTCATTTTTATATTCCACTGACAACTATTGACAACAAATACAAACCTATAAACAAAGTAGTTCCAACAATCTCCCCCTTTGTATTTTTTGTCAATACCTTATACATCTTCTGAAATGAATTTGTCAATGTCAAAATGAGAATCTTCTATTCATCAACTTTTCTTTTCAAATGTTCATTTCACTTTCTCTCCCCCTCATTGACAAGAAATACAAAGCACATGGTAGGGAGGGTATCAATCCACACATAAGCAATGTTTCATTAGTCATTTCACTCTAAGTCTACTTGAGCAATGCTCGATGTAGAAAACAAGAAGATTTTATTAAGTCAACAAGGCTGTCCATTGTCCACAGATCATGATACCAACATGAGATGATAACTCATGTATCTTGTCTTCAAGGGTTTACCACATTAATTCCAGGTAGAAGAAGATCAACTATGATAGTGAATAATCAACTTGAAACTCCTGCACTCACATCAGCAAATAGATCAAAAACATTCAAGTGCAATAGGCAGGATAAGTGACCATGGGGCACTTCCATTCTCTTTATGTCACTGATCAATTCAGTTACTCCCCCTTTGTAAAATAATCTTTGATCTGAGTAACCAAGGGATAATGATTGAGAAATGACATACCGTCTCCATTGACGTGTTCTTCAAGAAATTCACAGAGTAACTGCGTTCGAGTCCAGCTGGAGTTGATATTGATTGAAACCGTGATTATGGAAGCTTCTTTATTCTTCCCCCCTTAAGGGAAACACTCCTCATCATCTTCATCAAGAGTGATCCTTCATCATCATAATCTTTGAATATCAATCGGAGAATCTACTATGGATGGAAACTTCTTTATCTTGGCTATCAAGAGTTGACAACATTCACTACTTCTCAGGTTCTCCCCCAGAGAGCATGCTTCACTTTCAATTCCCTGCATTATTAACACAAATACAATAAACAAATGATTACAGGAATAAGGTGGTTCCTTCTTGATTCATCAATAATACTTGCATGGTTGAGGTTCTTTTCTCAACCAAGATCCTATGTTCACTCCAGTCTTCATGCCTGCACATTTGAACATATGTTCTGACATCTGTCGGTGTGGCATGGCTCTGTTCACATTCTCTTCTGCTTTGTGTGGAGAATTGTTCGGCTTAGAAGCCATCATGAATGATACATTCTTACTCCTCTTAAGGACTGCTTCTTGCTATGGTATTAAGGTTAGGAAACCTTTTGCAATGTGACCAGACTTCTTGCATCTCTCACACAGAACTTCTTTGATACGTGTGTTTCTCTTTGTTTGCAATCTCTCATGCATTGTGTCTTCATCATGTGAAAGTTTTTCTTTTCCTTTGTCACCAGACTTGGCCTTCTCATCTTCAGGTTTCCTTATTCTTTTCAAATCTTCTGGCCAAAGGACCAATATATCCTTTGGAACTTTTGCAGCTGGTTTAGGTCTTCCACATGGGTTCATCCGAGATTCATCCCACTTAGTGTTTCTTTTGGATGAATGACCCTTCAATTTCATGGATCTAAAATCCTGAGTCTCCTTAGCTTCCCTACATGATATCTTCTTGGGGAAATGTGTGTTCACAACATTCCTCTGATTTCTCCCCAAGGTAGCTACTTCATTATTTGACGGAATCAGAGGTCTTCTTTTCTTTTCAACAGTGAAAGCATGTTGATATGGACATGTGCCTGCATTGTGACTGCTGCCATTGCATACATCACAGATGTTATCAAGAATTCCAAATCTGTTTGCAGTAAACAGATGCTTCTGGACCTGCTAATGTTTCTTCTTTTTCTCTGGCTTCCTTCTCCTTGATATAGGAATTCTCTGTGCTTTTCCATGTAAGGGATTATAAAGACAATCTAGTGCACAATACCCAAATCTTTTGCAGCACCAACATTGACCCACACATCTTTTCTTCTTTGTGTCTTCTGTATTATGTGGTTTGGCCATCAACTTAATCATTTGTGCTCTATTTGAGGAACCCACTTCCTCCTTTTTCTTCCCATCCACCCTAGCCATGGTGGTAGGTTTCTTCTTCTCACCTTTCCTCATCCATACTTGTTTAGAACTTTTCTTCCCACCTGCACTGATTGTAGGAGTGTATTTAGAAATATGATTACAAGATGGTTTGGATGGTACCTTCACTTTCTCAGTTGCTTGTGACAGATCAAAGAGTGAAGTCATGATCTTCTTATCACATGTTGGAGGCCTTTTGACAATAGAATCCTCCAGTGAGCATTGAGTACCAGCAGCAACTGATCCTTGATATGGATAATCAAGAGTTGTCATAATCTTCTTATCACATGTTGGAGTCATTTCAGCTTTGGACTCCTCCAACGAACATTGAGTGCAAGCATCACTCATTTCATTCTTTTGTGAAGTCTCAATATGTGTGTTCTCAATCTTGGTCAACTGAGCTTCCAATTTTTGACCCTCAATATTGGGGATGATCTTCTGATCTTCAATCGTGATCATCTTCTCTTGACAAGTCTTCTTCAACCTTTCAACCTCACCTTCATGCATCTTAACTTTGTTTTGTAACAAAGAGTCAAGTTCCCTGAATTTAATGGAAGTTTCTTCCAGACAAAAATTCTTGACTTCATTGCTCTTCTTTAGCTCAGCTACAAGTGCATGGATCCTCTCTTTTAAAGTCTTATTGACTTTCTCTTCTTTTTAAAAGACTTTCACCCATTTGATGAGCTTCATACTCTCCATAACTTTTCTTTCCAACCCCTTTTCCAAATTTTCAGCATCCCTTTCTAATCGATTGATCTCAACCTGGATAGATTGGAATATGCTACAAATAATAGCAACCCTTTTTTCTGGAATATCATGCAGATATGTTCTGAGTTTTTCCTGAAAGCATGAATTAGGGGTATCATCCTTTCCTCTGGATGAGTTGTGAGCCACCTGCTTGATACTTTCCAAGCCTAATGTTTCTTCATTATTAGAATGTCATGGAGAACAAGACATTGCATCTTCTTTGGATGTGGGGGACTTCTTCATAATCTTCTTCTCTTTCTTTTTCCTATTTGTCAAAGTCTTGGTGGATATAGATTTTTGCTCAGAAATGACTGCATCAATATCAAGAATGATCTTCATTATTGACTCTAGGAAAGAAACTCAAATCCACTTCTCAATAAAATTACTGGAGAATATCCAACATACGTTAACCTCCCACTGATACCACTTGTAGGACCCCGGGACACCCTGAGAGGGGAGGGGTGAATCAGGGTGGAAACTTTTTCTTCTTTTAGTTGTGGATCTTGTTCCCACGTTGGTAGGAACTAATTAAACCTGTATGATGGATATAAACAGCAATTAAACATTCACATGCATAGAGATGAAACAACTATTTTTACTTGGTTCACCACTAAGGGATACGTCCAAGGAGCATAAGACGACAGGTTGTCGGTCATACCTAAATCCACTATGCTTCACTAGCTGTGGATTACAAATGTTCGGGTACAGAAACTCTATCCCAGGCTCACTGTCTTTACAATTATTCAGGGATAGCTCACTGCGTCCCTCGGGTCACTCCCGTTGACTCCCCCTAGCTCACTGCCGTTGGTGAAGTCTCACTCAGTTTATAGACCGGAAGGTCTCTTCAATAAATGTGCATTGATGTTCATTGTCTCCTGTTCAGCATGATACTTTTCTTGCATCAGGATTCAGAGTTGATGGTCTTTATAGTTCAATCTTGCTTCTTTAGTGCAATGACTGAATGCACTAGATCCCCTTGTCTTCGTTTGCCTGAATCACAATCACTGATGTGATTGCTTACTTAATGAATCTCAGATTACTCGACGTTGTCAGAATCAGTTCTCCATGTATGCATGAGATCATGCTTGTATCATTTAGATTTCTTCTTCAATCTCGCTTTGCACTGAAAGTATCAGGCAATCATTAGCTCTTGTGCAACTCCAGAATGTCGGGCGTGATTCAACAATATTTGGCTCTCCTTTTCAAGCCTGGCGCGCAAGTCTCCATCTGGCGCGCAAGTCTTAGGCGCGCAAGTATAACATAGTGCGCAAGTGTCTCCAAAGCACCCGCGCGACTCTGCCTTCTTGAACTTCAAACCTGCGCCACTCACTTCCTTCCTTTCCCAAATCACCTAGGGTGCTCAACCATCAGTCGGCGCGCAACCTCTACTTGCGCGACCCAACTACCACTTGCACAGTTCAACCACCTGCGCGACGAGAGATCGAACAATCTCAAAGTCCTGAGTTCCATAAGAAATGTGGAGGGGTGGTCCAGTATTTATAGGCAAACTGGACCCCCTGCGCGGCGGCGCGCAAGTCATCCATCGGCGCGCAAGTCTCGGCCCCTGCTAGGCACTTGCGCGATCAACATCCAAAATTGCGCGAACATCTTGCCTTTGCCAAATTTGGATATTCTGATCTCGAAAAACTATAGGTGCGCAAGTTATAATTCATTCAAGGCATCGGCGTGCAAGTCTCTTCCCGGCACATAATTCACCTGTGCTTCCTCACCAAAACTTGCATGATCCCTACCCCTTTGCCATATTTTGATGCTCTGATCTTCAAAAACATATGGCACACAAGTTTCCTATCCTCCAAGAGTATGGAGCGCAAGTCCCTTTGCCAAAATCACTCTTTTTCATTTGTTGATTTTGAGGCCCTGATATTTGGCAAACACTGGAAAATGGCGCCACCTTGTATCTGCTCTTTTTTTACCGCCTCCAGATCATCCATTCCTCTGTCGATGTTCTTGAATCAAACATAGATCGTTGACGACATCTCTTGAACTCGACATGTCACCATGGAGTCTCCTTTTTCAACAAATTTTTTATGTCGTTTGTTTTATTTGTCAACAAGCACGATCACCTCAACATCACTTCTTCTTGGTGATCTGTATCCTTAAGCAACTCTTTTACTTTTATCACAAACTCCACTATTGTGATATGTATTCTTTGAAGGAAAAACTTTAGTACCATCATCTTCTATGACAATGTGATGTGCATGGCCGTTTCATAAGTCAACTCATTTGCACATTACCTCCTTCATCAACTGTCATGATCAACTTCATGCAAACCATGTGATCCAATCCGTCAAGGAAGTCTCTAGCATGGTTCTCACGCAATCATGAGTAATTGCATGGTCTTCATCAAAACCCATTGTTCTCATGCAATAATGAGGAATTGCATGGTCTTCATCCAAAAACACCATCATGCTTTAATCATCCTTGGATGGATTACTCCTCATATTCTTCATTATTGTAAACAATGTATAACCTTTGACACATGTTCTTTGAACTTACGATCAGCACAACAATCGTCTGAATCACTACTCCTCTACTTCATCGGAGTACTTCATGATCTCCTTTATTGTGAGCTTCCATTCCTCCATTTTATTGGAGTACTTCTTGATCGCTTTCATTTTGATATTCCATTGACAACTATTGACAACAAATACAAACCTATACTCAAAGTGGTTCCAACATATACATGTTTAATTAAATGTGAAAAAATTATTATATAATTATTTGTAGGAAGTTTTAATGGAATGTTTTCTGGATGGTAAAATTCATGGATTCTTTTTTCATTTCATATTGATCTATTATCTCACACTCTACTGAAAAAATTCATTGTCAGTAGGTGCTAATATTTTTTTTTCTGGTGTAGTTTCCTAATAAGTTTATCTCGTTAGATATGGAACTTGTAGTTGTTATATCTGGGGATAATGGTGACCATGAGGTCACACAAAGATTTCAGGTAGCATTTCATTTCATTTTTAGTTTTACCTTGTTTATGTTCAGATATATATGTATCTAGAAATGTTAGTAATTTTCATATAATCAGTGGTTGTTTATATGCGTGTTTATTTAATTTTATTATTTGTTATTTATTAGGCTGAAATCGTTCCGCTATAGATTATTTTGTATTCCTATCACTCTTTTCCATTTCATGGGGATCAAAAACCCCATTCCAACCATGTTGTAGACTAGGATGGGTGTCTAGTCAGATGACATCCCAATATGGTTTCTAAAAAAATGGAATTTGAGAAGGGTATGATATTTGGGATGTTGGGTAGTTGGAGACTAGGACATTCAGTACTCGAGAAGTAGGAGCAGAAAGGGGTTTATGAACAATTTCCTTCTCCAAACCTCATGTTTCCACAGGTTGTACGGGATTCAAGTCCTATATTCATGTTTTGGATTAAGGGAGGAAAAAAGATACAAGTCAAGTTACATCGTAATTTTAGATGTAGTTGTGACCCGTGTGGAGTCTTAGTACATGGTTTATGTTTCTCCTTGTAATTGATGCCCACATGGGGCATGGATCACTAATATGTCGATATGTTAAGCATAACTACTAGTTCCTCTCTATGGAAGTCTAGTATAAGTGGTTCAGTGTCTTGGATTCATTGGATGTAAGTGTGTTTTTTGGAAATGAAATGATTTTTTGAAATGAAAACATGTTGTTTCAAATGGTCATAAATTGGTAATGTGGGTTTGGAGAAATAAGGAATTATATATATATATTTTTTTTGTTTCATCAATCTTACTATGATGGAATTAAGTGAGAATGTTGTTTCAAAAATTGGTTTTCTTTAAGGAATGGATTGTTTTTATGAAAAATGGATTTCAGTATTTGAGAAATGCCCTTAGAATAATGATGTATTGAAATTAAAATGAAAATTAAGGGTTTTTCAAGGGGTTTTGGTTGTTGTGTCTATGATATTTGGCATGTGATGAATTTTTTTTGGTATGGGATGGTATTGTGGTTATGATATGGTTTGATGTTGGTTTTTGGATTTTTGATTTGATGTTGTTCAAAAAATTCCACCAAGAGAAATCCAATATTTTTCCAAATATTCATACCAGGTTTCTGGTTCTTACCAAATGTCACCCATTTTTCATTGTAATAGTGGTCCCATAGAAGATGTTGAGTGGGTTGAGAACAATGAGAATGTCTTCCAATGAACTCCCAATGTTTTAAGAGCACATGCTATTATTGGTTTGTTTTATGGGATAGTATTGAATGAATGAGAGATGTTTCCCCCACCATAAATGTGAGTTGGGATGACATGGGATGTGTTTATGTTTGACTTTGTCTGATGGTTCACACATGAGGAGGTTAAGATGATGAATAGGGAAGATCTCACATGTATTCAATATGGAAAGTGGATGATGAAGGATTATGTTTACACTTTATGGAATATGTTCTATTTTCCACAGAGATGGTATCAAATGATCCCTTGATGTTTTCCCTTTCCCTTAAGGGTCATTTCCAAAAGATTATGGAGATTTTCCTCTCTTGTATGGACCTATATTTTATGATTTTTTAGACAAAATATTCCTAGATGATTTGGTTTTTGTAGCACACAAAGTTGTCTTGTCACATACCTTTGAAGATGAAGAATATGTTATCAGGGAATGCTAGTGGTTGACTATAAGTCATGAGATGATTCAGGCATCAGAACGCTAACCACGTATATCGGGGTGAAGCTAGTTCATAGTTATGATTTTTTGGTGTTGTGTGAATCTTTGGCCCAGTCGATCTTTCTCAAGTTTGGACTAAAACATTTAATCATTCCTTTTTCACATTTTTCTCGTTGTTGTAAGTTCACCATTTGGTTGTGAAATTGTGTTGAACTTGTCCTTTCATGATCAAAGTGGTTGGGTTAATCTGTAAGTTCAAATATAAATAATTAATTTACCTTATGGTGTTTTTTCCCTTTCATGGATGGTTTTGTGTTCTGTTTTATTAGTGACCAATTGGAAGATCTAGTGGTTCATTAATTAATGAACTGTGTTTCTGATCTGTAGTTTGTTATGGGTTTCTTTTCATGGGTTTACCCTCAAATTCTATTATTATTCATTTATTTGTGTGAGAGGTTCTTATAACCAGTGGTGTTGTTGTTCATCATTGTGTAGGGGGATTTTAGATCTTATTAATTGTAGTGAGGGTGTTATTTTGTTGGTGAGTTGGTGTTGATTTATCCTCCGAGGTCCCTGTTTGATGTGCCACTATATTTTGGGTTTCTTGTTAATGTTCTGGTGTTGTGGTTGGGTGTTAAAGTTCTCGTATTAGTTATATCATTATTGCGGGGAGAACCCACTAAGGTTCTCACCTCATTCTGAAGTTGTGGGTTCATTTTGATCAGTCCGGTGTGAATTTTAGACTGAATATTCACCTTGAGATTCTTGGTGTCATCTTGGTTTTGATCATGCATGAACCTGAACATTGATTGTCCTGTGACTGGGTGACATTCTGGGGATGAATGTTTTTTTCGTGGGGAGAATTGTACAACCCCGACCAAAGTTTTCAATTGTATTTTTCTCGATGTAAGATGTTTTTGATGATGATCTAGTTGGGCTTCCATCAAAAGGAAATTATTTTGTGGAATTTTTTCTTCTATCCCTATTCAGGGTTATATTTAATGGAAATGGGAGAAAGATTTATAGTGGATAGTTTCTGACACATACAATTTCATTATATTGTTTTCCAATCATTCAAGGATCATAAGGTGTGTATTCATAGTCTTTGGGGTGTTATTTGATTGACATGGTCTATTTTTAATGTTGAATGGTTTGATCATGGTTTTCCCAAACTGTGAAACCTAAACCAATAAGTTGAAAAAAAAATCCCGTAGCATTATCACAGTTTGCAGACAGTTTAAAAAACCGTGCAGCAAAACTGTACAACCCATTACAACCAAAATAAAGTTTATTATCAAAATATGATATAAGTGATTCCACCTACCATCTAAAGTCCTATCTGTTTCATATGAACAAGAGGATTCACCCCTTTTGTTCACCTTTCTTGGGAGACATTTTATTTTAATTTTCACGAAATATTAGTGATTTTTTATGGTCTCTAAATCAAATATTTATATTTCTCTTCATATCTTTTCCCTCTCATAGTTTCTTGGTTTCTAATATTGGGGTTCCACCTTGGTAAAACCTTAGAAGCTAGGATTTATGTAGGGGTTGTTTTTATTGGTTTCTAAAGTGTCTAGATTGTCTATTGGGGTGTTTTATTCCTCATTCTGTGGTCTCTTTGCATTCGCACACCATTGAGGTAGGTGTTTTGGCCTCCCATTTTTCCCATAATATTCTATTAATTCTTGAGATATCCTTTATTCATTTAAATTTACAATTATATTACTATGGTGTGTGAGGAATTTTTTTATGATGTAAAATTGGTGGGAATTGGGTTTTCATTGGATTTCATAAATATGTCTGTATATATACGCACACCATGTGCCTGATGAAATGCTAATTTACCTTTTAATGTAAATTAGGGTATTCTAATGGTGTTTTTGGAATACGTTATGTTATAGTGGCTTGTTTAACTCTGATATGTGCCTTATGTGTGAGTTTTCTGACTTAGATCCCTTTTATGGTAAATGATTTGTGATAATATGTTTTTGAATTATTTTCGTTGTTTATAAATGCCTATTGTGATTGTGTAGTTAGGGGGAATGGTTGATATTTGTTTAAAAGAAATGGGTGATTTAGAAAAATCAGTTTTGGTGTTTTCTTGGATATTTAATGTGTTTCATTGTATGAAGTCACATCCATGGGTGCATGGTGTGCACACAAGGATAGTAATTCGAATTGTAGTAGAAATTTGAAATAATATTTTCCTTAAACCTTGGTTTCTCAAATAGTTCATTATTTTCTAAATGGTGTGCCTTATTTTTGGGTGTAGTTCGAAGTGGTTTCAAATGTATCTCTCAATGCATGGACCATTGGTCAATTGGGGCATGTTTTGGTGACGGTTGTCATAATGTCCGGATTGGCACATTTCTTAAGGTTGTATGAAAATTTTGAGTTTCAAATGGTTATACAAATGATTATTTTGGAATCCTTATAGTATTATTTGGAATTTAAATCACGGAAGTAGTTTTTTTGTGTTTTTAATGAAATGGAATGTGGATTTGAAAGTGAAAATACATTTTTATCATCTTAACATGTTATAAAAAATCATTTGATGTTCAATTTGATGTGATAGCCTAATTGGAAGATTTGAAGATTTGATATATATATATATATACATATGTGTGTGTGTGTGTTTATAGAACCTCTATAGGAGGGATATCCTTTTATGGGTTATCATATAGTGTGTCCATTTTTGTGTTAGGAAAGTGCAGTGATCGTAGGTAAGGTGAGCCATAGGTGTGAGGGCCTTCGACTTACACATTTTAGGTTTATCTACCATGGGTTCTTGGGACACTTTTATAGGATCAACCGATGGTTGTTTATTAGCCCCAATTATATGTGTTAGTAACCCCTGGATTGTAGATATTCTCTGTGCTACATGCCACGTGGTTGAATAGTCAAGGGTAGCTAGTGGGATATAGACTTGGTGGCTTCACTATATACCGATAGGTGGTTCCGAACCATATACATCCATTGGTCTCCAATAGATGTTTAAGAAAGACCAAGGTAGCATATTTTTTATTCTTGTTTGAATTTTGTTTTAACTTTTTTATATCCTTTACTATTTATTTATAATCAGAACATCCTTAGTATTATTTAGTTTGGTTTTTGGTCAAAAATTGGAAACCTATTTTGAATGTGGGAGGTGGCATGTGTTGAATTTATAATAGAGAGGTTAATATTGTTTAATGAAATGTGAAATTAAATTTTTATAAATGTATTTCAAGCTAGTGATAATGGAATGTCTTCGAGAAGGGAAAATGCATGGATTCATTGTTGATTTCTTATTGAGCTATTAGCTCACACCCTATTTTCTAAATTTGGTGTTAGTAGACCTAATTTTTTGTAGGTTTAGATAATTTATTTGGTTATATAGTTATATTTGGATCTTGAATAAGTTCATTCTTGGGATGGTGGTGACCTCTAGGTCACATAAAGATTGACAGTAGCAGTTTTGTTCAGTTTGGTTCAGTTTCAGTTTCAGTTTGTTTCTTTTCAGTTATATTAGTATCAGGACTAGTTGGGTATTTTTAAATGATTAGTGTTTGATTATCTACTTGTTTAGTAAATTTTAATTGATTTTAGTTATTGGGATGAAATCATTCCCACATGGATTTTTTTTATTATAGGCATTATTTGCAGACCGTGGGGATCAGGAATGCTTTTCGGGCCATTATGTGGTATAGGTCGGGTGTTAGTTCAGATGATAAACATGGATGGTTAATGACATTGAACATTTCAAATAAGATAATCATGTCGTAGAAAAATATTTAATATTATGTTTTAATGTTGAATATGAATATTATCCCATTAACCAATAAAAAATTGATTTCCATTAGTTCACTAATAGTTAATTCACTTTTTTTACACAAAATAACATATATGTATCTCCTATATGACAATGAAAATGTTATTATTGAAGAAAAATAAAACAAAAAAATTAAAAAAGGGGAATAAAATTTGGTGGAGATGTATTGAAATGAAATTTTAAATTAAATATATGAAAAAAATCCTTTGGAATTTTGATAATGGCTGTGATTTAAGAACATTGATTATTAAATCTTTGGTTCACAAGAAGACACCTCATGGATGATTGATGACTGGGTTTGAAATCTAAAAAGTATGTTGTTCAATTGAAAATATGATACATTATTTATCTCAAGAATCAGAAACATAAAACAATATAGATCCACAAAACCTCAAATATATCCCCTTAACTAAAAATAAATAAAATATAAATGGAGGAATAAATATACATTTTATTTTAATCATTTTCATTAGTTGTAGTGAAAAAGTTATAAACAAAATATAAAATAGGAAAAATTAAAATAAGTTTGATTTCAATTGAGATATTGGTTATTTTAATATTTTTAGGTCAATATTAACTCCCCCGACCAATATATCAAATATTTCATCCATTATTTACTGAAATATTCATTTTTTCATTTGTTTATTGTTTATGGTATAATTTCATTAATAGAATTACAAAATATCTATTAACCACAATTTCATTTCTACTAGAATGATCCTATATCTCAACTACCCCATGATGGTAGAAATGAAGGAAAACATAGGGCCCCTAACACCACATACTCGAGTTTCACATGTAAAAAATTGTGGTTTGTAATTTTGATGAAATATATATTTTCTGAAATAAAAACTATATAGTTTTATGATTCATAAATTATTAGACATAAAATTTTATATTTTTTTATGATATATATATTATAATCCTTCATCTTATATTCCCCAAGTACATTAGGGTATAATTTTCTCATTACTGTAGATAAGGTAAGGTCAGACTTATTATTTTTAAATTACCTAAAGTCAATGTTATCCATTTCAATTGGATAATTGAATGGAATTAAAAAGACTAAATGATATAATGTAATTCCTAAAAAATTTATATAGTTATATATTCCCCAATTGCATCAAATAATTTTAAGGTTTAATCATCCCAATAGGGGTTGATATATTTTTCTTCAATATTCATTATTTAATTACACTCTATCTAAGTATAACCATTGGATTAGAGGAGGTAGGTTCTATTAACTTTTTTAAAGATAAAAAAAGTGGAAATAAGTTTTTCAAAATGCATACTCATGGAAATGTGATCCATGAACACTAATGATATAATTATTAATTTTGACTCTAGAAAAGTTGTTTTGTTTTACGAATTGAATCAAAACCTCATGATCACTATAAATAATGGGTATAGATTCATCCAATTTTGTAAAATAATACATAGCTAATTGGATAATGATATCTCCCATAGATTTTTTCAAATGGTTATTATGAATCAATTATTCAGTAGTATAATATTTCAAAAATCCAAATATGATTAGGAAATATTTATTTCTATCTAGTGATTGATTCTAGTTATTAATATCAGCGAAATTTTAGGGAAACCTTTTATAAATAACTACATATTGTGAAAAAAATAATGCAATTATAAATACATTTATAGATGAATATGTTTTTGAAAAGTTTCATCATTATTCTCCCCTATGATAAAATTTTAAATTTCATCTATCACATCCTTTGTGAAATATATATCTATAATTATTTATGTAAAGACTGATAGAAGTATTTAATATTGAAAATGTTGTTTCTTAAATCAAAATATAATTTAATTTTACCTTGATTCCATCATGAATGTTGGGATGAGGTTTTTACAAAGTACTATTATGCGTCAATATAATTTTAAAAATTACTCAAAAAGAATAAATTCATTTATGGTAAAATATCATACAAAGGTAAATTAGCATAATTGGTATGAAATACACACATATAATAGTTTTCACCTACCACATTTTCAAATATTTTGTAACCAATATCATAATATAATATTCTTGAATATGAATAAACCACTTAATCAATAATTCCTTATAATAATATTGTTTGAGATGATATTTTCCTACGAAATGATCAGTAAAAATAGTTTTGTGGATACTCAGAGATGTGATATAAACATCTCAAGGAAAAAATAAAAAAAATCAATACATTTTCTATTGTGTTGTTTTTTATCATTACCATGTTAAGTAATATTCAAGAACATGTAATAAATTGAGATTTTGTATGGTCATTATCCTAATTCATATGCAATTATTATTCTACTTGTACCTCACCTGAGTTTTTAATGTTTTTTCAATTAGAATATTTCATGAACAATGGATATATTATACATGAGTTTATTGTTAATATAGATCTCACATATATTAATATAAAATCGATAATATTTAAAAAATTGATCACAATGGAATTTTATGATGGATCATTTGTTCCTAATGAAATATCCATATAAATTGAAATTTTATAAGAAAAAATATTCATATTGAAAACTATTAGAGATAAATGGTAATAAATTATATCTACCATATATTTATCATCCACCACACCTTTTCTAGTGATAACATTATTACGTACAAATAGATTTTATTACAATTACATGGTATTACACCTAATATTAGATTAATTTATATTATTTCATCCAGATTAATCGATACAATTCTCTAAAAAATTTCATTGATATATACATGTAAATGGATAATTAATTATTAAATACATTACAAACTCCACTTACATGTCAAAAGAATTCGTTCCCTTAATCGTTGGAATGTACTGGGGAACTTCACAACTCAATGGAAATTGTTTTAATGTAAAAATTAAAAATTAAATGTGTTATGGTTTTATATCTCTCATTTTAAAAGGAAATATTTTTTTGATTATACCTATAATTACCATCATAAATGTAGTAGAACTATTATCCTATCACTAACACAAATAATTGAATAATAAATGGATTGATAAAATGAAATTTTTTGTGGAATGTGTTCACTGAAATATCATTGACGTATATCCAATATCCACTACACAAACATTTATTAAGGGGATCACCATACAAATTATAACCATAGTTATTCAGGAATTCTTATAAACCACATGAATATACATTACTAAATAAATTTTAACAACATTATAGATAATACAAAATATTAATAACATAGATATGTAATTTAATATAACATTAATTGAATTATTTGATTAAATTTTTTTGGGCTAGATGAAAGAATTATATATGGGTTTAAGAAAACTTTTATGTGTTTTCATGACTGGGATAATCCCAAGAATATGTCATGAAATGAATTTTATTTACTCTCCTTTTTTTGGTTCATATTTTGGATCATAATTTTCCCTCGAGTTTCCAATGCTACATATATTAATTTTGTTGTGTTATTTTTTTCAATGTTATTTCATTTACCCTTTTAATTCTCCTTGAGTTTTTGATGAAAAATAATGGATTTTGGTCATCATAGTATCTAGTGGATGGTTTGTGAATGTTTTTGTCAAACTGAGATCCCATATCTATGAAACCATGTAGATAATACTCATTTTGGATAGTGCTGGTTTCATGGCTGTCACATGGTCTTCTAAATCATTCAGTCTACCCATACAACTTGTTACTTTTGAATAGTTAGGGACACATAGTTGTCACACTGTTGACAAAACTATGTAGGAAAACTGTGAAACCTATCATGGTCAGTAAAATGTTGAATTTCCTATTCTACCCACTTCAAGATTTAACACCAATTAACCATATTCATTAGATATTCACTTTTATTACCCTAGGAGGCTCCACCCATCTTACTAATTCCTCCCACCATCTTCCAAGGTGATTATAATTGAATTTATTGATGTTTTCTGGGTAAATATTGAAGGTAATATCCTCCTTTAATCTCCTCTATATTTTTATCCATTTTCAATTAAGTTTTACTTCTCCCATGGTCACTTTGATATCGAGTTATTTTTTATTGGACATTAATTTAGTTTTTTTTTGATTTTAAGTTTTTTCTTTGATGTTATTTTTTCATTTGATTCTTTCAGTGTTTGTTTTGGGTGGGCGTTGTGGATGAACCGTCAGTTTGAGTTGGATACCATTTTCTTGTTTCCATTAAAACTAATAATCATTTATTTCATGGTTTTTTCCCGATCTATAAGTTTTAATTATAGTTTATTGAATTTTTTAACAATTTTTTGTTGAGAAATTAGTTTGTTTCTTTATAGAATTGATGTATAAACAATTATTATGTAATGTTTTTAGACAAAGTGTCTGATAAAAGGTTAATTTGGATTTTGAATATGATTTTTTATCATTGTAGCATTATTTTTTCTTATTAAATGTACATGGAATTTATAATAATGGGTTGGTATCCATGAAAATGGGTTTATCGAAATGGTTTCGTGTATGAAAGTGGTGTCCATTTAATGGTTTGGAAAATGGTTTGGAATTTGACAATGTTCTGTAAAACTTTTGGAATCTTGTTAAAAGTGGGTTTTCTTTGAAAATGTGGTGGGACTATTAAATTGAGATGTTATAAATATATTGTGAAATTGAAAATGATTTGTTTTCCAATTTTTCGAATGGTGGGTTTGGCCCTTTGAATATGTTTGGTATCAAAAAGCATGTTTAATGCCCGTTCGACACTGTTGTGAAATGATTGATCTTGAAAACTCAATTTATATAATTCTCTTTCCCAGGATATGTCTATTTTTTGGAAAGACTTCAATGAGAGTCTTCCTAGTGAAAATATGGTGTAAATTTAATTGGATGTTCTTTACTGTGTCACGAGGGTGATTTTTAGTTTGAGTTTAATGAATATTATATATATTTTTTGTGTTTGGATACTTGGTTTGAATTATTGTCTAACCCCCACATTACATGTGACATGGTAATCTACCATAGGTAAAATATTTTTAGTGAATGTTTACTAAATAGATTAATATTTCTCACTAGATATTATCCTATAGTAGGGGATTTTTTTTGTTTCCATGAAGGAGATCCCCTCGGACAGACTAGGGTGGGTCTGATCAAGCATAAGGAAAATAATTTATGTTATCAGGTGAGGCATGAAATCAGGATGATTCAAGAGGTATATTATTTTATAGATTATTCTAATGAACTCCATGGTTCTCCCATGTCTTTTAACAAATATTGGTATATGAAAAATTATTGAGTTACTTGTCATTTGGTTAATATTTCGTTCTTATTTCCATTTCCCTTACAATGTTATCACTATTGTTTCTCTATTGTTTAGTCCATATCTTATGGATAGTTATTTATTGGTTATCCAATGTTTATGAAAAAAGATTTGAAAATATTTTGCACTCTATTCTCCCATTTTTTTTAAAATATCACACTTTCTCTTTTGAAACAAAAATAGTTCCACCATTGAAATGAATTATGGTTTAAATTGAATAAAGGAAAAAATCATTATTTTTTTAAGGGAAAATATGTTGAAAAACATAATTTTAAATATTTTATTTCAAACATGAATTTGGTGTTTTTTGTTTAAAGTAACTCCATTTTGAATAGATTTTTTGGGAATGCTTTATGAGTTTTAATTCTCACACATATTGATCTTTCATATTTTCATTTTATGGCACATGTATTGTCTTGATTTCAATCAATATGGTAGATGATTGGTTTTCATATCAGTGGGTGGACATAAAGGACACAGGGACACATTGTTGTCATAATGTTCTATTTGGGTTTGTTGTTTAGCCTTGGGGGTATATTTATTTTATATATAAATGTTGTTCAATTTGGAATACTATTCTTATTTTGGATTCATTATTTACATTCTATTCATAATTTCATTTATGTTGGGTGAAATTTTTCCTTTTTAAAACATTTTTGATTCCCAAACAGTAATTACTATCTCATAAGGATCTACATGTACTATCTAACCTTACCACATATCAACTGAATTGACTAGTATATAGTTGACACACATTTATTTGTGAAAAAATAGTTTCAGAGGATGTTGAGTTTTTGGGGGACCTAACATTTAGAGTAACCATTTCTATTTGGGTTGTCAAGTTAGATGGAGTATGATTATTATATCTTGGGTTATACATCATGTGGAGTGTCTGGACTACACTTTTTGGACCAAAACATGATTTTCCATATGTAGTTGGCTTTTTTATGATTCTTTGTTCCTCTATAATGTTTTCTGCTTGAGAAATGAAAAGATCATTGGGTCAAGGGTCTCAGTGAGATCGCAGGTCCGAGAGAGCCCTATGGTGATAGGGAGATGGTCAAGGAAGACCCTATGTGATGGTTTCAGGATTGGAATGTGGCCACCAATAATAGTTTTGTGTTAACCATCGACACTAGTTTCCCCTTGATAATTGGTGTGGGTCTTCCTGGATACTACAAATTATTTTGAACACCCTTATTTTAAAATTATGAAAAACTGGATTTAATTTGGTAGTGGATTTGTACTAGGAAGATGTAAAATGGGTTTTTAGATATATTTTTAATAATGAATTAGAAAATTATTCTTATAGAATTATCTTGGATTAAAATAGGGATCTGTTTATAGATACAATTTTTCTATTAATGAAAACACATGGTTAAACAAAATCGGTTTCTTGTAAGTAAATGATGTTTGGGAAATTTTGTTTAAATAATCATAATATTTTTATAAAATTATTTTTAGACAATTTATTTTTAGATGAATGATATTTCTTGAGTTGATGTAAATAATATAAACTATATGGATTTAGTTTTTGGATGAAATTAATTGGATTTTATTTTGCAATTGAATCATACAGATCGATGTGTGGAGTTTGAAAATGGGTTTTTTATTTGTCAATAGGTTGTCTTTTGAAAAGGTTTTTTGAAATTCAATAGTATATGGGGACTGGGTTGTTTAAAACATGGGTTTAATGTATTTTCTTGAAAATTGGAAATGTTCTTTTGACCATTTGTATTATCATGATTGATGGCATACATGGATGTGTCTAAGGAAATGGATTCTTGATGGAATTATTAGATGAGCACCCAGATTGGAATTAGTTGATGGGTGCATTGATTGGAAAGATAATGTGAATGTGTGAGGATCTAAGGAATTAAATTTGTTATTGTGAAACCTATCACAATTTTATTGTTTTTAAAAAATTAATTTATTATAAAAAGAAATTGGGTTGTTTTAATAATAGGTGATTGTGTATCATGTTCCCTTTTTATTTTGAGGCATTTTTTATGTGGTGTTTTAATTTTGATAATTCTTGTTGATATGATTATTTTTATTTGTTCATTATTTTTATTTTTGTTTAGTGAATTCACCCACAAAAGGATAGATGTATATTAGAGGTAGGGATATCGGTGGATTACCATTTGTAGAAACATTATTTGATCAACCTATGCAGTCTATTATTGAGTTTCAAATGTCTAATAATCCTCTCAAATCCACTCGATGTAGAAGAGTGGATGTGGAGAATAGAAACGATCTTCAATATAATTGAGTTTTATAAGTCTTTAAATAATATATCATATACTTATATGCTCAATGGTATAACTAGAAAGTGGTGAATTTTGGCCCCTCAAACTCTGTCTCGAGAAGATATTACATGGGATTTCATCAATTCTTAATTTATCCAGCAGTATTACTCTGTGTAAATAATGGAGAGAAAGCTGATTGAGATAAGTTATCTAAATTAAGGTGTTGGATCAGTGTTGTAGTTTTTTTTATTTTTTGGGTGTAAATTTTTTACCTTCAATTTTGGGATACAATTGAATACATGAAGGCTTGATGTTATATGAATGAGATTTATCCTAAATTGTAATATATGGTGTCAAAGATTGGTCTAACAAATTTTCTCAATGTGGTAAGGAAAATTGTTTATGATGATGTTGTTCCATCATAGGTGATTGAGGTTGATGATAATCCTCATGTCTCTGGATGCTGTAATGGGAATTACATAAAGAATATGGGGAACCGGGCAGACATTTGTGGCTCGTATCATTGAATTTAAATAATTATAACTATATAAATAACTTTATCATATATTATGATCGTGGTGTGTCATCAGTGCAAAAATATATATCATAATAAGATATTTTTCTAAATTCTACAAATACCACTCATGCGAGGGGACACCTATGCCACATTCAATGGTTTTTTCAGGGTCATTTCAATAAATTTCATGGAGAAAAATACAACCCTTTTAAAAACAACCTATCCTATTTATAGGAGTATGGTGAACTCTTGGGATTAGTTTAAATACCCATTTATTTAATTTCATTTTATTTTGGTTGTTTTTTTAGTGTTTTTCTTTCATTGAAAACAAAATGTAAGTTTGGTATATTTTTTTAAATTCTATTTTATAGGATACAATTTTTTATATTTAGAATACTGAAAAATAAATTCTCCTTTAGAGGAATGCGGTTCTGTGGCATGTTTTATTATGCATTTAATTTGGGGTGAAAGATGATGAAGAATGAACATATTCTAAATCCCCATCTTAGTGAAATGTACTTGTTGACAAAAAATGAGTGTTGTGGTGTGTTGTGTTCCTTGGGTTATACTGAGAATGATTTGTGTCTTCTCATAAAAACAAAAGGTGTTATAATTTGGGATTATCAAATCATGACTCTTATCTAGTGGATGCAGAAATATATTAGGTCTCCATCTATCAGCCTTGTAGTGAAGCTTGTGTGCAGGTGGGAATTGCAGGGGTGTAGAAGAACAAGGACTAGATTTGGTCTCTTATGTTGGGATGAGGAAGGTTTAAGTTTCCCTATTGTATATTACTCATATTTAAAGGTCCCTTTTGTAGTAAATGGCGCAAAGTACTTTTTTACTCATTGTGGTCTTTGTTGTTCGAATGTTCCACTTCATATTTAATAATTTAGGGGGTTATATTTTTCTTATAATTCAAGTGTTTTTTCGAAATTGAATATTGATCTATGATTAGTTTTTCTTGTGTGGTTAGACTTATGGGTTGTTCTTGTTTTTTTTTCTATGCCCACCATGAGATGGGTTCATTTTATAAATATTAGTAAGCATTGGATGTATTATTATTTGGGTTTGGGTCTCTTTTATTGGGACCCCCTTTGGTCATGAATTTTTTTCTCTAGGTGCGGGGTTCACAAGTTAATTTTTAGTGGGCTTCTCGTATATGTATTTTCTTATTGATTTATCTGAGTTGGTACTAGTTGGATTGTAATGGTGGAGAGTCTATTCTATCCTATAATGTTGGTAGACTAGTTCATTCTATAGTATATCTTTGAAATGAATAGTTTTGTTTGGAATTGATAGTTTTGAGTCTTTCCTTCTATGTGAGCATTGGGATTTTTGACTACACCAAATGTTTTTTCATATGGAATGGAATTAGATGTTATATTTCAAGTTTTCCATCATTTCTCCAAAGTGGTTTTGGTTCACTGGTTTGTTTCATGTTGATATGGACATATTACTTTTGGTAGCAGTTGAAGAGAAATTGGTTAAAGGATTTGAGTCATGCAATCATGTGAACTTTTTTCCTTTAATTAAATAAAAACGACTTTTTTTTCTTTATGGGGAAAAATTTTATTTGTAGAGAGAAATATAAAATGTGTATTATTATTTTAATCACTTATTCTAGTTCATAATTTTGTATTTTTATTTTAATATTGACTTATAGTTGTTACAGATCTAGATTTTGGGGTGTTATATTTTTCCTTGGCCTCATATTTGACCTTGTGATTCCCTATTAGTTTTTTGGGAAATTTTTGATTTTTTAATTGAGTGTAGGTGTCACATGGTTGGCACATATTTGGGTGAAACGATGTGTACATCTCCAGAAATCCATGTGGTTAAGGCTCATTTTGGATAATGGTCTTTTCAAATTTTATGAATGGTTTTGTAAATGTTATGGGATAATCAAGAGGTTTGTTCCTCATAAATAGTTAGAGGTGCACTATTGCTTCATGATTTCGAAAACCTTTCTTGGAAACCATTTGTCCTATCCAAGTTTATTAAAAAAGTAAATTTTATATTCTACCAAATATAGGATTTAACCACAAAACACCCAATTCTTCCTCCATTTGGTTCATATGATCCTAGGATATATTTCCATCTTCTTCCCACCCCTATCTACTTCCAATGTGATTCCAAGATGATTTTCATAAAATTTTGAAGTTAAATATTTATTTTAATATCCTACTTATTCTCCCTCTTCCATTTTATTTTATTTCACTTGAGTTCCTTTAATCTCCTCATCTATTTCATTTAGGTTTCATTATATTTGGTGTGTTTAATTTTGGGGAATTTTTTTAAGGATCCTCTAAGATGTTCATGCTTCATTGAGCCATTTCAATGTTGTTTCATGTGTGTGTTGATGTTGAGCTGCATGTTTGATGTAGGTATACCTTTTCACTTGTTCATTTATATTTAAGGATAATTGATTTCAGGCTTTTCCCCCCTTTCTTATATGTTAATTGGTGAATTTTGAATTTCTGAAAAAAATAAATTTACTTGAAATGAGGTGATTTCTTTGTTATTTTGATGTATATGGACGTTTTTCTTTATGTTTTCCACACCATGTTTTTGAAAACATGTTGTATAGAATTGTGTACATTATTTGTGATATTTGAAGCATGGTTTTTTCTTGGTAAAGGTACCTGAATTTTTAAATGATTTTTTGGGTTTCTTAAATATGGTTTTATCTAAAGGGTTTACTATTTGAATGCGGTGAATATTTAATGGTTTGGAAAATGTTTTGTTATGTAATGGTGGTGATCTTATAGTCTACAATCATAATAGAAGTTTATTTGGTTGGAAAATGTGGTCTGAATATATAAATGGAATTTTTTAAATTTATTTTGAAATTAAAAACTTAATATTTTCTCTTTTTTTGGAAAGGTGGATTTGGCCCTTTGAAAAATAATGGTTTCTTACAGGATTCTCAGGGATCATTTTGTGCTTTTATAAAATGAGTTATCATGGAAATTAAACATGTATAATTCTTTGGCCTCTGATGTGTTGATTTTTTTAGGCCCATGATTAGAGGATCCCTTGTGATCAGATTGATTAATGGAAATATATTATTCCTTATGATGGCTCAGTGGTGGCTACTTGTGTGAGTTGCATTTACATTATATCTATGCATGTGATTGGATTATTGGATGGAATATTTTTCTCACTGTTATTTTACTCTGGACATGTGAAACTTGCTTAACTAGTGGATTTTGTGGAATGGTATCTCCAGTAGCTTAGGATTTCAATTTTGATAGCGGCCCATAGTAACAGATTTTTTTTGTTTTTATGTGATAGTGAATGTCGGTCAAACTGGGTAGGGTGTGATTGATCATGTGGGTGAAAATTGAGTTCATTGGGTGAGGCATGCCTTCAAGAAAATTTATGAAGTATTGTATTCCATATATTATTCCCATAAGACACAAGGTTATCCCATGTCTTTTGGAACATAGTTTTATATGGATAATGATTGTGATGCTTGTTGGTTGTTTTAGATTTCTTTCTTATTTCCATTTCCTATACTATGACATTAACAATTATTCTATCATTTATTATATAACTATAATGAAAATTTATAAGTTGGTTTTCAATGTTTTTGGTAAAATATTTTGAATATTGTTTACACTCATTTATCAAATTTTAAATGAAAACAACAATCTTTCTCTTTGTAAATTAAAATGGTTCCATGATAGAAATGAATATGGGTATAAATTGAAAAATTGAAGTGGATCGAATTTTGAATTATGGAAATATGTATGAAAATGATTAATTTTTTATATTTTATTTCAATCCTGAGGTTTGTGTTTCTTTAATTTAATGTATTTCAATTGGGAATATATATTTTTGTGCATTCCTACTCAATTTTAATAATCACACCTATAATTATTTATTATTTTTCTCTTTTAGTGGTCGATTCAATTGGGTTTTGATTGTCATGGGTGAAGGTTGGTTTTGGTGTTAGGGAGTGTACATTAGGGTCACATGGAGGCATTATGGTCATTTTTCTCTGTTTATTTTTATTGTTCATCCTTGGTTTTATTTTTTGTTGATGTAAAAATGATGTTTAATATGAAATATTATATTTATTTGGGGTCCTCTATTTTTTTATGAATTGTTATTTTTTTCTATATTGGGGGAAATAATCCCATTATTTACCTAATTGATAACCCAACACATGTTTCCATCCAATGTGGATCATGGAAACCTCTCGGTCCTTTCTATGAATAGACTTGGCTGACAGGTAGGGTGTTTAACTTGGTTGGTCTGTGAAAGAATACAAGGGATGGTTTATCTATTTAATCCATTTTGACTACTATAGACATCATGAGGAATTATATATCTATTGTATTCCAGTAAATAATACATTAAAATTGAATGTGATGGGTCATACCACGAAATTTATAATTTATATAGAGTGGAATAACAATGTATTTTATCTCATTTCAATAAAAATAAACAATGGTAGTTTGAGATTTGGAATATGACAATATTCTTCTATCTAAAATTATAAGTTTAATTGGTTCCATAAAAATATATTTTTAAACCAATAAAATTTTAGAATTAATTAATGATTGCGTATAGACTCAAAGTTATTTATTATTATCAGGGTTTTTATGTTTTGTGGTAGAAAAAACATATCATAGTAGATATATATATATATGATAATCAATCCAATGATAAATACTCCCCACTTGTGGGAATGGAAAAAAATTTCTTCATAATAGAAATATCTGTAATATAATCATTATTTTTCTATCATTCTACTTTTAAAATTAACTAAATAATTTACCACATGAAAATCCTCATATTCACAAATATTAGAGTGTTAATTTTCAATTTTGAGAGTGAGGATTATGTTTTAGAAGGTTTTTATTATGTTCTTAATCATAAGTCTCTTAATTGAGTTGATTATTTTATAATGTGAAGGATAGGGAGAATTGCTATTTATTACATTGTACCCTAATTGGAGTGTTTTTAACTAAATTTTTATTGATGTGAAAAATTAATTTTTTCATATTACTAATTCATCCTTTTTGATTTCATTAAAAACATGAACACAATGATTGGTTAGTTGAAGTGTGATGTATATGGGATCAAGTTTGTTAATGACTAACTAAAACACAAACATAGTATGGTTAAAAATATAATTTATATCATTGAGCTATTTGATATTATTTTATTAGTACAATATTCATGTAAGGATAACTCAAACATTTAAATCAGGGGACATGATTCTATTGATGTTGATTCTCATACAAGTAGTCAAAATGACACTGTTTTTTAAAATAGACATTTTATCTTAATGTGAAAATGTTATTTTTATAAATATTTTATTTATATATGGATTTTATTTGTAATTGTATAATTGAATTATACATTAACATGAACAATTTTTTTTGAAATTACACTAATGTCATATTTGGATTTATGTGTCAATTTCTGTGAACTGGTTTTGATTTCTAGAGTGTTTAGGGATATGGTGGTCCTATAACATTTTCAAAAGGTAAATACATTCTAAATAATTTTATTTGAAATTATCATTATTAATCTATTCCACAAATGATTCAAGAATTATTGGTAGATGTTTCTCAATATCCTTAAAACTACATAAGATAATTGGAACAATGTGTTGTTTGATAGAGGTTCATATTCCAATATATTCAAGCCTTATGGTTAATGAACGGATAACCAATGAGGAAATGAGTTTTGGGACAATTTTCATAATATTAAATTCAAATTTTTAGGATATTACTGAAAAAATAATTATCTCTATTTTCATATGGACTTGTTCATATAATGAGACAATAATAAATTGAAAAGGTGTTGAGAAGCATAGTTGGTAATGGGATGAAATTTTGGTTTTTGGGAATGACTGGAGGATGTAGAAATTATTATATTTGGGATTCCACCATTTTATAGTTTTTTTGAACTTTATGGATGGTATTTATATATGATGTATTTATTTATGAATATCCCTACAAGGAATTACAAGATGTTTGTGTACTTTGGATTGATATTGTTTTATTAATTTTAATGATTTTTTTTTAATTTTTTGCTTTTAATAATAGTCCAGCTCAAATCACATCCTTTTCGAAATGAATGATTAAAAATCTATCATTAATTGAATAATTTTTTACAGAAATTTTACAAACAAGGATAATGAATTTAAATTCACATCAATTCGTTGGATATATCACCTTAAACATCATAGATTGGGTTGGTGGTTAAGATTTAATCAATTCATCCTCCCTTGGATTATAAGTCACACAACATTTCGTGGATTCTCTTAATAAAGTGTGGTTTCCAATATTGTTTTTATGTATCATGTAATTTTAGATACTTATAAGGATCATTGTTTGAATTTTTAATGAAAAAATTCCACATAATGTCATGTAATTTTTTGATTAGTAGAATTGAACCATTATAAAAGATTCAATTTTTTTTGAATAAAAATCTAAGGTCTTCCATGTTTAGGGTGTCTTCAAAACTATCTAAATATTTATAAATGTAAATTATATCTTTTTCATGAAAATTTTTTGAATTAAAATTTTTATATTAGATTTCATTATGATGGGTTAAATATATTTTGTATAACATCTGTTTCAAATGGATTCATAAAGAGAGGGATTCCTTTTCTAAAAATTTTAACCAATTATTATATCACTATTTTATAGAAGTGGGGACAATAACATCTTAGATGAACATATTTGATGACAACACATAGTTTACCTATAATGTTATTAAAATTTATGAAATGAAGGTAATGAATCTAATTCCTCATCATAAGAATTAATCGATTTTTTATGACAATTGAATTAAAAAATAGTGTTATACTACTTGGTTATCATGTCTAGTGGCATATTATGTTTCATATTTTATCAGCGCATGTACTTATTTAAAATAGGGTGATATATATTAAAATCCATATAAGTCAACTCATGTTTAAAATATGAAGTTTTATGAAAAAATTATATCTAATGGAAAAACCTATTTTTACTTGACTCCCTAACTAAGGATAAACCATCAAAAATAAATGTTTAAACTATCCAATATATAAGAGTGAATTCAAGTATATAAATATAAAATGAACTGATAAATGGGTTTATAATTTATTAATATGGATTATAATATAATGAGAGTGTCAAATACAATGTATATGGTTCCTTAAAAATGGTTTCAAATTTTGGTTCACCAGAAATTACCGTTTTGGTTGATTTAGTCACTTGGATTATAAATATGGTCTCGAATACATTTTCATTTAATAATTAAATTACCAACACTTTGATTTTATAGGGATTTTTCTAAAAGACTTTCAAAGTATTAAGATTATTTGATAAAAATATAGATAAAAACTATGAACTAAATTTATTTATTTGAGGATGATGGGTTCAATCTATGTTTTTTGGGATATATTGGAAGCATTTTGTTATAAATCAAGCTAATTATTATTGGTCAGGATGATTTTATTTAAAAATCATTTACAATTTCATAGTTTATGTTGTATTGGTACGATAAGATATGTCCATAATCATGAATAGTGTTATCCATATACAATTACATGGAAAATCCCATAAGCACATAATGATTAATTATCTTGAATACTCTTTGGTATATGTTTATGTTAGAATTCAAAAAATAATGCCTTTAAAATCATTATAGATTTAGAATAAAATAATTATTCAAATGAAAATATGAATTTAATGACTATATAAAGTATATTATGATATAAATAATTTTCAATATGGCCATTTAAACTGTATGAAATCATCCGATGAGATGGTAATTCACCAATTGATGAAACCCTCTAAATAGAAGGAGGATGTTTACTAATAAAATTAAATTTAATGAAATAAAAAAATTAGGATTTCATAATTGTGTAAATAATGACATAATTTAAATAATTTTTTAATAATGTTGATGGGATGAAATGTAATATCAAATATATATGATTACACAATAGATAATACATGATTATATTAATATAAATAAAATTTATTGACAAAAAACAGTATCAAAATTACAGTAGAATGTCACAAAAAAGAAAAATAAATTAGATATCATTTTATTATCTACATTAAATATAAAATTTTATCTATATTTCTTTATCACTAATGATTCATATTTTTCTAAAAAGATATGTTTGAAAAAATGGTGGTTGAAATTCAGTGTAAATTTAACTTCCTTACCACTAAAAATATTGCATGAAATCTATTAACTATATTGATTAATATACACATACGACTCTTAGTATGGTTGCTTTTTGGATATCAGTTCAATGAAAAAATAATTTATATTTTCTCTAACTTCATTATAAATTATTTTATAATTTAAATATAAATTTAATTGTTATTGTAAAAATAATGGAATATTAAATTTGATCATCAAATTTGTCACAAAATATAATATTTGAATTGAGATTCCATGAACACCTAAAAAACATATGAAACATTTTAGAACAATATTTTAAGAAACAATAATCACTATATCCTTAATCTATAGATAAAATTTTAGATTCATTTTGAATTAATTATGAGTGGCACAATCATATAAGTGATTGGGCGTCGAATTTTCATTGCTGAATTTTTTTAATCAAGGTCCTAAAGGTCCATATCTTATTATGGATTATTCTTTGTTTTTGAAAAAATATAATTTTCCAAATTATTTGAATAAATCTTATCATTATTTATAAAAATTAATTACTTTTCATTGATTTCTTATGAGGTGTCATAAAATGGTCAAAGATAAAATGCATTTTAATCGAGAACTAAATCTTTATAAGAGAAAATGATTAAATGATAACTTATGGTAACCACATAATTTATAAACAATATATAACATGGATAATATCAAAAATAAAATTATGATTAACCACTTTTAGTATCTAATCACAAAATTTTTTTGGTTGGGTTTTTGTCCCCCAATATTTAATAATCCACTATATAAAAGTTTTCATTGGATATAGATTATGGAAGAAAATTTTGTTCTCTAGTATATTAGGAATATATTAGAGATTAAATGTAAATAGGATCAATATTGGTATTATAGGATCTATAATATATCACTAATAAATAATATGATCAATACCCAAGATATATGACTACATAATATATGGATTGTTTTTTAGATTCTATTAAATTTATGTTTAGTGGTCACGTCTTTTTTTGGGTGTAACATTATTTGGGAGAACAATTATATAGAATGATAGAAAATTAATCATTTTGATATATTACACAATTTAATTAAATTTAAAAAGTCAATAAACTATCACCCAAATTTGATTTACCTACATATTATAGTTCAATCCATAATGTCATATATATCATTATGTTACAACATTATGTACCACACATGTTTTATGTAATATATTAGTATCATATTATTGTAAACAAGAAATTATCTTTTTATTGTAATTTTTTTTATTTATGACTAGATAAATATATCTTAATCCTATGAAATAATATTAGTTTTTGAATGACTGTAGAATCATATTTATCATGAATATACATTAGATAAAAATATATAAAGCATCAATATTGGTCAAATATTTTCATACAGAATGACATTTTGTTATATAATAAATATTGGAAGTGAAATGGAATGTAGAATTAGATTATAATATAATATTATTTAAACAATTGTTTTATATTTTAATTGCATTATATTTTTTATGAGTTGGAATATTGGTATTTTGGAAGTATTTTGGAAAATGAAATGGTCATGCATAGTTTTCCAAAAATTTGTATTCTGTGTGCATTTGTAAATTGTTTTTGAAATTGTTGTGCTTTATTGGCACATGTTTTCCTTTTGTATAATGATTTTTGGATTGTTTAAATAAATAAGAACTCACAATTGATCCACACATTCTGGGATGATTAATTCTAATGAAATATTTTTTAAAAATTCTCAAAAAAAACATATATATTAATCTACAAAAAATATTAGGTCTCCTATTTTGACCCACACAAAATATTATAGTATCATGAGTGACATAAGGAATATTTTAGAGAATTTATTATAAAATGTCTATGTTATGTTTATGAATGAGGTGACTCTAACTCATAATATAGATTTATTCTATCCATTCTCTCATCTTCCAACTCCCATCTCTTATATTTTTTCTAGGACCCATTACTATATTCTTTAAAAAAATTATATAAAAAACAAACACATATATTAATATTTTATATGTCGGTTTTAATAAATTATAATGTCTTGTTAGTAAATTTTTTATTTTGTTTGGCTACAATATATTGATGATTTTGAGGTATGTATCATTTTTTTATAATGATTTTTATACAAGGGGTTATTTTTATTAGGTTTTGACATTGAATTAAATATTTAAATTCTTTTTAAAATTCTTCTTAAATTATTATATAATCTATGTGAATATTAGGCATGACCTTGGAATTTGGTAGGTATATATTTTGAAAAATATATATTTACAAGACAATGTGTGATGAATTTAATTGGAAAATGTTGTCCTATATCAAGGCTATTGTGGATTAGTTTTTTGATAAATGAAATGAGATTTTATATGGCCAAATTGGAATTAGTTAATTAGTAAATTCCTAATAAATACAATAATATTATTGTTTCATTATTTTTGAGATATAGAGTTATTTAAAAAGATATACTATCATGTGATGTATCATGGTTGGGGATATGATTCTACTACCGATTATGGATACTAATTAAGTTGAAATTAGATCACTCAAGTTATATTTACTATTACATATTTAATTAATATTAGGGTAGTCAGTTGGTTATGATGTTTTTTGTCATAATCTACCCTTATAAGTATATGAACCTATCCATCTGACACTATGGGCCTCATATAAAAAGTTTCCTTCCTCCATATCACAACTGAATTCATTACATATTGAGTTCACCTATCATATTAAGTATTATCCCCACAATCTAACACATGTTATTTCATTTTTATTTGTCCTTACTCACATACAACCATGAAACATCGTATTAGATCATCCATATTGAAACATCCCCCTGACAAGAATGTTTAAATGTTGTCTTTTAGTCATGTAGCCTTCCAGAATGAAATGTGATTCTCATTTAAAACAAATCTTGTATAATATATTAAAACATAAGTATTTAAGTATTAATTAGTTTTTATGTTAGTTGGGATTTTTTTATCATGAATTGATCTCTTGGATCCATCTACCTTGTTATAAACCCCCATGGATCACCTACAATACCATTGTTTCTTTCTCTGCACACCACAAACCATTTTCAATTATGGCCACTTAACATAAAAATTATTGACCCTAAAAAAATTTTCATTTAGTTTTAATTTTATTTACCCACACATACACTATGAAACATTGCATAAGTACACACATCCCATCACTAATAGAATCTATATTTATTTTCTATGTAATTTAAAATAGATTTGATCTAATAATTAATTGTTCACATTATTGACAAGGGTTGACTTATTTGGTCTTCTACCTCTCATTTTTTCTATAGAATTACACTCGTCATCCATAAAATAAAAATTTCACTATTATGTACCACCTCCAAAAAAGAAGGTGGTACCAATCCACATCATTCTTGTTGTTTCCTCTGATAAAATTTCATTCATCATGTCCTCAGGTGTCTATAAACCATGTCATCTTACCTAATGAGTCATCTATAATAACTTAGATATGTATTTATAAATTTATTGGAGACCATTAATAATGGTACACCATGATTACATGGATAATTTTTTTTCCATTTATGTGTCATTTTCAAGAGTTATTACACTCTCCCCACATTAAATTAAATTGAGATTATTATGGAACCCAAACCAATAACCTAAGATGTGACATTATACTTTTATATTTTTATTTTCGTTGATATGATTTTCTAACCCAACTTTTTGAACCCATGAACCCATTCATTTAATACCATGGTTCTCCAACAATACCTAGGTTTCTTTATGATCACTTTATAGGTTGTTTCCCCCTATGGGCACTTATCAAATTAATCTTTTTTCCTTATATTATAATACATTAAATGTAAATGTTATTTGTTCATAATCACAAATTATCTATGAAACATCCCTAATGCTAACCCATTATGTAAATAATCTATAACAATGATTCTTAGTTTTTTACTCCTGATCAGATATTCTCTAAAAAATGCAGAATGGCCTTATCATTATGGGAATTAATATATCATATTTTATGTATCACATCTCTTTTGTTGTTTTACGTTTCATGTATTCATTCAATGAAATAATAATATATTTGGAATTTTATTAATTTCATATTTGTTTTATGAAAAATTATTTGAGATTGAATTTTTTTTATAAAGAATCATAATATTTTTTTCTCAGTTTTCACAAACATTCAACTCATGGGAGGTCATTGTACAGAAAACCTACTAAATTTCATTACTCCCCCTTTGATGAATACCACAATGTGCATGTATATTTAGTTGATCATAACATATTAAAATAACGATTTCATATTTAAATCATAATATATTATATAAACATTTTTTGAAATATTGATGTAATAGAGAATTCTTGTGATTTTTTGTTTAATGTAAATATTGGAATAAAAGTTAATTTCTTTCATATTTTTTCTTATGATTCATATGTTTTTTTGGATATAAGTTTTTTGAAAATTTTGTGTGATATTAATATTACTTATAGTTTATGTGTTTATTATATATTACATTTACTTTATTTTTCATTAATTCTGATGATTCTATTATGTGTAGTGTATTTAGTTAATCCTAGATATTTATAAATTTGGATTATGAAAAACATATCATCATATTTTTTAATGAGAATTATAAGATAATTAATGAAATCCTGAAGGAAAAAATATCCCTCAGTTATATAATCTACCCACTAAATATTTAGAGGTTTCTTCTAAGTACCATTAACAAATCTAATTTAGTGGAATATAATTTTAATTAAATTTATAATTATGGATATTGTATTTTGGGTGTCAGTGATTAGATATAAAACATAAAATTTGTATTCAATCAAAATATATATAAGAATAAACAAAAATACATAGTATGATATTTTCACCTTAAGATCTCAAAAGGTTATAGAATTATCATATAAAATGTGTGAATGTGATTACATAAATCATGAAATATTTTAAATGTCACAACCCGTCCCCTGAGGCATGTACCATTACTACCACAATCTCTCCTTCCATAGGCTAGGGGCTGGTGACTAGCACCAAAGGCATAAATCCCAAAAATGGGATGGAATTGTCTTTGTAACTGTAAACACACACATCAATGTACATAGTTGAATACAAAACACTAAGAAAAACTGTAAAACAAGAGAGTGCTGAAACGAAAAAGGGGCTAGAAATACAAGCCCAAATATAAGGTACAAGTACAACTGAAAAAGAAAAAATTGATTAAAGGTGAAAAATAGATCCTGGATCATCCACCATGGATCCTACATGAAGGGTAGGTATAGATATATTCCTCAACACTCCACGTCTTTTTGTCTCCTCCGTGTACCGACATGTCATATGGTCCACCTCCGGGTACCGTCCTATCCTAGTACTCTCAGCCATAGTCAGTGTGGTCCATCATTTGCAACAAACACAATGAGGTGTGGGCTTAGCCCGTGCATGGGTGAGTATAACGATACTCATTAGGGACCCCGAGACCCTTAAGGTCTCAAAAAATCCAACAAGGATAAACCAAAAAGTAAGAAATCAATAGATAACCCCACATAGGTATATTCCCATACATATACATAAGTTATCAAATAATCCATGTAAATCACCAGGTAAACATAAAAGTTACAGACTCAACTCAACCGGGATTTTATTCACATTCTCAAAACCACAGCTTCTAGAGAACCCATGTTCAATCGAGTACAGTGGGCCTGCCGTGACACCAAAGTTATTCCCACTAAGCATGGACGGCTGAGGTACTCCTCCTGTCAAGTACTGTAGGTCTTTTGCATCACCAAAGCTCTCCCCACCATGGGTCTACATCGTCACCAAGTCTCTCCCCTCGTATCCTACTATGTTACTCCTCCTGTCGGGTACCACGGGTCTGTCGTGACACCAAGGAGCTGCCAACTGCAGGTCTATCGCGACACCATGGCGCTCCCCGCTGGGCTACTAGAGTCACTCTGAGTTTAAACTGGCAGCAGTCGTCAGGTCTGAGCAATCTACTAAGTCTTCGCACTACGCATGCTTGTCTCCGGGAGGATCCACTCCATGAGCTACTGGTTGATACTACAACTGTCACGAATTACCATGAAGAAGTATCTAAATGGTCCACCACATATTGGAGGTCTTAACACAACAGGCAACGAGTCAATCAGATGCCCGGTCTGTGAAGTATTAGTCTTTTAGTTCTGGGGGCCTGGATGGTTTCGTGCATGATCCAACCTGAACGTATCTCAAATATACCCCAAAATCTAGGGGGTATACTCAAAGGGACCGTCATGCTCCAAGATTACCAGCGTTATTGATGGTTTGTCAAACAGATTTCTGGTAACAATGTTATGGACAAAAGTAAAGTAAACGGGTCGATAGTGGGCCCTGGTCCAGTCCGACCCGGTCGGACCGACCCCGTCTGACCTCGTCTAGGCTGACCTAATCTAGGTAGACTTGATTAGACCTTTTGGGTTTGGAACGACCCATTGGGTGGCCCAACATATTTGGTTCTACTCGTCCTGCTGATCCCTGCCTAGAAGGAAGCGTGGATAATTCAGCTCGGGCTTGGGGCCGATTCGTCCCGGAGCTCTGCGAGGGTGCAGCTCGACGTCTCATCCAAGATGGCCAAGACCGGTTTGGCCAGCATCGTGAGGGGTGCGGATTAGGAAGAACGGGGTACATGGGGTGCATGAGGCATGCAGGCCTGGGCGGTTCGGCCGGGCGCACGGGAGGCGGGAGGGCAGACTGGCGAGCAGGCCAGCGGGGTGCGGCCTAGCCCACAAGCGGAGGGGCAGGGAGACAGGCAGGCCAGCGAGAGGCCGGGCAGGCGGCGGCCATGCCGGTGGGTGGTCCGGCAGGGCACCCGGTGGGCCGGCGGGCGGCGCGACCGTGCAGACAGGCACATCTCAGTTCGGGTCGGCAGTGTTTCGGCCGGGGCGCACAGAAGGCTTGTGGCGGCCGGGAGCCAGGAGGCGCGGGCAAGACGGTGAGGGGCGCGGTTCGACCCGAGGTGTCAGAGCCGATCTGGTCAGAGCACTGTGAGGGCGGTGCGGTTCGTAGAGTTCACGTGTCGTGAAATTGTTTCCTTAATCATTCTGTCACCTCATTGCTTTGTCGCTAGGTCTTTGATTATCATAAAAAAGATCGATTAAAGGAGTCATGCCATGTTAGTTTGGCCCACACCCTCCTCGGTTAGGGTGATAAGAAGAGGCTCACATGTATTATGCACAACAACCCTCATTCTTCGTTATGAGTGAATGGAAGAACAAGGGAATAAATCCTAAATAGATAAATTTAAACCTCTACCTTTGTTCGATGATCACCAAAGAAGTTTCTGGAAGAAGATAAAGGTGATCACCGTTCGTTGCGTCTGCCACACACTTTTAATTCTGAGCTACGTATGTTCATTGACGACGATGCAGAGGATTTTTCGGTTGAAGACGTCCCACGTTGGTAGGTGTACGGGGAAGAAGTTCGAAGAAGATCGTTTCCGGCATTCTTCATTCTTCATTAGAAGCATTCTACCAAGCTCTTCTCCTCCCAAAGCTTCCACCAAATTGAAAATGCCAAGCCAAAAGAGGTATTATTTCTTATATTCAATTGTAGGCACTATATTCAAATTGGGGAAATTAATTACGTAGGTTGGATTATTAAGGATGGATCTTTGGAAACATTAATGTTAGAGGAGTCAAGAGGCTCTCTCTCATTAATGAGGGAGAGTAGAGAGGTTTTCCTCTCCTCCCATTAGTATGGGGTTTAGTCCTGTGTGGTCCCCTCGTCTTAACCTCTCGCGGGAGGTTATGTTCGGGTGAGTCCCACCACCATAACGTCTCATGAGAGGTTATGTGTGGTGGTCCTACCTCCTACTTCCTTGAGGTGGTTTTAACCAACAAACTCAACATGAAGGCTCAAATAAAAATAAAGTAATGCTCACATTATTTATTATTTTCCACGAAAACCAAAGAACTAACTTTTATTCTCGACCCACTGCAGTCAATGTTAATGTCTCCTTAATCGAATATCGGCACTACGAGTTCAACAGTGTCCTCAGATTTCAATTCTGAGCACCGGTATAAAAGTTATAAAAACTGACTCGTATGTTTACTGAACGTAGCCAAATAAAACTTCAGAAATAGATTCCGGGCACATCGGGCCTTGGAATCATGTGTCGTCAATATTTTTGGACTCGAATAATTTTTGTGTATTTAAGAAAAATAAATTTCCACGGAATTTTCTGGTCTTTACATTCCCCCCACCTCAGGTATTTACGTCCCCGTAAGCTAAAACTCGAACTAAGGGAACATGTAGGGGTACTGAGCATGCATCTGAGTCTCTCACTCCCATGTTCTCTCTTGGAGGTTCTCGTGCTTGTAGATTACGTGCACTAATAGTATCGACCATCCACGTAGGACTCACTCCTGTCGATCCTCAATCTCCACTGGAACCTCCATGAAAGTCACCCCATCGTCGACATCCATCTCTCCATGGTCGATTATGTAAGAAGGGTCATGCACTTAACTCCTCAGCTGAGATACGTGGAAGAGATAATGCAACTGATGCAACTGAGGTGGAAGGTCAAAGTGGTAAGCCACCGTTCCAACTAGGGTGAGGACCTGAAAATTTCTGATGAATCTCGGAGATAACCTGCTCACTTGGCCAAATCTCTGTAGTCCTCATCGAGGTGAGACCCCTAGGAAGATGTGGTCGCGATCCTCGAATTATAGAGGTCTCTGCCTCCTATTAACATAGGACTACTTCCTTCTCTATGCAATCTTTAACCGCTCCTGGATGATCTGCACCTTCTTTGAGGTAGCCTGTACCATCTCTGGTCCCACAAGTGCTGACTCCCTAGGTTCAGTCGAGAAAAGGTGATCTGCAATATCTCCTACATAACTCCTCAAAAGGTGCCATCCCTATGGTGGAGTGATAGCTATTATTGTAGGAAAACTCCTCCAAAGTTAAGTGGCCCTCCCAGCTACGACCGAAGTCGATGACACAAGCACATATCATGTCCTCGAGTGTATGAATGGTCCACTAAATTTGGACATCTGTCTGGGGATGGAAGGTGGTGCTCAGACAAACCTGCAACACAAAAGCCTCCCCAACCCCTTTTAGAGTAGGGGAGTAAACCATGCCTCATGATCAGAGACTATAAAAGATTTTATTCCATGTAGCCGCACAATCTCCTTCACATAGAGGAACCCCAAGCTGTCTAATAAACCATGGTCTCGGATCGGTAGGAAGTGGGCCGACATGGTGAGTCGGACAATGATCACCCAAATAAATTCATGACCCCTGGATATACATTGAAGTCATATCACGAAGTCCATGGATATCATATTCCACTTCTAATCTGGGAAAACTTAAGGCTGAACCAAGCCTGCTGGTACCTGGTGCTCTACCCTTTTCATGCTGAAAAATGAGGCATCAAGAGACAAACTCCGCTACTAACTTATTCATACTTGGCCACCAGTGCTATCGTCGACGGTCCTGGTACATATTTTCCTCTCCTAGATGTACTTGTAATTGAGATTTGTAGAACACTCTCAACACTTCCTCTTGATGTGACATTGGTACCATAGTACGTCCTCTAAATAGGATGATGTGCTCTCCACCTTTAGAAAATCCATCAGGTGCCTGCCCTATGTATATCTGAGCACGTCATGTATCGTAGTATGTATCCCCATGTTATGCCTCCCCAAATTGTTGGAGAATTGGGGGAGTGACTGTAAGGGATTGACAGAAAGATGCTCTATCTCTATCCACAAATAATATTTGTAAGGCAGCCAGCTCCTCTATCACCTCACCTTGAAGTTGTATACCAGATCTTCTACTGAGGGAATCTTTTACAATGTTCCCCTTCTCAGGATTATATACAATCTCCAAGTCATAGTCTTGGAGGAACTCAAGCTATAAATGTTGTCTCAAGTTTATGTCCATCTTTGATGATATATAACTAAGACTATTATGATAAGAGTACATGGTAAAACATTCGCCCATCAGATAGTTCCGCTACAACATCAAGGCTAAGACCACTGCTACTAACTCAAGGACATGGGTAGCGTAGTTCTGCTCATGCTGTTTCAGCTGTCAAGAACCATATACGATCACTACTTTCTCTTAAATCAGGACACACCCGGGTCCATTCCCTTATGCGTCGCAGTAGACTACGTACCCTACTCCTTCCTCTGGAAGCCTCATGATGGGGGCACTAGTTAGCCTCTTCCTCATCTCCAGAAAGATCTACTGGCATCACTCTGACCAGACGAAGGGTTTCCCCATCATTGTCACGACCGATAGTGGTGCTGCAACTCTGGAGAAGTCTGGAACGAACCTCCAGTAGTAACGAGCCAAACCCAAGAATCTTTTTACCTCCATCACACTCCTGGGTGGTTCCCAAGCAAGTACCGACTCAATTTTTGCGGGATCCACTACAACTCTAGCCTTTGAGATGACGTGCCCTAGAAATTGAACCTCTCGAATCCATAACTAGAACTTCGTGAGCTTACCATAAAGCTGGTGCACTTGGAGTGTGTCATGTACTACATACAAATGGTTAGCTTGCTCCTCCTTAGAGATCGAGTAGATTAGAATTTCGTCGATGAAGACTATGAAAAAGTGATCAAGGTGTGGCTGGAAAATCCTATTCATGAGTCCCATGAACACTGTTGTATCGTTGGTTAGGCCAAAAGGCATAACCATGAACTTATAGTGGGTGTATCGAAATTTGAAGGATGTCATATACACATCCTCATCTCAAACTCTGATTTTGTGATAGCCTGATCTGAGGTCTATCTTTGAGAACCACCGTTTTCCTTTAAATTGATTTAAAAGGTCATCAATACTCAAGAGTGGGTACTTGTTCCTCACAGTCACCTGGTTAGGAAATGGTAGTCGACACAAAGCCTCAAGATCCCATCCGCCTTCATGGCGAACAGAATCGAGGCTACCCATGGAGAGAAACTGGGCTAGATGATTCCCTTCCCCTGTGAGTCCTCTAGAAGTACTCGCAACTTTCAAAGCTCCACAGAAGCCATCCAATACGCCGGTATAGATATCGGTGCCGTCCCGGGGTATAGGTCAATGTAGATGTCCACCTCTCTATGAGTAGGTAAACCTGAGACATCATTAGGGAAAACATCCGCGAACTGGTCCACCACTGCCAGATAAGCCGGAAACTCCACATCAACTTCTCCAAGGGTAATTCAATCCAACTGATGAGTGATCTAATGCACCCTCATCCATGTAAATCGGTCATGTGCTATAAAGGCTCTCTTCTCACTGGTGAAGGTGAAACTGGTCCCATCTATGTAGACAAACAATACTTTTTTCCTAATACAGTCTATCTAACCATAGACTGTATATAATCAGTCCATACCCAAGATGAATTCGTAAGGACTCAATGCCACTACTAGGAGATCCTAGCCGAGTCTCACACCTCCTAGAGTAATCTCACACTGCCGGAACCTGTACGTAATCCTTGAGTATGCTCTAGTGGGAGTCTCTAGCCATAAGGATGGAGCCAACGTCTCCATCGGAATCTCCGAGATCCAAACGAGAGTAGTGGAAATAAAGGATTGATGGTTACCTATGTCATTAAAAACTGAATCTATGGTGGAATAGACATAGATCGTACCTCTTATCATCTTTGGAGAACCGTGATCATAGGCCTCAGCTTCCTGGAGATGAGCTCTCCCTATCCACCAGATCCCCACGGTCAGGGTGGACATCCTGGAGGTGGTGGCGGTAGCACATTAAAGGTCGTCCACCACCAGATACACGACCATCTGCGATGGCACGTCATCCTTCTCTATGTGGACTACCATGATCAAATTTATATCTCTACCTAGGTGGTCCTTTTACTATCTGCAGATCATCCGAATGGCGGTTTGGATAGTCACGAGCTATGTAACCCTGCCCGCAGCATGAGAAACAATGCCCGCTCCTGGCATTAATGTCTCTACTCCGGGTGCCCCGCACAACCGATCCTGAGTCATGAGGTCATCCACCCCTGGGTTTGGTTGTCTTGGACCCCTGTGACATCTATCTACTACCAACTACAAAAGACTCTTCTATATGTCGACTAGTGGAGGGTCTCCCTGCTAGAGACTACTCAGCAAGGAAACTATCCACTTTGAGGGCTCACTCCAACACTCCTGCCCATGTTAGATTGCTGAGGGAGATCAACGAATCTCTGATCTATCACATGTGTCTCTACATGAAGGTTCGGGCATAGAAGAATGGGTCTCGTACCATATCTGTGGAGTAGCATGAGAGGTTGGTGAACTTCACTGAGTATTGTGCCACTGTCATGCTACCCTACTGCATGTGAAGTTGCTCTTGTATCTGCACTGCATGTAGGTTTTTTGGGACCAAATCCACCCGAAATAGTCTCTCGAAGGCTGCCCAAAGAAGCATCTTTTTATCTTGAACTGGGAGCATTAAGCTCCACCATCTTCCCACTACTGCTTGTAGAAGGCTGGAAGAAAGTATCACCATGAGGTCAGCCGGTGTCCTTATCAGTTTGAAAACACTCACCATAGACTCCATACAATTATCAGCCACCTGTGGGTATGTCTCTCCCCTGAACCTAGGTGGCCTCTAGCGGTGGAACTCATGAAACGCTATCAAGTGGCATGCATCGTCAGCTACTGGGGCTAGTGACATCAGTGGGCCAACAAGTAGTTGTTCTGTTGGTGGCTCTGCTGGAAGAGGGCCCTACACCGAGGCCTCGTCACTTCGTGGGCTACCATCTCATAAAAATATTGGAACTGTCGCTGTTCATCCGCGGGGAGTCATCATGAATGAAACAGATGAGAACCAGTCAAAGATTATACATGGTGAGATGACCTGGTTGAGATGACTTAAAGAATACTATTGAAAACACACACGTAATCAGTGTTTTCATTCACTGAGTTGGAAATCAGTAGTCATGGTCCTGGTGAATGGATACGTCGGCCGCCACACCAACATTGGACTACCTGAACTAAAAACCACACTAAGTACACATAACATTGTTACTTCAAATAAATGATCTAAGTCCTATGTTCTGTTGTAGAACTGACTCCTCTGATACCAATTTGTCACGACCCGTCCCCCAGGGCCGGTGCCATGACTACCACAAGCCCTCTTTCCATAGGTTAGGGGCTGTGGACTAGCACCAAATGAATAAATCCCTAAACTGGGAAGGCATTGCCTTTATAAATGTAAACAGACACATCAGAGCACACAACTAAATACAGAACACAAAGAAAAACTATACAACAAGAGTGTGCGGAAAACTAAAGGGGCCGGAAATTAAAACCCAACTGTAAAGTACAAGTACAAATGAAAATTACAAAACAATTAAAAGGGGATAAGAAATTATTTGATCATCCACAAAGGATCCTACCTAATTTTTAATTAAAAATATCCTCCTCATCACACCACATCTTCCAGTCTCCCCCGTGTACCGACATGTCATATGGTCCACCACCGGGTTTCGTCCCTACCTGGTACTCTCAGCCACAGTCAGCATTGTCCATCATCTACAACCAACACAATGTTATGCGGGCATAGCCCATGCAGGGGTGAGAATAAAGATACACAGTAGGGACCCTAAGACCCTCAAGGTCTCACAGAATCCAACAAGTATAAACCAAGAAGTATGAAATCAACCGAAAACCCCACTTAGGTATATTCCAATACATATACCTAAGTTATCACCTAATCAATCTCAATCATGTGGTAAAAAAAATATATTGACTCTGCTCAACCCAGATTTTATTCACATTATCGAAACCAAGGATACTGGGGAACTCCTACTCATTCAGGAATAGTGGGCCTGCCGCGACCCTAATGTGCTTCCCACTATCCTTGGATTGTTGAGGTACTCCTCTTATCGAGTACCGTGGGTTTGCTGCGTCACCAAGGTGCTCCCCACCGTTGGTCTGCCGCGTCACCAAATCACCCCCCTTGTAGCCTACTGAGGTACTCCTCCTATAGAGTACAATCTTTCTACCGCGACACCAAGAAGCTTTCCACTACAAGTCTGCCACGACACCATGACACTCTCCGCTAGGCTAGTAGAGTCACTCTGGGTCTAAACGATCAGCAGTCATCGTGTCTCTGCCAGCTACTTGGTCTCCACACTACACATGGTCGTCTCTAAGAGTATCCACTCCAAGAGCTATTGGTTGATATGAAAACTATCAATATGTCCCATGAATAAGTATCTCAATGGTCCGCCACTTCATATTGGTCTCAACGCAAAAGACATCGTGTTAATCAGACGCCCAGTCTGTGAGTTATTAGCCTTTTAGTTTCGGGGGCCCGGTTGGATTCATGCACCATCCAACCTGACCGTATCTCAACAATACCCCAAACTCTAGCGAGTTATACTCAAAGGGACCATCCTTCTCCAAGATTACCAGCGTCGCTGAAGGTTCATCCAATGGACTTTTGGTGCCAAAGTTATGTCCAGAAGTAATGTAAAGGGGTCGGTAGTGGGCCCGGGTTGACTTGATTAGACCTAGTGGGTCTGGACCGGCCAGTTGGGTGGGCTAGACATTTAGGTTCGGCCCAGCCCACTGGGCCCATCCAAGCAGGCCTCATGGGTAGTTCAGCTCGGTCTCGAGAGCAATTCGACCCGAAGTACCCTGAGGGTGTGGCTCGACATATCGACAGGGATGGATGAGACCAGTTCGGCCTGTGCCGTGAGGGGTGAAGCTCTGGAAGCATGAGGTGCACATGGCATGATGGCCATCGTGGTTCGTCCGGGCACACTAGAGGCGGTCGGGCTGACCGGCGGGCAGGTCGGTGAGGCGTGACCAGTCAGATAGGCGGGCAAGTGGGCGGGGCACGACCAGGCCGGCAGGTGGCCGGGTAGGGTTCCAGGTGGGCCTGGAGGCCGACGTGCCGAAATCCAAGCCGACATACAGCTAGGAATGGGGCCTGGAGGACCGGCGGGCCGGTGAGTGACTAGGCAGGGGGTGTCTAGTCCCGCGGCAGGCCAGCGGGCTACCCAGCAGGCTGGGCGGCATGGCCGGGCAGCGGCCGGGCAGGCTGGTGCGGTGCGGTTCGGGCCAGCCCGGGCTGGTGGGGTTTCGGCTGGGGTACAAAAAAGGTCGGCGGAGGCTAGGAGCCGAGGGGCATGGGAAGGTCGGCGGGTGGCGCGATTCGACCCGATGAAGCGGAACCGATCTGGTTGGAGAACCCTGAGGGCGGCGCGGTTCGCGGAGTCCGTAGGGGTGCACGACAGTTACATTCATCGTTCTGTTGCCTCATTGCATCGTCTCTATTTCGTAGAATATAAAAAACATGATCGACAGAGGGAGTCGGGCTATGTTAGTTTGGCCCGCACCCCCCGCAGTTAGGGTGATAACAAGAGGCCCACAAGTATGAAGCAAAACAACTCTCATTCTTCATTTTGAGATAAAGTAAAAAACATGGGAATAAATCATACTTAGATAAATTTAAACCCCAAAATTTGTTCGATGATCACTAATGAAGTCACGGGAAGAAGACGAATGATATCGTTGTTCGTTGTATCCGCCGCACACTTCTAATTCCGAGATGCATCGGCTCATTGATGACAATACAGAGGGTGGGTTGGTTGAAGACGTCCCACATCGGTAGGTGTCTGGGGAAAAAGTTCAAAGAAGACTGTTTTCAGAATTCTTCATTCTTCTTTGGATTATTTCTCTCATTCTCTCCTCTTCCCAAAGCTTCCACTAAATTGAAAATGCAAAGCCAAAAGTGATATGATTTCCCAAATTTAATTTTTTGCATAATATTAAAATTGGGGAAATTAATTACGTAGGTTGGGATATTAAATATGGAGCATTAGAAACATTACATTTAGAGGAGTCAAGAGGCTCTCCATCATTAATGGGGTGAGTTGAGAGGTTTTTTCCTCTCCTCCCATTAATAGGGGGGTTTACTCCCGTGTGGTTCCCATGTTGTAACCTCTAGTGTGATGTTATGTTTGAGTGGGCCCCACCACCATAACCTCTAATGGGATGTTATGGTGTGTTGGTCCCACCTCCAACTTGAGGGGGTTTTAACCAACAAAAACCCACATGGTAGCTCAAATAATAATAATGTGAAGCTCACTTGATTTATTAATTTCCACGAAAACCCAAAAACTAACTTTTATTCTCAACCCACTGTCATCGATGTGTTTGTCTCCTTAAGTGAATATCGGCGTTGCGAGTTCAACAGTTTCCTCGAATTTAAATTTCGAGCACCAGTTAAAATGTTTTAAAAACATGCTCATATGTTTACTGAACGTACCCATACAAAACATCCGAAATTGATTCAGGGCACACAGGGCCTCAGAATCTTGCACCGTCAATTTTCAAGGACTCGTAAAGTTCCCATGTAATTAAGAAAAAAAATCCCCAGAATTTAAGGGTCTTTACATTAATGATATTCAAAATTTTATGAAATTATACCAAACAAGGTTTTTAGTGAATAAAACAACAGATAAAAATATTAGAAAAAAAATATTGATTACCACATTACTATCAGGTAATTTTTTGAAAAATTTGTTCAACATTACTTTTTTCATATCCAAATAAACTTTTATATATATTTGAAAAAGACAATTCTCTTGAAGAATTATTATACAATGAGTATTTATGTCCTATTTTTTTTAATAATTTTTAAAATAGTTAATGATATAATAATTATAATTTTGGGGAACAAGGTATATTTCTAAGTTAATTTGGTGTGGGTAATTTTATATGATCTATTAATTTAAGTGAAAAATATTTAAGAGAATTCAATTAAATACATAAGTTTAGTATAAATCAAATATTTAATTGTAAATATACATGAATTTATTATTTATTTAAAAAGTTTAAGAAAATTCTAATGGATATAATGATTAATGAATAATTAAAAAAATATTTAAAATAATTAATTTTGATAAAAATGGTGATTCTAAATAGTTTTCTTAATTAAGTTGTGTTTAGTAGCCCGTGTCTATATAGAAATAAATGTTTTAAAAAAAATTGATGTTGATATTATCTAAGATCTATTAATAATATTATAATACAAAAAATGGTTATAATATATTTGATAAATCAATAAAATTTTATGAAAAATGTACAACAATTTAATATAACATGATGGAAAATTATACATTTAAATTTTATTTAAATAATTAATTTTGTTCATGGAAGTGATGGAATAATTTGAAGAAATTAATAAAAAAATACTTGTGAACTATTTTAAAGAACATGAAAAAAGATATTATGATAAACAATTGGATTTCTAATAAGAAGTTGAATGAAGTTAAAACATATAGAGGGATTAATGTAATAAACTTATTAAATGGGTAATCATGAATTCATGGAATTTATGTTGATGTGGATTTTTTTCTCCATAATGTGGCTAGAAGAAATATGTATTTCCATAGACACTATAATCTAAATGAAATTCTAAATCATAATAATAAATACATAATCATTTTTTTTATTTTGGGATATGGGAATAATATTAATATTTTTAGGATGATTATAGATTTTTATTAATTGTGATGAGAAAAAATATTGAAGTAGCTGGTTCTGTGTTCCAAATTAATATAAAAATCAAGAACATAATATTTAAAGTATAATGATTTTAAATTTTTTTAGATTCATGAGAAATGTTTACCCGGTTTATATTTAATGATATAAACTAAATATTTCTTTTATTATAATCAATTTTTTATGAAATCATATTTCTTTGATAAATGGAATAATGTTAAAAGGATTTTGGTGGATTCAAAAAAATTGAGTATGATATCTCTTTGATTGGTTAACATATATTTTTAGAGTAAAGGTAAATCACTGAAATTCCTGAAATATTTCATTCATAGTATAATTATTCTAAATTAGAATTAGTGTGTTTTAAAATTGAAAAATAGAAGCCCATTCCAACACCCATTATAATAAGGATTAAATTAACAATGATTGACTTTGTCATGTCTGTTAAATTTCTACATTATTGAAGAAATTTTATATTCTATTCTATATGATCTATTTATAGAGTTATATTATGTTTTACACATGTCTAGTGATATGTCATTAAATTATCTTGGGTGATTTTAATATATAATAATTAATAAAATAATTATAACTACCCAACATAGAAATTAACCATATATTATTAATGGGATAACAATATAAGTTCAAGAATGTCCTTCAACATATTCAGAGATAACAAATTGATGTGAGGGTTGAAACTAAATTGATGTTAAGTTTATAGCATAAGAATAAAATTTCTGATAAAATTAACAATCATGAAATTGGATAATAATTAAAAAATAATAATGAAAATAGTTCTAGTGGATGTATAATAACAATTAATAGGGAATTATAAATTAAAAAATGATCCCAAAATTTCATACATGTCATATCCATAAATTCAATAGTACAAGAAGTTGGTATGTCTATCATCGAACCTCTATATATATAATCAAATATATATAACTCTAATAGACTACAAGTAGAAAAATCGCTCTACAAAAAACTCTAATAGCACATATATGAACATTATTGAATATTATTCTTATTAGTGACATATTATATATACTATCATAATTATGTTCATGTAAAACCTTGAAATATTATTAAATATATCTCTTCATGTATTTTTAAATATCATTTGGTATGTTTGATCCCGAGTCTAAATGAATCGTAATACTATATATCGTTATAACATAGTCATTAAGTTAGATGGTTTGAAAATGAATAACTATTTTCTAAAAATTTTATGGTTTATATATGTGTAAAAGAAATTTAATGCTTATTAATTGATTATAAATAAAAGATATAAATCATTTCAATGTACGAGTGATTATTTATAAAAAAATATTCATACAATGTATTTTTATCATAATAAAATAAATTAATCACTATTTTTAACTATTTAAATGAAATTTATATATTATCTATTTTGTCTCATGTTTTAGCATTCATATTTAATTTTTAACTATGAAATGGATAATAATAAATTTTTATTTATTCTCAAAATATATATTTTTTGTAAAAGAAATTTTTTCATGTTTTGATCACATAGAATAACATTATTTTTCCAACTTATAGGTAATCAGTTTGATAAAATGGATTCCATAATATAAATCATGATGTTATAATTTTTTAAATGGCTCCCTTTAATTTTTATTCATAATTAATATTAACTATGGTAAAACATATCACTGCATAAAAGGATATTTATGATAGTCTTAGTTAAATATAAGTTTTATGATTAACATATTTAAAAAAAATTTATAATGAATAAATATAATTTAACCCTTATCGCCATAGCCAACATTTTTGATTTTTTTGAGACAGTATTCTATGAAAATAATATATAGAAAATTTAAATAAATGAAGGTTATGAAATCTCAATGTCTTACTCATTCACATTGTCTAGATAGAAACTTCTGAATGAATATTAATATTAATTTTTAAATTTATAAAATTATATTAATAATGTTAATTTATCAATAATTTTTTGTGTTTAAATAATTACATTGTGTGTGAGTTATACATTCTATTACTTTTATTAAAAAATATAACATATTAGTGTTTTATAAAATGATTATATTTGGATTTCATATTATTCTTTGTGTCTTCAATGTGAAAGAAAATTAATTGTAAAAAATTGAAATTAATGATATTTTATTACAATTTTATGACTAAATGATTTAAAATTCATAAAAATACTATATTCTTCCATGGGAATTTTATATGGTCAATAAAATCATTATTGGTATATTTATGTGTAATTTTCCAATTTATAACAGCATTTTTGACCCCTTTTTATTAAAAAAGTTATTTTCATTATTAAGGGATGAAATACATAACAATGGGATAAATGAAAATAGAAAAGGTTTAAAATGACACCAAACCTAATATAAATTTAATTGGATGTTTTTATTCAGAACCTAGGTAAATATTCATATAATTCATTGCAATTTTGAATAGTTTATATTGATAATGAAGTTATTTTAATTTAATATTTTACGAAATTCTATGTGTGTCCTCTACCTCCCTTTTAAAATGACATACACCCTTCCTCCTCCATCCAACACTTGGTGCCATATGTCATGACCATACCCCAAAAAAATAATGAAAAACCAATCCCAATACTTTAGATTATGTTTTATATATGTTCTCTATTTTTTATTTTTAATGTAACTTAAGTATAAAATGTATTTTATAAAATGGATGACCTTTTTTGGTCAATGATATTGAGAATTTGAAAAAAACATAAAACATAAAAGATTTGAACAATAAATAAAATAATAAAACTATCTCATTTCATGAGTTGAAACTCTTTAAGTGAATTTTTCCATGATGGAATATATAATATATGTGTGAAAATAGTTTGAATGAAGATAATGCACATTAAATGATCCTATAATGTTTTTTAAAACCCAGGAAAAATTATTTGATAAAAACACTTTTAATTTTTTTTGAATATAAATTATTAAAAAGATTAATATATATATATTACCTTTAAAAAAAATTCAAAAATACTCTAATATCCCAAATATTACATGTAAACATTACATCTACATTGAATAATATTTATTACATAATTTAACTAAATACCACACCAAGATCATAGAGGTTTAGTGCCTTTAGAAACATGGAAACATAAACAACTAATTCATAATATATCTATGCAGTCTCCCACTTATTTCTTCCAAAATAGAATCCTTTTTGAAAAATCATACATAATTCACTTATTCATGACCCAGGGAAACGAAAAATCTAATCTGGTGGTCATGAATTCTCATGAAAGATAAACGAGGGAAATATAAATAATATCATAATCATAAGAACATAACATTTGTAAATATTATCCTCCATATAAAAGAACATAATATCATGTCCTGATATAAATTATAAAAGAGCAATGTTGTCCCAAAAGTCATAAAATAATACATGATATTTCTTGGAATACACACATATGTATAGAAAATAATTTCATATTAGTAATGCTTCATTAATAAGATCATCAAAATAGACAATGTTTATTACTGACCTAAGTTCACTCCTCATTTCAACCCTATATTACTGAATTATATTTAAATTTCTTTCTAGTAATGTCTATCTAATTACATATAAACATTTACCCAAATAATTTTATGGAGATATAGTTCCCACCCATCTCATACTAAAACCATTATTATGTTTTTCATAAAAAAAATTGAAAAAAATATTCAACGTAGCGTAACTGATCAAATAAAATGGAGTTTTAAATATAATTCCATAATTACCAATATAAAAAAAATGGTTTTAATAAAATAAATTCAATCATAAATACAATAAAATTTTAATAATAATAGGGTTATAAATATAGCCTCATTTAATGATTTTCATCTTATATGGAATGTAATTTTGAGAAAATTCTTAAAATTAAGTATAGAGAAAAATGTCCATTCTTAATGAAAAATGATTTCCTTGCTCAAAATGCCATAATATTTATGAAAAATTATTTAATTTGAATTTTTTTTTTATTATTTTAGGGTATTCTTCAATGAAATAAGTAATTTTGAAAGCATATAAATCATTTATTTCATAAATGTTTTAAAAAACATTCTTCTCGTAATTTTTCCATATAGTGAAAAACTACCTCGTATCAAAAACAGAATAATGATTTCTTCCAAAACATTTGTAAAAGTAAAAATGGGTAAAAATGAATTTAAACAAGCATAGAATAATAGTAAACATTTTTTGATGAAATTATTAGAAAACATAGACATGGATAAAAAAATATATCCACTGTAAATACATACATATAAACAATCTCAGATAAAAATGTGAATGAGAAATTATCCCTTAACACAAGTTCAATATCCTTCGAATGTATCTGAAATAGTTTTATAATGATTTAAATAATGTTATTTACTTATACTATAATTAAAAAAATTATGTTATCTTAAATGATTATATTATCATCCATTTGATACTAACATTTCATTGTCACTTGTTTTTCAGATATTAAATGATTTATGTTCTTATATAATATTTGTTACCTAAGATCGTATTTCACATATTAGGATATTGATAGATAATTTAAAGAATTATATCAATATAATATATATCATATTTATTCAATAAATTCATTTATATAATCATGGTTTAATTAAGATCATGGAGAATGAATTGCATCACATCATGGAGATGGTTAGCCGTACATACAAATGAACAATGGTATCATTCCAAAAATTGTTGAATGTAATTGAATTGGATGGTGTATAATAATTTATAACATGTAAAATTTTATAATAATCATATATAGTTATTATTTCCATCATTATACACAACTAATTAAGGTGGTGGTGAAAAACAGATTACACCATGACATGGGGACGGTAAGTCGTATGTACGCAAGCACAAGGATTTCATTTTTCCAAGGATGGAAATTAGGTGAAATATTATTGTTTCATATTTATAATAACATATAAGTATATGAGAGATACTTATTTTATTAATTTATAATGAAATAACTAATTAATATGATGTATTATAAGGAAGAAGTTTGAAATAATCAGTAGAAAAACTACTTCTTCGTCGATGTGCTTCCTCTAAATGTCTTGTCGGTGCACTAGAGTTAGTATATAATGGAGGCAAAAACCTCTATAATTAAAATAGGGATGTTGATAAGGAAAATGGGTAGGTGATGGCTGATAATAAATGCAAAAACAGATGTTTAGAGGTGAGGGAGGAGGTGTCCTGTTATAATTTAGGTGATGGGCACTTTTAAAAGCTCTAGAAATAATAATTTTTAATAAAATCAAACCCTACCCAAAAAACCTCCAAAATTTCTCAATTTCAAATATTATATGAGATATTATTTTAATCTCATCAACCAATAAATTTTGTAAATGTTATTTTTTCAATTTAAACTATATGTTATTAATTTTAAATTATTTATTCTATTTAATTTTTATTATTGTAATAACATTGTAAATATTTAATGTATATAAATTTTTACTTATATGTTGTTAATTGAGAATAAATGTATATTTTATTACATTACAAAACATATAAGAATAACTTTTTAATTTTTATATATTTTAATGATATTTAAATAATTTAATAGAATATTATTTTATAAAATATCAATACTATCAAGTTTGACAATGTTCATTTATTTAACATTAAATAAACTCAAAATATGATATAAATTTAGGAAAAAATATTTAATAACCTCCTCACATGACATAGTCACCTAGAAAATTCGTGGATCACATAAATTAGTTAACATTATATTTCTGTTAATATTTTTAAAATAATTTTTTTACATTTCAATTAATCAAAATATTTATAAATCACTATTGTGTAATCATTAATGGGGATTTATTAATATATAATAATTAAAAAAATTCTATAATGTATTTAATCAAATTTATCTTTCCAGATATTATCTATAGATTATATTATCTCATAGTTATCTATATATTAAAATTAATATACTTATATAAAACGAGAATATGAAAAAATTTTACAATCATTAGTTTTTTTATATTCATGTCATAATCATAGTTAAGTGTCCATTGTGTGATTAAATCTTTAAAAAATGATGATACAAGTCATATTTATTCAACGAATAAGATTTTTATTGGTCTTAAGGTAAATTTATAATATTATTTTTACCATTAAATATCCAATTTACATTCAAACATGGTAGAAAAAATAATTACCAAATTTTCTAATCATATTACCAAAAAATAAAACAAATATATTTATATAATTATGGAAATATTGATTTCAAATATGGAATCCATTTTTCAAAATTAAAATCATAGATTTTATAGAAATTAATTTAAAATTAATCTCATTTTTGAAATATGAAAACGAGTTTTAAAAATTTTACAAAAGATTGAAGTGTTTTTACATATGAATTAAATGTAAAATTAATTTCAAAGACCTTAATTATATCAAATGGTAAAAATATATTCTATTTATGCATTGAAACTATTCAGTGATATAATTTGACCATATAAATTATTTCAATGACAAAATCTATTTTCAATTAAAATTTAGCATATTTTTACTATTCATCAAACATGAAAGTTATCAGAAAAAATATCAAAAATAAATCCAAAGTAAATTTTTATATCCTGCATCAAAACAAAATGATTTTTTGTCATGTAAAAATTATTAATGAGTCAAAATATTACTTTAAAAGGGGCTCTGCATTCAATGGTTTAAAATTAATCTTTTATTGAAAATATGTTTTTATACAACAAATAGGGTTTTATTCATACCATATGACTAAAATATCTATTTTAAGAATATTAGTTTTTTATTATGTATAAAAAACATATATATCTCATTCATTTCATTATAAAATGCAATTCACTCAAAAATAAAAATATCTAATTGATTTATATTCTCCAAAAATAACTCATATCTTATGAATTTCCAATGCATTTTCATAAGTTTGTTATACCTATTTCAGCAAACCTAACTACTACTATATAAGGGTTATATTATAATTAGGGAATCTCAAGGTTTTTTTAACTCAATATTGTGTGAAATAAAATCTACTGAAGAATAAAAATTATTTAATGAAAATATTTCACAAAAACACATGACTGTTGCATTCTACCCCCATAAACTGAATTTCTCACTCAAAATTCATCCCATGGGAACAAAACAATGAGGATACCTCTCCCTCATCATATCCTCAATTTACCATGTAGGTTCTTTAAATTTGTTGTTCATCCATAAAAAATAAATATGTAAAGTGGTCTTGTTTTATGGAAAATTTCAACTATGATATTGAATCTCTATCGATTTTTCTTTACAAGAAAGGTCAAGAAACAACGGTACGACTTTTGTGATTAGTACATGTGAATAATAATGTATTTACTTTCTCAGGAGAGGTACATGGAACACATCATGAACATGAGGGATACTCGGTGGAAGTTCCAATCGGCAATCTTCCATCGAAACACCATCTAGAATTTCAAAAGCATAGACATACCTAGGGCTCAACATTCCCTTCTATCAAAATCTAATTACTCTCTTCTAGAGAGATATTCATAGAATTTCATGATCACCCCCCTCAAACATGAGATATATTCTTCGGTTTTCAGCATAACTTTCTTGTCGACTCTAAGATGCTGGTATGTGTTACTGAATTTAGATGACCTTTTCTTTTTTTCATATATATGATCAATTCCTAATAGATCACTTTCCTCAACATCATCCCACAAAGATGGAGTTCTGTAGTTTTTTCCATATAGGGTTTCCTTAGGAGATATCTGAATACTCAAATGAACGTAATTATTATAAGAAAATTTCACCAGTAGTAGGCATTGATACATAAAACATTGAAATCCATAATGAAATCTATCAGAATATCATTCAGAGTATGAATTTTACTCTCAGACTGACTGTCTATCTGAGGATGATAACCAGTGTTAAAACATAAATCTTTATTTGGAGCATACTGAATACATTCCCAAGACATCAAGGTAACCCTCATATCCTACACAAATAAAAGGGAAAGTGGTACTCCATGCAAACTTACAAATTAATTTACAAATATCATATCAATACGATCAATATTGAAATCCTCTCTAATAGAAATGAAGTGTGTTGACATTGTTTTGCGATCATCTATAATCTAGATAACATTATTTACATTGGATGTTTTGGGATGTCTAATGATAAAATCTATATTTATGTTTTCTCATTTCCACTTTGATATTGGTAATTGTTTTAATATCCCATTTGACATCTAACTCCTAGACATAACTTTATGAAAAACCAAGATTCTAGAGGCATATTCAGTGAAATCTCTTTTCATTCCAACCCACTGAAAGTACTATTTCAGGTCCATGTACATCTTGTTGATTCATTGATGAATAGAGAATGAAAAAATTTGAGCCTCATCCTATTACATCTTATTTAATTGTATTATTAGAGGAATACAAACCCAATTCCTAAAGCTTATTATTTCATCACAATAAAAGTTGATTTCAGGACATTTATCAATTTATTTTTTAGCTCTACATATTTCTTTTACACCTCTTTAATCATTAATTATAGTTATGGTTGATCATTTATTTGAGAAAAATAAGATTAACCCACTTCATTTAGAATATCAGGATCCATAAATGTAAATCCATAAAAATTTCATATTTTTTATCCTCATCATGGATAAGATACCACGGTCTTATCAACATAATGAATCTTCCACCTAGTTTTCTTTCCTAGGGTGGTAATTTATTGAGAATTTGTAATCATTAATCAACTCCAACAATATTTTTGGCTCATATTCACTTCCTTTTTTTTGAATATATATTTTAAACTATTTTGATTAGTATAAATATCAAAACATTTACCATAATGATAATGCCTCTATATAATTAATGAAAAGATTACCATATCTAATTCCAAATCATGAGATTTGTAATTATGGTTATGGATTTTCAATCGTCCTGAGAAATAAGATATAACCATATTGATTTTCATGAGAACACATCAGAACCCATTTTTTACGCATCACAATAAATCACAAGCTTCTCTCCACTACAAGTTAATATGAGCACAAGAGCACTAGCTAACCTTCTTTTTAGTTCATTGAAATTATCTTCACAGTACTCCATCAAAATTAATATTACTCTTTTTTGAGTCAACATGTCAAGGGAATTGAATTATAATGAAAAATATTTCACAAAATGTCAAAAATATCTATCCAAACCACGAAAACCACATATCTTAGTTATAGTTGTTAGACTGGAACATCATTTCATTACCTCTATTTTTCTGGATCCACCCATATCCCCTATCCTAAAATTATGTGACCAAAAATTGAACTTTTTTATGCCAAAATTTAAACTTAGTAAATTTAGAATAAGGATTATCCTTTCTCATGGTATTTAGTACAATTCTCAAGTAATTTTCAGGTTCTTACTTTCTCTTTTAATAAAAAAGAATTTTATCTATAAAGAATACCACCAACAGATCAAGATAGTCTTTAAAAACTCTTTTCAATAGATCCATGAATATAATGTAAGGAATTATCACGATCCAAAGACATAACTATAAATTAATTGTGTCCATAACTTGTACAGAATTCCATATTTGTTATATCCTCCTTTTTGACCCTTAATTGAAAATATCCTTAATAATGATAAATATTGGATAAGTATTGATCTCTGAGTAGTTGGAAAATTATGTAATCAATGTAGAGAATATGAAATTTGTTCTTGATATAGATCTTATTATGTCTCAATAATTAATAAAGAGCCTCACTAAACCATATTTCATCTTAACAAAAATAATATGTTCCCCCATGGTGACGTAGTAGGTCATATTAATCTCATATATATATTTTTTGGAGTTGCTTCTCTAATTACTACAACTCAATCGGGGACATTCTATAAGGTGTCTTAAAAATATGCATTGAACCCATTATATGTTCTATTGAAAACATTACATCACAATTTGGTGGAAGACCAAAAAATTACTCTATATTGAAATCATCAAACTTCTATATAATGGGTTTATTATTAATTGTGAGTTTTCTCCCAACCATTTTTGATAAAAAACATACATTTAGTGGATTCAAGACCCATAAGATGGAAGAAATATCTACTGGATGGTTATATTCATCTTTTTCAATGATGGATGATCATAGATTAATCATTAATATGAAATGTGACTTACCTTCAATGGAAATTGATAAGAGATCCATATAGATAAAGAAAATCCATCCCATGAATCACATCAAATTCCACAATATGAAGGATCGTATGATTTTCAAGAAACACATTCCCACAAACAACAATTGGAGAAAACTTATTAACTTTTTATATGACTATTTCTCTTTAGGGAGTTTTCACAGCTAACTCGACATCTAATAGGTACGGTAATATGATGTTACACTTAGAAAATTATTCAGAAATAATAAAGTGGGTGCATCTAGAATCAAATTAAACATTTGTCAAATTAGAGTGGATAGTATGTGTGCCTTTCACCACTTCATTATCTTAATCCATGTCTTCGATAGGGATTTATTGTGACAGTAATTTTTGTTTGGCCGTAAGTGTTTTTTGAAGTCGATCATTATCAAAAAACCTTAGATTAGGGCATTGATTTTCTTAATTACAGATTTCCTTGCACATATAGAATGTTTGTGTATGAGGAGAATTTTATGTAGCCCCTTCTTTGTTTTCATCATTAGAAATATTTTTCTCATCACATTAGTGTTTAACTACCAAATGCACTTCTTTTCCACACATAAATTTACTAGTAACTATAGAACAATTCCTTCCTTGTTTCTTTCCACACATTTATCTTAAGGGAAAACTGAACTTATTTTCAAAGCTTTCTTTATATTTTTTTTTGAATTCTAATTTTCACTTCTTAAGAAACCCATTTGATAGATTAGTTACTCCAATATCCATCTCAATCAAGAGAGCTCGTCGAATAATTTACATATAACTATTGAAGTCGCTTATGGAAAATTCCATTTGAAGACAAGGTTTTTTGACACTAAAAGATCAATGAATTTTTCTATCATTTTGGATAATAATTAAAGAAGTGTACCATCCAAGTATTATAAAATTTCCATCGTATGTATGAACAGATTCATCATCCTTTTTTATAAGTTCAAGTAACACCTTCTCCATCTTTATTCAAAAAATATGGTGAAAGTACTTATTAAAAAATTATTTCATGAACTTGTCCCATTCCATGGACTCAATTTCTTATATTTTCATTGTATTCTTGATAAGATTCCAGCATTGATCTTCTTTACATTCAAAACAATATACTGCTAAGATGAATTTATAATGTTCAGAGCATCGTAGAACTAAAGATAACTTTTATTTGGTACTGATTCATTATTCAGCCACTAATGGACCAGAAGACCCACTGAATGATGGTGGGCGCTACCTCATGAAAGATTCAACAAAATCTTTCTTACTCCTTTGCATGTTTGGAAGTCTTGTATGATTTATATATTGATAATGTTGTGTGAGCATAGAAATCAGATTTTTTATTCCATCTCCCATAACATATGGTTTCTTGGGGGGACAATCTTTCAATTTCACGTCGTATTAAGGCTTGATGTAGTTCATTCAGGTTTTGAAAATTGACTAAAACCAAGAATAATAGTGTGAGATACCCTAATCATAATGGGAAAACCACATAATTCATGAATAAAATTTAAATTTATGGTACTTTTTGTTTTATACTACTTTATTAATTAACATATCTAAGCACTAAGATAGAATTGTAACCTATAAATTGACATATCCTAAGGGTACTTACTAAGGTTCTCTCATCCTAGATTCAAAAGGATAACTATACCATTGATCTGATAGAAACTATAATAGCCCATACATTACATGTAGCTATTACGTAAACATTGAAGAATATATATTACATAACATAAAAAAGCTATGACAAAACTGAAGAGGTTTAGAGCCAATATAAACTAGTAAACATTAACATCTAGTTCATAAAACATCTACATTATATCTAGATACTTTTTCAAAACTAGAATCCTTTTTAACAGATGTTACATAATACCCTTCATGATGACTTGGGGTAAAGAAAAATACGAAAGGGAGAGATCAAATTCTCAGTAAGGTTAATCATTGAAAATATCAATCATATCATAATCATAAGAACATAAAATTTTAAAATCTTATCATATATATAAAAGAGCATAATATCATCTCATAGGACAAATCATAAAAGTGAAATGTAATCCCAAAAGTCATAACATAAGAAATGAATTTTTTTTTCATACACACATAAGAATAGAAAATCATTTCATATTAGTCAAGGCTCATTGTGACGACCATCCAAGTGGATGTAGTCCATTTTAATCTGTTTTCACTCCTCGGTCGGGCCCTATATTACTGAACTAGATTTAATTCCCATTCAAGTCATTTTTATCTCATGATATATAACTTTTATCAAATTAATTGATGGGTGATATTTTTTATATATATATCATAATTAAACCATTCTTATGTGTTCCACAAAAACATAAAAAAAATCTCCATAGCATAACACATGAAATAAAATGAGTTTCGTAGACATCATTCCATCATAATTCTAAAAAAATGGATTGCCAAAAAAAAATTCCATCATAACCACAATAAAATCATAGTAATAACTGGGTTAGAAATATAACCCCACTTAAAGTGTTTCAGCTTAGATGGAATGTAATTTTGAGAAAATATATGAAATTAATTTCTGAGTAAAATAGTATTTCGGCTTAAAAAATGTTTTCCTTCCCCAAATTAAATAAAATTATAGTCAAAATAATTTTATATGAAAATAACAATGTAAGAGTATATGGTATTATTCATGAAAATACATAATTATTAAAGGGTAAATATCCAACCATGTTCTACAAATTAAAAAAATAGTCTGCTGGTACTTTTTTCGAAAAAGTCAAAAAATGATCAATGTATGGTAAACAACAGAATTATTCCTTCCATACCATGTAGTAAAACTAAAAAATGGCTAAAATTAATTTAAACAATGTACAGAGTAATAGTAAAAATTTTATGAAAATAATTTTAGAAAACATGGACATGGATGATAAATATATACACATAAAATACTTATTTATAAACTATTTTGGGTGAAAATGAGATTGTAAAATTATCCTTTACCTAAGGTATGATATCATTTGTATATATTTTGAACCTTCAATATAATGATTTAAATAATTTTATTATATTATTAAAGAATCATAATAATTTTTATGATATCATATATAATTATATTATCATCAAATTGATATTAACATTTCATTGTCACTTGTTATTAAGATGCTATCTGCTTTATGTTTTTATGCACGTTTTGTCTGATAAGTCTGTGTTCCACTTCTTAGGGTATAGTAAAATATTCTAATTAATGATATTAGTATAACATATATTGTATTTATTCATACAATTCATGTTTGTAATACATGATTAATTAATATCATGTAGAATGAAGAGCATCGCATATGGGAGATGGCAGGTTGTACATATGAATGAGCAATGATATAATTTCAAAAATTTTGGAATGGTAATAAAGTGGATGGTGTATAATATTTCATCATTAGTAAAATTATATTATAATAAAATATAGTTATTATTTCTATCATTTTACCAATAAATTTATGGTGGTGGTCTAAAATAGATTACATGACCGCATGGAGATAATAAGGTGTACATAAGCACGTGTGGGGAATTCATTTTCATAGTATAGAGATAAGGTGAAATATGGTTGTTTCTTATTAATAATGAAATATCTGTATATGAGTGATACTAATGTTATTACTTTATAATTAAAAAACTAATTAATTGTTTATAGATGAATTAATATGTTTTAATGAATCAGTAGAAGAGATTACCTCTACCTCGACGTGCTATCTCTAAATCACTTATTAGTGCACTAGAGTTTACCTTTAAGGGAGAATATATTCTCTATATTGAAAAATGAGAAATTTATAAGAAAATAGGGAAGGGGATTATGGAGATTGATGGTGCAAAATTAAGTGATGAGGTGAGGGAGGAGGCGTCGTATTATAATTGAGGTTAGTGGCAATTTTGGAAACATGAAAAATAATATTTTATAATAATTTCAAACCCTACCCAAAAACATCCAAAACTTTATAATTTTGAAAATGATATTAGTTCAGGATTTCATATAATCAAATAATAAATTTTGGAGAAGTTATTATTTCAATTTAAACCATATCTTTTTAGTAGATTCTTTGTTATTCTATTTAATATTAATTGGGGTAATAATATTCTAAATATTTAATGGTTATACATATTTTTTATATGGTGTAAATTGATTATAAATATATATTTTATGATAATTTAGACCTTATAATCCTAAAATTTTAATTTTTTATATTTTATTATAATTTTTATATAATTTAATTATTTTTTATTTTTATAATGTATTAATTGTGCCAATTTTAGCACTAATTAATTATTTGGAATTAAATAGAATCCAAACATATGATAAAATTGAAAAACTAAATTTAATACACTCATAACTTGTCATAGTAAGTTAAAAATTCTTGGATCACTTGAATGATTTTATATGATATTTATTTTAAATTTTTTATTAATTTTTTTATATTCCTATTAATAAAATAATTTATACGTAACTACTGTGTCATCTATAATGGTAAATATTTTATCACTAATAATTTTAAATAAATTTATATGTTGTAGGTAATTATTTTATATATCCAAAATTTATCTATAGTAAATATTATCTCTTATTTACCAATATATAAACATCAATATATTTATATAAATGAGATTGTGACATTTTGTCACATTCATTTTTATTATATTCATGTCATGTTCATAGGTTAGTGGACATCAAGTTATCTAATTTCTAAAAAAGATGAAAATGGTAGAATTTAGTCATCCAATAAGAATTTTACGGGACTTAATGTTACTTTATAATATAATTTTTACCCATAATTACTAAATTTACCTTCAAACATGGTATTAAAATAATTACCAATATCACTATTACTATTTACTATAACCTAAATATATTTAAAAAAATGGACCTATTTAATCAAAATAAATAACTAAATTTTGTAAAATTAAACTATGAATGATTATTTAATTAATTTAAAAATAATTCCATCGATGAAATGAGAAAACATGTATTAAATAAATTATAAAAGATTGAAATATTTTTACATTTGAATTTAATGTAAAAAAAATTCTAATGACCTACATTATATTAAATGGGAAAAAATTATATATTTATACTATTAAAGTATTATGTAATATAAATTAACCATATAGATTATTTCAAAGTAATAATTTATTTTTATTAAAATTTATCGTATTTTTATTATTCATCAAAACATGAAAGTTATTAGAAAATTATCATAAGTTCATCCAATGGAAATGTTTATATCCCACTTCAAAATAACGTGTAACATCCCAAGTAAGTAATTAATAATTGATATTCTTAACTATGTCTATTTATGAATTAGATAGTGTTTTATATGCTTAAAATGAGAATAAATCCAATCTTAAGAATGGAATACACTAATATTTTTATAAGATTGTTTTACTGCCTTTTGATGGAAAACAATTTTTAAATAAAACTTTTGACAATTTTATAATATATATTTGTCAAAATAAACCTATTATTTATGACTGGGACATTGAAATTTACATTGGATAAATTTTTGGTATTTTTCTGACAATGTTCATTTTTTAATGAATAGTGAAAAATACTGCATTTTACATCAAAACTGATTTTTCATCTAATTTAATTATATGGTTAGATTATCATTATTATTGGTTTTAAAGATTAATTAGAATATATTTTTTCCATTTAATCCAATGGCGGTCATTATAATTAGTTTCACTATGGAATTGACCAAAATCAAGTACCAAACTTTTCATAGATATTGATTTAAAAAAACCCGCTATTTGTTTTTGACAACATGAATTATTTTTAAATTAATTAATTATTGAAATTTCTATGATTGGAATTTGTTAAAATGGATTCCAAATTTTTAATCAGATGGTCCATATTATTTAATTAACACTCTTTTGTTTTTGGACATTATGAATAGTAAAGACAATAATTATCTTTAATTATCTTGATTAATTAGTAATCGGGTAGTTAAGGATAATAAAATAATATCATAATAATAAAAAATGACCCCAACATGTGTCCTAATTCTATTTTTTATGTCATTTCTGACCATGGGATTCCTTGTTCCAAACATAGGGACCCCATGGAATAACTTTTGGGTGAAAGTGACACTTTATCATTTTATTTTTAAAGAAAGGAGAATACCAGAAAAGAATGTATCACCCTAGAAAAACGTTCTTAATTATATCTAAATAAACGATATATTGAACTATAAATTTTCATTGAAAATATAAAAAGATTTCCTATATCATAGTATTTTTTTATAATTTTTAGACATTAAATAAATTAAATTATTTATGACATCAAGATGATGCAGCGATTACCTCATTAATGAATGATTTAAATAAAATAAAAATATAATGTAAAATTTAAGACATAAACTTGTCAAAGACCTATTGTATGATTATATTTCGAACCATTATCACCTTATACTCTAAATTTATCAATTTGGGTCCATTGAAATCCAAAAATCATTTTAATATAAAGTAACATTTCATGGCGTTCCAAGAGTGCCCCTACTCTCCTCTTATAAAAGGCCCCCACCTATTCCTCTTTACAGACACCTCCCAAGACATTGGCCGTGAACAAATCTGTAAATTTCATCTCTCCACATCCCTATATTCATCCTAGAAGCCTTACCTTATCTAGAAATCTCTTCAAGAAACCCTTTTGGTTCAAACCAAGAGGAGTTACCTAATTTAAAGGTAATGTTTTCAGTTGTGTTCTTTTGTTTTTATTTGCTTCTCCAACCCCCTAAACACTTTTTATTATTTTATTTTGTAAAAAAAACTATATTCAATATACTAGGATTTTTTTTATGTGAAGGATTTGAGAAACACTTATACACACCTTCATCTAATTGTTAAATAGCATACTGTTTCTGTGGATGGAAAATTTCTGCCTCACGAAACGATGATTGTTCAATATTCTTCTAACACCTTCAAAGGTGTCCATTAAGATGACACTATATTTTTATATGATATATAATATGTTTATTTTTTCTATAATATTCTGTATTTTTTATTTTTGTCATACCATTATGGTTTCCATTATGGGTAAACATGATATCTTCATTTTAGGAAGTGCGGACTACCGCCCCTCAAAGTGATTTGATTCGTTAATTCCATTTGTGGAACATATAAAGGATGGATTTAATGATATTATATATGATATTGTACTTGAATTATAATATACCTTTATATCATTATGAATTAATTCCATTAAATATGAAATATAAATGAAAGTAGCTTTCATGCATACGTACGGCTTACCGTCTTTAGGAATGGTGCATTTCATTTCTTACCTCTAAATGTTATGTAATATTATAAATGCATATATATACTGGATATATATGTTATATATGATATATAAATCATGAATATAATTCTGGATATAACAGATATTTTACCACATTAACAACTTGTAATTATCAGTAGTTTATTTTTTACTCAAGTACCAATGATCGACAAAACAAAAGTTATTAACTTAAATAATTACATACTGTTCATAACAAGGTAATAAGTGATATAAAAGGAATAATGAACTTGAAAAAGGTTCTTACGGAAGTATAAATTTACTCAAATTTATTATTCAGGAGATTAAAGAACGATCAAGTCAAGTCGGACCCGAGGTATGGGGCTTCATCTCAATGTCCTTTCGTTGAGGCATATTTTGTTATATACACAACTTTATTTTATACGGTGTATAAAACCATTTTACTTTTATGTTTATTCAAAAGAAATATTTTTTATAAGAAGCATTTTACTAAATTACCAAAGGGAATGTTTTTGTCGTATGTATGCGGTGACAATGACTTCTCCACCGCCGTGACCATTATTTGAGTTTCGACTTCCTCTACAAGCCATAAATTTTTTAAAATGAATAATAAATACCATGTTTTACATATCCATTATTTGGGTATTGAAAATGGTTTTGATAATGGTTTTATTATATCAATGTGTTATTGATACCTTGTGGTTGAAATGTGGAAATTTTATGTTTCCTTTATGCATGTTTTATGTGATACAATTATGTTATGGTTCTTGGGAATTATTTATGAAGACGGGTGGTTCCACAATAAACTAAGGGCAGGTGATCCCAATATAGCTCTCAAATGAATTGGGTAATGCAAAGGGGTTAAACGTTAAGGTTTATCCAAAGAGATTTAGGGAATATACAGTGATGGTTATTCCAAACATAACCATGAGGGTTACTCCTTATGTAATAATGTTATAAATGCCTCAAGTTACCTTTATGTCTTATGATTTCTATGATTTATTCATGATTTAATAAGGTGTGTTAAAATTATTATGTTTTATGATGTAACGTATGATTTCATACATGGACTACTGTTTTCATTTCGTACTTTTATATCCCTTACTGAGCTTTTTATGCTCATACCATGTTTTTGAAATGTTTTTCACATGTCAAGGGAAAGGTACATGATGTGATGATAGTGTCAAGGAAGTGTCAAGAAATAATCCATGTTTTATTTTAAATATGTTTATGTTGATGGGAAATATGATTACTATCTATTATGTAACCACTTTGTTTAAATGTGGAATGTAATGCATGATTTATGATCTAATTATCTAAAACTGTAAAACTGAAAAGATCCTCAACATGTATTCTTGAAATAACTAAAGATTAAGTATTGTTCGAGGATGGGGACTTGTAGTTGGTATCAGAGATCAGTTTAGAAAACATTAGGAGTTATAATTCTATTAAATGATTATCTAATAATATTTTTTTCTTCAAATTTAAATGATATAGCATTTGAAGATTACCATGTTTCTTCATCTAAGACATGTTTGTTCAGAATGGTTTTCCACATAGGAAACAAGGAAGCAGAGCTAGGAAGGAATACAGAAAGAAATGACCTTCTGAATAAGAATCCTGAGATGGTTGGAATTGGAACTGAATAGTTTGTTGCAGTAATGGCACAGTTGACTCAAGCGATAAATAGTGGTGGTATCCGTGCACGGGATCAGCCAGATCAACCGCAGCGGAACAAGTCAGTGGTGGAACATTTCAGGGGACACATCCCCCATCATTCAGAGGATCATCTGACCATGTGCTAGCTGAAGGGTGGAATAAAGCACTAGAGAAGATTTTCGATGTCATGAGGTGTTCATAAAATCAAAAGTTAGCCTTGAAATTTACTGTTTGGAGGGTGAAGCAGATCAGTGGTGGTCGATGGTTAAAAATATCAGGGATGCTGATGAGATTGATGCTCTCGACTGGGATGAATTCAAAGGTATGTTTCTTGAGAAATATTTTCCTAGGTCTGTTCGAATTAGGATGGAAAAAAAATTCTCGGAATTGAGGCAAGAGGATGACTCAGTGGATGCTTATGAAGAAAGGTTCACTCAATTGGCAAGGTATTCTCCAAATTTTATCTGATACATTGATCGTAAAATCAATCATTTTTACTCAGGATTAAAGCCAAAATATCGAAGGGGTTTAGCTTCTCATGAGTTAAAGAGTTATAAAAAGCTAGTTTGATGTGCTGAGAAGGTGGAAATGGAGTTTTCCAATGATCAAGTGTTCTATAACAACCAATAGAAGAAGAGACTGAGGTGGTAGGAGAAAGGGAAGAATTCTTCAAAATGGTCTGATGGTAAAAAAACAAAGTTTCCAGTTTGTGATAAATGTGGAAAAAGGCATACTGGGGAATGTCTTATAAATTCTGGAATGTGCTACCGATGCGGTAAGATGGGATATAAGTCTCTTGATTACACTAAAAAGGATCAAGGTGATGGTGAGACCAAATTGGATTTACAGTTTGTGAAATGTTTCAAGTGCAATGAGATATGTCACTATGAAAATGAGTATCTGAAAAAGAGCTCGAGTGATGGGAAGTGGTCAGACGAAAAACTGAAAGGGGTGGTGAAATCCTTTGCAACTACTTCAGTAGATGTTGGGCCATCAAATGAAGTGGTATCAGGTACTTTGGTAGTTTTGTCAGATTATGAAAGTGTATTATTTGATTCAGGGTCTACACATTCATGCATCTCTAAAAACATTTCTAGTAAATTGGGAATTCCATCTCAAGAAATGACTCCTAATCTTGTGGTAAAAACACCTGGGGGTATTGTTGAGGCAAAAAGTATTTATAAGAATCTTCCTATACTTATTCTTGGAAATAACCTACATGAAAACCATATGGTTTTACCTCTAGTAGAGTTTGATGTGATCCTAAGTATGGATTGGCTCTCTGTTTACCTTGCTAAGATTGACTGTAGAGCTAAAGAAGTTTCTTTTCAGAAATACTTTCAATTTGTGTACAGGAATGAACCCTTACTGTTGATAACATATCAAGAGGCTGAGACACATGTACAATATGGAAATGAAAGTTACCTTGCACATGTTGTTGAAAACAAAGGAACTATTCATATTAATGATATGCCAATGGTAAATGACTATCCTGATGTTTTTCCTCATGAGTTTCCTAGAATAATACCCGATCGGGAAGTTGAATTTACTGTTGACATAGTTCCTGATGCTAAACCAATTTCAAAACCCCCTTGTCGAATGGCTCAAATTGAACTTTTAGTGTTGAAGGAGCAATTGCACGATTTACGAGTTAAAGGTTTCATTCGCCCTAGAACATCACCATGGGGTACTCATGTTTTATTTGTTAAAAAGAATGATGGTTGAATTAGACTTTGCATTGATTATAGAGCCTTTAATAACATCACCGTTAAGAACAAATATCATTTTCCTCATATCGATGATTTTTTTGATCAGCTCTAGGGAGCTAAGTTGTTTTCAAAGATTGGCCTGAGATCGGGGTACGATCACTTGAAGGTAAAGGAGGCAGATATTCCGAAGACCGCGTTTCGTACAAGATATGGCCATTATGAATTTGTTGTTATGCCTTTTGGGATACCCAATGCACCTCATGTATTCATGGACCTTATGAATAGAATTTTCCATGATTTCTAGGATAAGTTTGTGGTTATTTTAATTGATGATATTTTGGTGTTTTCTAAAAGTAAATATGAGCATTAATGTCATTTAAGGGTTATTTTGCAAAACTTAATAGAAATGAAATTGTATGGGAAATTCAGCATGTTTGAGTTTTGGTTGCAACAAATTTCATTCCTTGGTTATGTTGTTTCTAAAGATGGGACAACTGTTGATCCTGCAAAAACAAAGGTAGTGGAAGAATGGCCAAGACCCACAAATGTAACTGAGATTCGTAGCTTCCTTGGTTTGGCAGGCTATTACCGAAGGTTTGTTAGAAAATTTTCCCAGTTATCTTGTCCAATGACTAAGCTAACTCGGAAGGGTGTTATGTTTATCAGGAAAAAAATAATGTGATGATTGTTTTCAGACACTGAAAATAAGATTGGTGAATGCTCCAGTTTTGGCACTACCTTCCAGGAATGGTGAATTTTTTATCTATAGTCATGCTTCATTGAAATCACTTGGTTTTTTCCTAATACAGAATGATCAGGTAATTCCTTATTCTTCATGTTAATTGAAAACTCATGAAGTAAATTACACTACACATGATTTGGAATTAGCTGCTGTAGTTTTCACTTTAAAAATATGGAGGCATCATTTTTATGGTGTAAAGTGTAAAATATATAATGATCACAAATGTTTATAGTATATATTAACTCAGAAATAATTGAACATGAGATAGAGGACATGGATAGAATTAATCAAGTATTATGATTTTACAATACCATCAGAGAAAAGAAAATAAAGTGGGTGATAAATTTAGTCGAAAAATTAATGCTTCATTAACAATGATATGTTTGGAACGTGATCCTTTTGTTGAGTATTTGATGAAATTTAGAATAGAAGTTGTTGGCGAAGGATGTCCTTCTGTTTTTTTCTGTTATCAGTGAAATCTTCTCTATCAGACAGAATTAAGCAAGCACAGAAGCAAGACAGTGAGTTGTAGAAAAAGGTAAAGCTGGTTCAGAAGGGTAATTTTCCTGAATTCAACATTGATAATGATTGTGTTTTAAGATTTGGGAAGAGTTTGTATGTGTCATGTGATTCACAGTTGAATAGAGAGTTGTTATGTGATGCTCATAGTTCTATGTTTTCCGTTCATCCAGGTAGTACTAAGATGTATAGATATATTTGGGAGTATTACTGGTGGGATGGAATGAAAAGAGATATTTCTGATTTTACTGTGAAGTGTTTGACTTGTCAACAGGTTAAAGCAAAGCGGCATTTACCTAAAGGGATGCTTCAGCCATTACCAGTGCCTGAGTGGAAATGGGTGAATATTTCCATGGACTTCGTTGTTGGATTGCTGAAGACACATCGAGGTAATAATGCAATATGGGTTATTGTCGATCGCTTGAGTAAAGCTGCTCACTTCCTTGATATACGATATAATTTTTCCCTAGATCATCTTTCCCGTTTGTATCATAAAGAGATAGTCAGGTTACATGGAGTTCCTCTCTATATTGTATCTAATCATGATCTCAGGTTTACTTCTAACTTTTGTAAAGGACTTCAGAAGTCGTTGGGTACTGAATTCAATTTTAGTATAGCTTTTCATCCTCAATCAGATTGGCAGTCAGAACAAACAATTCAGACATTGGAAGATATGCTACGTGCTTTTTCGATGGATTATCATGTATTTTGGGACTAACATCTTTCGTTAGTTGAGTTTTCTTATAATAACTGTTTTCATTCTAGTATATGGATGAAACTATATGAGGAATTATATGTGATGCAGTGTCGAACTCCAGCTTTCTGGGATGAAGTGGGTGAAAGGAAGTTGATGGGACCAGAATTGGTAGAAGAGTTGGTATAAAAAGTTCAGCTAATATAGAAACACATGAGAACACCTCAGAGCAGGCAGAAAATTTATGCGGACAACAAAAGGAAAGATCACTCTTTTGAGGTAGGTGATCATTTTTTTCTCAATGTATCTCCATGGAAATGTTTAATGCGATTTGGTAAGAAAGGAAAGACGAGTCAATGGTTAATTGGACCATATGAAATTCTGGAGAGATATGGATAAGTTGTATATCGAGTGGCTTTACCTCCGATTTTATCTTAGGTACACAATGTTTTTCGTGTTTCAATGTTAAGGAAGTACATGCCAGATCCATTTCATGTTTTGAGTCTAGTTGTAGTTCAGCTGGAATAGAATCTATCTTATGAGGAACAATTGGTCTAGATTTTTGACCACAGGGCACAAGTGTAATGGAATAATTTGATTCATCATGTAAAGGTTTTGTGGGAAAACCACATGATTGAAGAGGCAACATGGGAATCTGAAAATGAAATGAGGGATAAATACCCCCACTTATTCGATAAGTTAATAAATTGTGGGGATGCAATTTTCTAAAGGGGGGAAGGATGTAACATCCCAAGTATGTAATGAATAATATATTTCTTATATATTAATATTTATGAATTAGATATTGTTTTAGAGGCTTAAAATGAGAATAAATCCAATCTTAAGCATGAAATACACTTATATTTTTAAAAGATTGTTTTACTGCCTGTTGATGGAAAATCATTTTTAAATCAAAATTTTGACAATTTTATAAGCTCTATTTTTCAAAATAAAATTAATTTTTATGATCGGGACATTTAAATTGAATTTGGATAAATATTTCGTATTTTTCTGACAATGTTCATATTTTAATGAATAGTGAAAAATTCTGCATTTTACATCAAAACTGCTTTTTCATCTAATTTAATTATATGGTTAGATTATCTTTATAATTGGTTTTAAATTGTAATTAGAATATATTTTTACCATTTAATCCAATTTTAGTCAATAAAATTAGATTCACTTTGGAATTGAGCATAAACAAGTACCAAATGTTTCATAGATATAGTTTTAAAAAAAACCCGCTATTGGTTTTGACTATGGGAATTATTTTTAAATTAATTATTTATTGAAATTTTTTTGATTGGAATTTGGTAAAATTGCTTCCATATTTGGAATCATAATGTCCAAATTATTTAACTAAGACACTTTTGTTTTTGGACATTATGAATAGAAACGACAATAATTAGCTTTAATTATCTTGAGTAATTAGTAATCGGAATGTTAAGGATAATAAAATAATATCATAATAATAACAAATTAACCCAAAATTTGTCCTAATACTACTGGATGTATCATTTCAAACCATGGGATTTATTTTTTCCATACATAGGGACCCCATGGAATCACTTTTGGGTGAAAGTGAAACTTTATCGTTTTATTTTTAAAGAAAGGAGAATATCACTAAAGAATGTATCACCCGAGTAAAACATTTTTAACTTTGTCTACATAATTGATCTCTTGGACTATAAATAGTCATTATAAAGATAAAAATATTTCCTACATCATATTAGTTTTTTATAATTTTAATAAATTAAATAAATTAATCTATTTATGACATCATTATGATGTAGTGATTACCTCATTAATGAACGATTTAAATAAAAGAAAAATATAATGTAAAATCTAAGACATAAACTTGTCAAAGACCTATTGGATGAGTATATTTAGAACCCTTATCACCTTGTACATGCAATATATCAATGTGGGAACTTTAAAATACGAAAAGCATTTTAATATAATGTAACATTTCTTGGCTTTCCAAGAGTGCCCCTCCTCTCCTCTTATAAAAGGCCCCCACCCCTACCTCTTTACACACACCTCCCAAGCCATTGGCTCGGCCAAACTCAGATCATTTCATCTCTACAAATCCCTATATTCATCCTAGAAGCCTTACCTTAGGCATAAAGATCTTCAATAATCTATTTTGGTTCAAACCAAGAGGAGTTACCCGATTTAAAGGTAATGTCTTCACCTGTGTTATTTTGTTTTACTTTTCTTCTCCAACCCCCTAAACTCTTTTTTCCTTTATTTTGTAAAAACACCAGTATATTAAATATACTAGGATATTTTTCTGAGATTTATTCGATCTACACTTACACAAAACTTTATCTAATGGTTAAAGAGCATACTATTTCCGTGGATGGAGAATTTCTCCCTCACGAAACGATGATTGTTCAATATTCTTATAACACCTTCAAAGGTGGCCATTAAGATGACACTATATTTATATATGATATATAATATGTGTATTTTTTCTGTATGCTTTTGTATTTTTCATTTTTTTTCATACATTTGTGGTTTCCATTATGGGTAAACACGATATATTCATTTTAGGAAGTGCGGAGTACCTCCCCCTCAAAGTGTTATGATTCATTAATGCCACATGTGGAATGTATAAAGGATGGAGTTAATGATATTATATATGATATTATACTGGAATTATAATATACCTTTATATAATTATGAATTCATTCCATTAAATACAAAAATTAAATGAAAGTAGCGTTCATGCGTACGTACGGCTTACCGTCTCCATGAACGGTGCATTTCTTTTCTTACCTCTCAATGTTATGTAATATTATAAATTGATGTATATACTGGATATATATGATATATATGATATTTACATCATGAATATAATTATGGATATACTGTATATTTTACCACATGAACAACTTGTAATTATAAGAAGGCTATTTTTGACTCAAGTACCAATGATCGACAAAACGACCGTTATTAACTTAAATAATTTCATATTGTTCATAACATGGTAATAAGTGATATAAAAGGAATAATGAACTTTAAAAATGTTCTTAAACAATTAAAAATTAAATCAAGTTTATTATCCACGAGATTAATGAACAATCAAGTCATGTCAGACCTGAGGTATGGGACTTCGTCTCAATCTCCTTTCGTTGAAGCATATTTTGTTTTATACACAACATTCTTTTATACAGTGTATAAACCCCTTTGACTATTACGTTTATTCAAAAGGAATCTTTTTTATATGGAGAATTTTACTAAATGAAAAAAGGGAATGTTTTTTTCGTATGTATGCGGAGACAACAACTCTCCGCCGCCGTGACCATTATTTGAGTTTCGGCTTCCTCTACAAGCCATAACTTTTTTTTAAATGAAAAATAAATACAATGTTTTACTTTTCCTTTATTTTGGTATTGAAAATGGTTTTGATAATGTATTTATTATATCAATGTGTTATTGATACCTTGTTATTGAAATTCGGAAATGTTATGTTTCCTTTATGCATGTTTTATGTGATACGATTATGGATCTTAGGCATTGTTTATGAAGACGGGTGGTTCCATGATATACTATGGGCGGGTGAGCCCGATATAGCTCTCCAATGCATTGGGTAACACGAAGGGGTTAAACGTTAAGGTATATCCAAAGATATTTAGGGAATATACTGTGATAAGTATTCAACCATAGCAATGAGGGTTACTCCCTATGTAAGAATGTTATAAATTCCTCAAGTTACCTTTATATCTTATGATTTCTATGATTTATTAATGATATTATGAGGTGTGTTAAAATTATTATGTTTTATGAAGTAAATTATGATTTCATACATGGACTAATGTTTTCATTTTGGAATTTTATATCCCTTACTGAGCTTTTTATGCTCATCCCAAGTTTTTGAAATATTTTTCACAGGTCAAGGGAAAGGTACATGATGTGATGATAGTGTCAAGGAAGTGTCAAAAAAGAATCCATGTTTTATTTTATATATGTTTTTCTTTGATGGGAAAAATGTGTACTATCTTTTATGTAACCAGTTTTTTTAAATGTGGAATGTAATGCATGATTTATGATCTAATTCTCTAAAACTCTATAGCTAAAAAGATACCAAACGTGTATTCTTGAAATAAGTCAAGATTGCGTATTGTTTAAGGCTAAGGACTTATATAACATGTTTATGTTGTCACATAAAAATTATTTATTATTGAAGATATTAATTTAAAATGTGTTTTACATTCCACAGTGTAATATTAATCATTTTCTAAAAAAATGGTTTTACACATCAAATAGGGTTTTATGTATACCCTATGACTAAAATATATATTGGATGAATATGAAAAATATTTTATTATATATATTACAGATATATATCTTATTAACTTTGTTACAAAATTTAATTCACTCAAAAATATAGATATCAAATTGATTTATACTTTTCATAAATAATTTATGGCCCATGAAATCACTATTTATTCTCAAAAGTTAGTCATAATTAGTCTCGCTAACCTAACAACTAGGCTATAACATTAATTTTATAATTAGGTAATATCTCAGTTTGTTTAAACTCATGATTGCGTGTAGTGATTGCAACTGGAAAATACAAATTATTTAAAATAAATCTTTCATAAAAAGATTCTGGTGTTACAAATACATATTAAAATGAAAATTCTTTTCAAAAATAATTATTTAAAAACATTCGTATTTCTCTATTGAAATTATATTGAAAATAATACTTTATTTATATATTATCTTGAAACATGGAAGATCCTATGGAAAACATGTTTCCGAATTGAATATCATCAGTAGGAAAATGTCTCATGAGGTCATAGGTTCACTCCCCATCCCTCATTCTCCAAACTAATACCCAAGTGCTCGATCATATTTTTATGAAAACATTTTCAATATACATATTTCTCAATCACAACCCATCAAAACCCTTCCCAAAACTACATGAATAATTTTCATGGAATTAAATAATTTTAATTTTAAATAATTTAATTTCGAAAAAATTCTATATGTATTTTTGGGGAAATCCCTTTTTAGAAGAAATCATAATAATCTAAAAATTAAATTAATAACAAATTCTTTAAATAATTCACTAAAAATGAAATTCCTAGAAGAAAATAGATTTTATGAATATAGTCATAAATCCGAAACACTTAAAATTAAACTATTACTTGAATTAAAATACTAGATGTTATTGTTAATTGACATTCATATATAAAGTATAACATCCATGAATTTTCAATAACTTTTCACACATAAAATAATTTGTTTTATTATTTAAAAAACTATTCTAGATATAAATTACCCATAAAATAAAAACATTTAGATATTATAATGGAATTAAATATAACCATAGACATTGGATAATACCAATTTCTAATTTGAATTTAAATTTAAATCAATTAAACGAAAATAATTGTTATTATTTATAACAATTATCAAAAAATATCATTTTGAAATAAAATTAATAATATAGATGCTTATATAATATTCATATAAACTATTTTCTTACACAATTGAAATTATAAATTAAAAAACAAATATCCTTACATTAGAAAATAATTGCAATGTAATCTCTTTAATTTAAAGCATAAATTTAAAAATAACGACGATCCTTTTGAATGATGTTTTTCGAAATTCTTAATCATAAAATTTCAAAAACTAGAATATGTTAACCTTAATTTTAAGAATATATAAATAAATATTTGTATTAATTTAAATATGTATAATATAAGATCTTAAAAATAAAAGAACAAAATTCCCTTACATCAAATAATTATGAAAGTAGGAAATATAATATGTGGGACATTTGTTTCACCAGACAAGATAGGTGTATGAATTGGGATTTTTTAGTATATAACCCGAGAGTTTATTTAAATTTTCTACTTGTTATTAGAGTATCCTTATTTGTTGGTGGTTTGATATGATACATAAGACATACATATGTAAATAATCATTTACTGCATCAATCTTGTAATGAAACTAGAAACATAAATTATCAGTGATTAATGATACTGCATTGAAGGAGATAAAAAATATTGATGACAATTTGCATATATTTATTTAATTGAATAAGTTGAAAAAAATCAGTCATTTTGAGTTAAAAATATTCCAAATAATTATTTTTGATTTAATTTGTTGTTCAAATTCATCGTGAATCTCAAATAATATATAATTAAGATATTGTTTTTTGGAAGAAAAAGTAAAAAACATTTAATGGTATCAATTTATAATTCAATCCTCATGAAAAAAACATTGAAAAAAACATTGTTATTTTTTACTGTCATATATTTCAATTCATAAACAGAGATGTCTGGAATAAATAGTTTGGAAAATGTCAATGAAAGTAAATTTATAAGACTAAAATATATGTACATAAACATTGACTAAATCTCCTAACCGAAAAGAAAAAACAGGGAAGGCCCTTCATGTTGAAAAACATCGTTGGCCTCAGATCTGGCCATTAAAACCCATTATAAGATCAACACCAACTTAAGCAGCATAATATCCACTCCTCATCATGTAACCAAAGCCCTATCAACCTCGCTTGATCAATCTGAATATTGTTGGACCTTCACCAATGTTTAACTTCTACTCCACTGAAAGCCTTGCTATGCCTAAAAGATTAATCCCCAACCTATAGTATCTTAGTCTCCATTTGGGTACGATTTTCGACAAAGTGAGACCCGATCCCAAAACCCAAAATATATAATTTCGTATCACAGCCTTTATCTTTTTAAAAAATCTTATATTGTTAATTTTTTATAAACTAATATATATATAGATATAGTTTTATAAATTTAACAAATAATTAAATTCAATTAAAATAAAATACATTAATATATATCACATAAATCTATTTTTAACAAAGTGACAATATCATACTTTTTAATAAAATATCATAATTTTGTAAATTTTTTATATTTGATAATTTCAAATGTTTAATATATTTATAATATTATATATATTAAATTTTGATAATTTAGTTTTGTTTTTAATAAAAATTATTTTCAAAATTCTGATATTATAACAATAATTTTAGTAATACTTCATTTTCAAATTTAACATAATTTATAAAAAAATCATTATTTTATAAAACATTTTATAGTAGCTATATTTTTATAAAATAGATTTTTTTATTATTTACATCATTCTTAATTTATATTTAGATAATATAAATTTCTTTAAATATATAAGAATATTTTTTAATTTACGTGTCAAAATAATTTTAATAATATTTTTTTTCTCATTAATATAAATTTTATATAAAATTATGTTTATAAAATTATATTTAAATAAATCTATAAAAATTAATAATTATTAAATTTTAATGTTCCAAATAATTTTATTAATAATAATTGGCTATGAATATCCAATTTATTAATTTTATTATTGAAATAATGTTATTAAATTTATAATTGTTTCATACATAATTTTTTAAAGTATTTATTTTGAAAATACTATCTCATAAAACACTTTTGAATTTATATTAATTTATAACATCATTAATAAAATATTTATATAAAAATTATTTAGACTAATTATTTATGTGATGTCACATTCCCCCACCCTATAGTGAATTTTTTTAATTGCAATTCGGTCATAAGAATTAGGAAATTTCTATATTTATATCATTTGAATTATGATCCAATAGAACTTATAACAAAATATAATTATTTAGTATATCAAAGAAAATTATATCGCATTGATTTTTTCCCTATATGAAATCTTATAATCTCTAATATTCTCTAGACCATTCATATAATACCAAATATAAATACCCAACATCAATCTTTGAATGCTATTATAAAAATGACGTGACTTTTTCATTTAAAAATAAACTAATGAATACCCATTATTTTATACAATCTATGACATTCTATAGAAAACGTTTTGGGTAAATATAAAACACCTCAAAATGTACCAACCTTGAAAAAAAATATGATAAAATTACTATCCCATTTAGTGAGGTTAAACTCCATATGAGAAGTCACCCATCATAGAATTTCTAAAATACAAGTGAAAATATTTTTAAAGCATGGGATGTGTATTAAATTTCACAGAAAGAGGATTTAAGACTAGTGAAAATCTATTTTATTAAAAATATTTAAAAAATTAATTTTTAGTACTTTATATCAAATATAAGTGTCTAATGTATATAATATCGTTCAATTTTTTTTTTAAAAATACTTATTATTTTGAAAATTCATGTCAAAAAAGATTTTTTTAAAACACTTTTTTCGTATTGAAATCATTTTAAAGACAATCCATTATTTAAGGATTATTTTTATATAGGGAAAATCAAATGAAAAACATTTAGCCATAAGTAATATCACTTGTAAAAAAATGTCCCATGAGATTTTGGGTTCACACTTCATTCCTCATTATCATTCTTGTAACCAAAGTGTCAGATTAATATTTTAAAAAAATATTTTGAAGATGAGTATTTATCAATAACAACCCATAAAAACCAAATTCAAAACTATATGAATTATTTTAAATGACGAAAATAAATATATTTCAATAAAAGATACATTTCCTAAAAATAAATAACTATTTTGGAGAATTCAATATTTTAGAATAAATTGAAATACTCTAAAAATTAAATTAAAACACATTTTTTAAATAATTCTATAAATAATAAATTTTGATAAGATCATAAATTAAAAGCATATAAAAATAAATTAGAAAATAATTAAATTAATCTTGTTGATGCAATTATTGGAAATATGTTATAGATAATGGTATTATCTTATATTAAGTAAGGAATCCATGAATGTAGAAGGATTTTTACCAAATACAATTGTAGACCTTATTAATTGAAAAAATAGATAAAAAGTACATGTAAATTGATATCTTTAATTTATTCAATGGGAAAAAATTTTAATCAAATTTATTTTATAAAATAAATTACACTTTATAATTAAATTTTAAAACAATAAAATCATTGTTATTGTTTAGTGAATAGATCAAAAATAAACATTAAAAAATATAACTTCTTATATATAATTATTGTGATAATATTTCTTACCCAATTGTAATTATAAATTCATTAAATTTTATCCGTATATAATCTTTTAATTAAAATGAAGTCTAATTAATATTAACCATAAATATGAAAATAATGACATTCATTTTTCATAATATTTTCAGTCATTCCTTATCAGAATATTTCAAATACTAAAATTAGAAATTTAATTTTAATAATATATAAATAAATTTTCATTTTCATTTCAAATATTATGAATTTAATACCTTAAAAATATATCAAAAAAATCTCATACAACAAATAATTAACAAATAAGAAAATTGAATTTTTATGCCTTTGGTTTCATTGAATACGAGATGTATATAAATTGATCCATATTAGTGTATAACAGATGATTTAGTTTTATTTTTATACTGTATTCTTAGATTATAAAAATATTTCTGATGTTTAATGTGATATAGAACATAAATATATACATAAATACCCCTTATTGTAACTCTCATGTGAATAAAATTGAAATCTCAATGAATTGGGTTTAATGACATTGCATTGAAGAAGATCAAAAATACATATGAAAAAATATAAATATATATTTATCTTATTAAATTAGTTAGCCAGAATGGGTCAATCTAAATTAAAAATATATTAAATAGTTATTTGGTTTTAATTCATTGATTAAATTCTCTTTGAATTTTCAATGAATGAAAAAAAATCTACATATTTTTTTGGATAAAAAAGTACACATCGTTTATTGATTTCAATTACGCCTTAGAACCTCAATCCACATTAATTGAAAAATGAACTAATTTAGTACATAAATTAAATTAATATAGCTAAACATTGATATTATGATCAAATAGGTAGGAAAATTAATAAAAATTTGACTTTAGATTCCTAAAATTAAATTACATTACCTGGAATAGATATGAAATTAGAAAAGAAAATTGAAGGAAGTCCATCTGAGTTCGAAACCCTCATCGACAACAGATCTAGACATTAAAACATCATCTATGTTCAACACTAATTCAACCATCATATATACATCACCACATTCCATAATTGAATCCCAAAAAACCTCGATCGGTCTGTCCAAATAGGCACATCCCTTCTTCTGTAGTCGGCTTCGACTCCTTCAGAAGCCTCACTACTCCCTAAAGAGGAATCCCCCATCTGTAGTAGCTTTTTCTCCATTGGTTCATGGTTATTTCCAATGTGAAAGGATATCTTGATCACCTTATATATAATTTTTTATACCCCATTTTACTTTTATTTTTTAAAATAATAACATTATTCATCATGTTTTTATAAACTAAAACATTCATATATTTTATATAGTACATTAAAATAATATTAATTATATAAATACATAAAAATATAAATTAATATATATCATGTAAATCTATTTTAATAATCTGATAATATCCAAAATAAATTGAGGAATTATCATATTTTTGTTAATTATATATATTTCATAATTTCAAATATATAATATATTTATAATTTCATATATTTTATATTTTCAGTATTTATTTTTTATTCTCAAAAAATGTGGATCATTATTATGATATTTCTAAATTTGTTTTCATAAAAAATCATATTTCAATATTATCATAATTCGTATTTAAAATTTCAATTTTTTTTAAATAATTTTAAAATAGTTATATTTTCGTAATATATATTACATGTTTTTTAAATCATTATAAATTTAACATTAGATAATATACATATAATTTAAAAATATATTATAAAATTTATAATTTCTATATCAAATAATCATCATAAAATTTAGGTGGACATCAAAATAAATTGGGTGTCAAATTATTCCACTAAATTTAAATTAAAATAAATATATTTAAATTTTTTATTTTTAACTTTTAAAGATTTTAATTAATTTTTTTATAGTTAAATTATACTGTATATCCATTTTTTAATATTATTATCAAAATCGGGTTATAAATTTTTTAATTTTTTTACCTGAATTTATTTCCATTATATATTTTGAAAAAATTATCTCCTAAAACTATTTTTAGTTTTTAAAAATTATAAATTTTTTCATAAAATATTATATAAAAATGAAATAAACTAATAATTTCTTTTATGTTACAAAATTCCCATCATAACATACTTATACAAATTATAGATGTATTTTTTTCTATAATACAAACACTAGGATCTGTAAGATGAGATCTAAAGGAGTTCTATCATAGAAGAGTTAATATTTTTAATCGATCACTTTATTTTTTTACTTCTAATTTACCACCTAAAATTTATTCTATTTTTAAAACAATGAAAAAAAACTGTATCATAAATATACATAAATACTTTTATGAATATTACATTTCCATGATCGACCACATTTCCCATTAAAGTGGAAGTGAATGTATAACTTCTGTGTACTTATGGCTTACTTTCTCCACATATCTATATAATTTATTTTCCATAAAAATATTTAATATATGTTAATTATGATGTTCTTAATATTTTTATATAATAATTATGAAATAATTATAATTTTTTAAATACAATATCTCATCCATCATATTACCTGGTAGTGCATTGGAAAACAAAAATGCCTCTTGTGCTTATTTCTGAACATCCACCATCATAAAGGGAAATGATATTATTCCATTTCTATTTTATTGATATGATTATATATAAAGATTTAATTAATTTAAATTATCATCATGTTAAGAAAATGAATGTAGAAATGATTAATTATTATTTATCGTTCTTTATTTTCCATCTTTTAATATGTGAAAACAGTATTCATGCATATATATGGCCTACTATCTCTATTAACTGTGTAATTAACTTTTTAATCTCTAAATTCTATAAATGGATATAAATATAAGTATTCTATGATAATGAATATATATGGAATTAAGATGTTAATTAATATTCAATACATGATTGTCCTATAATCAATGTAAAAGTATTAGAACTACTGAATTGAAATAGTTATGATAAACAAAAATGTTTACACCTAAAAATAATTATTTTCATAATGAATTATTCGTAAATTAGTTTTAAAATATCATACATATATTATTTATAAATTATAATTATGTAACATATTTTTATATTTAAATATAACGCATTTCAATTTATTAAAAATGAGGTTATAGTTCTTCTGAAGAATATGGAACTCAAGGTAAGGTTTTATCGTCACAAATTATCTTCTTTGGTAAATATATTATGTCATAAACCTAGCTTATTTTATGCGGTGTATATACCTCCCTTGGACATGTTATATAATTATCATCCTTAATTTTATGATATTTCATGTTTCTTTTGATGTTATTTTTTCATTGGTCTTAGGATTCAAATGTTAACAATGCAGTACTATTTTTATATTATAATCTCATTTTTTATATAGATTTTTTATGATTTTGTTTCGGATGATAAAATCAAATTATCTATCTATAATGAAACACATGTATTTTTATCATGCTCGAGTTATTTCTTGAAAACAAAATTATTTCTTTTATTTAACACCCTTTATTTGTTAATGATATTTGATGAATATGTTTATGGAAACCTTGACATTATTTTCATCTCGGTTAAATATCATTGTTCTTCTATATCCATGTTTTTTTTGTATGTTTTAATTATTTTTTATTACAATTTGTTAATTTAATATTTACACACATTATACATTTTAAGAATTACTTCAAAAAGAATAATTATATTTTTTTCTCATTAAGGTAATGTTTTTAAATTTTCATAAAATTATGAGGAGAAATATTTTTCTTTTAACTTATACTACATGAATATAATTTACCACTGCTATGATGATCCAATAAATTGAATATTCTTTTATATGTTTTCTCAGTTTTTTAATTTTTTTTATGATATATTGAAAAAATTTATTCTCTAAATAAGTCATTTCCAAATTAATAATATATTTCACTGTAGAAATGTTCCAAGTGATATTTATGTTCATTTTATATATAGGATTACAACATTTGATTTTTCTTAATCATATTTGGTAATATGATTGAATTATTCTATCATAATGCATTATCCTTATGGTTTCTAATTATGGTGATAAACTATATAAAAATTGTTCCTTTTCCATGTGCTGTCATGTGATGAAAAGATAAACAAAATCGAAACCCATTTTTTCTATGGGTTAGTCGAGAACAAAATATTTTTGAAACTAATTTCATTTCATTAGTTCCTGATGAATGTTTTATGATCATGTGGCACACATAATTAATATTTTTTTTATTTTAAGAGTTGTCCCATAATTATATATATATTTATTGAATTTATAAAATATAGATTTTTCATGAGATAAATAGGAATTGAATAGAGTGCGAACCCAGTACAGTAAGGGTCTGTATCCTCTATAAAAGTCTTAGGAATGAGCTTTGACTAATAAGATGGTTTGGGGAGTGAACCCATTTTATTATAATAGTATTTTCAATGAGCCTTGTCTACTATATAAATAACTTACTATTAAAATGTGTGTTCCAAAATTCAATGTCCTATGAAATTAGTATTCCCCTATGGATTATGTTTATTGATTCTTTTATGTTTCTTCTGTTTTAAAATTCCATGTCTAATTATGTGAATCAAAATTACAATAATTTATAATAATAGTATGGTTTTTAGGGTTATGATCTTTTTTATAGGCCCTTATATTGATTTTATGTTTATGAAATCATTGATATCTCCATTATTTCCACCTTATGGGCATCTATGATTACACTTTATTATGTTTCCATTCCCCATGTTATGAAAATATTAATATGTATGATATGTATAAGAATGGTGATAGTTATGATGCTTTTATTGGATTATTATGTAACTGACTTATGAACCATTTAATTATGTATATAAATATACAAATATAAAAGACATATAAAATTTTAGCTTGTATAATAATTTTTTTAATTAAATAATAATTCAAAAATTTAAAATATATACATATTAAATTTATTGGTCAGTATAAATCATATCAAAGAATATTTAAGTCACCATTGGAATATACAGAAAATATTAGTAAGAAACATGGGGATAAGAACACATATACGTCAGAAAGGTAAATTATTGGTAATTATCATGGTCTTCCTAGAATAAAACTATTGTTCCATAGACTACAAAATAATGTGTACTGATTTTGACATCAAATAAATAATTCTTCAGGATTATGTGATTTTTCACTATGATTAATGATTCTCACACTATTTTTTTTTGTTTTTATTCGATGGACGGAAACTGAATAAATAATATTAATGTTTAATGGGATGTGAAATTCAATAATTTTCCTCATATGAAAACCATTTTTTTAGTAGGTATAATTAAAAATCATGTTTTTATGCTAAAAAACATTCATAGATTATGAAAATTGTTGAACTTCTAATTGGGAAGAATTGGGAGCTTCATAGTTTTGAATTTTTCATGAAAAAAATACAACTTCGTTTAGTGGTTTTAGTGATTTAGTTGTTATTGAGAAATAGATTGGTTCCATTGAAAATATAATTTCCATTCCCTATTTTTTGAAGCATGAGAAATCACCTTGGTTGTTTTTCATTTTGAAGGAAAAATAGAGTAATGGTGAAATATTACCAAGAATATGAAGAAATGGGATGAAATTGAATCCAATGAGAGGGATGATATTAATATAAAAATTTTAAATACAGAAAATATTCTTATTAATTTAATGAAAATGGATATTTATTTCCATAAGCCAAGGTTGAAGGATAGTGAATATGTTGGTACCAATGAGGAATATTTTATGAGACATGTGAGATACTCTCCAAGTAATATTTTTAAACCTAAAAGTAGGTTTGATTTATTCTTTATTGGAAAAAAATTATATATATCAAGGGTATTATCCATAATATACTTTAGTTGATAAAGATAAATCATTTTCTATTCTATGAAGGTCGAAATGATGATTGGTGTTACTTGTCCACCTTATAGTTTTGATAAAAAATAAAAATGGAATTGAAATGAATTTATAAAAAAAGGACATGAAAAGATGATATTTCATAAATGATTGATGTGTGGAAGGGAAAATTATTTATATGTTCTTATGAGGGGTTTCTATCATTTTAAGTGTAAAAACGAAGTTCATAATTCAATCAAATGTTGATATAATGTGAAGATGCTAAATAATTATATGAATAGAGAAAAATTTCCATAGAATTCACCACCCACACTCTGATATTTTTTATTCTTGTAGTATGGTAATTATGTTATTTACTAATCAAATTATATTGTTAATTATGATGACCAATATGAGTATCCAAAAAATATAACATAAATTTTAAATCTCTTTCATTCATGATTTTTTATATGGTGTGTGATAATGAATTGGTGAATGTTAAACTTACCATCAATTGTAGTACTCCAAATTGATGACATAATTGTTATTATAACAACTTTGTAATATATGAATAAATTTATAATGGTATCTAAAATTCCCCTAAATGTTTTAATATTGAATTACTATTGAAAACCACAAATGTTACCATTATTATATCTTAGGCATTTTATTATTCCCCAGTTGATGTTTATTGAAATGCGGTATGTATAAATATTCTTATTCTCCCTTTGGTTGAATATTATTTCACTTTTACCCGTGGATTAAATATATCGGCATACATACCATAGAAAATGATGAGGATGAGATGTCACATTTGATATTGAAAACAAAGCTATGATTTTCAATCGGTGTGAGGATAAATAATATCTTTCATTTGACATCACATCCAATACATTGGCCTTTATTCATATTCAAAATAAATTAATATCATCTCTGGTTAGGGTTAAAGGAAACATAAAGGATACTCCTATTGATTATGAGTTTGGGAATTTCTTTTATTAATATTTCAATGGTACTACATTGAATCACGAAGTTCAGTTCTCAATTGAACTCATACTTGCATTTATATAGTTTTCAAAGGATATATATAGAGTTTACCTGATTGAGTTAAGGTAATAGAAAATGAAAAATTATGAGAATCTATAAAATGAATTTATTGAGCCATTTGAATAAACATGATGTATGCCTACTATTTTTTTAAATAATGATGGATCAATGAGACTATGTACTAATTATCAGAAACACAACAGGATCACACTGAATTATATGTATCCTTGGCCCCTATTTGATGAATTGATTGATCAAATGGGTACGACTCAATAAATTTATTACACTGATCATCATTATAGATATAATCAATTATTTTGGAATGATATATGTTATTCCCCATAAAAAATTACATAATAGTTATAGACACTATGAATTTATATTAATTATATTTTGTCATACTAATTCCCAAAATATCATAATTGTTTTATTGAGTAATGTCATTAGAGATATACCTGATCCTTTTTTTTTAGTAATTATAGATGATATTCCAATATATTAACAGGGAAATGAAGTGTATTCTGATCATATAGGAATAATCTAGAAGATCCTAAGGAAGCAAATGCTGGATAAAAAATTTAATATGTATGAATATTAGCATTTGAAATATTCATTTTGGGGTAAAATAATATCATAGAAAGGTATAACAATTGATCCTACAAATATGAAATTTATTAAATTTTATCTTAGATCAAATGATTTATCTTAGATACAAGGTATTCATTGTTTGGATGGTTATTAATGATGCTTTTTGGAGAACTTATCATGACATTATAATCCATACAACAAGTTAACTAAAAAGGGAGATATGTTTCTTTTGATATATTAATGTAGGGAAAATTTAGGGAACTCAAGATAATGTTAGTTAGTGAACCAGTTTTTATATTTTCGTGTAGTGTATAAGGGTTTCTATTCTGTAGTGATGCATCAAATAAGACACTTGGATACATTTTCATGGATGAGTTTTATTGTAGTAGCTTATGCCTCACAAAAATTGATGTTTCACGAGAAAAACAACCCATCTATGGATTGCGTGTTTGTGGTGGTATTTTATTCATTATGGTTGTAATTTTTTTTCTATTGATGGTGTTATATATATTTATTTATTGTTATTAAAATATTAATGTATAATTCATAAAGAAAGTGTTGAATATGTTCATGATATGATGGTTGGAGGTGATTAATGAATAGAATAGCTCAATATATTTCAACCCTAGGAGATAAAATAAGGTGGTATATTCTCTAATTCTAATATAGAATGTTATCCTATAAATGATGTGGATTACAGATGATTTTTTGTTAGTTGATTTTGTAATTATAGCTCATTAAATCTTGAGAGAAAGTAATGAAATATTATGTTCCCCTTTGTTATAATTTAACCCTATATCCATGTGATGATTAGTTGAGTTCAGAAGGAAGATGATGAGATACTGATGATTTTGTGAAATGTTTGGAGTTTTAACATTCGTTTTAATGTAATGATAATATTCATGAACTGTGTATGTTCTCCATGCATACCAAATTTAAATAAGTATCTATTACATGAGGCTCATAATTCAAAAATATCTTTTCATCATGAAAGTATGAAGTTGTATAGATAACAAAATGAGAATTTCTACAAGGACGACATAAAAGGAAATAATTTTTATTATGTTTCTTTATGCATAATATGGAATCATGTTAATGATGACAGATAAATATATAATGGTTTGTTGAAACCATTACGTTTACATGAATCTAAATGGAAAAACATCACAATATACATTGTATTCTCACAACTCAAAACATCTAAAGGATATTATGTTTTTTTCATTGTTGATGTAAAAAATGAACATTGTCATTGCACTCCAAAAAACGTCTAATGGCCGTAATTATAATTTGGATATAGTAGGTCTTCTTACTGTGTCACACACATCATTGTTATTAGATAATATTTCTCTACTGATCAACTTTCTAGGATAAACATTACAGATTTTGTATGGTTCATAGAGTAAAACATTCTATTTTATATTAATTTAGACAATGATATCAATTGGTACAAGATCAAGATGATGAAACGATAGACATAGTCTGAAACATTCAATATCACATCACGACATCATTGATTGGATAGAAAAGTAATTATAAAAATAATTAGTGGGATAAAGGATTTGAGGTTTGTGATAATATTTTTTCTGAATTTATTCAGGTAAAATGAATATTAGATTTTAAAATTATGGAATTATAAACCCTAGGTATATAGTCCCCTTCATGATTCTTGATCGAATGAAGATAATATCTTATTGAATCATGCTTTCACGGACCGTCCTTCAATTTTCCAATGTGTTCAATGTATCACCCCATAGGAATTATATAATCGATATTACACATTTACTAGAATTATCCTTTGGAGAATGATAATTCATATTATAAACATCCAGTATAAATCATGGTTTTTATAGATAAAATGCTACCAAAAAAGAATACTCATCTAGTTAATGTTTATTAGAGAAATAAAAAAACAAGAAGCTGTACAGAAATTTGATAATGTGATTAAATTGATATATCATCATTATTTTTCAAGTGTGATGAAATTAATTGGAATAAATTAATTATATGGGGTTTAGAATGTCTGAACATTTTATTTTGTGAAGTATTTCTATTCAAATTATATTTTTATTTAACTTGTGATACACCAAAACCTAGGTTTATATAAATCATAATATATTATATTTTTATAAAATAATACCAAATTTGAAGGTATAAATATGATTAACAAATTTATTAAATATTTACGGACTACAAATGCATAAAATAAATTCACTGTTTATTATTTGTGTAAAAATAAAAAATGAAATCATTTGAAATTAAAATATATGTTTCCAAGAAACATTATTCAGGAAATTTATTATTAGGTTATTATATTAAATTAATCAATATATTTAGATGATTTTAACAAAATTTAAATATTATATATATTAAAAAATTAACATTCATCCTATATTTTTGGTATACATCTGATTATAATCAATCTAGAGTTTATGATCCATAATATTATTCTTTTTATAAGAGGTTTTCACGATATATTTTAAAATTATTTTAAATTAATTTTCTTCCACTTATTATTATTCAATATATGAAAATTTATTCTATATTTAGAATCATGAGGATAATTTTTTTAAATTACACCCTTTTATTTTGAGCCATTATGAATTGTAACAATGGTAAAATTAATTACTATGTTAAAGGGAAAATCGGGTTAATAAATTTAAAAAAAAGTGTTAACATTTCCATTTTTATTCTACATTAATATTTTATGAAAGAAAATCATCTTTTTTTACCTTTTTCATAAAATTTATTTTCTGGAGAGATACTTTTCCATGAAGATGAACAATATTATATCTGATACAAAGATTATAAAAAAATGTGGATATCTAAATTATAATAATATCTTAGGTGTTCAGATGGAAATTTTTTCCATGAATGACTATTAATTGTAATCTTTTGAATAGTGAAATTTTCTTAATAATGGAAAATTATTATTAATTTTCTATAATTATATAATTCAATTAAATTCATACCAAATGCTAATAACATATAGTTTTATTAATAATATATAATAAAAATGCTTCTAAAAATTTTAAAAGTAATCACATTCATTCAATTAAGAGCGTATGATTAATTTTTATGATATATATAATATTTTAAAATATTTTAAAATTATTATCTTTTTATGTTATCATTATCTTGGAGTTTTTAATTTCAAATTAAATAAATAGGTCCCGAGATAACAATAATGATGTTTTATAACTGACAATATTTAAATTAATTAATTAATAATTAATAATTAATATCATTATCCATGTGAATTAAATATGGTTGAAATAATCAACCATGTCCCATCAATAAGTCACTTTTATTTATAGTCACAAAATTTATCCATTAAGATTAAAATAATTTATAACATTATTATGGTTAAAATCAATGAACAAAGTGGTTAATAAATAAAATATGTTTCAAAATTACACCAAAAAATTATTAAATTTAATGGGATGATGTTCTATATACACATTAAAGGATATATTTAAATACATTTTCTTTTTGAATCTTTTTATTTGATAAGAACATAATTATATTTATATCATTAATGAAATTCTGAGTGTGTCCTCTCCCTCCCTTATAAAAGAACACCACACCTTCCACATATATAAATAAATTGATCCTTAATTAGTTATCATCCCCATATATAATCACTTATAATTTTAATAATCCATATTTTAGAGGTTTTACCCCTAAAACACTGATCCCTTCATCCTTAAGAGGATATCGAAAGTATTTCATTCAAAGAATAGGTAATTACCTTAACCGATCACATTCATTTATTTACATATTTTCATCATCTATATTTATAAATTTTTTCATACAGTAATAAATAAAATATACTATATATAATATAATATCATCTATATTATGAAATCACCATTATTCACCCTCATTCCCATCAATTAGTGAGTGAATCTATATCTTGTACATGTTTACAGCTTACCATCTCCATATAAAGATACATATAATTTTCCACCACCACATTTCATGGATGGTTGTTAATTTTTTTTTAATTTTAAAATTTATTACTTATGAACATTTCAAAATTACTTAATAATAATATCACCTCTTCATTATTACCTTTCAATTTTTTTTGGAAAACCAAAATGTCACTTGTGCGTATTTGTGGACAGCCACCTCCATGAACTGATTGAATTTATTTTTCATTTCAATTTTTACTTGGATATAAATGATAATATTTTTAATATATATATAATTGTGAAAATATTTTATAAATATTATATATATTATAATTATTATCAATATTCTTTCCCTCTATTTGTTGAAATGTAATGATAGTGTTTTGGTGAACAAACGGCCTACTATTTCCACGAACTGTGTAATTCATTTTACAATAAATAAATTTTCTGAATAAATATATCATTATGAATATATAATGAATATATATTATCACTATATCATTATTAATATTTTTGATAAGATAAAACCACAATTAATATTCATGTACCAAAACTACTGATCTAAATTACTTACAATAAACTAAATTATTTTCACTTGAAAATGTAGAATTGAATATGGTATTATTGAAAAATGATTGATGAAATGTCATAAATGGATCATATATGACATTATATGTTTTTGAATTATTTAAATATTGATTTATTACAGATTTAAGTTTTTCAAAATGGGGGTGATAGCAATTTCAAATCAAGTGAAAGCACATGTAAGGGTTTATCATCATAAATTGTCTTCTTTAGGAAATAGGTTATTTCATAAACTAATATTCATTTAAGAGGAATCCATAATGCCCATTAAAATATAATATGACACTTATCCTTATGTTCATGATATTTTAATTATCATTTTATGCTATTCATTCATGGGTATTATGATTAATATTTTCCAACGTGGCATGGATTTTTGTTACATTCCCATAATTTACTGAGATTATTTATGGTCATATTTTTATGATGAAATATTATAGTCTAAATCTCATGAAACAAAAGATTTTTTCTTTTCCACAAGGTATTTATTTAGAATGCATGTTTCCTATTCATTTTACTCTCATTATGTACTGAACATATTTGATGTTTTTAAGGAAAACCCATAATTACTTATTTGTTTGTTCAAATACCCATTCATTCAAAATCCTTGTTTATATAAATGAATTTAAAAAGACTTTTAATTATGATTTTGTAGTTCCCCAGGATGTATTGAATGATGATATGGATTTGAATTACAGGATAAATTTTTAGTATTTATTTCATATGAATTCTATCGCATGAACATGATACGGTTATTCATCCACTTAGTGATATCTCAAAATCTCATGTTGTATGACGAAATACTATGAGAGTCCACATAAAATTTCATTTAAATTATTTATGTATAGAGACAAAATCCTTTTCATGATGCTTATTCCATTATAAATAGATTTTCTACTATAATATTATCAATTATTGGAATGGATAAAGAAATAATATGCTATACAACCTAGTTGTTAATCCTCTAATGGATCCCTTTTACACACCCATCCAACTAACACTACTACATTGGATAGATTGATACCCCCAAAAATTATGTTATCCATATTCGAGATAGTAAGGAACCCAAATTCATGAGCCTCTTATGCAACCTGTTTGGTGCCTCAATCAGAAGATATTTCTTCTTCTTAGTGCTTTGATCCGAAAATAGAAAATGCTTTGTATAAATGTGGTTTCTTCTACAAAACTACAAATATATCTTGCTCCATGAGTGAACTAGATTCATTTCATTAATGTAAGACTTTAATATCTTCGTCAACATATTATAAAAATTATGTATTCTAGAAACTTTTTCACACTACATCTATAATGAACTTGTTCATATTAATTTACTAAATCCTCACACAAGACATTATTCCCCAACATATATATTATGTAATCATAATCTTCAGCTTCTAGTATATTGGGAATGATTTAATATTCCTCATTTCAATTCATGTTAATTAGTTCCTCCATTATGTAATGAATTATTTACCACAATTAAATGTGTACTGTTAGAGATCACAATTTCAACATTGTTCCAAACTATGATACTTCATGAAATAATGATAATGTAAATGACTAATCAATAATTCATTATGAACCAAATTTTCTTATACAATTAATAAATGTATAATATTATGATAAATTGACTCTTCTTATATAAAATGAACATAATAATGAACATATTTAGTTTGTGTATCATTTGACCAATTCATGGGGCATAGGATATTGATGCTCACGTTTTTAAGAAATCACATTTTTTTCAACTATATATTCATCAAAAAACATGCTCAAATTTTCATACACTAAAAAATAGATTATATAATAGTATATAATATAGGACTCTTAATGTAGGATCAATTAATTGCTTCACAGAAAATGAGCATTTAAAAAATTTCACATCACATTGTATTTAACTATATAGTCCTATATTAGTGTGATAAATTTATTATGATCTTAAAAGAAATATATAATAACATATATAAATTAATGTATATTATAGATCTACTTATCCGAGGATTAGTGAAACTTTCACGGACTACCGTGGGATGTCATCCAACCTGAAACCTGAATTGATCTAAGACATGTCACTAAGGCTGTGAAAGATCCCTATGGGGTGGAAAATAGTGTAGAAAATCAAAAAAATCCAAATGGGAATGATTTTAGCCCAATAAATCAGTATTTTTATGAAATTTATATAATAATAAAAGGAAGCCAAAAATTAATTCCTAGAGAACTATATAAATATATTATGTTATAAGAGCTGAAAAATAGAATAATCAATACAACTGGGAAGAATACAAAGAAACAAAAACCGAGCCACACACCTTGATGTCCATATGACCTCATGGTCACCACCATCCCAAAACAGACCTACTCTATCCAGGAGCACAAGAACCAGAAAAGTAAACCTACAAAATAGCTCAAGTCCACCGACACTAAATTATACAAGTAGGGTCTAAGCTAGACATCTCACTATGTAATCACCATAGTATCCTAGTGATTTCATTCTCAAAATATTCCATCAAACCAGGTTTTAAATTCAATTACAAAAATACGGTTTCATATTTTATTAAAGAACATTGTTATCCCATTTTAAACTCCAACACACTCTACACATCATTTTGAAAATTATTTTCCCTTTTATAATCAAAATACATAACAAGGATTAAATGTTATATGCTAAAAATAAACATTTAAATAGTGTAGGATATAAAATGGAACATGGGAAATTAAACAATCAATATAGATAATAACTGTGTGTGATCCTAAACATACTTATAAGAACCTTGGCTGGACTCGGTTTAGAACCACCTGTGTGAATTTGGTCAAGCCCCAATGTCAATAAACAACTTGATTCTCTATCCTAGACTCACTATTAGCACAACCCTCATATGATATCTATAACTCCTAGAGGGTACCAACCCATCTAATTGGGTCTAGTAATATGCCATCTTTTAATCATCTAAAAGACGATCAGGAACCCATGGTGGTATTACTACTATGTTAGTAGGAGCCCAATTCATGTGTGACTCATCTAACCTTCCATCAACACACTCTCTAAACCCAATCATGGAAAAAATATAATATTATCCCTGGAAAGAAATAACTTCTATATAGGTTCCCCATATATATATATCACATTATTAACGTGAAACCAACGTAGGAACATTATGATAATATCAATCCATTATGAAAAAAATTAAAATATCAAAACAGGTGCTGACATTTTCCAAATCCCATTCCATTCTTAAATGTTAGACAAACATCAATTTTGTGTTTGAGTTGATAAACATGCCCTTTGTCCACGTACACCAACTAATTTCGAGAAAAACTTTTCAAACTATGGAAAAGTAAACAATATTATAAAATACCCAAATCATCTCTTAAGTTAGAAATTCATTGAAAAACACATAGCGGAAAAACAGGAATAACCTTTGAGTTATTATTTTTTAATAATTATTTTGAAATTGGACAAGAGAACCGACATCCTATAAAAAAATAACCATATCAGAAACAATGGTTTTATAAAAACATCATTCTAAAGGAAAAATATTTGTTAGGGAACATCTATATGTGCAGAAAGTGCAAACATGGATGATCTAACATCCAATGGGACACCTAACATTCAAGAAGACCCAAAATTGTTTTTACAAAATAACCATTTTATTTGAAACCATATACAACAACACACATTATTTAATAGAACATAAACTGTACCTATAATACTATAAAACCCTTCCCAAGGTGTTTTAACACATCCATCAGGCCATAAAATTATCAAATAATACACACAGAACCAAATTAAGAAACAATAAAATAACATCATATAATATCTAGGGAGAAATTTTCTCAAGAAACAAAAAAATTTAATTGAAAGGAATTATGGATTTTCAAAAACACATATAAGTTCCATTAAAATAATCATTTAAAAAGAATATCATTGAAACCATACTATTTTGTAAATTTTACATACATAGAATAAAAATTTAAATCTATCCATAGGTATTATAGAGGTGTGATTGAAATTTTATAATTAATTTAAATCTCACATGTGTCCAAGGATCATGCCAGAAAGGAAAATTTTAGAAACTCCTACCTCAATGTGGTACTATTTCATTATAACATTCAAAGGACGAATAATATACCTCAATGAAAAATTCATATAACCTAGAATCCAAGAAACATAAGACAACACACAATACCTAACATTTGAGTTCAGAAAAACAAGATATCACCAAAGGGGAACCACAAAATTGAGAGGGGAAGAGATAAGCGAGAGATAATAGATGAAATCCCAAAAAAATGCCTTGGAAAATTGAAGATTGAACCATGGAGGGAGGAGAGACAATGTATAAAGGGTCAAGGGACCCCTTGCTGTGCCAATAATTATATAGAGGAGAGGTTTGTGATTTAGGGTAATGGTCATGAGAGAGGTAAATTTTGATTTTGGTATTTTATGGACTGGAACTACCGCATGATTTGGCAGCATGATTTTCCAAATAGTGTAGTAACTGTGTAGAGATCTCAATCCGTAGACGTACTGGCTAATGGTTAATTGGGATCTACTGTATGGTTTTATACTAGTTGTGTGATATATTCTTTTTTAACCTTTACCTGCTATAAGACTAGGCTACATGGTTTCTAATAACTGTGTGGTACCCATGCACCACCTTGAAACCGACCCAAACTTTTAGAAACTCAAAAATTTCAACTGGATGTCAACAAGAACATCAGTTGAATGGATCTAAGTCCATGAAAAGAATAAAAAAATTAAGTATATATGGTTAGGGTGTGAATATTCTCCCCACCACAAAGACTTTATACCCATATAATCCCACAAATCCAAAATATTACCAGATGTATAGTGCATTCCCATGTCAAACCGAAGGAGACCAACAACATTAGGGTGTCCATTCCCATCACAGGTAACACCCTAAAATTGAAAAAGAAACCATTTCCCACATTTTGAGGTGTTAACATGATAAGGTTCTTTCCACCAAAAGAACTCGACTAGTATGGAATCGGGAAAACACCAACAAAACACTCCAAGGGGTGGAAAGAGGGGATTCCCATCCTGAAACTACTCAAAATTTTATCACTAACCAAAAAATAACCTTACTACAAAAAGAAACTGAGAAATCTATTCCCGATCTAAATCCACTCTCTTAGATTATTAAGAATAATTCGATAAAAAAAATTAGATAGAAAACCTACTATGAATCATCTTGGCTTACCAGTACTCCAGAACATGGAATCTTCCTACAAGGATCAACAACGCCTCAAGTAAGGTCAAACAAAATCACAATAAAAATTCAAAATTATCCACACTGGCCGATTACCCAAACATTAGGGAGAAACCAAGAGAACAATTCAAACTTAAACATAACAATAGACCGAATCTACTACTATTTCCCTTCACCAAATCCAAACATTTCCCAAATGGGCACCGTTGAAACCGAAACAAAAAAATACCCATAAAAAACCTATTTATGCACAGGTCAAACATTCATTAAGGTGAATGAGTGATTCAAAGGGACCACATTAAGAATAAATAAATCCAAATAGATTGTAGTAGAATATTTCCATCACAATATTACAATAATATATAAACATATAACAACTAAAAAAAATATTTGAACCAAAAATTAGGTTGGGGAATCTCATAACCTTAGAAAATCATGAATGTGCATGAGATTCACCCCGACACATATGGTTGGGGATCTTGTAGCTAATGAACCTCCTACCTCACAGTGAGGAATTACTTTCACTTATCAATTTTTTTTCTATGAAAAAAATCCTACAAAAATTCTCTAGATTACCCAAATGGCCACAATGGTGTTATGATTTAGAATATTAAAACCATATGGCATCGAATTTCCACAACGGCTGCACTTGAATCATACATGTGAATGGTCCGACAAATGAGGATCTGGGAATAACTGAGGTGAAACATTGGTAATAGGTTTCTCCGACAATTTCTCCTCGATAGATAGAGAACCTTCACAAGAACAAACCATCAATAACTACACCCCAAAACTATCTCATCCTTAATCGCCACATCGACCAACATCTCAGAATAGGATTCACAAATAGAAATATTTCCACAATATGAAGATTAATTCCCTGAAAAAATAGGGGTATTCATCTAGACTTTTGATTTTGCCTCCAAATAAAATGGAACCAACTATTTAAAATGATCAATGTAAGACATTACATACCAATGACCCTGTCGAACATCTCGTAACTCAGCCACATTTTTAAATTTTTTATCCTCTGATATTATCCTTTGGAAAAAATTGATATTCCACTCTTCCAATTTCATCTCAACATGCATCGATGATGGGGAAACCATCTCCCACTAGTCCAAAACTAGACCATCAAACAACTATCGAACACTAAACACTCTAAGATCATTGGGAGTTCCCAATGTCATAATATCACACATGACTTCCTAAATCCACTCTACACCCACTAATGGGCCTTGATCACTATAAAAAATGAAACACTTGAGAAGGACCAAGAACCAGGAATGACTCATCAAAAACATTGGGGATGCTTCTGGGAAGCATTTTTTGAGAAATAGGGAAAACCCAAACAATGTACAAGATAAAAATGAGGCAACATTATAATGATCTCCTCAATATAAAAACAAACTAGTCATTAAGAATAAAAAATTACAACTCTACCAAAAACATTACATTTAGAAGCCACCAGTTTCATTCAAATATCAAAACAACCTTCATCCAAAGCCACTTTTCACAAAGATAATACATATTTTTTTTTAAAAAATCCAATTTCTAAATACTATAAATTTCAAAAGCTCGCCCATGGATTATTAAGAACAATCACATGTCTGTCAATCCAACTCCATTTACATCTTCCATGAATAACTGACCCCATAAGCCCTCCATACATATCATCTCACTTGTGACCTTATATAAAGAGTAAAAAGTGCCCCAAAACTCCCTTCTTAATCAAATCCATTCATGCAATAAAAAAATTGAACCAGAACATTTTCCATTAAAACACATTTCACTTATTTTTACCATTTTAACGGATGAAAGTTTCATTTGAAACCCTATTTTTCATTTTAAAAAACACACATAATCTAGAAGACACAAAATTGATGTAAAACTGGAATCAAGAAACCAAAAGGAGAGACTAGAATTTATGCCTAAACTAATGAACTAGTGGTGGGACATGCACCATGTGAGTCATAAAACTACGGGGACCTTTGATCATGCACTTCAACCCAGCATGGGTCTATAATACAAGAGAGGTCACAATGTGACACAATATTTCCTCTATTTTAATCCCTTAATCCATAACAAAATCATAAGACGCAAATCCTAGAAAACCCATGGTTACTTGAGTTTTAGAATGATAAAATGTGTGTGACACTCTTCCTACACCTACCTCCAATGACTTGAAAATCCTAATCTCCACATACCAAAAACTTGAAATAAAAAAGGGCCTCTTATGATACAATTTTTTGAAGAAACATCTCAAGTTTCCTTCCATCCTCACAATAAACCATGTCCAAGACATTACACGAAGGGCATTCCCAATCCCCATGATTTGGAAACATGTTTCGAGAATCAAAAAATTTCCATGTGGTAACAATTCCAGTCCAATAAACTATGATCCAAAATAAAAACATAAAAAAATCAACAAAACCTAAAAATGAATCCCAGATGACAATAAAAATAGATTTTGTTACAACAGCTGAACAAGAAGAAAACTCAATAAATACTGGGAATAATAAAATGACAAAAAACAAAACTATGCTAAAATGATCTCCATGTAAACTAATAGTCACCACCATCCACAAACAAACCGGCTTTAACCACGACAACATAAACTAGATACCATATCCTATAAAATAGACCAGGTCTACCAACACTAAATGGTATAAGAAGGGTGTGAGCTAGAAAACATAGTAGGTAATCACAACAGAATACAAGTGTTTCCAATTCCAAAATAGTCAATTAACCCTTTTTTGAAATATTTTTATAAAAAATGGGTTTCAAATTTTATTAAATAATATAGTTTTTTCATTTCAAAATCCAACACATGCCTTATATCATTTAAAATATCTGTAGCCATTTTATTATCAAAATATACATGATGGATTAATAGAGTTTTAAAAAAAGAAACATATAAAGAGTGTGGGATGGAAACAAAAATAGAAGAATGTAAATAAATAATATAGATAATAACCATGGGTGGTACTAAACATCCCTAGAAGACCGTTTGATGTACTTGGTTCGGAACCACATACCACTGTATAGTGAAGCACCTATGTTAATTACCAAAAGGATGATCTATCATAGATTCCCATGTTGCACAACCATACTAGCCTATCTGCAACTTTTAGAGGGTTTCAACCTGTCAAATCAGGTCTGGTAAGCTACAGTCACATGATATTTTAAAAGCGGCCCCAGAACCCATAGTGGTTAAAAAAACAATGTAAGTAGGAGGCCAAGACATCCATGACTCATCATACCTATCATCATGCACTTGACTACCCCAAACATGGAAACCACTAAACAATAATCCATGTAGATAAATTTAAACAATTATGGTGCCCCGTATATAATTATATATATCAAACACATCATTAAGGTTCAAACCGACCCATAACATAATGTAAATATCAAATCATTTCACAAAACAATTTGAATCGCCAATCAGGTGCTCTCATTAGACAAAACACGTTTCTCTCTAAAATTCATGTATAATCATCACTCTTGATTTTGATGTGTTAAATGATCCCTTATTTCCCAAGAATCCAATTCAATTTTTGAAAAACCGTTCAAACATTCATAAACACAAAATCTTACAAAACAACCATCGACCCATTCATCTAGACATTCAATGAAATACACAAAAATTCCCTAATGGAAATACCCCATGAGACTTATTTTTCAAATAATTCTTTTGAAAATGAACAATATAAGACACATCCCTTAGGAACTACATAACCATTTATGAAACATAGGTTTTAAAAATACACCATTCTAATGCTTCCAACTTCATTTGAGGGTGCATATTTGTGTGAACCTTGTGCACCCATGTTTGTTCAAATATCTAATTGAACACATAACATCCAAGTAGTAAAAAGAAACTATTTTTACCAAATCTCATTTTTCATTGAAACCAAATTCAACCACTCACATTATTTAAATGAAAAAAACAACCACTTAAAACCAAAAAATGCATCCCATGGTGTTTTGAAACTTACATCAAGCCATTAAATTACCAGATTATACACACAAAACCAAATTCAAAAATTGAAAAATACCATCGCAATATAATTTGGGCTATATATTTCTCAAAAGCCACCAATTTCACTATAATAGAATAATTTCTTTTCAAAAAACACCTTAGGTTCCATAAACCTAACCTTTGAGCACATATCTCCTTGATTTTTTTAATTCTTCCAACACAATGTCATTATTTAAATCTAGCCATAGATATTGTAGTTGTATGATTGAAATTTAAAAATTTATTTATAGAACAAAATTTCCCATAGATCATACCGGAAATGAAAAATTTAGAAAATTCTACTTCAATGTGTTGTGATTGCATCACGACATTTGGAAGAAGAATATGGCTCTAAGAATAACTTGTATACCCTAAAATCCAAGAAATTAATGACAACACACAAACCCTTACAAAATGTTATGTCCAAATAAGATATCACAAAAGGGGATCCATAAAATCGAGCTGGGCAGAGAGAACAAAGTGGAAAATAGATGAAACCCCCAAAAATATACATCAGATGCATGAAGAGTTAACTATGGAGGGAGGATATACATGGGAGAACGGTTCTTTGTATCCCTTAGTGTGCTAAAAAAAGAGGGAGAATAGTGGTGTGATTTATGTTTAATGGGTTGAGAGAGGTATAATTGGATTTTAGGATTTTAATGACCTTGCACGACCCCACGATGTGGCCTCACGTTTTTCCAAACCATACAGTACCCTTTTAGAGCACTATATCCATGGATGGAACATTGTTTTGTTTCATTGATCTTCCACAGAGTAATGTGCTACCAATGTAGTAAGATCAATCCAAACATATACCTTCTGCAAAATTCATCTGCACAGTTTCCACTAATCGTGTGGTACCCATACACCATATTGAAACCCACCCTTATGTTTAACAAATCGAAATTTTTTACCGAATCTCAACCCAAACATCACTCTGATTGATCTATGATAAAGAGATGAATAATATAAAAAAATTATGGGGTTGGGGATTGAAAGAATATATGGTCACATAGTATAATACTTCATGTTTTTTTAATATATATCCATTAAATAGTTCCCTATATTGTTCAAATGAACACCATATGACTATATAATAGAATATATATTCAATGAAGTTTACTCTAGATCCACTTTTATGATGCTTAGAAAATAGATTCTTGCGAAATATAAGAGCTCTATTTAAATTTTCCTCTATATATTCTTCAAAAAATATTCTATATGATTCTAATGTGCTTTATATGAAATTATCCTATCATAGATGACATATGGGGCACATTTGGTCCACTGATTTTTTTCCCATATAATACTAATGCTTCAAAATGACTTTAAATATTTTTCATGTTTGGGTAACTTTGTTTATGGAATTACAATAGAGTATAATTCACTTCTAACCTCACCTACATTATGGATAGAATAAAACATCACATCATAAAGCACCTAACAATGAAATTAAATTTTCATATAACTTATAATTGAACTTCACTCTTTATTTAATGATGAATGGAACTTCACTATTTAAAATTTTCTCCTTCGCTAAATTCATGACATGAATTTCATAAATCATGTAAATGAAAATATGATCTCCCCCCCATCAATAAAAATCTTCTCCCAGCATTCTTGATCAAAAATATATTATTGTCAACTGGGTATTTATAGGAAATTGATCTTCTGGTAAATACATGATAATATCATATGATATGGAATGTCCTTCAATTGTATATGTAGATGAAAAATACATTGCCTCTCTCCATAATAAATGTCTCCTCCACAAAGAACATGTACTGCAATAAATTATTTCAAACTCCCTCTTATGATATTATGTCCCATTACATAATACATCCTCAGAAATCATTTTGGAATTTTTTCAATTTTATTTTACATAGAATATGCACCACATTGAATTTTCATTTGATAAGAATAAATATTTTAGAAAGGCTTTTTTTCAAGGAAGAACACCTTATTTTATATTTATTTCCATTGTATGTATTCCACAGTGTTCTAATTTAATACGCTACCAGACTATATAATGTACATATAGTGTCTTAAATTTTTCCAATTCACGACTCATGAACATAAAATATCATATATTTCAAATAAAATATTACTCATTTCCTTATTGATGATATTATATAGATTCTTCAAAAATCAATTATATGAATTTTAAAAAATTTTATGTACTGAGAACACATGAGCTTCTAAAATTGGATATACAATTTATCTTTACATTCACAAAAAAATGTAACTAAAATAGTAAGCTATAATTCATTCAGGAACACCACATGATCATATAAAATCATATTTTTCTTAAATTATACTATTTTTATAACTTATTGATGATTCATGAACTATTTTATATTTATATACAAACCATTACCCATCATTTTCACTGTTCAATATATGAAAAATAAACTTTAGAAACTGTTAATAAATTTTTTTAGATGTCCATACATATTTGATTTTAATAATTCCATCATGATTTAGATGATCTCCCTTAGAATCCAATATCTTACACAATCATTAATCATAAAAAATAATTTTCAATGCCTCATGAATTATATAGGGATATTTCATGGACATCAAATAAAATACCCAGGGAAATTAATATTCGCATGACCTTTAATTATTATCTGTAATGTAAAAAATATATCTCTACTGACATAAGTCCTTAAGATTTAGGATGCGAATGAACAATTTTCAAAATTTAAAATGTTTTAGAAAATCATTCTTTGACATATAAATTTGTCTAGATTTTGTTTTAATATAATCATAGAAATAATAACATTTATATTATGGATAATTTATCATGAATGACATAAAATTTAATCATGTGATTCTATGAATATTATTGAATCTTATTCACTTGATACAAAATTACAAATAAAATTTCTCAGAAATGACTTCCTATGTAGTTAAATAAATCCACAAAAAATATTTAGGAATCATCGTATCCTCATTTATATATTCCACATATAATGAAACCATTATATGATAACAAAATATTTGGAAATTATTACTCAATTGTGATCATTTTTCTATAATATCACTCTTTGAATTTGTTTTCAATATGCATTCTCTTTATAAAGTCGATATTTTTCCCTCTTACTGACAATAAATGGAAAGGATAAGTGGCAGTGTTATCATTCCATATTTCTCCTAAAAAACAAGGTTTCCTCCATTTGAAAATTAATTCTTGCATTTCTTAAGATAGGTATGATTTCACATGGTTCTCTTAAAATGTAAATATAGTTTATATACTAATAATATATGATGAATAAAACGATATAGAAATTAATAGATATTTTTCAATGGTTGTATACAATGACTATATAACGCCATGAATGTGAAAACATTACCATAAATAAAAAATTATCATTTTACAGGGTTTAGGTAATCATGTGTATCAATAAAATTCTAAATCTATAACATAATTAAACAAACACCCTAGAATGTATTTAAAAAATTGTTTACCTTCCCCTTTGATTCATCTTTTCATAAAATAATCACTTTTCGATTAATAAAAATGGTTAAAAATAATTATGAATGGGGGTGAAAATATGATTTCAAAACCACATCTTCTTATTTTAAATTTATTTAGACATTCTTTGTAGACTATGTGGTGAAGATTTAACAACATCATTTCATCAATTCTCTCTTCCAAGGGATGCATTCTTCTCCTTCAATTCCCTACATGTTAGAACACAATCATATAATTTTTGGGGAATGATGAGGGAGATTTTTATTCATCAGGTGTAACATTATGGATTACATTGACCCTTCATCCTTGGCCATTCATTTCAACAAATCTCAACCAAATTCTTATTAACATGATGTGGAATTATATTTTACACATTAGTTTATTAATAAACATTCTATTGTTTTTATTTAAAATGTTCTTCACCTTCCTGCAATGGAATATCTAATTTCAAATATCATTTCCAAACAATGTGTCCTTATTTTAAGAAATTTTCTATATTCTCACACATTACATATGAATTCCCACTATTTTATTGAAGATTTTCCCCAAACATAATATAGTGAAAATCACATGTAATCCTTCTCCGGAATATGACTAATGTCGGTACCTTATTAATTTATCATCCACAAATATCTTCTATGAATAAATATCAACTCTAAATTGAAATTGTTGATATATTTTTATTAACAACATTATTTATCTGAGAATTTTTTTCTCTTAAATTCACTATGTCATCCCCTTTATTTATGAATATTTCTTAAAATAAATTTTTATAACATGGAGAATTGGATTTTTCTCCTTAACATTAATCGAAAATCAACCAATTCACATTAATATTTTTAATTGATATACTTTTTGTTCATTTTTTTTGTGTACATATTCATATTGAGTATAATTTTTTCTAGGGGTGTTGATTTGTTGAATTCTTTTTCTATGAATGATATAGGATAGTATTTCTAATTTTCCTCTATTATTATGGTTTTATTAACAATCATATTCTTTTGTTCACATCCCAATACTACCATTTCTCGTTATTTCTATTAACACCATCCTTTATATTGCGGTGTTCTTCTCATATAATCAATTTTGTTTACATTATTAGTACATTACATAACTCATAATAATAGTTATCAATTATATTATAGTACTCAATGATTCATCGAAAGAATTTTTAGATTGATATATCTTCTATGAATTATTCTTCTTGGGTGTAGGTCTTCTCTTACCTTTAGCATTTCTCCCCTACATGCATGCTATATTTTATTTTCATGCATTTTCATACTATAAAAACTATATAAATCCATATGTACAAATCTATAGACAAAATAACATTATCCTATGAAATTTATTCATCTATTTATTACTATAACATTCCTATATTTCAATAATTTTTAACCTTACATGTTTTTTGTGGAACCACCACTCTTTTAGACAAATATTTGTGAATAATTATTCTTGATTCTTCTCACAACCACCATTGATTTGTTGGGTTTATTATATTTTCTCACTGGAAAAATATTCATAAATATTGGTTTTAAATCTTTACCAAATACCATATTAGTAAAAAAAATAGATTCGGGCCTATTGGATGACATCATCATGGAGAATGTTTCAATTTAGATAGATTATGATCTCTAAATATTCTTGGAGTCATGAACCTCTAGGAAAACTTTTGTGATAGAATCCCCATTTGAAGTCGTATGGGATATTTCAGCTGGTGGGGAATGATGACTATTTTAATTTTATATTTATTTCTAAAGACTACATTTTGAGGGAGTACTTCTTATCCTTGGCAATCTCATTTTATCTTCCCAATCCTCCAACATCTGCAATTTTTTGTCTCAATAACATTTCTTGATTCTTGTAATAAAATTTAAGATTACTTTAATACATTATATTTATTATGTATTTTAAAATCATTGAAAACCCTATAAACATTATTATAATTTTTAAATTCATGGATGGTTTCAATAAAGAAAAAATCATTGAAATATTTCTCCTAAAATTTTGATTAGAATTTTTTCATATCATTAGGAAAAAAATTTAAAAATAGAAATTTATAATTTATTTTATTTCACATTTTCTTTGTGAGTGTCATATATATTTTATCCAATTCCTCTTACATATAATTATAATCTTCTGCTAGATGTAATTTTTTCTTCAGAAGATTATTGATAGCTTCGTGAATTTGTTTTATATCTTCTTTGGGAAATTTCATCATAGTTTCTTTGAGTTAAAAAATAATATCCTTGAATAATAGATTATCATCATATCATGAACATGATTCATTAACATAATATTAATAAAAAATTGGGGCAATATATAATACATTTATTACAATTAGTTAGTGGTGACACTATCTGTATTATTATATTATTCTTTATCTTCCTTTATTATATTTTTATTATCTTCATATTATTGTTTGTATAAATCTCCATATTAGTATCCAAATGAGTATCATTATTTTTTTTCATATAAGGTAGTTCAATCAATTTGTGAAATTTTTAATTCTTAAAAAAATTGATCTTTAAAGGAATCGAAATACCATATATAGTTCCCATGCCATGTTGACCACATAGAGGGGTGTAAATAAATGGTTTACATTTTACAATTTTATTTAATTTATCAACATGTACAAGTTAAATTTATATATCCACTCAGTGATATCATACGGTCTCAATTTGTATGTAGAAATAATATGAGTTACATTTGTATATGATATTTACGGGGTTTCATACAAATACCCAATCATTTCATTATATGTTTTTTCCCCAAAACATGGATTCTATATTCTAATTTTAATAATAAATAAACTAGATATAGAATCACCTAGTTATATAACCTAGTATTCTATCCTCCAATCGATCCTAGTTCATCACCCTAGAAATCAACTCTTATGACTTGGTGTATTACACACACTAGAATTCATCAATTATAATTCTTCTAAGCTGGATGTAAACAATAGTTGATATGCTCTCTTGTAGTAATATATATTCCATAGTCCCGAGATATTTATTCATCTCAATATTTTGACCCGCATATATTAAGATGTATTATCCTCCTTGTTTATACTATAAAATATTTAATAGATACTCCTCTGTGAGTGTACTGGGATTGTTTCACTCATATAAAACGTCAATATATTCAATGGGTTCTTAAAATAATATTTTTCCCTTTAAACTCATTCACAATACTTTTAAAATGATCCAGTTCTTCTCAATTTATAGAGTTCTATAACCCAAGTGTCCTTTCTTGTATGTATATTCTAGATCTAGTCACATAAACATTTGATCTTTAGTAAATGATTAAATATTCCTTAGAAAAATTCCCAATATGTAAAACATCCATTTCATAATGATGTCATTTCCTCAATTAAATATGTCATGATTATGCACACAATTTTTTCAATATAAAAAATGCATATTTAATGAAATAATCTGTATTTAATGGACTACTCAAATGGTTTTATAGAACCTAATCTACTTCTCCCCATAATATTCATCAAATTGAATGCTAAATTGTTAATATTAACATAATATGATCATAAAAAAGAATATATGATATGTTTGTGAACTTTTACGCCATATCCTTGATGATAAGAATACTTATTCTCACGTTGTATCACACATCACTTTCATTTTCAACAGTTTATTCCTTAGCGATTATGCTAAATTGACGTTAATCTCATCAAATGTTCATATCATAATACATATTATATGAAACATACTTTTTTATACATCATTGTTTATCATAAAATTGATGCATATATCATATCATAAATCTCATTGGTTTTCTTTTGTATAGTCTGAATATGGTATTCTAGATTTTTTTATGATGCCCATATGATTATAGAATATAATTTTCATTTTAAAGTCTTTTATCGATCTCCTTCATCAATGCTTAGTGAACTGATGATTCCATCGGATAACAACATAGATTTATATCCCACATTATATTCCTCAAGAAGTATGATAGATTGCTGTTATGAAAATCATATGACTATAGCATATCATATATACATTATATTGTATTATTGATCTAATTATTCAGTTCATAGAAAACTAATTCCCATGTCATATAACTCTTTCATTTTCTTTTCGAAGTCATATTCCTCAAAAAGTATGTGTGATTATAATAATGAACATCATGTGACTATAGAATATTATATATGACATATGTCAAATTATTGGTCCAATTCATTGTTTTCTATACTACTGATGGCTTAAAATTATTTTAATTATTTTTAATGTAGGGAACATTGTCCTTATTCAATTACAACAATGTTTAATTTTTATATTACTTCACCTATATAACATATAACTATGTTTTTTACTTCATATAGATCATAGATTTGAACATCACTTTTTATATATAATGGTAAAGAATATTAGTTTTAATAACACTTAGCATTAATCATTCCTTAACACAAGGATTATAATATGACTTCACTTAGAAGAATTTTTTCCTTCACTAATATGATAACATGATTTGTAAAACTAAACCATTGAAAAATATGATCTCCCATTCTCAATGATAAGCTTCTCCCAAAATATATATTCATAACAATCCATGTTCAAACATAGTATCTTATGAAACTGAGCATGTTTCTACCTCTGGATAGTCAAAACAAACATGGTACATTATTTAAATAAATGTGATGTATTAAAATATTTCACTTCTCTCTAAAATAACTTCACCTATATATTATTTATTTACTATAATAAATTATCAAAACCACTTATTTCAAGTATCTAGATCATTTTATACATCTTCCCAAAATTATTCATGGCATTATTATAATGATATTTCACATAAAAAATATATCACATATCATTATAATTTTTAATTCAAAAATAATTTTCCATGGTATTTTTTCATTGAAGAAAACAAAATATTACCATTATTCCCATAGAATATATTCCATAGAGTTATCAAACACTAAAAATCCATCTTTTTACCATAAATATTATATTATAAGTTGTTCTAATGAACATCCGATGAACATAGAATTATATATATGTAAAATAGAATACAATGGCTTCACTTTTTTAGGTATACAATATTATTTCTTAAAAAAGATGCTAAATGAAATTTATTATTTTTATGTACCTAAAACACATCGGATTCACTATTGGGTAATATTAAACCTACATTTATTTTGTAATAAATTTAAATCAAATATTATAATAGATTGTGTCTTTGAACATCACATGATCAAAGCATATAATCTGTGACTTTAAGAATAATGTTGGTATAAATAATTAATTATTTTGAAACAGATTTAATTTTATCTAGAAATAGTAGACCATCATTTTCATGGTAACAAAATTCACAAAAAAAATCATGGAAAGAATTGTTAAAATATAAATATGTCTATACATTACATATTTCAATAATTATGTTGAGTTTAGGATCATGTAATCTAGTATCTGACTTTGTATGCAATCATTCTATTTGAAAACTGATCACCAATACCACATGAAAAATATAGAAATATTTAATTGATATCAAATAAAATCTTCTTTCAAATGATTATGTATATGACCTTTTATAATATTCCATGTTACAGACAATGTGTCAATATAGACACAAGTAATTGATATTTAAGATCAGCTCCATAATAATCAAAATTTAAAATGTAGTATACAATGTTTTTTAATAATAGACATATATATTGAATTTATTGGTAGACCATAAAGGAAATAATCATATTTATATCATGGTGAATTCATAAGAATGACATAAAAGGTAATAAAACAATTCCATAACAATTTTTGAAGAATCATTATTTCTTCTAGAATAATAATGAGAATTATTAAAACATAAAAGAAAATACCGAGAAAAAAATTCACAAAACTTCTCCAAGAATTATTATCTCCTCATTTATGTGTTCCACATATATTGAATTTATGAAATAATGAAAATGATTTCATAAATAATTCATAAATTATGAAAATTTTCTATTTATATTGATTAAATTCATTCTTCCATAAGTTTTACTATTTATAAAATTCATTAAAATGAATATTCATATCATTTTTGGAATGATTAACATTTATACATTTTAAAGAAGTGTGAATGATATTTTTTATATAACATATATGTAGTGAACCTCATTTCACTCCACTATGACTACTCATGGAATTTAATAATACCTAATTTTTTTACAAGGATCTTTCAACATAAATCATCATCTTTAATATATGGGAAACTTTTAGACTTTAAATAATTTTTTTCAATGTAAAAAGTGATATTATCCTCAATGAAGGTTACTTGGTATCTTAGAAATCATTTCCCATATATGATGGCATCATTTTTTCTCTTATATCCTTTATTGAGGATATGATCCAATGATAACATCATTATTATTTCTATGGATGTTTTATGATTATAAAGCTAAAAATATATCAAATTTTTTTTCCATTGGTTAATATATAATTAAATGATGAAATGTTTATATAACATGTCTCGTTTTCATGGTTTATGCCAGAATTAAATTCTTATGAAACCCATTTTATTTTATGGTTCTGGATATTTTGAATGGTTTTTGAACACGTGGAATATATATGCATAATTTTCATCATGTGATTGGTGGTCCTATAATTATATATCCTTCTAATACACTAGTTAACAGCTAATATCTCATAAGAGAAATAAAACTAGAATGGGTCATAAACCTAGTTTTGTAAGTGACTCTTTTGACTATGGTTTTATCTGGATTGAAACATTCATACTATGATAGTTTAGGGAGTAAATATATTCCATTAGGATAGTATTTGTAATGATCCTTACATACTAAGGAAATTATTCTCATTGCCTATGTGAATTCCAAAAATCATTATTTTATGAAAATATTGTCCCTCCATGGATAATGTTTTTTCGATTTCATTATGATTCATGTATTTTTAAATTCGTTTATTTTTCCTTTAATTCAAAATTATGTTTTTTCATATAAAGATGAATAACCGACATGATTTTCATGCATTTTCCAATATGTAAAAAAATTATGATTTAAAATTATTAATGGTTTTTTATTTAATTTATATTCTTAAATATTTATATACTTATACATATAAAAAACCCAAAAACAAATGAATTTTTATATAGAAATTATTTCTAATAAAGAATAACATATTTTAATTTCTCATCATATTTGATGTTCAACCACCACATTCAATTTATTAATTTTATTGAAAATCAACTTTAAGGGTAAGTGTGAACCTAAAGCACCATTCCTCCAACATCTAGACAAAACCTCGTCAAACAACCATTACATATATAAATATAAAAATAAGAAACATAAACATTCACCATGCCATAACCATTAGATGAAACCGGTTTCAAAATTTAATAGATACCATGGAAAACCCACAGACTCGACAATACTACCGCCTAAAAAACCATTTCAAAAATTAAAAATAAAAAAGAAGTGAACAATCATCACGCCGTTGTCAAAGTTACCATGAGATGGACACACTACCATCGAATCCATTAGATCGTTATACCACATCACACCCCCGTCATCTCCAAGAACACTAACGTCATCACCATAGAGCACCACCAGAATCGCCAATGAAAGAAACCATTGAAGTCCATCATTGATGAGGAGCAGTCCTCATATTTTCCATTGAGAAGAAACTCATCGTCGATATAGAAAACAAACCCGAACCACCACACCACTGAACAAGCATAAAATAGATCTACCACTTGGAAGAATCATACAAACCTTCACAAATAGCTTGAGGAAGAAAACTGAAAAAACCAAAACCAACGTCGAGGAGCTCACTCCTAGAACATTGATGGTCATTTAACCACACATCCCAAAACTCCATTGTAACCATCACTACAAATTCGACCAGCATAGGATTAGTGGAACATAGGGTCAGAGTAATGGTTCAAGCGACCGAGGGCTCTGAACGAATGCATCATCAATGAGGTGGAAGAACTAAGGACCATTGAAGTAGAAGAGGGGAAACCCAGAGGGAAGATGTTGTCGATACGAAGAAGACCAGAGAACATGTCATCGATTTGATGGAGACCGAAGAAGATGTTGTTGATTCCAGGGAGACTGAAGAAGACGTCATCTATTTGAGTAAGACTGAAGCATGTTCCCTAGAGAGAAAGTAAAAAACAGGACCAAATAGGAAGAAACACAGAGAAGATAAAGGCGATGGGAAGAGGAATTGTGGTTGTCGAGAGAGAGAAAACAAGGCTAGGAGGGGAGTAGGGGAATAAGAAAGAGAGAAGAGGAGGAGCTTCAGAGAAAGACATTCACCGTGAGTGGGTAAGAGAAGGAGTAGCAGCGATGTTGGGAAGAAACCCTAGCACATAAAATATTACCATATGAAGCCCATATCAATGATGGTCATGAAATAATTTTTATCCTAATAAACCATAAAAAGATAACTATATAACCATATTAAAGGAATTAAAATTTTATTAAATATAATATTTAAAGTAAAAATAATCATCTCTTAATTTGGTTGATTACAACTCCACCAAAATCATGATTATCATCCTTGAGAGTTATAACGATGCATTAATGGTTTAACATAAATACTATTAATTCCTTATTCATACTTCATACATTTAAGTAATTTTCAAAACTAGTGAGACTTTCCCATGTACTATCTTAAAGTGTATAAAAATTATCTAATTTAATAATTTTTAAATAATAAAAATATAAATTACACATATTCTAGTGAAAGGAATTATAAATGAACAAAATTTTAAACAATTGAAATCAGAACTGAAATATTTTTACTAACCATATTATACTTTAACCGTCTCCCTCCATAACTGAATCAATGAATCCATTAAAACCATCAAGAACATGATTATGTACTTACAACCATAAAATTTTAGACATATAAATTCCATTAACATCTTGATATCTTATCTACAATATTAATGTAATTATATCACCCATAATATATATTTTAAATATGTCAATATACCCAACCTATGAGTCTTAATCTACGGATTAATTATATTCTAGTTATGTAGGTCAAAACTTTCCCACATCATAGAGTATTTTACACAATATAAAATAATATGTCCATTAATATAAAATATAAAAAATATAAAATACTATAAGAGGATAGTAAATAATATATTAATAACCCATTATAAATATAATAATTAAAACATTACATACAAAGATAGAAATATAATGTCACTTATAAATAACTATTATGTTGAAACCTATTATATTATCATGTAATTCAATCTATAACTATATAAAAACCTCTATAGATACCACATCTTACTATATTTTAGAGGCTCCCTTGGTTCATCCCTATATATAGCTAGAATAAACTGAACCCATTTACATACTAACAAACCCCTAGAACTACATATATTTGAATGAAGTCACACGAATTGATGGTTATAAATACTACTTTACCATAAATTGGCCATTAACATTAATGACGTACTTAATGACATCATTATCAAACATTGTTACATTACTGATTTCTACCACATGAGTAAAAAAAATAATCATACGAATTTATCCATTCAAAATGGAATTTCATATCAAGGTTCACAATGAAACTCTATTCACTTACCCATAAATAAAATAACTCATAATTAATATCAAAACATGTGTTATTTTTCAAAAATTTAAATTCAAATCACTTAAATCATTCCATACTAATGTATCCTTGACACTATTATATGCTAGTCAAAAATTCATATCATATCTGTTATAGAATGTAATGATGAGGGTGTGTTATACCTATACATGGTTTATTGGACTCACTATTCATATTCAATTATATATATGTCAATGAATGCATATCATATCCACAATATCATTTCTAATTCAGTTGAAAAAATTCAAATATATCAGGAATACATATATCTCATTATTAGAGAAAAAATAGATTTATTTAAAATCATGATTATCAATTTATTAAATAAATGATTTAAAAAATATTTATACATAGGCATACAATTATCTTTCATAGAAAATATTAATCCTTTAAACCTAAAATATTATCTCCTTACACTTAATGGTAATGAATTTCATACTATAAAAATCCAAAATATTCATAATTCTGTAAACATTATAGGTCCATATTTTAGACCCGTTTTTAGGAGTAAAAAGTATTACAAATGAAAACATTAAAAAAAGATATCATTATCCATAATATTGTTTGGGTCACCAACCATGGTCATTTATATTATATTTAGAGGATAATATATCAATATATCATCACAATCTATTATATATCAAAAAAAGATCATCAAAAACTATAAAAAGTTTCAAATAAATTTTTTCTTCTATGATGATGTATTTAATTAATGGTCCAGTCAGAAATTATTCATTCCATGGAAATAAAATTACATGTAAAGACCCGTAAATTTCAAGGAAATTTTTTTCGTAATTTTCTTTGGAATTTTACAAGAACGCAGTTTCTGACGGCACCTAATTCCGAGGCCCGGTGTGCCCGAAATCATTTTCCGAAGTATCGATCGGGTACGTTCAATGAACGAACGAGTGGGTTTTATTAACTTTTGGACCGGTGCTCGGAATCAAATTCTGAGGGCACCGATGGAATCGTAGCGCCGATATTTTCTTAGAAACGCCTCTTCAGGAGTTGCGTTTTCTTGGGAGTGGTTTTTAAATTTTTGGGGTTAAGTTAAGAAATAAAATAAAGTGGTGCGACAACTTTATTTTTATTTCACTTAAAGCCGCATAAAAGCCACTTAAAGCTGCTTAAGCTGAGTTACACTGGATAGGGTGAAATTCAAAATATCCTACCCCCTTTGTAGTATATTTGTGAGGTGGGGCCCGCAAGAGCCCCACCGTTTCTTTTCCGCTAAGTAACGCACCCGCGAAACCCCCTATTAAATGAAAGTCAACGGACACGTATTCTAAACTCTTAAACGATCCTTTTAATTGGGCGGTATATTCATTGAAATTAATTCTATGAATTAATGGGTCGTTACTTAGTTTGTTTTACTTTTTGTTGGCATGTTAATAAAATAAGTCCAACACACCTTCTTCTTTAATGTTGTCTTAAAAATTTGGAGAATCTCTGAAGATCTTCCTCCCCCTTCGTGAAGAATGTGAGGAACGCGAAGAACGCGATGAATGCGAAGAACGCCTGCCTCCGACGAAAGGCGACGAAGAACGCCCGACCCCCAGAGATCGACGCAACACCGACACTTCTTCCGGGACGTCCTTTCCCCGCGACGAATATTTGATCGTCCGTTGAGGTATGAGATTGAGGTCCTTTAAATTCCTTTGTGGTTTTATCCACAACATGGATTTAATTGTTATAATTAAATCCGTGTGTTTCTTTAACCCTTGGAGATCGTCAACACGACGCCCTTCCGCGATGACGTGATGCCCTTCTGCGACGATGTGACGCCCTTCCTTGACGCGACGATCACCTCATACCACGACGATCAATTCCGCGCAGAACGTTCGCTCGACGACTATGGCCTGGTAGGGATTTTATTTGAAAATAATATTTTATTCCCGTAGTTTTTTCCTTCTAAAAAAAAGAGCCCGGGATCAAAGTGCAATTTTAATTTATTAAAATTGTATCTTGTTATGTTTTCATGTGTTGATCACTTTTTCCCGTTTGTTATCACCTAACGTGGAGGGTGCGGGCCAAACAGACATGGCCCGACAGCCCTCCGCAGTTCTTCGTTGATGTGTGGAATGGCATACAATGATAAAACAGGCCGTAGATACGATTTGTTGATTCTGTAGTGAATAACGGGACCAGGGAGGAGCTACGGCGCAGACGAAAATAGAATCGGACCACCGGAGCAACTCTAGTGGCCCGCGGAATCCACCGGTGGTGCGGGTCGCGCGGCACGGCGGCGGCGGCGGCCGACCAGACCCACGACCACGTGGGTCCAGTGGCACACGGGACGCGGCAAAGCCGCATCCGCTGATCAAGCGTGGCCCCACGTGGGACCACAACACATCATCCCGCGGGGGCAGCGCACCCCGCGGTTCCTCCGCTCGGCCGAGCTACGCCGGGCCGCCAGGCCGGGCCGGGTCGCGCCCAACCGGGTCGGTCCGGGCCCAGACCCCCCCGTTTCCGGGCCTTTTTGGTCTTTTGATCATAACTTGAGCTACAGGCCTCCGAACGACACGCCATTAGCGGTGATGCAATCCTTGTATCGCGACGGTCATTTCGGTATATCACACTCAACGTTTCGGAATACTTTGGGTTCGGCCGGGTTGGTTCGTACACGAAACCAACCGGGCCCTTAGAGCAGAAACGCTCGTATCTTGAGCTACGGACGTCCGATTGACGTGACATAAACTTTTTCGGATTCCTCTAGGTGAGATGGATCTTTTGGCATACTCCGCATGAGGTTTGGATGCAGGTGGAGTACGGTCGGGTTGGTTTTTCCATAAAAACCTACCGGGCCCCTATGACGAAAAAACCAATAACTCTCAGATCGGGCGTCCGATTGATGTGGCGTCTACGACGCTGAGTTCCTATTTGCGATATGGAACATTTGGATACATCAACTCTGGACTATGTTTCATTTTATATATCAGCCTCTCAGCTCGTGGAGCGGATCCTCCCGAACGAGCTTGCTGTGTGTGGGAACCCTAAAGCTGGCTGCGACTGCTACTGTGACGACGACGATTGTGCAGAGATCCTCAGTGGATTCGACGGCGATGACTACAGCACTCAGTGATCCTTTGTGGGTTAGTGCTACCGATCCTATGTGGGTCCGATTCTGTGTGGGTCAGGGCTAAGCGGTCCTGTGTGGGCCAGTGCCTACAGGTCATATGTGGGCCCGATCCTGTGTGGGTCTTTGCGGGGGTTAGTTATCTATCGATCCTTTGTGGGTCAGATCCTTTGTGGGTCATTGCGCGGGTTAGAACTTATCGATCTTTTGTGGGTCCGACGACTTAGATGGATCAGTGATCATCTCTATCGGCATTCGAAGAAGTATACCTGTGTGAGTTGAAACCCTGTTTTGCTTTCCATTGTGGATTGTGTTGTGCTATCCTGTGTGGATTTATGTTTTGCTTTCCTTTGTGGATTGTGTTGTGCAATCCTGTGTGGATTTACATTTTTCTTTCCTGTGTGGACTGGGTTGTACTTGAGCTCAGATGTTGGAGCCGAGCGAGAATTGAGGACTTAGGTATATGTATGGGCATATACCTAAGCAGTGTCGGATGTTACTTCGTGATTGTATCTTTCCTTTGTGGATTATCCTTTGTGGATTTTGGGAGACCTTCGGGGGTCTCGGGGTCCCTACTGAGTAGCTTATACTCACCCCTGCATGGGCTATGCCCGCACTACGTTGTGTTGGTTGCAGACGATGGACAGCGCTGATCGTGGTGGAGGCTTGCGGAGCAGGACAGTACCTAGAGGTGGACCACTGGGTGGGACGTACTCGGGGCGGTCGGATGGACCCGAGGAGCAGTGGAGGCTATCTGTACCCACCCTTCAGGTGGGACTTCCAGAGGACGGCTCGATGTTGCGAAATTTCTTTCAGTTGCTGTTTTCCCCTTTCAGTTGTACTTTACAGTTGGGCTTGTATTTCCGGCCCCCTTTACTTTTCTGCACTTACTGTTGTACTAGTGTTTAGTTCTTCTGCTTTCTTACTCTATGGTGCATGTTTCATTTACTAAGGCAATGCCTTCCCTTTTTACCAGGATTTGTGCCTTGGTTCTAGTCGCCATCCCCTGGCCTATAGAAGGCGGGCTTGGGGTAGTCACGGCACGGGCCCCGAGGATGGGTCGTGACAAATTGGTATCAGAGGAGTTCGGTTCTACCATAAAATCTGATTTATTCTTCTATGTGAAGCAATAGTTTTAAGTCTATTGGATGTGGTTATCAGTCCAGGGAGTCCAGCGTTGGTGCAGCGGCCGACGTATCCGTACACCCTGACCCTGACTTCTGATTTCTGACTTAATGAACGAAATCATTGATTGCATGTGTGTTACAAGTTTTCTTTGTGATTAATTTATGTCAGGTCACCAGGTATACTGTTCTGACCATGGCACAACTGTTTCTTTTCAGGATGGCCCCACGATGGTAGCCAGCTAGGGTTCCAAGAGTTGAGCGTGACGACAGCCTGCTGAGCGACGAGGCTTCGGTACAGAGCACTTTGACAGCTGAGGCACCGGCGGTACCATTACCCGCCGAGCCACTGATGCTTCCAGCCCCAGCCGCTGACGATGCATGTCACCTCAATGCACTGCATGAGTTCCATCACCAGCGACCGCCCAGGTTCCGCGGGGAGACGGACCCCCAGGTAGCCGATGACTGGCTGGAGGCAGTTGTACGAGTTTTCAGGCTAGTGAGGACACTAGCAGACCTTATGGTGATCCTCGCAGCGAGCCTACTGCACGCAGCAGCGGGCCGATGGTGGAGCTTGATGCTTCAGGTGCACTATGAGGCATCTCTTCTCTGGACATACTTTGAGGGCCTCTTCTGCTCAGAGTTCGTCCTGGCCACCCTCTGTGTGGTGCGCATCCAGGAGCTTCTTCAGCTGCGGCAGGGCAACTTGACGGTCGCCCATTACTCGGCGAGATTTATCGATCTCTCGCGCTACTCGACATACATGGTATGAGACCAATTATTCTAGGACCGGACCTTTGAGCAGGGATTGAGACATGATATCAGGGAATCGCTGATCTCCCCCAGCATTCTAACTCAGGCAGGAGTATTGGAGCTAGCCCATTTGATCGAGAGCTTCCTAGCTGAGCCTTCATCAGCAGCGAGACCTACTGCGGGACGGCACGTAGCAGAGTCTTCCACAGCAGGCAGTCAACGGATGACTTAGGGGTCCCGGTAGACTAGACCCTCACGTAGACGACCTCAGGAAACTGGCTCAGCAGTGCGGGGCACACAGCGTGGAGCCAGTATTTCGAGAGGCAGGCAGTGATACACATGCGGCGGGCCAGGTCACATGGCTCGTGACTGCCCGACCCACCGTGCCGAGGAGCAGCAGACGGTTGAGGGGCTACCCAGGCAGAGGCAGAGGGTCGACCGTGGCATTCCACAGGGAGGAGGTGGACGAGGCAGAGGAGCTGGCTGAGCAGCAGGTGGTGGGCGACGCTTTGAGGCTCTACCACCACCACCACCAGGAGGTCCACCCCGACCACAGGGAGTTGGCGGACATAGACATGCACAACTCAAGGCAGCGGAGGCCTACGACCACGGCGCTCACGAGATGATTCGAGGTATGATATGTTTCTATTACACCCTTGCTGCAGTTATTATAGACACATGAGCGAGTCACTCTTCCATAGCCGCTGCCCTTGTTCGGAGCTCGGAGATTCCGACAGAGCCATTGGCTCGATCCTTACGGCTAGGGACTCCTACGGGAGAAGACTCGACGATTATGCACTGGTTCCGGCAGTGTGAGCTTACTCTAGGAGGCGAGAGATTCGACTGGGATCTTCTCGTAGCGGCGTCGAGGCCTTACGACGTCATCTTGGTCAAGGATTGGTTATCTACAGTCAATGCACAGATTGACTGTATTAGGCACAAGGTGCCATGTGTACGCACCGACGGGAGCAGGTTCAGCTTCACCGGCGAGAAGGGAGCCTTCACAGCATAGGATGAACTTCTACATAGGAGAGGAAATCTCATCACTCATCAGTTGGCTAGCCTTATCCTAGGAGCAGTTGACGTGCAGAGTCCTAGTTTTCCTGAAGTGGTAGACCAGTACACGGACGTCTTTCCCGAAGACGTTCCAGGGCTACCTCCTCGCAGAGAGGTAGACTTTCATATTGACCTGTACCCCGGGACCGCCCCGATATCGACTCCAGCATATCGGATGGCCCCCGCTGAGCATCGAGAGCTACGGGTACAGTTGGAGGACTTTCAGGGCAAGGGTTTCATCCAACCCAGTGTTTCACCCTGGGCTTCCCCGATATTGTTCGCCAAGAAGGCGGACGGGAGCTTGCGACTGTGTGTCTACTATCGTCGCCTGAACCAGGTGACAGTGAGGAACAAGTATCCGCTACCGAGGATTGATTACCTCTTCGATCAGCTCAAGTGAGCACAGTGTTTCTCAAAGATAGACCTCAGGTCAGGCTATCATCAGCTCAGAGTTCAAGACGAGGACATGCAGAAGACGACCTTCAGATGTCGGTATGACCACTATGAGTTCTTGGTTATGTCATTCGGTGTAACCAATGCTCTAGCAGTGTTCATGGGCCTCATGAACAGGATCTTTCTGCCATACCTCGAACAATTTTTCGTATTCTTCATCGACGACATTTTGATATAATCGACGACTGAGGAGGAGCACGCCTACCACTTACGGGTTGTACTAGACACACTCCGAGAGTACCATCTTTTTGGAAAGCTCTCGAAGTGTCAGTTCTAGATATGTGAGGTCCACTTCTTGGGGCACGTCATCTCTGAGGCGGGAGTTGGAGTGGATCCTGCGAAGATCAAGGCAGTGCTAGCTTGGAAGCCACCCAAGAGTGTGACGGAGGTGCAGAGTTTCTTGGGAATAGCTGGATACTATCAGAGATTTGTGCCAGACTTCTACAGAGTTGTGGCGCCACTCTCAGCTTTGACGGAGAAGGGGAAACCCTTTGTGTGTTCAGAAAAATGTCAGCAGAGCTTCCAAGAGCTGAGACAGAGATTGACCAGCGCACCTATCTTGAGATTTCCTGAGGAGGGAGTTGGGTACGTCGTCTACTGTGATGAATCAGAGACCGGACTCAGATGTGTCCTGATTCAGGTGCCGGTAGTGATCGCCTATGGATCACGTCATTTTAGGCAGCATGAGCAGAACTATGCTACCCATGACCTGGAGTTAGCAGCAGTGGTCTTCTCCCTGAAGACATGGCGACACTATCTGATGGGTGTGCGCTTTACAGTCTTTACTGACCATCAGAGTCTCAGGTACATCTTCTCTCAGAAGGACCTGAACCTGAGACAATGGTGATGGCTTGATTTCCTCCAGGACTATGACTATGTGATAGTCTATACTTTTGGGAAGGGGAATGTAGTAGTCGATGCTCTCAGAAGGAGGAAGAGCATTCAACTACTTGAGGAGGCGACAGAAGAAGCTAGCCTCATTACAGATATCCATCGTGGATAGAGATGGAGCATCCTTCCTTCAGTCTCTCACAGTCACTCCTCCACTACTGCAGCAATTTAGAGAGGCACAGCGTGGGGACGCTGACTGTGAGATGCGGCGTGCACAGATATCCTCAGGACACGCACCTGATTGCTTCGCCTTTGGAGCAGAGCACGACATCCTTTTCAAAGGACGTACCCTGGTACCAGTTGCTTTACGAGAGGAGGTGATGATAGAGTTTCACACTTCTCCTTTGGAGGTACATCTTGGAGTGGGAAAGATGTACCAAGATCTCAGATGACAGCACTGGTGGCTAGGCATGAAGAAGGTTGTGGCAGAGTTCATTTTGCGATGCCTCACCTGCCAGCAGGTGAAGATAGAGCACCAGGTACCAGAAGGCTTGGAACAGCCCTTGGAGGTCCCAGAGTGGAAGTGGGATGGGATATCTATGGACTTCGTGACTGGAATTCCAAGCACTTACAGAGGTCACGACTCCATTTGGGTGATTGTCGACTGGCTCACCAAGTCGGCTCACTTCTAACCCATCAGAGAGCAGGGCTCTGTGGAGATCTTGAGCGTCTCTATGTTCAGAAGATTGTACGGCTTCACGGTGTGCCATCATCTATCATCTCTGATCGAGATTCTCGCTTTACTTCCCGACTTTGGAAGGGTTTGCAGGAGGCGTTCGGGATGCAGCTACATCTGAGCACCGCCTTTCAACCATAGACGGATGGTCAGATGGAGAGGACCATTCAGACTCTCTAGGACATGATCCACGCATTTGTCCTCGACTTTGGTCGCAGTTGGGAGAACCAGCTAACCTTGGTGGTGTTCGCGTACAACAACAGACACCACTCCACCATCGGGATGACACCATATGAGGTGTTGTACGGCAGACTTTGCAGATCTCCTTTGTGTTGGACAGACCCTAGGGAGTCAGCACTTGTAGGACCAGAGATGGTCCGGGCCACGACAGAGAAGGTCCAGGTCATCCAGGAGCGGATGAGGACAGATCAGAGACGGCATAAGTCTTACGCTGACAGGAGGCGGAGGCCACTAGAGTTCGAGGATGGCGACCTCGTCTTCTTGCGTGTCTCACCTTAACGTGGATTACGAAGATTTGGCTGCGGCGGCAAGTTGTCTCCACGCTTCATCAGACCATTCTAGGTCCTCAATAGGATCGGTGAGGTGGCTTATCACCTGGATCTACCACCTCAGTTGAACCAGGTGCACGACGTCTTCCACGTATCTCAGCTGATGAGATACGTGCACGACCCGACGCACATCATTGACCATGGGGAGCTAGACGTTGATGATGGTGTGACTTTTGCAGAGGTCCCGATAGAGATCAAGGATCAACAGGAGCATGTACTATGTGGATGATCGATTCCTCTTGTGCGCATCAGATGGAAAGACGAGAACTTCTAGGAGAGCACTTGGAAGCAGGAGGCTCAAATGCGTGCTCAGAACCCACATTTGTTTCCCTAGCTTTTGATGTATCTTTACGGGGACGTAAAGCCCCAAGGTGGGAGTGATGTAAAGACCCATAAATTTCAAGGAAATTTTTTTCGTAGTTTTGTTTGTATTTTACAAGAACGCGGTTGCTGACGACACTTGATTCCGAGGCCCGGTGTGCCCGGAATCATTTTCCGAAGTTTGGCTCGGGTACATTCAGTGAACGAACGAGCGGGTTTTTCTAACTTTTGGACCGGTGCTTGGAATCGAATTCAGAGGGCACCGATGGAATTGAGCGCCGTTATTCTCCTAGAAACGCCTCTTCCGAAGTTGCGTTTTCTTGGGTGTGGTTTTTAAATTTTTGGGGTTAAGTTAAGAAATAAAATAAAGTGGTGCGATAACTTTATTTTTATTTCACTTAAAGCCACTTAAAAGCCACTTAAATATGCTTAAGCTGAGTTAAAGAGGATATGGTGCAATTCAAAATATCCTATCCTCTTGGTAGGATATTTGTGAGGTGGGGCCCGCACGAGCCCCACCGTTTCTTTTCCACTAAGTAACGCACCCGCGAAAACCCCTATTAAATGAAAGTCAACTGACGCATTTTCTAAACTCTTAAATACTCCTATTAATTGGTCAGTTTATTCGTTGATATTAATTCTATGAATTAATTGGTCGTTACTTAGTTTGTTTTACTTTTTGTTGGCATGTTAATAAAGTATGGCCAACACACCTTCTTCTTGAATGTTGTGTTAAACCTTTGGAGAATCTCTAAAGATCTTCCTCCCCCTTCGCGAAAAACGTGAGGAATGTGAAGAACGCGAAAAATGCGAAGAACGTGAAGAACGCCGGCCTCCAACGAAAGGCGAAGAAGAACACCCGACCCCCGGAGATCGACGCGACGCCGATGATTCTTCTGCGATGTCCTTTCCCCGCAAAGAATCTTCGATCGTCCGTTGAGGTCAGAGATTGAGGTCCTTTAAATTCCTCTGTGGTTTTATCCTCAACATGGATTTAATTGTTATAATTAAATCCGTGTGTTTCTTTAACCCTCGGAGATCGTCGACGCGACGCAATTCCCTGACAACGCGACGCCCTTCCTCGACGCGACGATCACCTCCTACCGTGATGATCAATTCTGCGTAGAACGATCGCTCAACGACTATGGCGAGGTATGGATTTTATTTGAAAATAATATTTTATTCCCGTAGTTGTTTCCTTCTAAAACAAAGAGCCCGTGATCAAAGTGCAATTTTAATTTATTAAATTTGTATCTTGTTATGTTTTCATGTGTTGATCACTTTTTCCCATTTGTTATCACCTAACGCGGAGGGTGCGGGCCAAACAAACACGGCCTGATAACCCTCCACAGTTCTTCGTTGATGTGTGGAATGGCGGACGACGACAAAACGGGCCACAAAGATGATTTGTTGATTCCTCAGTGAAGAACGGGACCCGGGAGGAGCTACGGCACAGGCGGAAATGGAATCGGACCACCGGAGCAACTCCGGTGGCGCGCGGAATCTACCGGCGGCACGGGGCGCCGGCGGCCGACCAGACCCGCGACCGCGCGGGTCCGGTGACACACGGGACATGGCAATGCCGCGTCCGCTGATCAAGCGCGGCCCCACGCGGGGCCGCGACACCTCATCCCGCAGGGGCAGAGTGCCCCGCGGTTCCTCCGCTCGGCCGCTCTGCCGAGCCGAGCCGGGCGGACCCTCCGGGCCGGGTCGCGCCCAGGCCGGGCCGGGAAGGGTCGGTCCGGGCCCAGACCCCCCGTTTCCAGGCCTTTTCGGTCTTTTGCTCATAACATGAGCTACGGGACTTCGAACGACGCGCCATCAACGGCGATGCGATCCTTGGATCGAGACGGTCGTTTCGTTATATCACACTCAAGGTTTCGGAATACTTTGTGTTCGTCCGGGTTGGTTCATACACGAACCCAACCGGGCCCTTGGAGTGGAAACAGTAATATCACGAGCTAGGGATGTCCGATTGAAGTGACGTCAACTTTGTCGGATTCCTCTAGGTGAGATGGATCTTTTGGCATACTACGCCTGAGGTTGGGACATAGGTGGAGTACGGTTGGGTTGTTTTTGACATAAAACCAACCAGGCCCCTGGGACTAAAAAGCCAATAACTCTTAGACCGGGCGTCCGATTGACGCGCCGTCTACGATGTTGAGTTCCTGTTGGCGTTACGGAACTTTTGGATACATCAAATCTAGAATATGTGTCAGTTGATGTATCAGCCTCTCGGCTAGTGGAGCGGATCCACCCGAACGAGCTTGCTGTGTGCGGGAACCCTAGAGCTGGATGCGACTGCTATTGTGATGACGATGACTGTACAGAGATCCTCAGTGGATTCGACGACGACGACTACAGCACTCAGCGATCCTTTGTGGGTCAGTGCTACCGATCTTGTGTGGGTCTGATCCTATGTGGGTCTTCGCTCAGCGGTCCTGTGTGGGTCAGCGCCTACAGGTCCCGTGTGGGCCCGATCCTGTGTGGGTCATTGTGGGGGTTAGTTACCTATCGATCCTTTGTGGGTCAGATGTCACGACCCGTCATCGGGGCCCGTGTTGTGACTACCCCAAGCCCGCCTTCCATAGGCCAGGGGCTGGCGACTAGCACCAAAGGCGTAAAAATCCCGATAACTGGGAAGGCATTGCCTTTATAAAAGAAAACAAGCACCACAGAGTACAAGCGGAAGAAAAACACTATGTACAAACGAAATGCTGAAAAGTAAATGGGCCAGAATACAAACCCAATAGGAAGTACAACTACAACTGAACAAGGTACAACATCAAAAATAAAAACAGCTGGAAGTAGGAAGAAGCTCCTGGGTCATCCTCCTCAGGTCCTACCTGAAGGGTAGGTACAGATAGCGCAGCTCCTGGTCGTCCACCACGGATCCTACCTAAAGGGTAGGTACAGATAGTCTCCTCCAAGCTCTCGTCCGTCAACCTCCTATGTGTGTCGTCTCGTCGTCTAGTCCACCTCCGTGTACTGACTCGTCGTGTTGTCCACCTCCGGGTACTGACCAGTCCTCGAACACTCGGCCTCCGTCGGCATTTCCCGTCGTCTGCAACCAACACAACAAGGTGCGGGCATAGCTCGTGCAGGGGTGAGTATAACGATACTTAGTAGGGACCCCGAGACCCTCAAGGTCTCACTAAACCAACAAGGATAACCACAAGTAGATCTCAACAGATAACCTCTACTTAGATATATGTCCATACATATACCTAAGTTATTAAGTAACCCATATCAATCATGAGGAAACATAAGGATTGTGAAATAAATGGATAACCACTACCCAGGTATATTCCCATACATATACCTATGTTATCAAGTGACCCATCTCAATCATGAGGTAAACACAAAGGTCAAAAGTCTCAGCTCAAACCAGGATTTTCATTATCGAAACCGTAACTACTGAAGAGCTCCATCTCTGGAGTGTACAGTGGTCCTGTCACGACTCCGAGGTACTGCTCACTAACCAAAGACTGCTGAGGTACTCCTCCTGTCGAGTACCGCGGGTCAGCCACCCAAACACAGTAGTGCTTCCCGCCGGGGTATGTCACCCGAACACAGTAGTGCACACCCCCCAAGTAGCCTGCCGATGTATTCTCCGGATGAGTACCGCGGGTCTGCACTGTCACACAGGTAGTGCTCCGTCCGCCATGGGTCTGTACCTCAGAAAGTAGTGCTCCGTCCACTAGGCTAGTCGACTCACTCCAAGTCGAGTCGGTCAAGCAGTCGTCAGGTCTCAGTCGGCTACACGGTCTCCGTACTCCACACGCTCATCTCTGGGAGGGTCCTCTCCATTAGCTACAGGTCGATACTCCATGTATCTCAAGGACCCACGAAGAATTATCTCAAAGGACCTCCTCATCATAGGGGTCTCAACGCAACAGACGACCCGTCAATCGGACGTCCGGTCTGTGAGTTATTAGCCTTTTTGTCCCAAGGTCCCGGTTGGTTTCGTGAGCGAACCAATCTGGCCGTATCTCAACTATACCCCAAACTCCCATAGGGTATACTCATACGGACCGTTTCTCAACGTGATCACTAACGTCGCTGACGGTTCGTCAAACAGACGTTCTGTCAGAAAGGTGTCATCTTTTCCGTTCCAGGGGCCCAGATGGATTTCGGTGCGATCCAACCCGGCCACTATCCATCTGCATCCAAAACTCGGGCGAAGGATGCCAAAAGTTCTGTATCGTCAAAAAGAACGCAACGCAACAGACGGCGCGTCAATCGGACGCCCGGTCTGGAAGTTATAGGCTTTTTCGTCCCAGGGGCCCGGTTGGTTTTTATGTTAAAACCAACCCGACCGTACTCCAACTGCATCCAATCCTCGAGCAATGTAAGCCAAAAGATCCGTCTCACTTAGAGGAATTCGACAAAGCTGACGGCACGTCAATCGGACGTCCGTAGCTCATGATATGAGCGTTTCCGCCCCGAGGGCCCAATTGGTTTCGTGTACGAACCAACCCGGCCGAACCCAAAGTATTCCGAAACCTTGAGTGCAATATACCGAAATGACCGTCTCGATCCAAGGATCGTGTTGCCGCTGACAGAGCGTCGTTCGGAGGCCCGTAGCTCACGTTACGGCCAAAAGACCGAAAATGGTCCGAAGACGGGGGGTCCGGGCCCAGGCCGACCCGGGCCGACCCCCCCCGGGTCGGCTGACCCCGGTCGAACCGACCCGGTCCGACCCGGTTTTCCCGGTCCGGTCCGGCCAGGGCGCGGCCTGGCTCGGCCGGCCGGTTCGGCTCGGCCGCGTGGCCGAGCGCGGAAGCCGCGGGGGCACGCTGCCCCCGCGTGAGGAACCCGCGGCCCCGGTTGGGGCCGCCTTGCCAGCGGACGCGGCGGCCGGGCCGCGTCCCTCCAGCGGTTCCGCGTGGCCGCGGAACCGTGTCTCCGCTGCGGCTTCAGCCGAGGTGGGTTTTGACGGCGGCGCACCGGGCGCCGCCGCCGCCTCTGACCGCCGGCGCTGCCGCGCCGGTGTGGCGTGCTGGCGGGAGTTTCCGCGGGCCACTGGACGCGCTCCGGTAGTCCGTTTTGTGTTCGGTCTTCGCCAGTGGTCCTCCCGGGACCCGATCTTCACTGCGAGGCCCTCAAAATGTCTTTGTGGCCCGCTTCACCATCGATCGTAGATCCGCACTTCGACAGCAAACAGCGGGGTCTTCAAAATGCCTCAGCGGCCACGACTCTGCCCGCGGTTTCGCTCGGCTTCAACGGCACGGTGCCACGGTGCCGCGCTCCTTCGTCGTGTTCTTTCTCGTGTCCGCACAGTGTCGTTGCTCTGTTCCGCCTTTTTTTGTGCCGCAACGATCTCAAACAACAAGGGGGGAAGGAGGGTCGGTCGTGTTCGTGCGGTCCGACCTTCCCCCGTTAGTTTGATAACAGGCGGCCCAAAAAAAAGAATGAAGAAAGGCGACAGATGAGATCACGATCAAAAATAAAAATAATCCCTTATAACTTCCTGCAACATAAATTCCCGACCCGCAAGGAAAACATTCGCGGATCAACTAGGTAATAAGTTGATCCGTGTTCATTGTTTTCTTTAGAATGAAAGAAAGAAAGAAAGAAAGAACATAAGGGAATAAAATTATTCTCAACATGACAATCCCCTACCTCGTCGAAGTCGTCGAGTGAGGGTTCGTCATGGATTTTCTCGTCGCGGAAGAAACGTCGCGGAAGGAGAGTCGTCGGCGTCACGTCGTCGATCTCCGGGGGTTTGGCGTTCTTCGTCGGAGGTCGGAGCATTCTTTGCGTTCTTCGCATTCTTCACGTTCTTCGTCGAAGAACGAAGAATTCTCTCTCTGCTCTCCCGAAGGTTTAACACAACACAAACCCCCTCAACAAAAATAAAATAAGTCCTCAACTTATTTTATTATCAACTTAAGAATTGAAAAACAAAAGATAAGAAACGAACAATTAAATTCGAAAAATTAATTGTAAAACTTAACTGCCCAATTAATTGGTGCATTAAGAAATTAATAAAATGCGTTAGTTGACTTTCATAATGACGGGTTTTCGCGGGTGCGTTACTTAGCGGAAAAGAAACGGTGGGGCTCGTGCGGGTCCCACCTCGCAAATATCCTACCAAGAGGGTAGGATATTTTTGGGTAGCACCCTATCCACTTCAACCCAGCTTAAGTACCTTAAATTGGCCTCAAGTGGCCTCCAAGCGGCTTAAGTGAAATAAAATAATGTTTGTCATACAATTATTTTATTTCGTAACTTTAAGCCCGAAAATTAAAAACCACACCCGAGTAAACACAACTCCGGAAGAGGCATTTCTAAGCAATTACCGGCGCTGCAATTCCATCGGTGCCCTCAGAATTTGATTCCGAGCACCGGTTCAAAAGTTAGAAAAACCCGCTCGTCCGTTCACTGAACGTACCCGAGCCAAACTTCGGAAATTGATTCCGGGCACACCGGGCCTCGGAATCACGTGCTGTCAGAAAGTACGTTCTTGTAAAATTCCAAAGAAAATTAATAAAAAAAAATTTCCTTGGAATTTACGGTCATTACATCAGATCCTTTGTGGGTCATTGCGGGGGTTAGTACCTATCGATCCTTTGTGGGTCCGATGAATTAGATGGATTAGTGATCATCTATAGCGTCATTCGAAGAAGTATACCTGTGTGAGCTGAAACCCTATTTTGATGTCCTTTGTGGATTGTGTTGTGCTATCCTGTGTGGATTTACATTTTTTTTCCTTTGTGGATTTTGTTTTGCTATCCTGTGTGGATTTACGTTTTGCTTTCCTGTGTGGACTGGGTTGTACTTGAGCTTGGATGTTGGAGCCAAGCGAGAATTGATGACTTAGGTATATGTATGGTCCTATACCTAAACAATGTCGGATGTTACTTCGTGATTGTATCTTTCCTTTGTGGATTATCCTTTGTGGATTCTGGGGGACCTTCGGGGGTCTCGGGGGCCCTACTGAGTAGATTATACTCACCCCTGCACGAGCTATGCCCGCACTACGTTGTGTTGGTTGCAGACGACGGACAATGCTGATCGTGGTGGAGGCTTGCGGAGCAGGACGGTACCTAGAGGTGGAACACTAGGTGGGACGTACTCGGAGAGGTCGACTGGACCCGAGGAGTAGTAGAGGCTATCTATACCCACCCTTCAGGTGGGACTTCTAGAGGACGGCTCGACTCTGTGGCTTTTCTTTCAGTTTCTGTTTTTCCCCATTCAGTTGTACTTTACAGTTGGGCTTGTATTTCCGGCCCCCTTTAATTTTCCGCACTTATTGTTGTACCAATGTTTACTTCTTCCGCTTTCTTACTCTATAGTGCTTGTTTACTTTACAAAGGCAATGCCTTCCCTTTTTACCGGGATTTACACCTTGGTGCTAGTCGCCAGCCCCAGGCCTATGGAAGGCGGGATTGGGGTAGTCACGACACAGGCCCTGAAGACGGGTCCTGACATTACACTTATGAATCAATGTACTATTGATTAAGAATGATATTAGTAGAAAGTGTATATTTTATTACACTATGAATCCAATTTCAAGGAATTAATATAATGAAATAACATTGCATATCTGAATTCACTCAATATTCAAGAATCTAAGAAAGAATCCTTGCAACATAATTTATATCATCCAAAATAATTATCTAAAATAAAATAAAATATAAATACGTAAAGAATGAAATTGTTTCACATCCAAATACATGAACATAAATAATTAATATGGTCTGGGATACATCTAGGGTCTCTGATGAAAAAAAACAACCCATATAATGGATTATAGAGAAAATATCTAGTTATATGTGGTCTCACTAATCACAAATAATATAAATATTTATCCTCTTAAAAATATCATATATGGGCCACTTATTTCTAAGAAAACATTAAAATCACCAAAAAATCATTAATCATTAAATGTACAAAATGTTCTATAAATATTTCATTCTTCAAGGGTCATTTCAACTCTGGGGTGAACTATCTATTTTTTTGATAAAAAATTGAAAATGATAATTGAGAAGTAAATTATATTGAATAGTTTATCAAATAGTCATACATAGACCAATAGTTATTCATTATAGATAATAGAAAAAAATCATTATCCAAAATTGAAAACATTAAATATTCTCCATATAATACTAATCAACCTACAAAGAGACAATATTATATATTATGAAATTCGATTCACAACATAATAACCTCCCACATGAATAATCTATAATGGATTCTTATTTAACATAACAATGAATTATCTATCTAATTTTCACCTCATTTATAAGTGATATTTTGATCAAATTACATAATCCAAGTCCCACTAAGTCACCACACTACCCAAGATTTCCCCAAAGATATATATTTTTACAAAAGTACTGCCACATTTTTACACCCACTACCATCCACATATTCATCACCCTATATTTTAGAACAATACAAATAAAGTGACAATTAAACTGATTAATGTTTTTCCTCAAATAAAATATTATATTCTTCCACTACTAGAAAACATGGGAATATCCACAAACCTTTAGCCACAACTTTATAAGTCAGTGGCTATAGCTTTGTTTATACCCAAAATTCTATTCACTTTATGGATATATCATAATTAGTAACCACAGATTAAATAAAACTGTAGCTATGTTTTTTTGACTATCTATCAGTATCCTCCTCCCCAATCCATGATGATCTCCTCTACTCCACCTATGTGTGAACTCCTACTCACAACAATCCACGACGCACTCCATGACACTCTCTGCGATGCTCTCCATGATGCTCTCAACAATGATCTCCTCCTCTCATCCACTGATCTGCGAGATCTTCTTCCCTATTGTCTGCGACTCCTCAAACCCTCGACCTCGACCTGCTCTCTGCGCATTCCACCCCGAAATCACTGCTACACTTCTCAAGCATCAAAATGTCACGGCGACCTCCCCATCCGCACGCCCGACTTTCTCCTCCCACCCTCGACCCTCTCCCCCAGTGAAGACTCCTTCTCCCCCACCATTCCTCCTCCCACTCCATTCCTCTAGATACTGAATGGTTATAGATTATAACCTATTAGTTTATTGGGTTTTTTAATTTTTCCTTGCCCGCACACTTGGTTTCTCATGAATATGTGTAATTTTTTTGAAATTTAAAAGGGATTTCAATGATGACATTTTGAGTTTAGGGAAAAGTTTAAACAGGGGTGCCCAGGCTGAGCCGACTTATCAAGATCAATTAGTCTTGGGCATTGATAACATGTTTGGATATTTATCTGATTTCTCTTGTTTTCTTCATTTTTATCAAAATTAGAGCAATGAAATCCCTTAATAAATGAAGATTCTCTTTAGTAATGTTCATGTTCTTGGGAAATCACCCACAATCACATCCCTAAGATACTTTATTATGGGCAAAAACCCATGATGATTTGTTTAGCTAAACATAATATGGAGTTTGAAAAAATGAGTGACATTAAATGGTCCTCCGTTGGATATTCCCATGTATCACCAAAAGAATGTGATAATGACTATGATAATATCTATATTTTAATGTATGACTGTATCAGCCTGCATTCATGTAAATAAAATTATGAAGAACGTTTAGATGATATTGGAATCCCAGAAATAGTAATCTCCCAATATTTTTTTATTCTTATATCTATTACATGAAAACAATAGATATTTTTGATAATCATGAAGGGGTAATTTCATAATGATAATATAGTTGGGTGATTTTGAGGGGTTTTAACACTATTATAAGGCATGGGAAAAAACTGGTCCACACATAAATATGTTGGAAGATTCTGAATTTTCATCCTATTTTTATAAATATAGCATGGTAAAAGTTAAAATTGTGGGTGGTTACAAAACCTAGTGTAGATACACCATCAATTTATTACAAGCTAGAAAATTGGATTAATGTATTTCTCATATTGATGACTATAATTACGTTATTGAAGTATCGAATCTGGCTCTCTCAAAAATTTTACTATGATCACAATCCTTTTATGGTGGATATATTCACAAATAAAGTGGCATTATCTCTCCTTTTATTTGAATTAAACAATTCTTAAATTTTTTTTCCTAGTTGTAGGGAGATTATCATCATTACATGGATCATTGAAATTTATAGAAGCCCTCTTCAAATCATGGGGAAAAAGTTGTAGAATGCTAAAAGGATGATTCATTTATTGAAAATGATATATTTATATAATATGGTTAAGGATATCAAGGGGCAGGGAAAGCCTTGCTACAATTTCATAATATTAATTATAATTAGAATGATCCCTCAAACGATGAGATTGAAACCCTATATTGGATTTATGAAAACACATTTTTGAAAAGAAGGCTAGTCTAAAACTAGTATAATATAATATGGATGTAGGAGGGAGATAAAAAAAATTATTTTACCATAATCTACATAAAGAAAATTGAATTTGAAGAGGAGTCGTTTCCCATTGAATCGATGGGTCATTATAGAACTCATTAAATCATTTTTCTACTATTATGTTATTCAATTTTGGAAGACTATTTCTTGAGTAAAAATTTCTCGTCTGACTTTATGTATTGTTTTTGAAATCACAAAAGTATTCATATATGCTTATCATACTAACTATGTTTATTGTAATGAATGTGATTATCGTACTAACTATGTTTATCATACTGACTATTCTTATCATACTAACTATGTTTATCTTACTATGTGTATCGTACTGACTATGTTTATCATACTGACTCTGTCAATCATACTGACTCTGTCAATTGTAATGACTCTATCATTCGTACTGACTCTGTCAATAATCCTAACTCTTCCAATCGTACTGACTAAATCATACCGACTATATCAGTCATACTAACTATATCAATCGTACTGAATTTCTTGCATTATACTCACTTTTTATCATATCAATACATTACACTTAGTAATACTTATAGTACTCATATTTTTATCATATGCCTGTTTCTCCCCTTTATCAACACATGTCAAACGTACTCATGTTTATCATCTTCATATATCATTTTTTTATACCAAAATGATGTTGTCGAGTTAGTTATAAACTAATCAAAACGATGTCGTGTTTTCAATTTCAATATGACCATTATAATACCATGTTTCCTAGTCACTCCGAATTTTCTAGAGAAATATAACCATTGGTGGAAATGTGACTGTTGGAACCTAAGGCCTATAAATATGAGGTCATTTGAAGCTGAGAAGTCCAACTGAAAGGAAGTGATCATTCTTTGCTACTATCAAGTTCTAGAGAGAGATGACGTGACTTCTCTCTTGCTTCATTTGAAAGCCTTGATATTACAAAACGTGAATGGCTCGTTCTTAGTTTTTGTATTTTAATAAGTTCTTTGTTTTTCTTTGTGCGACCGATCTGGTGATAATGATCAAGGGATGCCGAGGATAGATAGACAGACCTACTGATCTTCATATCGAGGTATTTCAAGTGTTTGAAAGACAGAGGTGCCGATTATCTGCAAAATCGAGGTCTTCCTGGGATAGCAAGACTGACGTACCGATCATCATATCTAAGGCTTACCAAGGTGGTTGTAAGACAATACCTCTTATCCTAGGTGAAAGGATTCCCTTCTCTTTGGGATAAATGAATTGTAATACTTTTACATTTCTGCTGCTATTAGTTTTAGAAAGGGAATTGTATTTTTTTTCTTCATTTCATATTCATTTGTAATTGTTTCAATTAAAATTATAATATTACATATTGTACCAATAGATTCTATACAATTTATGGTAGAATCATTCACTATTGTATAACTCTGATTATTGTATTCATTTTGAATACAATTTCTTTACACTTCTCATAGTATTACATCAAATCATACCTTTATACTCAATACAAATTTAGTTAACTGTATTTGTTGTGAATTGTATTAGTTTAATATCATTTAAACTAATTTTATTATGTTTTTAAACACAATGTTCTTAAACATACATTTCACACCCCCCCTCTTGTATTGTTCAATGTAATATACATATAATTCTATATATCAATCCAACAATTTGTATCAGAGAAGGTTTCCATGGATTTTTATTACGTGCTCTATTTATTTTTATAATAGTGTTTTTATTACAAATTTCTATTTCAACTACATACTACACTAATGTATGGAGTGGAAATGATTTTTTTCAATTAGATGGTAGGGATGAATATTGGATCAAATTCCAATCTAAATCTATCTAGACCACCTATCGTTGATGGGAATGATTATGAGTACAGGAGAGATTGAATGAAGACATTTTTTATAAATACTGGTAGAGAAAATTTAATTATTCTTAGTGGAGGTTACAAAATTTCTGAAAAAGAATTAATTACTTTCTCTAATCAAGAAAAGAAAGAATATCTTCTAAATTACAAGTTATGCAATAATTTGATATGTTCTATGACTAGGAATATATACAACCAGATATCATCTTGTAATGAAACCAACTGTATTTGAAAGAAATTGGAAGTCACATGTTTTGGTACATCCATGGTTATAGGAACATGAAGAGAAATGCTTCGAGCAGAATATCATGGATTTCTATTTCCTTATGGAGAGCCAATATGAAAAGTGAAACAAAGATTTATGAAAATTGTCAACAGTTTACAATCTTTGGGTGAAAAAGTTCCTGATGATGAAGCTCTTGTAGAAAAAATTATTGATATAATTCCAAAATAATGGTAGTAAAAAATGAAAGCTATTGATGAAAATAGAAACGTTTCTCATATTACTCTTGAAGAACTATTTGGAACTCTTGTGCAGCACAAGACAAGAATGAAGTGTGATGATGATTTCAATAAAAATAAAAATGGAAATGGAAGTATATCTTTTACTATTACATATAAATCTAAAACGACTCAAAGGATAACAAGATCCAAATCCAAGAACATTGTCATGTCAGAATCAAGTGATTGTGATCATTCAGATAATGAGTTAGCCAATCTAGCTCGAATGATGAACAAGATTTTGGGAAAGAAAGAGTTTCAATACATAATCAAAAATAATGATAAGAATGATTAGAAAGGTTTAGAGGTAACTTGTTATGAATTCATGAAAGTATTTCACATATGACCAGATTTTCCTTTACTAATGAGAAAAGATAGAAAGGAGAAACATTATGAATGAAATACGAAAATGTATTACAAGACAAAGACAATGAAATTGTTGAAGGCCTATGATACATAGAGTGCAAGTGGTGGAAATTCATCAAATGATTATTTAGAATATGAATCATTAGGACAAAGGAATATTGGACTTATAGCTAGACTTCCAATTGAAGATCATTGTTTCATGATAAGGTACAAACTGCTGAAGATATTACAAATGTATCCTTGAATGAATATTATACTAATAATAAATATTATGATTCTTCAAATGATTAGTCTTCATCATCAGAAGATAATAAATTATTGTCTTATGAAGAAGTGTCTAGGTTTACTAAAGTACTTTAGAATGAAAATTCAAAACTCAAGAAAAATCTTGATAAATAAAATTATAGAATTTAAATTTTATGTAAAGAAGTATCAGATCTTTCTAATGATCTTGTTATGAAAACATATGTTGTTGAAATTATTTGAAAAACCCTTGAGAAAGTCAATTCAGATAAGGATCAACTTTATAAGGATCTTGATATTGTAATTTCAATGAAAAATGCTTTTGAGCCTAACTATAGTTCAATATCAAATGTTTTGGAGGATAAAGACATAGTTTTAAAACTAAAGTCAGAAATTTTTTCATTAATGAGATATTTTTCAAACTTTACTTATGGAAAGGAAAACATTGATAAAATATATTCTCAGATTCGACCTTTGAGAAATCATTCTGGTTCTTGTTATTATCATTCTAAACCAGTTTTTGGAAATAACTATTCTGTTCCACAAAGTAACCCTTTATGTACTAAGTGTCAATGTGTTGGACAATAGAAGAAATATTGTTCTTTTAATAATACTCATTCTTTAGGATTCCATAAAGCAAATTTTTCTAAACAAATGTGTATTCCTAAAATTCTTTTATCTAACCCATCTGGATTCAAATATGTTTGGATCTGAAAAACTAATTGTTTATTTTTTAGGAAAATCATAAGTGTAACAATAAGAATATTTGGTACATGTATAGTGTTTTTTCACGACATGTGACTATAAACAAAGATTTCATTGAAAATATTATCGAAACAAACTGTGGTAAATTTACCTTCAAAGATAATTCTCAAGGAAATATAGTTCTAATAGGTATTATTGTTATTCATGCAAAAGTTATTATTTCAAATGTTTTAGTTTTTCAAAGATCTTAAGGAAAATATCATCAGCATAAGTCAATTAAGTGATGAAGGATACATCATGAATTTTATAAATGATAAATTCTTAGTTCACAATTCCAAGGATAAATTCATTCTATCTACCCATTGGCAAGAGAAGGTATACACTATTAACATAGAAGACCTTAGGAGCCAAAATTTACTTTGATTATTTGAAAGAGAAGACCAATCATGGCTATGTCATAGAAGACTAGGACACTGGAACCTAAGAAACCTTTGTAAACATTCAATGAAAAGAATTGTAAAGGGAATACTGAATCTTAGATATGATTCTTCAAAGGGCTATGATCCCTGTCAATTTGGAAAGCAACAAAAAACTAGCGTTAAATCAATTAATGATGTTTCACCTTCTAATGCATTACAGCTAGTGTACATGGATCTTTTTTTTCCTTCATGAATGTGAAGCATTGGATGCAAATAGTATGTATTTTTTTAGTTGATGACTTTACTAGATTTACATGGGTCTATTTTCTAGCAAAGAAATATGATGCCATTTTCTATTTAAATGTTTTCTAATCCCATGTTAAAAATTTGAAAACCCCACCATTGATAACTATCCGTAGTGATCATCATGGAGAATTTAAAAATTCAGACTTTGAGACATTTCATAGTAAGAAAGGTATTACTCACAATAGTTCAACTCCATGAACCCCTCAGAAAAATGGAGTTGTTTCGAGAAGAAATGATAATATTCATGAAATGAAAAGAACCATGTTGAGTGAATACTCAATTGCTAAGCATTATTGGGATGAAGCTGTTAGTACTGCTTGTTATACTATAAATCATTTTTAAATAGAAATTTTCTTAATAAAACTCCTTATGAATTGTGTAATGGGAGAAATACTAATGTTTCATACTTCAATGTTTTTGGATTCAAAGTATTCATTCTGAATACTAAATATAATCTACTCAAAGGTGCACCAAAATCTGATGAAGGAATCATTCTAGGCTATTCTAAAACTTCTAAGGCTTAAATAGTATTCAATAAAAATACCTGTACTATTGAAGAAACAATGCATGTTAAATTTGATGAAACTAATCCTTTTGTTTTCAAAAAACCCCAAACTACATCTTCATATGTGTTATCAAAAACCAATCATCAACCATTATTTGAAGATCCTTCTGATAAAGAAAATGTTCAAGAAAGTATTTCTGAAACTTTTACCCCATAATATTTTTTCCATATGTTAATGAACAGGTTTTACAAAACCCAAATCAATTGCTTCTTAGGAATAATCCCAGTGATAACATCATTGGTGATGTAAATCAACCAGTAAGGATTAATAATTCCTTGAGAAATGAAATATAACATCATTCCTTCCATTCCTAATTCTATCCTAAAAGTCCTAGTGAGGCCTTAGGTGATGAAGATTGGATTAAATAAATAAAATATGGACTAAATAAATTTAAAAGGAATCAAGTCTGGATATTACTAGAAAGATCTAAAGAAACATTTGTAATTGGTGTAAAATGGGTTTTCTGAAATAAATGTGTTGAAAATGGAATCATTGTATGAAATAAAGAATGACTTGTTGCTAAGGGATATAATCAACACGAGGGAATAGACTATGAAGATACATATTCTTAGGTAGCCATACTTGAATCTATTCGTATTCTATTATCCATTACAGCATACTTTAATTTTAAATTATTTCAAATGGATGTTAAATGTGCTTTTATAAATGGTTTTGTTAAAGAAGAAGTTTCTATTGATCAAACCCCCTGTTTTCTAGACTCAAAATATCCAAATCATGTTTTTAAACTTACCAAAGCATTATATGGCCAAAAACAAGCTCCTAGAGCATGGTATGTTAGACTTACAAGATTTCATTTAAAAAACAATTTTGAAAAAGGTACAGTGGATCCAACCCATTTTATGAAAGATGAAAAAATGTATTGATTATTAAATTTTATGTTGATGATATAATATTTTGATCAACTCAAGAGTCATTAAATGTTTCTTTTGGGAATTTAATGAAATCTGAGATTGAAATGTGTTTGATGGGCGAGTTAACAGTCTTTTTATTTTTTCAAATTTCATAAAAACTAGAAGGAACATATATATGTCAACATAATTATATCAATTATTTACTCAAAAATTATGGATCCGACAACAATAATAGTATTAGCACTCCAATTGGTACCTCAAATAAACGTTATCTTGTTGAAACTTGGAAACCAGTACATCAAACAAATTTTAGATGTGTGATAAAAAGTTTTTTATACTTGACAGCTAGTGAACCATATATAATGTTTTCCATATGCTTATGTGCATGATACCAATCTAATCCAAAATAGTCGCATTTAAAAGCTGTGAAATGAATCTTTCGGTTTTTAAAATAAACTCTGGATCTAGGTCTTTTCTATTCTTCTGTAAATTAATTTGTTTTAAAAAGTTTTTCAGATGCTGAGTTTGGTGGTTGAATAATGGATTGAAAGAGTACATCTAGACCATGTCATTTACTAAGAGATTTCACGGATTCATGGTCCTGCAAGAAACAACACTCTGTAGCACTTTCCAATACCGAAGTTGAATATGTAGTAGCTGGAAGTTGTTGTGTTCAAGTGTTGTGGATGCAACACAAACTCACTGACTATGGATTGACCATTTCGAAAACTCAAATTCTATGTGATAATACTAGTTCCATATCTCTTAGAAAAAACCCAGCAGATTAGTCTCATGAAAAAAACATAGATATCAGGCATCAATTTCATAGGGATCACACACAAAAATGAGATATTACCTTACAATTCATCGGAACTCTAGAACAACTTGCTGAAATTTTTACAAAACCATTACCTTCTGATTAATTTTATTTCATAAAACAGATGCAAAAAATGATTACATTAAAATAATCATTAATATGTACTTCATGTTTTATACTTCTCCATACAATAAACTCCTCTTAAAATGGGGAGAACATTTTTTTACATTACCCTATATATTTCATAAAATTTTCCTTCTTTATTTGTTTATTATATTGGTTTGCTATATTTCTATTTATCATTTTCAGTATTTGGTTATTGTTTTAATCTTATGTCATCTTGTTTTCCATGTTACTATATTAATTTTCTGTCCATTGGCACGTCAAAGAATGGTAAAAACTTTTCTCTCCATCTTCATGTCATCCTATGGTAACAACATTGTTTTCCATAGGCATGTCAACATATGGTAACAAATTCGTTTATCATCAACATGTCAACCTATGGTAATGACTTTTTTTCCATTGGCTCGACAACCGATGATAATGACATTGTTTTCCATCAGCTTGACAACCTATAGTAATGACCTATTTTTCCATCGGCTTGACATCCTATGGTAATGATTTTTTTTTCATCAGTCTCACAACCGATCATATTCTATTTCCTCAAAGTCATGTATTTTCTTTTTTCTATTGTATTATAATATTTTAACACTATTAAACCAAAAATTTCATTAGAATCTATGGTACACACATTCTTTCTTTATTTATTTGTATTGTTTCTCTTATTTATATTGTTTCTCATTTAAAAAACTATTTTAAATCCCCAACATTGATTTTCTTTTCATCTAATCTCAACAGTAGAAGATCAATGGTCATCATTTTTTCACCTATAAATAGACCCCTTCCCTCCACAAACCCACACCGGTTTTTTAGATCTCGTGGTGAAGCGCTGCCCTTTAGTTTGTAGGACTCTATACGATCGCCATTTGTCATATCTATATGTCTCAGTCCTCTCCCAACACTCCTACCGAAATGTCTTCAAATACATTTATAAAGAAACTCTTCTTCATAGAATGGTTAGTTTCTCAAGACTTCATTGACACATATGATTCAACAATTAAGAGGATTATTTTGTTTCAAGGCTGGGAACATCATTGTGTTGAAAAACCAGTATCTCAAGATCTGATTCTTGTTGAATAAGTTAGTAAATTCTACAAAACCGTGTCTTTTGAAAAAAATATGACGATAAACATTTCTGTGTATGAAAGGAAAACCTCAATGTCTATGAAACAAGAATCCCACTTTCTAAATGTATCAATAGAAGGGGATTCATTTTCCATCTCTTAAACTACGTGAGGAAGTTGGTACATTCAATAAATAAAGTGTTGAACAATCATTATTTCTTATCAATGAAGTAAAGAGACAAGTAGATCATTTATCTCCAGATAACAGGTTTGTGGTGCTTTGGATTCAAGGATTACATATCCCATGTAAAGGGGATATAGAAACTCTTAAAGTCTCTGATATAATTATGCTAGAATATATTGGGAACATGAGAAAGGTAAATCACATGGGGTACATTTTTGAAACAATCAAGAATGTCAAGTCAGGAGCGATTAAATCTCATTTGATTATGTATCCCTATATTCTTAAAAAGTTCATTCTTGAGAGCATGATGTTTTGTAATATTCATTTGAAAGGGAAATTGAATGAACTGGAGCCTTCATGGATAAGTAATAATACATTGAAGAAGTTGTTTGTTTGTTTCGATCAGAATTCAATGCTTTTTGTTAAAGATATAGAAGTTGAATAGGAATAAAATCAATCGGTACCAAATCAATCAGCACCTATGCCAAAAAAAGATAATCCAACTGTTTTTTCTCCTCAAAAGTCAGATCTAAAAACTAGTACTAAGACAAAGAAGAAAACTAAATACATCAAGGAGGTTGTGTCCAAGTGGAGTAAAGATAGAGAACTAAGAAAAGAAGGTGATCCTAATTTCGGTCTTGATCCAGCTGAAGCTTTAACTAAGAGAATAAGGGAAGAAGATACTCATCAAGATGAGAAGAAAAAGAAAAATCTTTTGAAAAGGAAATCTCAAGACATTGATGTTTCTAAAATCATGAAATTGGTTAAGGTGGCTAGTGCTCAACTAATGGAAGAAGTATACCAAGAACCTATCGTATAGAGTCTTCCAGAAAAAGAGAAAGGGAAACAAATTTTCAAAGAAATACAAGATGTTGAAGAAGAGGATGAATATTTTTTTTGGAATTCCTTCAGAGTTCAAAAAAGAGTAGAGAAGAGTATTTTCAAAATAAAAGTGAAGGCATTCAACAGGTTCCTCATGCCAATCAAGCACCAGCTGAATCTTTTGAAACTCCAGATAGAATTCCTTCCCAGGTGAAGAAATGTGCTCAATATTCTTATACTAAAAGAGTAATCGTTATTAGTGACAAAGTGGAAGAAGAAAGAAAGGATTATGAAAATGAAAAAATGCAAACAACCAGTTGATGAATCACGTTGATCAACTGAACTGGATTCATATGATGAGGATACTGATTCAGAATGTAGAATTTATCTTAAGAAGAGTGAATACATTTTTCATGTTTTGAGGAGAATTGAGAAGACTATTCTTTATTTTCCTAGACTTGAAGGGAAAACTGATTTCATCACTGACAATAAAAGGAAGAAGTTTGGTTCTGTAAAAGAACATAGAAAGAGAGTATTATCAATTTAAGCCGATTGAGAAGTATTGTCTGAAAGTTTAGCTGTTCATAAGAAGGTGTGCAATAGAATGACTAAGTGGTCATACAAAACAGAAACCTCATTGAATGTTCCTTAAATACCAATTAAATACTTAAGGAGGATTTCAAATTATCTTTCCATTGATCTAAATAAGCTTGACAAAGAAACCACTGAAAGGCTGAATCAGGTGTCAAAAACTCCTGGATCTGATATCCCTTTAATAAAATAGCTGCATGGGAGAATGAATTCTTTCAAGTCATATTTTTTATGGATTCATCTTTCAAAGATGAAATAGTTCTATTGAAGAATGAGAATTTTGTGTTATCTAAATAAAATAAGAATTTTCAAGATATAATTGATACACTAGAAGAAGTAATCCAAGTTCAAGAGAAGACTATCAAGAATCAGGATCAGCTTTTTGTCAATCAACAAGAGATTCTCAAATCCTAGGGTGATTCTATCTCTGAAGAAATGAAAGAAAACAAAATAATGGAAGCCATTATTCATGATCTAATGAATAATGAATGGGAGGGAGAAAATTGAGTGTTTTCGTATCTTTCTTTATTCATTTCTGTAATTCAATAGACCTTTCCAATCTCAATTAGATTTGTGTTATCTCTCCCCTTGCCTTGAATTTATTTTCTCTTAATCTTTCATGAAACTCAAGATTACCCCATACTTTTTTTAATGACAAAGGGGGAGAATTTTTTATAAGGGGGAGAATGTTTTATAAGGGGAGAATGATTTATTAAAATACTTCTATATCAAGTAAAATTTACGTATACAATCCTTAGGAAAATATATACCTAAGGGGGAGTTAGTTGTATTCAATTTCTTATTTAGAAGACTTTACAATAACTCAAGGGGAGATATGTATTTCATCTTTTTTACTTTATGTTTAGTGCTTTCGAATAAGGGGGATATTGTTGAGTAAAAAGTTCTCTTTTGACTTTTATGTCTTGTTTTGGAAATCCCAAAAGTATTCATATATGCTAATCATAATAAATATGTTTATCGTACTGACTATTCTTATCTTAGTAACTATTTTTATCGTACTGACTATGATTATCATACAATCTATGTTTATCATACTGAATATTTTTATCATACTAACTATGTTTATCATACTGACTCTGTTAATTGTATTGACTCTGTCAATCGTACTGAATCTATCAATAGTATTAACTCTTTAAATCATACTGACTCTATCAATCGTATATACTGAATTGTACAGACTCTGTCAATCATACTAACTCTGTCAATCATACTGTATTTTTTGCATCATACACTCTTTGTATCATATCAATACATTACCCTATGTAATTCTTATAGTACTCATATTTTTATCACATTCTTGTTTTTATCCTTTATCAACACATGTCAAACGTACTCATGTTTATCATCTTCATATATCTTTTGTTTTATCCAAAATGATGTCATGGAGATAGTTATGATCTAATCAAAACGATGTCAGGTTTTCTATTTCAATATGACCATTATAATGCCATGTGTTCATGTCCTTCTGAGTTTTCCGGAGAAATATGACCGTCAGAGGAAATGTTACCGTTGGAACCTGAGGCCTATAAATTGGAGGTAATTTGAAGCTGAGAAGTAAAACTGAGAGACTATGATCATTCATAGCTACTATCAAGTTCTATATAGAGATGTTCTGGCTTCTCTCTTGTTTCATGTGAAAGCCTTGACATTACAAAACTTGAACGACTCGTTCATTGTTTTTGAATTTCAATAAGTTCTTTGTTTTTATTTGTGATACCGATCAGGTGATAAAAATTGAGGGATGCCAAGGATAGGTAGATAGACCTACCAATCTTCGTATCAAGGGATTTCAAGTGTTTGAAAGACAGAGGATCCGATTACCTGCAAAATAGAGGGCTTGCGAGAATAGCAAGACAGACGTACCGATCATCGTATCGAGGGCTTGCAGGGATAGAGAGATAGACACACTGAACATTCTATCGAAGGCTTTCCAAGGTGGTGGTAAGACAAGACCTCTTATCCTAGTTGAAAGGATACCCTTCCCTTTGGGATAAATGAATTTTAATACTTTTACATTTACACTGCTGTTAGTTCTTGAAAGGAAATTTTATTGTTTCAATTCTTCATTTCTTATTCATTTGTAATTGTTTCAGTTACAATTATACTGTTACATATTGTATTGATAGATTCTATATGCTTTATGGTAGAATCCTTCACTATTTTTTAACTCTTATTATTATATTAATTTTGAATTCAATTGCTTTACACTTCGAAAAGTTTTACATCATATCATACATTTATACTCAATAAAACTGTGGTAAATTGTATTTGTTGTGAATTGTATTAGTTTAAGGTCATTTAAAATAATTTTCTTAAGTGTTTAAAAACAATGTCTTTAAACCTAAAATTAACTCCATTCTTATATTATTCCATCTAATATACATATACATATATATATCGAACTAACACTATTCTAAAATAAAGGAGAATATTTTACCTTCTAGATGATGGATTAAATTACTTGTGTTGTTGATAATAAGAACAATAAGCCATTAACTAAATCTTGTTCTCGTAAGAAGGTAAATACTTCAATTTTCTCCTTAAATATATAGATTTTGGTCGGGCCTAAAGGGTACACAAACAATTTTCTTTATTGTTTACTTATTTATTGTGCATGTTTATTTACATGATTCTACGAGATAATTCTTAATCATGCTTTTATACATTATTGAATCCATTATAATTTTATTACTTTTATTCAGAAAAGGATAATGAAGTTGATATTAAAGACACTAATTCTATTTCCATTGGGAACGCAATTCAAAAAATTATTAGAAAAGTACATTCTTTGAGGATATGATCTATTGCTTGAGGCATGATTTAATCCATTAAATTTAGATTTATAACTAGAAGATGAATCCATAATTACCTATTCAATTTTTCAAAATTTATCAACATTATGAAGAAAAAAGGTAGGAATGTAAACATTTAACTAAATATTGATATCTCAAAGTTTTTGGTACAATAAAATTGACTTTTTTTGATATTCATAGAAGGTATGGTTTTATTGGTATTTAATCTACTTAATCAACACCATTATTAAAAGTGAAAGATTATATGTCCTTATTAATGTGGTGATAAGGGATGTGGGGGTGCAGGTGGTGGGGAGTGGGGGTGTAGGTATGGGGTGCAAGTGGGAGGTAGGCAGTGAGGTTGCAGGTGGGGGGGGGGGTTGCAGGGGGTAGTGGGGTGCAGATGGGGGTGGGGGTGGAGGGGGAAGCAAGGGTAGTGGTGGTGAGAGGGGGTGTGAGCCTTATATTATTTCCACTTTACAACCATCAAACTAAAATATATACTCCCAACAGTTTGGATTATCCATTACGTATATACTAAAAAAATATAATCACCCATGATCCCACATGTATCATTTCCATGATGAATGGTAACTAAATGCCTTCATCGAAGAAAGACAACTCATGTCTCCCTATACCACTAAAACATTCCAATCCAAAGATACATCTGTGGATATAGCATAGTTTATAGAAACATGTTTTATTAATATCTTTGTTTGTATTGTTGTTTAATTAAATGGTGGGATCAATTCTATATGATGGGGATTTCATGTGAGGAATATAGTGGAGACTTGGAAATATTGAAATCTCAATAATATATGTCATTTGAGTTTAGGTGGGGGAGTGGGGGTGTTGGTGGGGGGTGCAGGTGGGGGTGGTGTGCACTGGGCTATGGTGTTGCAGGTAGGGGGGGTGCAGGGGGCAGTGGGGTGTAGGTGGGGGGGGGGGGGGCAGGGGGCAGTGGGTTTGCAGGTGGGCTGGGGGGTGCATATGAGGTTGGGGGTGAGCGTTATATTATTTACATTTTGCAACCTTCAAACTAAAAGACATACTCAAAACATTTTTGACGGTTCGTTAGGATTATACTAAAAAAATACCTAATCACCCATGATCCCATATGTACCATTTCTATGATAAAAGACAACTCCCTAACTTAATCAAAGAAAGACAACTCATGTCTCCCTATACAACTAAAACAAAAAAAATCAAAGATAGGAATGTGGATATAGCATAGTATATATCCGCTGAATTAATTATAATTGTAGAGACCAGAAGCATGATGTACATAAACATTAAATTACTTTTTCGGAATACTAAATACATAAAAAAACCAAAACTCAAGGATTATAATAGTTTAGTGTCTTTGGAAACTTGGAACGTAATCTTCTAATCATGGTGAATGATCCTCAACAACTCCCATAAAGATCTTCCCATTTTGGTTTTCTTACCTAAAACCTTTAATTATGTCATGGGGAAAATAAAACATATAACGGGTGAGCTCAAATGATCAGTAAGGGTAAGCACAAATAAAATAAAACAAATCATATACATTTGAACTTAAAAATATGAACATAATGTTTAAACATCAAAATCATGGGCAATGACATAAGACATGGAAGTACATAAGGCATAGATCATAAAGGAACATTTATCATGATAAAATAGCATGGGAATAAAGCTTGTAATTTTGGCAAAACATTAAGAACATGTAGTGATTTCCATAGTAGCCAAGGCATTGCTGCCAAGACTACCTTAGTGGACAAAGTCCCTTACTGAACCAGGTTTACATGCCGTTCAAGCCCTATATTACTGAACCAGATTTACTTTCCATTCCATCCATGTCTATCTAATGAGATATAAATATTTACCCCATGCATTGGAGAGAGATATAGGTCCCACCCATCTCATAATTAAACCATTCTTATGTGTGCCACAAAATCATAATTCATACATCATAGCATAACCCATGTAATAAAAATGGGATTCTTAAACATCATTCCATCATAACATAACCCATATAAGATAAAAGGACATTATAAAATTAATTCCACCTTAAAAAAATCAAATCAATGTAAAAATAGGGATAGAAACAGAACCCTTTTTTATCTTAGATGGAAAATAATTTTGATAAAACACATGAACTCCATTCTTGAGGAAAATATCCTTTATACTTCAAATTTTTTTTCCATTCTTAACATGTCATGCAATTTTTTAAAAAAATAAGTTGATTGAAATTAAACATGAAAACTTTTAAAGGAAGCTTCTTGGAAATAAAGTTCTAAAAATCCATTCATGTCATATAAATTAAAAAAACATTCTTCACGTACTTTGGCCGGAAAAGTAAAAAAGTACCTCGTAAGAAAAATGACAAAAGATTCCTTTCATATCTTTTTCTAAAAACTCACCGAAGGGTAAAATTGGATTTAAAAAATTTTAGGAGGATATAAATAATATTAAATATTGAGTAAACATGGATGAGGATGATAAAATACACCCTAGTAAATACCAAAGTACAAACAATCTCGGATAGAAATGAGATTGTGAGATTTTCCCTTTCCTTAGGTCTGATATGCTTCGTACGTATCTGAACCTCCTGTATAATGATTTAAATAATGTCATTGAGTTATTATAGAATCATATTTATATTTATTATTTCATATATAGTTCACTTATGACCTTATATTACCCCTTCTTTTGTAAATCCCATGTTAAATCAACGTTTTGTGTAAAATCATCTTATTTATCGTACGTATTTGGACTTGTTGTTCTTGATGTAATTATTACTTATATCATGATTTAATTACTTATAGAATATAAATAATTATTTATATATCATATATATTCATTATATATCTAGAATATACATGTATTTATAATATTACATAACATATGGAGGTAATAAATGAAATGCACCGTTCATGGAGACGGTAAACCGTACGTACGTATGAATGCTATTTTCAATTATATTTATTATTTTAATGGAATTAAAACATAATGATACATAGGTATATTATAATTCCATTATAATATCATATATAATATCATTAACTCCATCCTTTATACATCCCACATAAGGCATTAATGAATCACATCACTTTGAGGGGGCGGTAGTCCGCACTTCCTCAAATGAGATTATCGTATTTACCAACTATAGAAACCATAAAGGCTTGATATAATTTTAAATTAAAGAAGCATAAGGAAATAATAAAAATAATATATATCATATATAAATTTAGTGCCATCATAATGTCCACCATGAGAGGCGGTAGGAGAAAATTGAACAATCGTCGTTTCATGGGGCATTAGTTTTCCATAACAGAAACATTATGTTCATCATCCATTATATGGAGGTTTAAGTAAGTGTAGTTCTAATCATTCTCATAACAATATCCTAGTATTTTTTGGATACATTTGTTTTCAGAAAAAAAAAATTTAAAAATAGTGTAGGGGTTGGAGAAGTAGAATAAAAGAAAACAACTTAAGAGAAACTATTACCTTTAATTTGGGTAACTTCCTTTGGATTAAACCAAAAGGACATCTTGTAGTGTCTTCTGCCTAATGTAAGGCTTCAAGGGGGAGTAGAGGGGTGTATGGAGCTTGGTTGGGAAGATTTTGGATGATCCAAAATGCTTGAGAGGTTTGATTAATTTCATAGAAGTGGTCTCCGTTTATAAGGGAGAGGAGGGGCTCTTTAGGAAAGTGTGAAAACATTATTTTATTATAAACATATCTTCGGTTTCAAGAGGTCCAAAACAAATTAATTTCGAATATAAGATGATGCATATTCGAAATAAAATCATCCAATAGTAATTTTACAGGTTTTGGATAATAATTTAATCATTATAATCTTATTTATTTAAATCGTTTATTAATGATGTAAATACTTCATCATTATTTTGTCATAAATAATTTAATTTATTTGATGTCTAAAAATTATAAAACAAATACCAACATGTATGAAATCTTTTTAGATTTCCAATGAATATTTATAGTCTAAAAGATAATTTATATATCCCCTTATAAAAATTAATTACTAAAAGATTTTTGTTAATGCTAATTTTGTCTTTACATTAAATTAATTAATCTAATGTGTCATTGATTTTCATAATGGGGTCCCAAAATCGACCCAAGGATGCCCATGGTCGGCCATTACTCATAAAATAAGGTTTGGACAAGTGTTAAGGTAATTTTGAATTATTATAATATTCTTTTAACCTTAAATTACCCTATCTACCTTTAATCGTGGTAAATAAAAGTTAAAAGTTACTATTCACCAAAAATTATTTTTATCTAATTGAACCAAATTTTACACCTTTATATTTACTGTGTCTCTCATATTTTTAAAATTCATTTCACAAAAGCGGTAAAATTGTGTTATATGAACAATTGCAAAAGCTCCTAGGAGGTGGGTAAAAAACGGTGAAAAGTTCAATACAATTTTTTATAAATCTAAAATTATTATAAAATGATTCCAATGAATTTAATTGAACTTATATAAGTATTGTGTAACTATTTTGACCTAAAATAAATTGTAATCAAATCAATGATTATTAAATAAAAAGTCATTTTTAACCAAAAACTCAGTGTTTTCACTATTCATCAAAAATTAATGTTTTTTAGAAAAATACCACAAATTCAGCCTAAGCTATATTTGATATTCCAAATTCAAAAATTATGTCTATTTTTCCAAATTCAAAACTTATAAGTGGCATTAATTAACTTTTAAAGTAATTCCCTTTATCAAAACAAATAGCGTGTTTTTAAGAAAAATAACTATCAAATGATCATCACTTGTTTATGTCCAATTTCAAAGTGAAATTAATATCAATGACAAAAATTGGATTAAATGGTAAAAATATATTCTAATTACACTTTAAAACCAATTAAACAGATAATCTAGCCATATAAATTATTGCGATGAAAAAAGTTGTTTTTAATTAAAATATATCGTGTTTTTACTATTCATCAAAATATGAAAGTTATCAGAATAATATGAAAAATTTATCCAATTTAAATTTTTATATCATGATTCCAAGGAATAATTTTATTTTGTCATGTTGATCTTATAAAAATGTCAAAACTATATTTAAAGTGGGTGCGCCATCAAAAGGCGGCAAAACATCATTTTTTGAAAAGTACTTATTTTACCCGAAAAATTTATTTTTTTCGCATACATTGTTATATAAAATATATAAGATGAATAATAATGTTATAAAATTGAAAATTTAGTTAATACTATTCATAACGGCTAGTCCATAATAATATTATAACAATATATCGTTGTTTAGTGAAACCCAGTATTGCGTACTACACACGCTATCGAGGAAGGACGCGATTGTGTGTAATGAAAGCCAAGTCAGGGTGGCGTGTAGTGAAATACTCCTTTGATTTTTTGTATAACAAAATACAACAATATTTCATTTATACATTAAACAATGTCTATAATTTATGTTGCATAGAATAATTTCTACAAAACAAACTTGAAATTGTGTGTAACACGAGCCAAGAATAGTATTGCGTATACTGCAAGCTAATACGGTGTAGCGTATAGTGCAAGATAATATTGGGGTAAAATACAACAGAAGTCATCAATGAAATTAAAAAGAATAATTCTAATAAAATCTCGAGTTGTTACATTCTACCCCCATAAAATGAATTTCTCCCTCGAAATTCGTCAGGGTTATAAATGGTTTACTACTTGAAAGTTTCTTTAATAGAAACCCACATCGTAAAAAGGAATACTAAAACATCATTCTAAAAAGGGAAGTTTGAATCATAACGGTCACCAAAAGTAACTCAGCATTGGGTTTCCACATAGGACAACATAAGTGAAAATATGGATATGGAAGAAAAATCTAACCATCATGTTCTGATGAAGAGTGGTAGAGGACATGGCTATGAAAAAACCAACAATAACAAAGTCATAAATTTGTGATGATATAAGGTACCATCTGATTCATTGGATATAAGGATACTAGGACAACATTCTTTTTTCAAGATCATTTCCCTATAGTTGAAGAATTTTCGAATCAAATGAAATACTTACTTTATTTTGGTACAATCTCACCATTGTTCGTGCCTTGAACAATTTCAACTTCATCACTTGAAGAAATGAAGTTGAATTTGTCATTCATGAAGTGTTAGCAGATCATGTGATAGAATGATGAGTCATTCCATCTGTTTCAAAAAAAAGGTAAGAAAAAGTTATCAAATATACATAAGTCCATCGATGGTGAGGTTAATCTTATATGATTCCAAAAATGGACTTATACTTCAACTATCGTACTGCTTAATAAAATAAAACTAATTTCTACTAACCAGGGACTTCCTGTAGTCCAGTGGTAGGTTATAAAGGCATGTCACACTTTGGTTGTTGGTTCGATTCCCACAGCCTTGTCTGACGTGATGGGTTTTCTCTCGTCTTATGGGTTGTCCATTTTCTAAAACTATACTATTAAAATATTCTAGAAATAATATCAAAAAAAGTTCTATCCTTAAATAATAATATCTTTTTTCCTACATAATCCATTATATTCTTTAGGCTTATCCAAAATACATCTGTTTAATCTCATATTATATTGAAAAAGATTACCAGAGAGGTCACATTACAAGTATGTGAACACCATCATTTATCCCCATATATCAGAAGATATGTCTTGTTGGTCACATTCCTAACATTCGAAGGCCTTAAACATGTATTCTCTTGAAAACCCATTGAACCTTTGTGCAAACATGAATGTAGTTAAAATTTTAACACTTTCCACATACCAAAATCCCCAAAATTCTATATACACAATCCATGATATCAATTAGTCCTTATGTCAATCATGAGCTCATGAATACTATCAAACATATTAGTTTCTATTTATCTCTTCATTATGCGAATATAATTTACTTTCCAAATATATTTTAATCACTTTTCATGGTTACTGATGCCATATTATTATGGAAAACCACAATGGACCAATATATAGATATTCCAATATACCATAAAAGTACCTCAAAAACATTATTATTGAATACCTATACATAAACACTTCAAACCATCATCTTCAATGATTTCCATGGAATAAGTCCTTCCTTGATTTAGAAGTAACCTATTAGGTCAGTGCATTTAGTTGGGTAATGCCCATGTTCTCCACAGATAAGACATTGAACTCCATAATAGTCTGTCACTCTATGAACCTTCTCCCCTCACAGATAAAATCTTCCCCTCCATTTGAGGTATGCCTCAAGGTTCCTATTCCCTTCTTTTGAAATCTCAATCTTCCTTTGTTTATGCTCCTCAACATGTGAACATGCATAAATGTATATCTTCCGCTTATTTGTTGAATTAGGAATACCACTAAATTTCACCTTGTTAATCATATATCGCGATGACTGATTAAAAAATATTCACAATTTCATTCTCTCTAGGCATTACGCAATTTCGTTTCTCATTGTCACCAATTTGTCATTTCAATTTAATGTTAACCAAATTCCTTCTGGTTCCCTCCATTGACTAAAGCACAAAAACAATTCTATGAGAGGCAAAAATCGTGATAGGTAAAAAAACAGAATAAAGGTGGCGTAACTTCAATATCTAAAATCTTAGGTTTAAATAAAAGATCGTTACCGTAATTCTAGTACTATAACATATACTTATATTTAACATTAGGGACATCCCTAGACATACCTTAGAAATATATCTAGGGATCTCACTAATGTTTTCACATCCTAGTTTCCAAAGGATAACTAAACCTTTCCTCTGATACCAACTGTAGATACCCGAAGCTTGACGTACATGGACATTACATTACTTTTTCGGAATACTTAATACATAACAAAAACCAAAACTCAAGGATCATAATAGTTTAGTGTCTTTGGAAACTCATAACTTAATCTTCTAATCGTGGTGAAAGATCTTCAACATCTCCCATAACTATCTTCCCGTTTTGGGTTTCTACCCTAAATCCTTTCTTTTAGTCCTGGGGAAAAGAAAACATATAAAGGGTGACCTCAAATGCTCAGTAAGGGTAAGCATGGATGAAATAAAACAAATCATATACATTTGAACTTAAAAACATGAAAATAATGTTTAAACATCAAAATCCTGGGCAATGACATAAAACATGGAAGTACACAAGGCATAGATCATAAAGGAACATTAATCATGATAAAATAGCTTGGTAATAAAACTTGTAATTGTGGAAAATAATTAAGCACATGTAATAATTTCCATAGTAGCAAAGGCATTGCTGCCAAGACCATCTTAGTGGACAAAGTCCCTTACTGAACCGGGTTTACTTACCGTTCAATCCCTGTATTAATGAACCAAATTTACTTGTTGTTCCATCCATGTCTATCTCATGAGATATAAATCTTTACCCAATTAATTGGAGGGATATATATTTCCCACCCATCTTATAATGAAACCATTCTTATATGTGCCACAAAATCAGAAATCATATATCATAGCATAACCCATGTAATAATAATGGGATTCTTAAACATCATGCCATCATAACATAACCCATATAAGATAAAAGGACATCATAAAAAAAATTCCATCGTAAAACAATAAAATCAATGTAAAAATAGGGATAGAAATATAACCCTTTTTTATCTTAGATGGAAAATAATTTTGATAAAACACTTGAACTCCATTCATGATGAAAATATCCTTTCTACTTCAAAAACATTTTTCCTTTCTTATCATGTCATACAATTTTAAACTAAAAAAAGTTGATTAAAAATAAACTTGAAAAATTGTAACGGAATCTTCTTGGAAATAATGTTCTAAAAATACATTCATGCTGTATAAGTTAAAAAAACATTCTTCTCGTACTTTGGCCGGAAAAGTCAAAAAGTACCTCATACGAAAAACAACAAAAGATTCCTTTCATATCTTTTACTAAAAACTCACTGAAGGGTAAAATTGGATTTAAAAAATTGTAGGAGGAAATAAATAATATTACCTATTGAGGAAACATGGATGTGGATGATAAAATACAACCCAGTAAATACCAAAGTACAAAAAATATCGGACAAAAATGAAATTGTGAGATTTTCACTTACTGTAGGTCTGATATGATTTGTACTTATCCGAACCTCCTGTATAATGTTTCAAATAATGTCATTGACTTATTACAGAATCATATTCATTGTTATGATATCATATATGGTTCACTTATGACTTTATATTACCCGTTTTTCTGTAAATCGCATGTTAAAGCAACGTTTTTGGTAAAATCATCTTATTTATAGTACATGTTTGGACTTGTTGTTCTTGATGTTATTTTTTATTATATCATTATTTACTTACTTCAAAAATGTAAATCATGTTTTATATGTCATATATATTCATTATATATCCATCATATACATTTATTTATAATAGTACATAACAAATGAAGGTATGAAATGAAATGCACCGTTCATGGAGACGGTAAACCGTAGGCACACATGAACGCTACTTTCATTTATATTTATTATTTTAATTGAATTAAAACATAATTATACATAGGTATATTAAAATTCCAGTATTATATCACATATAATATCATTAAATCAATCCTTTATACATCCCACATATGGCATTAACGAATCACATCACATTGAGGGGGCGGTAGTCCGCACTTCCTTAAATGAGATCATCGTATTTACCAACTATGGAAACCATAAAGGCTTGATATAATTTAGAATTAAAGAAGAATAATGAAATCATAAATATTATATATATAATATATAAATACAGTTCCATCATAATGGTCACCATGAGAGGCGGTAGGAGAAAATCGAACAATCATTGTTTCATGAGATGTTAGTTTTCCATCATAGAAACATTATGTTCTTCATCCATTAGATGGAGATGTGTGTAAGTTTAGTTCTAATACTTCTCATAAAAAAATCCTAGTATTATGGGGATACAGGTTTTGTCACAAAATAAATGATTTAAAAGAGTTTCGGGGTTGTATAAGTAGAATAAAAGAAAATAACTTAAGAGAAACTATTACCCTTAATTTGGGTAACTTCCTTTGGATTGACCCAAAAGGACTTCTTGGAGTTTCTTCTGCTTAATGTAAGGCTTCAAGGGGGAGGATATATATGTAGGGATCTTAGTGGGGCAGATTTTGGATGAGCCAAAGGCTTGAGAGGTGTGATGAATTGCATAGAAGTGGTCTCCTTTTATAAGGAAGAGGAGGGGCTCTTTAAGAAAGTGTGAAAACATTATTTTATGATAAACATATCATTTGTTTCAAGAGGTCCAAAACACATCAATGTCAAAGATAAGATGACTCATATTCGTAACAAAATCATCCAATAGGAATTGGACTGGTTTTGGATAATATTTTAATCATTATAATCTTATTAATTTAAATCATTTATTAATGAGGTAAATAATTCATCATTATTGTTTCATAAATAATTTAATTTATTTGTTTTCTAAAAATGATAAAAAAAATACCATCATGTAGGAAATATTTTTAAATTTTCAATGAATATTTATTGTCTAAAAGATAATTTATATAGCCCCTTATAAAAATTAATTACAAAAGGATTTTTGTTAATGCCAATTTTGTCTTTACATTAAATTAATTAATCTAATGTGCCATTGTCTTTCATAAGTGGCTCCATGGGGTCCCAAAATAGACCCCAGGATGACCATGGTCGTCCATTACTCATACAATAAGGTTTGGACATGTGTTAAGGTAATTTTGAATTATTATAATATTCTTTTAACATTGAATTTCCATATTTACCTTTAAACATGGTAAATAAAAGTAAAAAGATACTATTCACCAAAAACTATTTTTATCAAATTGAACCAAATTTTAATCCTTGATATTATCTGTGTCTCTCAGATTTTCAAATTTTAATTCACAGAAATTGTAAAATTATGTTTTATGAACAATTGTAAAAGCTTTTAGGAGGTGGGTAAAAGACGATGAAAAGTTCAATACAATTTTTTATAAATCTAAAATTCTTATAAAATTATTCCAATTATTTTAATTGAACTAATATAAGTATTATGTTTCTATTTTTACCTAAAATAAATTTAAATCAAATAAATGATTATTAAATAAAAATTCAATTTTATCTGAAAACTCAGTGTTTTCTCTATTCATCAAAAATTGAAGTTTTTCAGAAAAATACCAAAAATTCAGCCTAAGCTATATTTGATATTCCGAATTCAAAAATGATGTCCATTTTTCAAAATTCAAAACATATAAGTGGAATTAATTAATTTTAAAATTAATTCCCATTATCAAAACAAATAGCGTGTTTTTAAGAAACAATAACTATCAAAAGATCATCACTTGTTTATGTCCAATTTCAAAGTGAAATTAATTTCAATGAACAAAATTGGATTAAATGATAAAAATATGTTATAATTACACTTTATATCCAATAATAAAGATAATATATCCATATAAATTATTGTGATGAAAAAAGTTGTTTTTAATTAAAATATAACGTGTTTTTATTATTCATCAAAATATGATAGTTATCTGAATAATATGAAAAATTAATCCAAATTAAATTTTTATATCCTGATTGAAAGGGAAAATTTTATTTTTTCAAATTTAACTTATAAAAATTTTAAAAACTAGATTTAAAGTGGGTGCGCCATCAAAAAGAGACAAAATTGTATTGTTTTTTTGAAAAATACTTCTTTTACCCGAAAAAATTATTTTTTTCTCATACCATGTTCTAGAAAATATGTAAGATGAATAATAATGTTATAAAATTAAAAATGTAGTTAATGATATTCATAAAGGCTAGTCCATAATAATATTATAACAATATATTATTCTTCAGTGAAACCTGTTGTTGCGTACTGCACAAGCTATCGAGGAAGGTCGTGATTGCATGTAACGCAAGACAAGTCAGGGTGGCGTGTAGTGGAAGATTCCTTTGTTTTTGTGTATAACAAAATTCAACCATATTTCATTTATACATCAAACAATTTCTATAATTAATGTTGTATAGAATAATTTCTACAAAACAAACTTGAAATTGGTTGTAACACGAGCCAAGAATAGTGTTGTGTATACTGTAAGCTAATACGGTGTTGCGTATAGCGCAAGATAATCGTAGTGTAACGTAAAAAATAAGACATAAATGATATTAAAAAGAATAATTCTAATAAAATATCGGTTTGTTACAATAATCATGACTATATTGTAGTTTAAACCCATGGTGGGATCACATCTATATGATGAAGATTTTATGTGCGGCATATAGAGGAGACATATAAATATTAAAATCTCATTATTAAATGTTATTTGAGTTTAGGTGTACTACTCAGTGGATTTATATATAAGTTTTCATTATTTTTGAATAAATTTTATGTATTTTTATGTTGGTTATTTTGTTTTTTTGTGTTTCATAGGTTTGGGTGGGTGTCTAGAGTGGACCCCACACTTGGATTGTTTCCTGGGTGTATTATATTACCTAGTGAGCTTATCATCAATTATACATATTGTAGTTCTAATTTTATAATGTTTTTTTGTTTGATTTAGAAGTATTCATATATGATACATGTGATAGAACGATCATTGGTGGTTGGTACAAGCTAGAGATCGATATATGGATTATTGTTTGAGGTAGGTTCCCTTTATATTACTAATTATCTTGATCATTTGGATTATAGTATGTTTGTGTAATCATTAACATTATCCTTGTGATCATGTTGGTATTGGAGTCATATATCATTTATCATGTACAGTTGACACACTGATCACATATATTTAAGAAGTCTTTATATCTCACTTCTTTTGCTATTATTTCCTCACAAGTGGTTTCTTATGATGATCTTGGTTATATCCACCACCATCAATGATTGTGTGTTCGACATTGGATTCGGGTAATGTTTCTTTTGTTTTTATTCTTTGGCCTCATTTTAATTAGGGCTTTTGATATTTTTGGGATTCCTATATTTTTGTAGTGTGTTTTAGATCTCGTTGAAGTGGATTCGAGCCACTTGTTAAAGACCACTCACCGCGTATGCATAGGTAAGCATATATATAATATGTTAACCCTTTATATGTCTGTCCTCCCCTAGTAACGTGATTACATATAAGGGACGGGGTGTGCTTTTTTATATATATGGAAAATTCATATTTGTAATGGTGATAATAGACTTATGCATGTGAGTATATATTTAAGGATTTTCTAGTGCGTGTTCAAAGCCATGCCGACACGTACATATGGGTTAGGGAATCTTTATGTATATGCAAAGGTGCATATGTCCGGAGGATGGATGGAGTATCTTAGCGTTGGTACTAATAAAAGTGTCAAGTGATGAGTGTGGCTCGGATTCTTTGAGGTAAGGTCCCTCTCCCATCCACTTTTTTTCAAGAATGTTTTAAATTGCATTTAGTTTCCTTCTTAATTATTCTTATTTATATTTAATTTAAATTCTTGAATAAGTGTTAATATGTCTATTTCATTTTACAAACAAGTCATGGTTTTGTAATAAAAACCAACCATCTAGTTTATATGTTAATTTTATTAAAAAAATCAACATCCACATAAAACCATTATGCTTTCCGTCACAGTCTCCCGCACCTCCTCTCTGCCTCATCCACCTTCCAACTTCATCTAGGCCTCCCCTTCCCACATCTACATCCCTACCTCCTCCTCATCTTACTCGGTCACTGCAACTGTCTCTGTCTTAGGGCCTCCCCGCATCCCCGTCTCCCTACCTCCCCCATCCTACATCTATATCCCCACATCCCATGCTAGAAGGATAGACTAATCAGGGCTTGTGTCTTGAAAATATTAAGGAGAGACATATTTTTTTCTTTATCTGTCAATTTCCTAACAATTACAAGTCCTCCAGCATAAAATATCATCAATATTTTCTTTGGTGGGTACATTATTCCCATATTCATACGTTTTTATGTTGAATTAACTTAAAGGTACATATTGGGATTAAATAGGTTTTGGTTGATTAGTGTGTTTTTGGATTTTTATGAGGTGTATGTTATGATTATTTTAATTATTTTATGGATTGTAATGATTTCAAGATCTGTGCGGTCTTTTTTGATTTATGTTTATTTATGTTTTGGTGTGGTTGTAAATTTGTAAAATGGTTTTTTCATGTTTGGTTTCATTATGGTATCAATATGAGATACCATTGGTCCAATGATTCATTATCATGGACCAATACATACATAAAGAAGTTATGAACATAGCAGTGATCATTTTTTTCGGTTGGTTCACTATGGGGTGATGTTTAGTGTACAAGGCACCAGTTTACCTATTGGGTGTAGTGATAAATCATATAAAGCCTATATTTTTTGTACTAAGACTTTTATTATTCTATTTCATCTATTTATTTTAACGAATCCTTATGATGGTTCTCATTTCGTTAATATGGTGTTATTTTGAATTATGTTCTCATTGAGGTTTTTTAATGGTTTCTTGAATGTCTATGTGTTTTCTAGGTTTTTGGGGGATACTGTGCTTTTTGAATATTTATTTCATTGAGGTTTGTGTCTCATATTTTATTCCATATTATAATAATTACAATTTTTTATGTGAACTAGGAAAAATTTCTATCTCTATTAGTTTCTACCTTCAAAATTGTTACTGAATTGTTCTTGGGGTCTTAAAATGATCTTGTATATTTAACTAATAAATTTGGAGATTTTGGTTATATGTTAAATTTTTTTTATTTATGATAGTAACTTTTTTATTCGACACCTGACCAGCCACTTTTGTAGGCTATTATTGAGTCATTTCTTTTAGTAATTACACTTACACTATATAACTTTCTAGAGAATAAAGTGGCATGGTTGGAAGATTATAAAAACTCATGTTAATGTACTTATTTGTATTACATTATTTTTATTTATCGTGATATTTTTGTAAAAAATTACTTTTATTTATAAATTTGGGATCTTTTTTATGTTTCACAGTTTTATTACAGGTGGTAGTAACTCTATGGAAACCATGAGAGTGGTGTTTTAGTTTTTATAAAGTGGTTTTACACGGTGGGAACTTGATTCTCTAAATATAGAAGTACTTTCCAAAAAAGTGTGTGGATCATTTTGTTCATAATGGTTACCTACAATGTTGGAATTAGTGTGGAGTTACTATACAACCAAACCATGTGATTCCTCTATGGGTGTCAACATGAAACATTCCAATTATCAAATGATTTACCAAACTATACAACCTAACCATGAAACATGCTCAATTTTGGTAAAAACATTAATTTAGATTATATATACGAAAGAGTGGCCTCTATTCCTCAATGTGTCTGATCCACATCGATTCTCCCTTACATGTATCATTCTCCATCAACCTCCCTGCACCCCTTCCCGACATCCTTTACCAAACCCCCCAATCTCCTCCTCCAAACCCATCATGTCATCCACTCCCTAAAGTGGACATACCTAGCTCCATCTCTTCTGCATCCCTCTCCCTTCATTCCCCTTCCCTTCCTCCATCCCGCCTCCACCTATACCTCCATCTCTGACTCTGACTCTTCTGCAACCATATCTCCCATCCCTGACCATCATCTCATTCATGACACCCTACCCTAATCGCAGTCCATTTTGATCACCTCCAGATTCCCTCATCCCTCAATCATTTACCCTTGATTGTCTTCAGCCTCCAACACTTTCAGCCTTCCCTGAATTATTCATCTGACATTACATTTCATCACAACTCCCAATTTCACCCCCTTCATATTTGATGGTCTGGACCCTACCCTCCCCGACCCCCCTCGTTGACAGATAGTGTTAGAAATTTTGATTCAACCTCCACTGATCACAATAGACATCCCACCTTACCGTCTTGTGATTTTTTTTGTTCAAATATTTTTTTAGTCACTCCATGTTGTTAAGTCATCATTTATGTACTTTGCTTCACTTTCGCATGCCCCTACGTTCCTCCCAAATGATCACTTCCCATCCATCTTCTATAATTTTATCTACCAACTCGATCATTCATTATGATCTAACCATCCATCTCCTCATTGAATATTATTAAATCGAACATAATAATTAGTACCCCCGGTGACATATATTTAATTTCTGATCCTGCAATATATACCAATTCACTCTGGCTATACTTTTTATGCATATACAATGTGGGAAATGTGCAACATGTCTATGTTTCAATGAACAAAATAGAGACATAATTTTCAATTTACATATCATAAACATTCTTATTATGAATACATTTTTATAATCCATATACTTAATATGGTCTTATATTATCTAACACATTGTCATATACAATATTAATCTCTATTGACTATCATTAAATCACTATGGTTGCATATAGTATACACAACTATTGAATACATTTTATAAACTAGGTCAATAGAAGCTTACTGGATTTTGTAAACATTATTTTATAACATGGAAGGAAATGAAATTATTAAAGACTATTATTATTTAATTCTCAAATTTGAATAATGTGATGAATTTTGAAATTGAATAACAAGGTCTAATGGTTTGTGGTTAAAGAAATATTTTCTAGAAACCAATGAATGAAACATTAAAACTAGTAAATAGTAAAAAAACAACTAGAATTAACTAATGTTATATTTTTTTGATAATTAGACAATGTTGTGATGAAAAGATCAAGGTTAATTAAGAGACCCTATGAAACTAAAATATTATGTTTTTCATCAACTAGAATTTACGAAAAATAACAATTTATTAAATAGGATAGAATATGTAATCTATGATCATAAGAGTTTTAGATTCACTTTTATAGTTAAGGACGCTCATATCACTTCTATCTTTTCACTTCAAAAGGTACTATTTTTATCTTGTCACGTCTTCTTGGTCGATGATGAATTTTGTAACTTCTTAGTATCATTTAACTATGTGTTTATGGTGATAATGTTATGGTATGTAAAAAAAGTTGTTAGAAGATATCCTGAATATATCAATGTTCAGTTGTCCTAATAATTTATATTATAGGGAAAAGTTTCAACATTTGCTCGTTGATGATTTCAAAAAATTATGTTTTGGTGTCAATTTATTCTCGGATTTAGGTCAATAGTTTGGTTTGTTTTTCAGTTTCTATTTTTATTTTGTAATTTTCATTTATCATTTAGTGGTGTTTTCTCACCATTCCTTTAATATTGTTTATTTTAAGTCATTTATAACTACAATAGCATGTAATTTTTTATATTATCTGTTTAATTTAAATATTTGGAACATATTCAACTTCATATGAACAGTTATCTTATCAAATCATCAAAAATAATTTAATCATAACCCATTGTGTTAGATATTCTCCTCAGTTTTTCATCCTCAATAATGCTGAAAAATAATCTATCTTCGTGCTATGATCAAACCATGTGTCCTTTCCAGACATCACCATCCATGGATAACTCCCCTAGGCATATTTGTTTTCCTATATTCATTACTCCTTCAATATGTGGTTTTCTACCACTGGGGGGAGTGATGGAACCTGATATTTAATAAATTTTTATATGGAATTAATTGTTTTATTCACTCTATTTCCATTAAAATCCTAGGCATTGATATATTTACACATTTTGTATGATGTTCTTTGATTAAAATAAAATTGGATTTATTTGTTGATTTTAGTGATAACCTTTTGAGTTTTTCATTAATTTAATTTCAACTCATTTATTTGTGTTTGGTTTATGAGGATTCATTTCCTCCTGCCATTGATTCAGGTTCCTATGTCAATGTAGATGTTAATGATGATGGTGGTCTGATAGGAGGAGATAGTGATATTGGTGTTTCTGAAGGAGATAATGAGGGTCGTGATGGTTTTGGTGATTTTGATATCGAGGTTCATTTTAGATGTAAATTGTTTTCTTGCTTTATACATTTAATTATACTATATAATGATGTCAGTGTTTTGTAGATGTTGGGGTGTATACACAATTTTCACGTGGAAAAGCTCATGACTTCATTTCCATAACTTTAATGATCCACCATACTTGTTGCATTGTATCCATATATTTATAGCATTACTTCTTAAAGACAAGAAAAAATCTTACACTATTAGAATTACATCCTCCACATCTGAAGGATTATTTGTGAAATTTACTTCCTTGAAATAATGACTATAGTATTTCCTATGACAAAATGTTAATAAGTTTATCATTTTCAACGACACTGTTAGTTTCTCATAGACAATTATTTTCTTGCTTATAAATATTACAAAGATAATTCTTCACATATTTCCTTCAAATTTCAATAGATTTTGAAATGGTGATTGTTGTGTATGTGTGCAAGTGGAAAAAAGTATGATTCAAGTTGTCGTCGTCAAAAGAAATGTATCTTGAGGTTGAGGTAGGTCTATCTGCCTAAACCGTTAATTTGAATTCAACAATTTCCTGATTTTTTAAAAAACCTGTTTCCAAAATTTCTTTGTTTCTTTTACTCTACTGTTTTTCCTACAGAGATACTAGAATGTGATACTATCTGGTAATCCATGGTGTATAAACAATCAACAGAGTCGTTAGAATTATTATCTTTTCTATTCTTGATGGCTGCAGAATTTTGATATCTAAAATGTTTGTTTATAAGAATATATAGTTCATATGACACCACACGAGGCACTAAATTCCCCAAAAAAACACAAACCCTAAATTATAGAAAGATATGGTTGATCTATACCTCCAATTTGGTTCCATACTAGGTGTACACCCCACAATCTTCCTACACCTAAGACCCCTACCACATTGAATCATACTTGGAAACACTAATGTGTAGCCCTAATTCATCACATATTGTCACATATTTCACAACAAAAGCATATTTACAGCCTGATGTTAAACAATATCAATGATTCAATCATATTAACATAAATTATGTAAATAATAAAATGGGGGTTTTGATTCTTGTTGAAACATGATACATAGTGCAACTCTTTAATGTTGATTCTCAACATCCCAATATCATCACCCTCACATCAACCACTTTTCAGGCAATTTATCTGATTCCTAACAATATTCCAAGAGTAATCTAATCCTCATAGTAGTCTCCACTAGTGATTGAACCATTACCTGTATTATGTGAGGAGTATAATAGGATTATTCCCAACTTGAATTTCAATTGTGACCAGACTTATTCACTGAGAATAACGGGACTAGTCCCCACTAGTCCTAAAATGATGACTAAAATGATGTGATGAGTATAAGAGGACATTACATTTACTTATATGAAAAGTATATGATTTATTATGTGATATGAATATGATGATTCACCTTTGCCAATGCATCAAAATCCCATCCTTCATCATGCGATGAACATGGAATTCCTTAGGTGATGAGCATAGAGCTCATTAGGAGGTGAGCCTAAAATACCTCAAGTGACAAACCTATGATGAATTTGGTGATGTAGATAGGATTATCTTAGTGAAGAGAATAGTATTCTTTATATTTTGATCCTAATATTTCTATATGGCTTGACAGAAGACGATATATCTGCCTTCATGCCGAGATCATAACCGAATATCCATCCTTTACTTTAATGTGGAAAGAAAAAGATTACCTCACTTACAGAAATGATAAATAAATTTATGGTAATGTTTAAATATACAATGTAATTAAAATTCTAGTCAACAATAATCACTAGGTTTTCACCTTGATAAATAACAAAGTGACATTATTAACTGATGTCCACATGGAGTTGGAATCACTAACAATAATCTTGGGCATGTTTCAATTATATAAGAGAAATATGGACACTAGAATTAAAACAAAAAAGATATGTTTTAAACTCCCATACACTAATTTCAATGAAATCATCCATCATCATTGCTCTCGTGTTGAAATTTTGATTACAATAATAAATTAGACATGTGAGACCAGGATCAGGACCATCCCATTGTAGTATAACACAATGGTCTTGAAGTATTGTTTCAAAAAAAAATTATGAAACTTAGATGAATTAATAAACCTTTAACATATAGAGTTTGACTTTCATTGGGAATAAAAATGTAGAGGGTGGGGGGACTAGAAGGGGGAGGTTGGAGTGGGGTAGGGGGAAGGGGCATGGGAAGGGGGAGGTGGTGGGTGGAGGGGTATGGGAAGAGTGGAGGTCTGCAGGAAGGGGGGTTGGTCTACAGGGGGTCTGCAGGGTAGGTGGGAGGGGGTGGGTGCTTGTGGGATGCAAGGGGAAGAGGGTGGGGGTCTGCAAGGAAGGGGCAGCAAGGGGGCATTGGGGAGAGGGAAAACTGGTGGGGTGGGGGTTGGTGCATGGGGAAGGGGGTCTATATAGGGGTCTAAAATGTAGTGGGAAACTTCAATAGTTTGGTGACCAAATTATGTAATCTAAAATAAATTTTAAATTTATAAATTACAAATATTCAATGACACAAAAACATATGAAAATAAAATACGATATAAATAATTTGTTTTAGAAAACTCTTGAAAAGAGATATTCACTACTCTTCTCAATAGTGAAATTCCCCATCCAGTTATAACTTCTTATTAGAACTCTACCGAGAATCTACTAAATCCTTATCTGCTAATATGTATTGACTTTGATCCTCTAAGGGTTGATCTCTGTTGTTTTTTTCTTCCATACACGGTTTTTTTATTTTATTCTCAAATTTTTTTTATCTTTCCATTTGTAAATGGATGTATGGATCACTACCATCTTGGAAGGTGTATTACTTCCTTGTAAGGCTTGATTAAAACGATAATTTCTATGAGGGGGTGATGGGGAATTGCATGGGGTAAGGGGTGTTGTAGGGGGTGGGTGTCTAGGTGGGGGTGTATAGGGTTTGGGGCTAGGGTGTCTAGGATCTATCCTGGGGGTGGGGGGGGGGGTTTGCAGAGTCTAGGGGGAGTCTATCCAGGGTCTGCCGTGGTCTTTTCTAGGGGGTGTTGGGTGTGGGGGGGGGGGGTCTGTCTAAGGTTTGGGGGGTCTATCTACGGGGGAGTCCATGGTCTATCATGAGAGGGTTTCTGGTGTCTTTCCTGGGGGGAGGGGGTCTATCGAGGGTCTGGGGGGTGTTAGGGCAAGGGGTTGTTCTGGGGGCAGGCAGTGTGCAGGGTAGAGAGGGGGGGGGGGTCTAGGGAGGAGTGGAGGGGGCCATTGCATGGGGAAGGGGTGTTGTATGGGGTGGGGTCAAAGAAGGAGGGGGATGTCCTGGGTTCAGGGGAGGGGTGTCCATGATCTTTCCTGGGAGGGGGGGTGGGGGACTTTAGAGTGTCTGTCCAAGATATAGGTGTCTATTTGGGGGGGTGTCTAGGGTCTGGAGGGTGTCTACAGTTTTTCCTGGGGGGAGTCTATCTAGGGGGGTCTATCTGGGGGTGTCCTGGGTCTGTCTTGGAGGGAGGGGTCCAGGGTCTATCCAGGGGTTGTCCAGGGTCTGGGGGGGGGTCTGTTCATGAACTATGGGGGTGTTTTTTTAAATGGGAAACCCTATATCTATAGTTTGAATTGTGGTTGTAGCCCTGTGTTCCTTAAGTTGCTCCAACAGTTTTTAACTGTGGCTTTTGGTGTATAAAAATGGTTTTAACCATGGTCAGAGACCTATATCCCCGGTTTGAACCATGGATATTGGTCAAGGATTATATCCACACAAAACCTATCCATGATTCCTCAAAATGAGGCTATTGCATATAACCATGGTTTGAGGACCTGTATCCATGATTTAAAACCGTGGCTATAGCCTAAATTTCTAGTAGCGTTCAGATGATATTTTACACTTTTACTATCACATTATAACATTATATTATCTTAATTCATTATTATTTCTTCTAATAGACCCTTCCATCATAAAATACCCATACCATACACTATTTCTTATATATATTTCACTTATATGGTCTATTATTCATCTTTTAGTTATTCGGTATATATATATATATAATTATTATTCTAGTGTAAGTGATTTTTTATGTGGCCCTCTTTTGACTATCTAGGTCGGCTCTAACATATATAAAAATATCTCTGAAAAATTAAAATTTAATTATACAATATAGATATTGTTTGATGCAAAATTTAAGATACTATAGTATAAAATTCAAAATTTATCAATTATTCTTTAAACTAATTTACATGTATTTCCATAGAAATATTACTATATTTGCACTGTTAGACCAAGTATAAATCATCAAATACAACATTATTTCTATCACAAATTCATTATATAGAGATTACATATACCTATCCTCACCATCTTATTTTTTGTATTATTTTTATATTTATCTAAGTGATTTTCTAATGGGGTTTAACTAACTCTAACTCGAGAAATACTATGAAATTATGAAACATTAACAACACATTCCACATCAGACAACAAAAAATTTCCATAATCAAATCCCAATTAATTTGTGTCCCAAAAAACATTTACTACTTTTGGATCTATCATATCAAATATTACAGGAAACACCTAATTTGGATCTTATATCTAATTAATATTGAATCCTTCCATGAGAATATAACACCCACACACCCACACATATATATATGATATGTAATTAAATCTTCATCACCAACACCATACAATAAGAAAAAAAATATTATTTAATTAGTTAACATCATTTTAGTTCTTCAATGAATAGAGACTATTGTTTTATTATATTGGTGATCATTTAATTCATTAAAAATATTTATATCTAGAACTCTTGATCTTCTTTTCAAATAGATTGAAATGTGTAATATTTTATGAGTACATTTCCTCATATAAATACCCATGATGAAATTTCATCTCCACATGTATATTCTTATGATATATAACATATAATGAAATAATTTAGAATATTTATGTAGATAATTATTTTCTATTAACACATGGGATATGAATCAAATTAAATCAATCCCTCATTTTTTTAAAACCCATCAACAATTGATCTTACCTTGAATTATTTGTAACCACTTAATTCTTATGTTTATGAGTATAACCATATTTTAAATAGTGATCACGTTCCTAGTGGAATGTTCACAAATTCCTTGTTTATTTTATATAAATAGAACTCATCTATTCCTTTAATTTCGATAGTCACAATATTTACTCACTTATACTTTTGGTCACATTGTGTATTTTTGACCGTAAGCTATAAATTAAAAGAAATTTTTTTTTATTCAAATTAATTCATAAGAATACTAATCACGATAGACCTCCATATCTAATTTTTTGGAAATCCTTATCTATTTAGAAGAAAAATTTGTTCTTCCACTACCATTTAATATTTCTAGTTAATCTATGGTTCTTGTTACCTACAAAATATAACCATACTATAAAATTTTTATACCTTATATTTTTTATTTAGGATTATTAATCCCAATAATATTCAATATTTATAAGAGTCCATTTAATTATAAATATGAATTCTCTATTAATTTTATTTAAAAAAAATCTACTAAATGCGGAGCTTTATGTAGGTTACCATCATTTAAGATCACCATTCATACATGTAATGGGTAGATTATCATTTCCCCAAATATTAAATTAGAATCCACCATCACCATATCTAATAAAAAACATGACACAAAAATGAAATGTGTATATATATTTTAATTGAATCAATATAGATACTGGAGATATATTTCAATTTTTCATGTGTGAAATATCCACTAATTTACATGTTTAATAATATTTATTAATGATTTTCATGTAATATCACAACACAAAAAACACTAAACTGAGGCCCATAGCTAGTTTTCCACATGTCCGTATGTGCGAATCCTCACACACCAAAGGTTATTGACTACTAATGATTTTTAAGGTGGTACTATAGAGAGAATATACCACCATATCAGAGTTCACAATAGAAATATAGTTAACAAATAATCATAAATGTTAATGTACTCATAAATAAAAAATAAATTTCAATATAAGAATGATATATTAAGATTATATATAGTAATGTCTTGAAAATCTATTCCAAATGTGTTATTGTGACCACTTACAAGGATGATAACATATAAAAAAATTATTAAAAAATACAAAATGCTCTATTCCAACTCTAAGATCTTTCATAAACCCCATATCCAGAATAATGAAACCATTTGAGAAATCCTACATATTTATGTCAAAATAAACGAAAAACTAAAAACAAACATATTCTTATAATAACATTGGAGAGTGTATCGGGTACACATGTAATTTAGCAACCAGCTTAGGGTATATTTAAGTCATATTAATCCATTACTAATGATGTATATTTAAAATATGATTCAATTCAATAGTGTGTGTTCTTTTATAGTGTAATAAATAAATTTTACAATAATGGAAGGAAAACTATCAATGAAAACAATAGTTTATCGTGTAACCCATTGGCGCTTGTGTTTTAGAGATAATTCCAAGACAATAAAACCTACAACATTTCAAACATATAATATAAATCATAAATTATAGTGATACATAATGTGGAAAAAAATATTGGACTTTCATATATCATTAACTCTAGGAGAGATAAAACATTAGAATTAATTGTTCCTAGAATCATATTACATAACATAATACATATAAAAATCAATCTATAATATTACAGAGCATCATGTCCAATAAATAAACCATGGTCATGGAGCATCATATCGATCTTTACCAAAAATAGATGTGGAATTTCATAAGATACATTGAAAATCATGTACGTGGAGCTGTAATGATGAATCTCTAGTACATGAATAAAATGTGTCATGTTTGACATCAAAAACCATGTGCATATAATTCTCATGTTCAATAGGTAAACAATAGATAGTTAGTGTCATGCCTAGTGTTTGGTTCAATCCGAACACTTATTAAAATCCAATATTCATATTTTGGCCGTAGAAAAATTAAATGTTTACATGAAACCCTATGTAAATTTTTTTTTGTTTACTTATGTCACAACATGAAAACACATTTATTACAAATAAAACCATTAAAATAATCATAAATAATTTTTCACTAATATGGATTCACCATACCTATATCATATAAGAACTTGAAATTCATTTAAAACATCGTTTTAAATTACATTATGGTCAACACCACACATTAAGTAATATTACTATTTGAAAAACATTTTACTCCAATTTAAACCCATAACCTCATCAGAACCCTAAACACATGGTTAAAACCATTTCAAAGGTCCCATATTACATTCACAAGGGATTCACATATGAAAAATATTCAATTCATCCTTAAAAAATATTATTAATCAATTATACCTCAGTCCAACTATGTAACCCTCGATTCATTAATCGAGTTAAAATATTATCTAAACCAGATCAAGCTTGTAATAAAATATTTGTACCATTACACACCAAATTTACAATATCCATTAATTATCGAGACCCCTATGAGCCCATATATTTTCCCTTATAAATTCCATTCAATCCAAAGAGATCTATGAAAGGCATCAATTATCAATTTATAGCCCAATAAATTTCATAGACCAAGGAAACTAAAATAACATAAATATTCATTAATTAACATTCCTTATAAAAATGAAAATTTATTTAATAAGTATATGCGAAAATATATTATAAACCCCACATAATAAATTAATTATTAAAAAAACCCTTCCAATTTAAGATAAAATTTTCTTGGCATATCCATGTTATTTCAAAACTCATCGAGATCCCAAAATCATGACTCATCCACAAAATCTCAAATGTATAAATCCAAGAATCCCCCTTGGATCATACATAATGTACTCTCAAAACCATACCCAAGAAAATAACTAAGTGTAAATACCAATAAAATATTAAATTAAAATAAAACCTTTGGAAAACATATTTAAATAAACCATGAACATGAACCTTATAAAAACCCCATGAAAAAATTTGAGGAAAACATATGAAAATTTCCTCTATATTAGGCAACCCAAATCACCCAGATAAATGAATGACTCTACCCTGATCTGGTGGAATCATTAAAAAAAGTATACTAGTGAACAAAAAAATTAGAGACAATAAAGGGTGATAGTAATTGATGTAAATGGATGAGAAGAACATATATAAAACATCAATGATTCACCTTGATCACACTCAATGTCAATTTGATAAAAGAGGAGGAATGTTGTGGAACACCCCTAGTTCAAGTTCACCTAATAGATGAGAATATTGGGGCAGTGTCCCAAAACTATGGGGGAATTTTTGTAAAATACACCTTTTAATAATGGTTTTATAAACCATAATGATTTTACACATTGTTAGCCAAATCATTCACTAATTTTTCACCCCTACAATCCAACACCACTTTCCCCACATTCTTAGGTTGTATAGTTTGGAAATCCATTCTCTAACGAATAAACTCAACCATTCCCAATTCAAAATGAACTGAAAACCACCATAGAATAATGGTTACACATGGTTCATCATAAACCATGACCATTAAAACATGAACAGTATATTGAAAAGTCTAATAACCATGAAACATAAATTTAATCATCTAATTATTATTTCATCACCCAAGATACCTCCTAATCCACATTCATCATCTGACAACATCGTTTTTTGTGAGTTCCAATTCTTGAAATCCAATTCTGAGTGTGGATTCAAAATTCAACAAATCGGATAAATGATAATTGAAATTCCATTTGTTGTTTACAACTTGTAAAAATGAGAGATCTTAAAAACACTCCAAAATAATACTTCTTTTCCTTTATAATTATTATTGGTCATCAATAAACTCAACCGAACCTCTATAAGTCACCAAATCGACTCAATGGCCTCATTCATATTCTAAAATCATAATAAACAACAAAATCATAGCCTCCATCTCAAGGAATTTAATTTTTATGATCCTAATATATTGAAAATTGTAAAAATTAAATCTACAATATTGATGTATTCCAAACCCATCAAAATAAAAAAATATATCATGTCATAACTTGATCAATTATCGAAGATATAATTATTACCACCATAATAATTAGGTTATAATAATGATCTTATTAAGCAGGGAACCTCCTCCATCAAAAAATAACAACATAACCCCAAACTCGTGCACCCACAATGTCCATTACATGGTCCCCATACTACAGCCATTATACCCATGATAAAATCCATAGATATTGGAAAAACATTTCTTTTTTGAAAACCATTTACTTTGGATGCTAACCATCCATCCATAGAAAAGTGGAAAACAAATTATCTTTTCCTTGAATTACCTACTCAATTTACAATATTCCACTATCATTTAAAAGAAATCATGTAGAGTGTTAACCAATACATAAAACAACTAATTCAAATTAGAACATAGGTTGGACTAACTATGGCCATATCAGAACCAACTATAAACAGGTTACTACCCCACTTGAACTTGATAACATTAAACATAAAGGCTCTCCATAGTCTCCTAAACTCACCCACTGAAGTCTACATCTGTCTCCTAGTGAGATCCCATACTATGTTCGTCGAGTAACCATAAAACTTCCAGCATTTCCCTCTAAAAAAATGATATCCATTTATTAATGGTTGGGGCTGAAGTCTTATTTATTATTAAATCAATGAAAAGACCTCTTTTAACTGGATAGAGGGAGACACATTACATAGCCCGAAGGCCCAGTGGGCATTTATCCCATAACATGGCCCGTAGACCCAAAATTTTGGCCCAAATCCCATTCTGTGAATAGTACTGCTATAGTACCGCGCTGCAACAGTACCCAACAGTACCCGCTGCCGCGACAGTACCCTACTGCTGCTACAGTGACCTGCCGCTGCTACAGTACCCAGCTGCCGCTATAGTGACCTGCCGCTACTGCTAAAGTACATTACAGTATTCTTACAGTACCTATGCCCCATGGGTTTTGAACCCCATTTTTCATGTAAAACCTCATAATACCTATTAAAAACATTTTAATCATAAAGAAAAAACTTTGTTCGATCATTAACCAAAAATAATTCCATGTTATCATTCCCTTTGGAATTAATGAATTCACCTCATCAGATAAAGACTAATAATAATAGTTCCACCATGATCAATCCATAGAAAATTATATACTTCTTTACACCTTATAGGTGGAGCTTCATGCATCTAAATCGAACAATCCACTGCCCAATATAGTAGTTTATTAGTTACCACATCACTCAATGAACTCTAACCATCATAGACCCCATTCCATTCACCCAATATAGATGAATTAGATGTTACTATCCCACACTCTCCTAATTGTCAAAATAAAATGTCAGTTGTCAACCATTATCAATGACCATGAATAGAATCAATGGTTTCACCAACATTTGTCACACTATATAGACCATATTTAATGATATAAAATAGTGAATATCACACCATACATCTTCACCTATACTAATCAATGACTGCAAACAACTATGGCATCCTATCATTATACCATAATACATTTCTAATTATATTGCTCAATGTCGATGTTATCTCTACATACTCATAATAATATCACAATATTGGGAATGAACATTTTGAATACTATGAGTATGCCAATATTTCATTGATGAATTCCACCATGAATCATCCATTCAATATTTCACCTATAATAGAAGGGAAATATCAAACCGTTAAAAGGTTTTGATCCTCCCTTTATGAATGAATCTCTTCACCCCCAAATAATTCAAATGTCCCTCATGGATGCCTATTTAACATAGTAACATTGGTATTACACACCTATAATTTGATAGATAGGATCCAATAAGTCATGCACCCAAGAACCCATTAAAAGTAGTTGTCAAATTATATTGTAACATAACAAAAAAAGAGTTTATGACTATAATTACTCACATGAAATGAAAATTAAAATAAAAATCCCCATCCAATAGCAATGTCACCATAGAATTCAAATATCATCTATCACAAAGAACCTTTTGGCATCATAAACCAAATACTTATCTCGATGACAAAACCATTAGCAGAACAGATAAAAACAAAAGGGTAACTTATAGGATGTACTAAGACCATTTATCCCCTCAACACGGTCTAGGAGTTTTATATAATTGTAACTGGTCCATGCACCCAACTGGACCTTCCCTCAGAGTCCACATGCACTAATAATACATTATCACTCCATTTACTTTTCAACTCAAGAAAACCAATCATATTCATCTACCTCACACTACGAACATACCTACTCTTCCTCGCCTATTAAACTATCATCTAAGGAGATCCTGCACAAATAGCCCCACAGTCCTTTGAGATCCTCTTTTCCTCCCAGTCCATCTCATAACCATCTGGAACATCCCATATGCAAAAATATCACATAGTATAGGCACTTGAACATGAAAATCCCTCAAGAGACAAATCATATGGATGAACCACAAGCACAAAAGTTTTGCATATTAAAATAAAAGTCATAAACAAACCGATAACTGAACTAGGATTCACCCTTCATACCCCGCTACCAAAAGGTCAAAAAAATTACAGTAACGACTCACGAGACTAGAAGAAAAATCAGATTCATCCCCTCTCACTAGTTACCCTTGAAATACACCATAAAACAACTCCCTAAGCTAGATTCACCTCAAGAAGGTCATTATATTCCTTCACCAATCCCCACTAGTCATTTATCACATGAATCCACTATGTCTATCCACTTGGGTCTATGCTCACACAATTCCACAACCCATATAGAGTCAAACACACTCATGTACCAACATCACATGACATCGACATGTATAAACACCCATCTCAAGGGTATTATATATATAATAAATTTCGTTCCAAACTAACCACCCAAAACTAGGGCTCCTACATTCTCCAATAATTTTTTCATTAGACTGATCCCTAAAGAAATTATCTTGAAAACCAACATAAAACGCGAACCACCATTAAAAGTAAAATGGTTATGAAAATATCTCCTACTGATTAACCAACAACATTTCACCTATTTTTCAGGAGAATTTTATCAGGGTCAAAAATAGTTATCATTTCACCATAGATCAATATATCATTCCCATAATAAGATATTTATATAAATGTCATCAAAACTATATACAATTTATCCAAATATATATATGCGAAAATTCTATTAGAGAAGTTTTGGAAACATTAAATAAATGTGCCACTATTGTTAGAAAAATAAAAATAGTAGGATAATAACATGATGATCATATATTCCATCCAAGATGCCTGATTCATCTCTTGAACCTATAGGGAATACTTCAAAACAAAATCCCTTTCATCATTCCAAAAATCCAATAGATAGAAATCAATTAAAATTCATCAAATAATTTAATCATGTGCATCACTTATTAAGATTATTAAACAAAAAAAATAAAACTATAAATAAATACAATAATCCCAACCCTAGTATCCTAGAATTCCAACCATAAATTTTTCTCATTATTCACAATCATGAAATCTATTGAAGGATCCAATATATTCAAAAATATCTTGTCTAACAACTCTCAAATAGTAAAACAATAATAATGTAAACACACCATAATACCACATTTCAACATCCTAACTCAAAAACAAGTAGGCCTTTTCACTAATCTTATTGACCACATGATCTTTACTTCACATCCTCATATTTCAAAGGTTGTAAAATAAAAGAGGGAATCCAAGGTGGTACTAAGAGAATACTCTACCCCAATATCAAAGTTTGATAAATCAATATATTCAAATTTGTAGAATAGAAATCATTGTAAACATAAAGAATAAATTATTTGAAATAGAATCTTGATTTAATATAATGATAAATATTAGTTTCTTAAAATACCATACCCTAGTTGAAACACTCACCAATCTATAGGTAATTCACATATAAAAATTAACAACATGAAAAATTAAATACATCATTCTATATTTACAATATTGAGGCATTCCTTATATACAACCTCTAGTGTAGTGATACCATATGAGATATCCTACTCGATCTTGAAATTACAACATGTGCCTTATCCCAAACTTGATCCTTTAATAGTTCATAAGAGATGCTCTGTTACCCATGGGAAGTGGTGTCCAAAAAAGGGTTTCAGTATAACTCAGTATTCCACCACCAATGGTTATTAATGAAAATTGATGTCAGTACAACCATGTATAAATATATAAATTGAAATAATAAAAAATTAATACAATAGAAGGACAAAACTGGATGAATGAACTATTTATCAAACATCTAGTTGGCCCTCTATTTCTAAGAATGGACCCAATAAAACCAAATCTATATCATCCCAAATAGATTATCTAAAACATATCATTGGGTGATAAATACCTTATACAAAAATAATGGATTTTTACTCATCATTTAATATTGGAGGCATCAAATATTAGAATCAACCAAGGATGGATCCTTATCTCATCACCAAAATTTATTAAAAACCCAATAATACTAGTGTGGATCAACATATCTAACAACTATCAGTTGTGAAATGAACATAATTTATAACATTTTAAACCTCATATGTTGAACTTCATGTCATAAAATAATAACCATATATATAAACCCATCATGCCCACTATCTCAACCTTATATTTAGAACATCATGCCCGACATCTAGGACCATTTACGTGGAACCATCATTCAACTATCTCAACATCGAATACTAAGCATCATATCAAACATCTCATGACGTCCTGAAACTTTTCAAAGACCATGTTTCAAATTTTTACCTTATAAAACATTCAATACTCACTATAAACCCTTTTAAAAATATAAATCCATTACCAATACCTTATCATGCATTTAACACTAAAACATGACTCGAATATTAGATCCATTTTAACATGGGAAAAATAATAATTCTAAAACATTATGGAAAACTATTAGATCATACACATAAATTTAAAACATTTCCACACCACTATTAAAATACGATATTCCATATTAGCACCATAAACATGGAAAATGCCCTTATTCTTATTAAAATCATTAAAACAATAGTCCTAAAATTTTCACCAAAAGGGTATATGCATACCAATTTTAATTAACTATTGAAAATTCATTTAAACATCCCTTTTAAAATAAATTGTAGTTAAACAACTATCATTAATAAAAAATCCGCATAATTTTTTTTTTCTCCCATTAAAACCCATAATCAAGTAAAAACCCCATACCCATGGTTTAATCCATTTAAAATTCCATAAAGAAATACTAGATGGGCCTTAATCATTAAAAGATTTTATATCCATACTTCTAAAAAATTATAATACATTTTAATGAGTCACAAATAAGTATCCCTTAACCCTTTAATTGAGTCATCCAATGATCATAACAAGGTTAAAATCACAACCAACTCTCTCTACTTTTATAACCCTCACTATTAAATTTCAATTCAATGTCACACTTTGGGAAAATGGGATTGGTCATATAAGTGCCAATGGATCTCACATGATATGTGAAAGGCATGTGATTTTTATTAAAATAAAAACTCTATTTCAATAATACAACGAATCAATAAAAATAGACATGGGATTTAAGGCACATATTATACCCATATAAAAATTAAATTAACATGATTTTGGGTAATGATTTTAGACTATCTACCTTATAGAAGAAGCAATACAATATCATCAAAATCCTAAAATACATATCAATGCCCATAAAAGAGTTATCCATACTTTTGTTAATCCAAATAATATCAATTAAACCACCCATTCAATATTTCTAAAAGATCAGGAAACTAGCATGAGTTGATCACACTGGAATCCAGACACAATCCCCTGGAAAATCCCTATGAAGCCATAGCATTAGAAACATTAATTAAATTTAAATGCAAGGAAAAAATTTGAAATTCACCATTAATTCATACCATAAAAAAATCATGAAATAATGTATGGAAAATTCATTTATACTTCCCCAACATAATCCAAACAAAATTCCAATAATAAACTAGAAATACCATCATGATCAGGTGGAATTTCCATCCAAACCTAAATAAGAAAACACCAAATTTTAAGAGAAGGGTAAGAGGAAATGAATACCCCATGGGAGAAAAAATCATCATAAAATACAAAATATTAAATATTGATGCCCTCCATGTCATGTTATTATAGGAATATAATTATTTTGAAAAAATCCAGAGTTTGTTTCACACAAAATGATTTTGAAAATGGGTGGAATGTACTTAAACACTAAGATGGATTTTTAGTAAACCCCATTACTTATAACATTTATAGGTATTTAAATGGGTTGGGTTCACTATTTTCATATTTTTAACCAACAAAACACAACCTACTATCCAAAAATAGATACCCTATAAAATTATTAAACATTTCTTGTCCAATAGTGAAATAATCCTATCTATTTTATGGAACATGGTTTTTTTGAAATATTTCATTGTTCATGTGACATGTTTCATTCTCTCTAGAACGTCACATATTTTACACTCTTCTAATTTTATGGTTTAAAGAAAACTTTGTTGTTACATTTTAATCAATCCATCTTATTTCAAAATTAACTGAAAGCCCTATCAACTTCATGTTATCACTGAGTTTCTCTTAAAACATATACACTGGATTGAAACCTCTGAAACTCTAAAATCATTACATAAATCCTCCAAATCTCACACAAACACCATAGATACCTCTTGAGACTCATTCCTCATCTCAAAATAGTTTTTATGCATTCTATCTCTTAGAATACCATTCTGAACCCCAATTCAAAATTCTACCCATCTAGTAAACTAAAAATCAAATTTCATATTGAATTTTAATATTTTTGGTATGTGGATTCATAAATATAGCCTTTAATTTATTTAAAATACTTTAATCACATAATACATGAAATAGAAAACTTCTAAAAAATATTAATTTAGCGGACGGAGATGCATTTACATACTTGATGTTCTCTCATTTAGGGTCCTATTAATTCATTACATCACACTATTTTTAAATGTTATCCAATGTATTATATTTTTATAAATGGTTGTTTTATTCATATAAAATATATTGAACTAATTATAGATTCACTCACCAAAATTATCAAGACTCATCGATTTAACCTTTAATATAATATAATTTTCCACAGTGGCTCTCTATCCTTCCAATTTTTTATTTCATCTGGCATTATTTAGACTGAAAACAAAATTTATTCCGGATTTATGATCAATAAAATATATATTTTATAGTAAAACAATACATGGGAATAATATAGTTGGATCATATATATAAATATGAAGATTAATTATCTACTAAGACATTATTATACATTTTAATACCAAAAAAAGAAACTCATTTTTACATTATAATTTGATATACCCTTCACATGAATCGTACAAAATTTGTTGAATATAAGTATTCGTTTAGTGTCAAGGACGATATTTCCTTCACATAGGTGTTTCAATAATGATAATTATAAAAATATAAATATGTGTGGAATGAACAAGTAAATATTTTCCTCTATTTTGTTCCCATTATAAACAATTGACAAATTTTTCACACCATTGGAAACCACCACAATACCTCTAATGATTTTAAATACGTCATCAAACAATAATACAAAAATTCCTAAATCATGTATGTGAAATAATAAAATATTATTTTCCGCAATCCTAATATGTTTCCAACCCCTTACTTATTTGGTTTTCATACCTTATTTTTTCAAACATAAATTTATATTTTTTCTAGAATCCAAAAATCTCAATCGTTAGCCATATTGACCTTACCAAACCATTTGGATATATAATTTTCTATTAAAATCCCACTAATATATAGTAAAATATTTCTTATGAGTTAATGATCTAGGAATCCAATGAAATGTTAAAATTCCCATGCATACTATTAGAAAAATTTTTAGTTATGATATTTTGTATATTTTCATCTAGAAATATCCATTTCTATAAATTAAATATTTCTTTATTCCCACACTTTTACAATATATAAAATATACTTATTGAATTTCTATGAGTTATTTATCTCATAATACCCATCATTTTGAAATATTTCAATTTATGAATCATACTTTATAGATAGAGGAGATATTATATAAACATTGGGAGGAGGGGAGAATTAGTATTTCAACTAAAATAGGATCTATAAATAAAATTTGTCGATCTCTATTTATGTGTATGGTTCCCAAATATGGTGAAATGATAATATAATTAAAACACATAATAAAAGAGTAACGTAATTGAATTACTACTCATATAATCTAATGTAGAGTCCTTGGAGTGAAATGGTTATGATTAGGAAACCAAAATTTCTATTTTTTTATAAAAAACATCATGAAAATGATAAATTATTTGGACTGGGACTCTAATTTATAATAAAAAATTTAAAGTTTAAAAATAATATTCATTCTATTATTAATTTTTCTTTATGTACCTGGATAATTTTTATCTTTCAGAAAACCTCAATCTTCTACTGAATTAATATATAAACCATACTAGGATATATCTCAAGAAAAAAATGTTAAACTGAATCAATGTCACCGAAAATTGATACATGGTTCTCGAATGAAAACCTAATTAAAAGTGTATAATTGTATCATGAAATTACCTATATACTCATTATGGGATGGATTAATCTAATATATATGTAATTTTAATACAATTTTGTCATTAAATATATTTTCATTTTTTAGTGATTACTTCTCATGTAAACCCCGTATACATTTATATCAACCATTGACATTGTAAGAAAACATATAGTATGATCATTCTCATAATGTTTTTTGTTCGGTGGATCCCCATTTAAGTGAGACACAAAAATTTCATGACCTGTCCACTATTCAAGAACCAACAAATTACAACACCAATGATTCTATTGCCTTGTGACACTACATTTATTTGAAATCAATGAAATACTCATTTTAAAGGATTAGAATCACAATGTGGATAACTCCATAAAATCACTATAAAAATCATTCAGGGTACACCAATTCTAGATACGATGTAAGGAGTTAAATTACATTGAATACCTTTTATGGAGTTACTTTACTGTTTTGAAAAATAACACATCATGTCATGATTAACATAAACTAAACAATACCTAGATCAATTATATTTTTTTCACAACATCAAATAGACTCTAAATTATTTATTATAACATTATAAACTAATTGAACATGGAAATTCATCAAAACCCAATGAATGATTTTCCACCATATTATAGTAAGAGAAGTAATGAAATGTGATCTTTATCAATAAACAACATAATTATATAGAAAAGTGTGGTTTTTCAGACTACTCTAACACAATGTGTATGAGAGGTATCATTTTTAACATGTCTAGATTTATATCGAATCATGGATCCCCTTTTTTCAAATAAATTCTATGGATGATTATACAAAAATAAAAAACTATATCCACCCATCAAATAATCTTATATATCCTAAGGTAATTTCAATACCCCAATTTATATTTCATAGAAACATGAATATCATTCTAATAAATGATCAATTCATTATGTTATCTCTTCCAAAAGAACAAGTCTATTCTATAATCATCACTATAGAAAATAAACTACTACATCACTATACATTCTAGGGATTTTCATTCCTATTCTCCCCCGTTGTAAATAAATTCATGTTCATCTAATACTAAAAAATATTATTGGTATTTTCAGTGATATTTCACTCCCAAGAAAAACCATATGTGTTTTAATGCACCCTTACATAAGAATGTTTTCTATAAATTCACTACTTGAGCATTTGATTGAACTTAATATAACAAAATCACATCATATTATGCATTTTGGTAGATTTTTTTCAGATAATTTTAATATCTTTTAACAAAAAATGTTGTATAATATTATTTATCAAGTTAATTTTACATTCACTTTCACACCCAATAATCAATGTGTATGGTTTATATACCCTCATGACAATGAAAAATAACTTCATTCAAATTATTTTTGACTTTGATTTATTTTCAACTATATTAATATTCTTTTTTTACCAATATGATATAATTTTCATCAAATATTTCTTTAAAAATAATCATCCTCAATTATATAATACATATCTATAAGTACACCATTTATCTCCCATATTTGTGGACAATGTTTTAGGATAATGACAAAAACTTTTATTTGATGTGTTCTTATCATACCCAAAAATATCACTAGTAACTTTGAAATATATAAAGATATATTTAACAACTACAATATTTGTGAAATAATGGCAGAGAACAATTTCATCTCTCAAATCATGAATATTAAAATTTTCTTTTTTTTGTTGTGGAGTGAATATATATTTCATCATACCATCAATATAAATTTATGATATCAATTTGAATAATCATTATAGGGAAAATTTATTCATATATTTTGTCATAAATATGAGCATTGAGTGTTCCTTTTGTTAATTGTATGTTATAAAAATTGTAATTTATATATCAATACCATTTGGGGTTGTTTTTCGATCCCATAATGTTTCATTATGATCATGAAAATATGATAACTATGATAATCAAATATAATCCCTTCATGGTTCTAAATTTTTACATGTAACTATGTTTTTTCATTTAGAAACATTGACTTTAGGACTAATTGTAAAACATTTCAATTTAATTTTTTATATATTGTAATAAATATTTTAATTTTTTAACAATTATAAATAGATGAAAATTTTCTCCAATTTAAATAACATGAGTTTAAGATTGTATTTCTAAAAATAATTGAATTTAATTTTTGATACATATCCATTATGATTGACTATATTCAAAATTCTAAACTTCATCATAATAATATTCATGTATTTTGAATGATACCTAAATTTCCAAATACCCATCATATAAGTTTTATTAAGATCCTATTTAAATTTTATATTAAATAACAATGTTGTAAATTGTATTATTCACTTTTTTGACATATGATTTTTTTTATTATTTTAATTCCTCAAACTCTTCTACATTTGAGAATATTTACCATTATATCTATGGTTTTTATCACTATTCACGTTATTTTCATATCTTAAAGACATTTTTTAATATTTCCAAGGATTTTTATCAGTATTGGATACTTCAAAATTATCAAGGTTGTTTTGTAAATAATATGGAACATCCATAATAAACTTACACTATATAATATATTAAATAAGAGGATAATAAAATTAAACATTGATTATACATGATTCATGAGATGCATTTATATATTAAAATTCTATCAAAATAATTGTATCTTTGATTTTATTCATATTTTCCTTTTTTTCATGGTAAATCCCTCAACAAAGTCTGTAACCATAAAATAAATATAAATTCATTCACTGATAAAACAATTTCAATAAAATAAATTAATATATAAAAAATTAGTGTCTATGAAAACATTCATACTTTTTGACGATTCATTGTTTTCAAAAAACAAATATTGTTTGTTGATTGTTTTTGATTGAAGTAATAACCAATTAGGAATGTGGTTTGCTAATAGCATGTACGGTGTTGTTAATTTCCTATAGGGATTCAAAAATTTAATAACATATAAAACTATAGAAAACTAATAATAATATAGTATTTTGAAATCCTAAGTGATGAAACCATATGGATGATAAATTTGTTCTATGTCAATTAATGAAGTTGAAATTACAATATTTTGTTCTGTTTAAGGACAGAGAGAAAGTTTAGTAAGGATTGGGTCTGATTTCAAGATGATATTATTTTTAGATTCATTGATTTAATGTTTATGCAGTATTAATTGAATTTATAATAAATTTATTTAGGGTTTGTGTCATAATTGGGAACGAAATTATCCTTTGTCTAGGTATCATTCCCAAATACTATGATTTCACCTTAAGAATGGTCATTAACTATGTGAAAACAGAAAACTAGGTGACCAAAAACCATATTAAAAGATAACTTACATAGATTCCAACATAGTGATACAAAAAATAATGTGATTAATCTATTTAATAAGATAAAACATTGTAATTTTGATGAAATGTTCATCTAATTTCAAAAGAATGGTATTTGGGATTGATAAATTGTGTTCTAGTAAATCAAAAAGGGATAACAAATAAAAACATTGCCTAATTGCCTATACCACTATAATCATGTCACTAAACACAAATAAAAATACTCATTCTTGTTAGAAATGATAAGACTGAGAAAGATGGTCACCCGAAGAAAAAATGTGTTGAATAATGGTTGTGAAGTAGGGATTTGGATCATTACTACATGTGTGTGTCTCATCGGTGCATGGTGGAACTACCTCTTCTATTTATGGATGTATCCTACTATGCATCTGGGATACTAATAAATAAGTATTTTCATCGACACTCATCCATGGCGTCATTAGTCTTTTTTGGTCATCAAAATAATCACAAAATATAATAATTTATATGGTGTATAACACCTGTCGGCAGTGGCCTTTCATTTGTTTCCTACACTGACCATTCATGACATTTATTCATGTTACATGATATGTAACTTCATTTCACATTGTAATATAGAATCATATTTTACATAAAAGATAGATGTTTTATACCGAATTCCAATCAGATAATGAAATATATGATGTTTAATTATTCTGTATCAGTTTTCCAACAGTACTACATAATCAAAAATCTGAGGTCACTCCATGAGTGAAGCTCACAATTAAAATTTTCTTTTTTTCTCATAAATTGTACACATTTCTTTATTTTCCATATATACATTATTTCATTCAATAAATCATAATACAAGGGAAACATTCAAAATATTTGAATAATTAGTAAATTAAATACAAAAATCAATATATTAACATACAAGAAAATGTATGAAAGAAATAAAATAATCAATAGCCACATATAATAGTATTCAAAATAATTATTATGTTGGTTATATACTCTGATAGAATGGTTATTCCAATGTGAACGAAAAATTTGTTCATATGATATGTTTTTCAATTTTTTTGGTATGTATGAAATGATATAACTTTTATTTATTTATAGTTATTCTATATATTCCTCAAAATATACATCATTGTATTAATAACCATTATCAAATAGGATTATTTTAATATAACATCTCAATATATTTTCAATAGTTATCTAAAAGTGTATTAATTTATCAAGATCATGAAAACTACTCAAAAAATAGAAATTTGGAATATGTAATAAATAATAAATAAATGTTATGAAATATCTATGATTATTTGTTCTCTTTAATATCACTGGTCCAAAAATATTTGACTCCACCAGATCAAAGATATATTTTTTATTTTGTCCACCACCTTATGCCTATTATTTAATAACATTATTCTATTCCAATTATCATTAGTATTGATTATTTATTATTATGATTTGGTAGATTTATAAAATTGGAATGAATTATGATCTTAGATATGTTATATTATAAAAAATGGACAAGTCTCATGCATGTAAATTTATTTTTCACCTTCAAAATTATGTATCATGTGTATTTACCATTAGAAATTTAAAATAAATTTTTTACTTCCTCGTTTCCAATAATCAATATTTTTCCTTCAATTAGTTTTAGAATGACAACAAAATAATTTATATTGATATCCTCCTTCACATTTTAAAAAATATAAGAAACACTAAATATAATTTTTATAATATATTTAAAAATGATAAGATCACTAAATTTATTTTAATCAATCATAGTGAATCCAACTCCATAAAAATTGATTGATTCATATATACTAATAGAAATATATCTGACATCATATAATTATATATTATTTAAAATATTATAATTTTATTTTTTGTTTGATGAAGATCCACTGTCATGTATCCAATTACTTATTCTTTTTCCATCATTTTAAGAAACATCCATCAATATCAAATGATTTTTATTATTCATCCTCAATGAATATATATAATTATACCTTTTATTTATCATCTTTATTATAATTATGATGAAATTTTTATTAGTGTTCCATGTTGGAGAACAATTAAAATAAGCTTCCTTAAGAGAATAATAAATATTGTGTAATTTTATCATATCTTTTAAATATTTCCTCATATTTCATTACAAAACAAAATTATTACCCACCATGAATCCATACATATCTTTCATTGACTAAGTAAAATATTATTCAAAGAAAATATTTTTCCTATTAATAGACCCCATAATAGAAAAATCATCCATAAAATTGAAATTTATTTTGATAATTAATAAAATCATTAAAATGATTTTATTAGGAATCTATACAATTTGAAATCATCTGATTATTTTCATCACCCTCTTGCTTATACTCGTTTATGTTCTCTCAAAAAAAATTCATTAGGAAAATAATATATATTATTTCTTGCTCATACCAAATAGATTTATTTTATTTTTTAAATGACCATTTATTTTAGAATTTTTTTTACTTCTGGGTGAGTTAATAGTAAAATATTAGTTTTTGTTTTCCCACAATTTGTATAGTAAGGTTAGGTGCCCAAAATAATGAATTTTCTTATTAGTGGATAGTAACTAAATTTCATGATATAATTCGAAACCCTAAATTATTTAATATATAGTTTATAAAGTTCATCATATAAATTTTAAAACACATTATTTGTACTTATTAAGTAGTTTTTTACATGAAACACAATTAACTCATGATATTTTACATCTTACTTCATAGAAATTATATTTGTTTCGGTATCCTCAACCTTAATATTCAGTGATTCATGGATAATATTGGTAAAAATTATCTTTATAGAAAATTAATCTCATATTCAATAAATTAATTTGACTTGTAATTCATAAAGATATTTTCTCAATGACACATTATTAGATTGTCGGGATTTATTTTAACTATCTCGATTTTAATTTTCCTTTAAACACATCTTATGATATATCTTTAATTGTATGTAATTAGTTATTTATTCTTCACAAAAATATTTTCTTTTAAAACTCCACTTTTCAATCAATTAGTCATTTATATGATTTTCTTTATCCCTAAAACATATTTCCCAATATTCCTCCATTTAAATTCCTTTATTTTTTTTCAAATAATGAAATTTATGGTTGAGTGGGATCTAGAGAAAATACAAATTTAGAAACATAAAATGAATGTAATGCCATCATTGTAAGGTAATATCTTAAAAAATATAATTAAAAACAATATCCAAATTTAGATACTAGCCTATGAAATCAAATAGGGAACTTAAGGATACACACTCAGCTTTTCATTAAACATTCCCATAAATCACATATCCTTTATTCACTCTATTATAATTATTTATCAATTTTTATCTATGTTATACCAATAAAAAACCATTAATAGTAACACTACACCAATGACACATCGTTTTTTATCACCAATTATTTATTGAACATCACATCACCATTTCCAATCAAGTAATATTGAATTAAAAACTATTGAAAAATAACACCCACAATCCAACATATTTTTCAAAAAAAAAATATTAATAATAATTCAGAATATACTAATAAAAACATGAAACTATAACATAAAAATATAAAGAATAGTATGTTAGGAAATGAACTAGATATCACCAGAGATGAGAAAAGCCAAAAACTATGAATGATAAAATGAAAATCAAAACCACAAAGAAAACACTACTCCCAGTAGGAGATAATATTTTTTTGATACCACACCCATGGAAGGATATGCCACATCCTTGAAACATCAAATACATTAACTCACCTCTAGTTCAACTAGCATAAAATATTTTCAAAAAAGGGAATCTATTTAACTACCACACCATAGTGGAAATCATGTTTATGCCTAATATGTCTTAAGGACAACATATATTTATCTCACAATGATTTATTAAAATAATTTTACAATAACTAAATATAATTAGTTCAATAACATACTACACACACTGAACATAACTAAAACTTGATGCATCATATTCGACGGATTTTATCATGAAAATTATAAAAATGATAACCTCTATTAAATAAAAATATATTAACCGATGAAATTTATTTATATTTAGCAGATGATTAGTTAATGTGATTTAATATTTAAAAGGGCTGATCATTTTCAAAATTACTATTTAAAGAATTAATAAATGAAAATCAAGAACATTTAAACGATTATTATGATAACAAATAATATTTAAGTATACTCGTTCTTTAAATTATAAATTACTATAAAATAATATTGAGAATAAATAATGTTTATAATGGAAATTTTTAAATAATAGTTGATTCTCTTTAAATATTGGATGTTCAATTAAATAGTGTATTTATAAATTTTATATATTGAATAAAAAAATATATATAAAAACAAAAAAAAATTATTTAATGTTAAGTTTATTATTATTTTTTAAAATAAATTATTTTTAGGTGAAAAGTTAAAAATATAGTTTTTTAAAAAATATAGCACATATGAATCTACCAAGAAGTAATTGTAGAATGAAAGAATATAGAAAATATATATCGATCATAGTTGTATATAAGAATTAAATAAATACATTTAAAAATAATATTATGAATTTAGAACATTTATATTTAAAATAAATATGTATTACATTCCAGTAATAAAAATATATGTACTTTTGTTATAGATAATTAAAATTTTGGTAAAATCTGATTTTGGAATTCTTTAAAAGAATAAATATAATTAAAAAAATTATAATTAAAATAAAATTCACAGTGAAATATATTGTACACATAATTTTATGATAAAAATTTCAATTTCCCTAACAAAAATTTTAATGTGTCATATATGATTATTTTAAAATTAATTTTTATTAAATGTATAAATATTATTTTATAATATATTTTTAATATTTTTAATTATTATTAAAATATTATTTCATAATGTCAATTATTAGGAATCCAATATAAATTAATTAGATAAAACAATGTATTGTGGAAAAACCTAAAATGATAAATGTAAACAATCTTTGGGTACCATTATGGGAACATGTTAAAAAATGTATCTATTTTATTAGTAGAGGGATAATTAACCTAAAACCCACATAAGATCTATTATTTCTCATTTTTTGGATCCTATATCATTGAATAGTGCAATGAAAATATTTTAATTTAAATGGAATTTAAAAAATACTATTCTCTCAAATTATAGAAGAGGACATCAACCAACCCTTAATAGAGATCCCAATGTTAAGGTTATTTTTGAAAAAGAAATATTTTAACTTATCTGAGAATTCTTTTTTAAAGACTTAATATTGGATTGAAAATAAATTTGATTAAGCCACCCCTTTCTTTGGAATCCTTCACAGAAAACTCAACTTTATAATGGGAGTAATCTTTTTATCCCTAATGATTTGTCCATTATATCTTACATTTAAAATTATAATTTTTTAATTTCTATATAATAACATAATTTTTTTTGTATAATGAATTTTATTATACTATAATAATAATTAATAATTACCATTCTTCTTTTCTATTATGGAAAATGAATCTATCAAACATGCATTATTAATACTATAACCTCCATGAAGTAAATATTATCATTTTTCATAATCACATCTCATCATGGATTTTTTTAGTGAAATTAATGAATAAAATATACAATATAATTGTGATTTTGAAGAGAAAAATCATAGTCTACATAGGTTATATCTCATTCTTAAAGAAATGTTTACGTTAACCATGCATTTTATTGACTTGAGCTCCATGAATTAATGTATATTTTTTCATTAATTTTCCTCAATATAAATTTAAACATATTCATATATTATTTACATCCTTAATAGTGTCTAAATAAATTTATTATTCTTCTATAAGAATGGTATTAGAGAAAAACAACATAAATAATCAAAATCATCTAGAAATTATGGTCTTTATATATATATTTATGTGTTACCACATAATTGAATATGTTTATGAATTAATATCATAGAAGGATATGAGAAAATAATTATAGATAGCATAATATATGAATAATTAAATAATGGAATGATTTTGGTTGTGGAATTATGACATCAAAAATAAATTCATTAATTATTCTACCACTATTTATTTCATAACAACTATAAAACATTCTTGTCAACAAGGTCAACCACATGGATTTGAATAAAAAATTCCATACATTAAAATAATATCTTTATAAATAATTATATATAATAAATTCCATTCCATTTAATGTCCTATAAATGAAATAATTATGAATGAGAACAATGAAAAACATCCCATTTATTAAACAATTTAAAAATTATTAGTGTTACTCACAAATAGAAATGAAACTATGAAGAAACTATCTAAAATAAATGGTAGATAATAAATTTAAAATGATTATTAAAAATTATATTATTTTTTAATTTCTTTCTAAATGGTATATTAGTATAGGTTTGAATTTAAATATGTTTTTAGATTCTATTCGAGGAAATCATGATAAATGGAAATGGATTTTGGATATAATTTTTTATTTTAGAAAATAAAACATATTCACCACTTTTTGTGTGGTGTGTGCATTGGAAAGGGAAATTATTTTGTTAATAGGACTTCATGAATCAATGTAATTGACTATCCCATCACCCGTAATACTAAAAATATATTGTGAATTTAAAATATTGTAATATTGTAATGGCTGTGTGTCTAAATATTAACCCCTATAGAAATATTTCTTATTATTCGTAATATTGTTTTTGGAATTGTGTATCTACAAACATTTAATATTTTTTATAATTAATTTAATCATTATTCATGTAATTTAATAATTCATTATAAATCACCCCATTCATAGGGTTCCCATTCCAATGTTTTTAATGTTTTAATGAATTCATTGACACAATTTTTATAACATTGGTTTATATTATTTCTTACTAGAATATAACTTCATAGGTTCCATTAATAATATTATACCACTATTTGATATGTTATTTCATATTTTACTTATTTAAAATCACTTCACTTCATCAATGATCCCTTCATTGATAATAATATTTCCTATATAAAATTATTACATAGGTATGAACCACTTACATTCATACCAATGCATTTTTCATCAATATAAATATATTTCTTGCACCCAATGTTCTCCCATTTTCGCGGAATGTTAATACATATTGTATTCTTAGATTATCATAATTGTCTTTAAAACCTTTTGGAAAGGAATATGTATATCTATTTTTATGATTAAAATATTCAAATAAAATGATTTCAAAATTTTGAAAAAATATTCATTCCTTTAAAAATAGAATGTTTTATCTTTATGTAATCATTTCATTTCATAATAATTATGAAATTTCAATGTAATTATTTATTGTATTTTCTTTTAAAAGGTAATTTTGTTCAATAAAACATTCTTCACCCTTATAAAATAACTTGAGAATGTGATAGGTAACACAATAATTTAGTGAATATGTTTAAAATGAATTCAATAAATCTTTATTTACAATTTACCATGTTAAAAAATAATTTTTCAATATTTTGATCTTATATGAATCCATTTTCTTATTTTTCATAGTTGATAAATGAAATTATTTTGCATATTTTTTTATAAGGATTAAATGATTTTAATTTATGATTGATATATCTTTTTTTGAATTTGATTTTTCTAAAGTGGTACTTTTTTTGAAATCACTATCCATTGATATATATTATTATTTTAAAGCCTATTATACAAATGATACCATACATATTATTTCTCAATATGTCTTTTGAAATGTTATTTTCAATGAAAAAATTTATGCACTACACCCTTTTTTCATTATAATCAATGGATGATTTTAAACTAATATTTTCATCGAACATATATCCTTTTTGAAGAAATTATTTTCAATTTACATAATCAAATGGTGTTTATATTGATTTCATATATAATCTAACTAGAGAAATTATAGACATTACCCAATACAATTTTTAATAAATAGTAAATATCCAATTATTTATTGTTATACTTAAATGGTGTCTCAGTAAAATGAATGTATATGTTATCAGATTCCCATTTAATATCAATTGGTTTATTATGTTATTATTATTTAATTATTTATTATTGATCAATTATTATTATAAGTCATTAAAATGATAAGAAACCCATTTAATTTTAGAGGTTCATTTTGATATAACGAATTAATGAATTCAAGTTGTACTCATATGTGTGGAAGAATGATGGGTGGGGTTCTTTGTGTACCTCCAATGCATTGGATAGTGTTTTATATATCATGAGATAATATTGCATGATTAATCTTGTATATGATAAATCACTAATGGTTTATCCTAATTTTATAAAATCAAAATGTAATGGGAGGTACTTCTTGGATATGATCATAATATAATGACACCTTATTCATATGTTTGAGATAATTAATGATTTTCATTATATCTTTCAGGGGAATGATATATTATAATTCCATATTATCATAATTATCCACTTTATGTAATGTTTATTATATAATATTTTGTACTCATTTTCCACATTATAATTTTATCTTCCTTGTTATTTTATCTTGACTTAGTGTCAACACTCAATGTTTGATGTTATTCAAATAAAGAATTTCTCCCTGAGTCATTTTCCCCATTTCATTAATATTCAACACTCGATGACATGTTGATATTTTTATCTTATAAATATTATGAGATTTATTATTTCATAGGATTCCCTTACCCCGGTTTTGTAGATATTTATACCTTTTGAGAAAGTATATAAGGGTGTCAAAAATTGTTTTATTATAAGGAAATGTTTGTATGTTTATAAAATAAGGTGCTTATATAACAACTCTTAATGGTCACTAAACAAATAGGCCCTTTGATATATGTGATATTATTGTAATATGTAATGTATAATTTATGTAAATGATGTATAATAAAGATAGGTTTATCTTTGGTTATCATATTTTAAAATCAAATTAGTTTTTAATTATATTTTTGGAATTCTCTTAGTATATAATGGATTATGATTAGTCAAACTTTTCAAAAACCATAGGGATATATCAATGGGATAAGTGGAAGTGTGTGATTACATCGTTAAATTTAGGTAATGTCGGTAACAATATTTTTCCTATAAATAACATCAATATATAGATTCTAAAATTTGAGGCAACGTCTAAACTATATATACTTATGGGTAATAACCCCAAAAAGATTTATTGGGAATTAAGTAATTAATAACCTAGTTATTATGATGTTTCTTAACTACAAATCTGGTTGGACACTCCCAGGGGTCATGATTTGGGAAGTCCCATTAAGAATAATTGTGAGAGATTTATTATGTTAAGTAATTAGATTAAGGAGTATGAGAAAACTCAACCTAAATAATCATGTATTTAACCAAGAGTAAATATTGTTTCATTAAATGATAATGGGACTGTTTTAATGAGTCTTACATTTCTAGGTTATGTTCTCAAAATATAACGAATTATAATTATATTATTATGTTAATTATTCATGACTAGCGCTAACACATATTTAATTTAGTAATAGAGTAAACCTAATTGAATGATATTAACAACATATGTTGTGGATAATGAATATATTATCTTAAATATTAGATTTAAGGGAAAATATATATTATATGAAATATTTTTATTATTGAAAACAAATTATCATGAATTTTTATTTTCAATTTAGAAATCGATAGTTTATATTAAAAAAAAATATTATAATTATGGAGTCTCACAGATGCCCTGGTGATGATGATGATGATGAAGATGGAATGTAGATTTAATATCATTCTTCTAAAATATACGAGAAGGTAAACCTAGTAGAATGTGTCAATGTAACTACGATATTCTTGACCTCTTGTAATGGGATGAATTGAGAAACATTACATGGTAGAAAATTATATTTTAGTTTAAATGATGGGGAAAACTTTTATTTTTAGGTATCCACTATGAAAATAATGTTTCATATGTAAGGAATATGGGAACTATACAAAATTGTTCACTAATATAAGGGATGAGGATGATAATTAAGGAAAAAAACCTCTTAGATCATGGGAATGAGGAAAATACAATAAAGCAACTACTTTTAATATAGAAATTAATTTTTCACTATATACATTCATATCTTTTATATTGTACATGATTTATCAAATTAGACATTTAATTTTAAATAAATTTTTCCCATAATTATTATATCAATTTAATAATAATATTCTTCAAAAAATTTGGATAGATACATATTATTAATTTATCATGTACCATCTCATTTGGATTATGTTAAGAATGGATTATCTGTTATTATAATGGTATCTTACCAAATTACACAGAGAAAAATATCACTTCAAATACTAAATCAACCAATGATCAACAACCAATGTGTTGTTGATTAGTATCTCGAATGGGATATAACTCCTATCATATGAGTTTTATAATTTCGATTAAACAATTTAATTACTGTGGGAGAATATATTTCAAAATATTTTAATATATTTTCTTCCATAAAAAAATATAATGTTTTCAATAGATCCCCACACATAAAGCACCCTAAAAAATTGCGATTCAACATAATATTTTTAAATTGTCAAAAAAAATTAATAATAATAAAACAATATGTAAATAAAAAATATGATCAAAATATTAGGATCTAGATGATATTGTTCCTATGAATAAATTATATTAAAAATTGGTTACAAGAAATGAAAAGCGTTATAACATATTATTAAAAACACAGGTGCATGCTACCCTCTATATGTCTGTATTCCCCATTAGAGACTAGTAATCTACATTCCTAAAGGACAAAATCATTATAATTTTCCTAACAACCTTATATAATAAAAAATCCTCAAATTTACTTGCCTCTTGATATGCATATGAAATAACTCTGTTGAATCGGCTATCATTACAAAGGGAATCAATCCAATGAGGATGGATTCTCCAAGTCACACTACATGTTATTGTTTTTAATGTATTTATATCAAAATCTAAGTCAAATTTAGTATATAAACAATTACACATTTAATTGATGTAATAACTGACTATAAAAAGAATATCCCATAATTATGTTTCATAGGCCAAACTAATTCTAGATTAATGGTAGAAACATACCTTGAATGTACCATGATGTGTTTAGAACACACCTCCAAAGTATGATGGTCCTAACATTCTAGTATTAGAACCATCAATGTTTACTATGCTCTATGAATTGATTGGTGGGATCCATCATATGAACTTGAGAAATTTGGTTTTCCTTGTCCTGCCTATCACACCCAAGAGCTGAACAATATTTAGATCATAAAAAATAATTGGCAATTCTTATGTTTAGGAAACTGATGTAGTATATGCCTCATTGTGTATTTTAATAATTAACATATAATAAGAGGTATGTTGTTTTTTGAAGAACATGGATTTACTTTACTTCTAGATAGATGAGAAGATCAATGCGACCACTGTCAGTAGGATGTGATGGATCTGTTCACTGCATCTTGAAGTGGAATTCTTCTACATGAGTTTAGGTTATTTTATGTGAGTTAAATTCAACTAAATGTTTGTAACCATCATAGGCCCATTTTTTTACTAAAATCACAGGCCCATAAGATGTGTTGAACATCCTCTTTAGACTTGACATAATAATGGAAGGATAACAAAATTTCTTATCCATTTTTTTAATTAATTCATGTGTGTAAAGCATATTTTTTTCACTTAAAATATATGAGTATATGAATGTAGTGTTTTAAGAATAGGTATTTGAGTTTCATTATCCATGCTTGTGTTCATTTGGAGCCCACAAATTCCATCATGAAGTATTTCTTGATTTTCAATGTACCACTCTGCTTGTGATTCCATACAAGAGTATCACAATCCAAAATAGTATACATATGAATATCAATACTATTCTACATAAGAAATATATTTCCATGAATCTAATTTTGTAAAACTAAATCAGCAGTGGTCTTATGTTAAGAATTAAGGGGTATTCTTAATTTATTATATAATGGAATAGGAAACAATATATTGGTCTTGCTTTTGAGATTGCATCCACAGCTTAACAACCATTGTGCATTATACGTGATGAAATTAATGGATTACTTAAAATATACCCAAATAGAGGATGTCTTATATGATTTATAGCCATTCAACAAAACCCCTTTAAATCTTGAAGATAAAAAATCCTAGGGAATATCATTAGTGATCTCATTCCATGTGAATTTTTAAATGATACCATCATTAAAATTTCTAAGATCTTTAATCCCATGGCCTCCTATATCAATATGTTTTATACACAATGTCCATTAAATTTTGATCAATTTCTTTTAATAAGTTTAACCAATCTATTTGATGTTTCTAATAATTCCTAAACATTCTTTGATGAGACCCCTATTCCACCAATAGAGAGAGAAGGAGAATAAAATGTTCCATATGATCATAGAGTGGACAAGACAACACTTTCCTACCATGAACATGGATTTCCCATTCCACGTGGTTATTTTATTAAAAATTATAGTGTATATTACATCTAAATATCGTCTCTTAACATTTCCCTATAATAGGGTGACACCATGTTAAATAATAGAAAGGAATCCCCTTTTGACCCCTAGGCTATTAAAATCATATTTTTTTCAAAACATAATTCCATTAAAAAAGACTATTAATGGTTTGTCCCATATTTTATGAATTTTATCCACCTATTCATAATGATTAAAAGGGAGTAAATATATGATCTGTCTTTTCTTGATGAATTCCTAAGAAAGATGATGACATTAACATACAAAAGATTTGAAAGACCATAATCATTCATTCATGCATTGATTGGTCTGTAAAGGCCAATCTGTGTGAGATAATAGATAAACCGACTCAAATAATCATCAAAAATGTTAAATTCAAACCCTTATAGTAGATCACATTATTAAAAACCCCATGGGAACTGGGAAAAATATCCTGGAGTTCCATTAATGAGGATGGACAACCTTTTATATCTGATAATGATGTTAATAAGTTTGATAAAATCATTTTAGAAGCTACATATCTTGATAACATCCAAAATTGTGCTCTATTTTATTTTATCAAAGACCTATCGATATATATTTTGATATTAAATTTTCATTTATTCAATTTCCTCTTCATAAGATTAACACATTCTGAGGCCTTAGAAATGCAGTTCTAAATATCCCTCCCCCAAATATTCCCAAACTAAATTAGAGACATAACATTCTTAATAATTTGTCCCATTCTGTTCAAGATTATCTTTCTAGTATGGTTTTTGAATCATATTTCCATGGTAAAATAGAAATAAGTCTTTGATATCAAAATAATTCACTGTCGTTGGAATTCAAGAAATAATTCTTGAATTTTTCCCCATTGGAATTAAGGAGTGATTGAAATATTCATTTATTTCATTAGTTTTATCATCCAGAAAATGTTTACCAATATAACACATTTTTTTTTCAATTAATCAATCAGGGCTAGGAAAAATATATATATTAAGATATAACAAAGTTGCATTTATTTCTTATTTAGATAGAGTTATAATAATGGTTCAGTTTTGGTTCCCTCTAATCTAAGAATCTAAGTCGTCAATAATTGTTTATTTTTGACTATTAGATTATCAAGTAATGTTAACTAAATAACCACCACTTCCAAAGAGTAATAATTTTTAGTACATTAAAGGTAGAAATTTATATAAATGTTATTGTTTACAGCTTCCATTATCCCCTCTTTGTCTGATACATGATTGAACATTGAGTTCTTGTCCCATCCTTTATCCATTTAAAAATCATTTTTTCAAGCCTTTACATTATCACTAAGAGATCATCAAGCCTATGGTGGGATTTAATTTCATCTCTAGAAGAGGTATTATTGTGTTTATTCCGAATTTTACTCTAAAAAAGATTATTCTCAGCAATCTTAATAACAAGGTGAATATTTAAAAATGATTTTCTTCCCTATTATATATGTAAATCAGTGGTATATTTTAATTTGGTAGCCATCTTACAGAGAAGACATTAAATTGGCTCTATCATCATGGCCTCTAAAAAAATTTCTCTTCCACTAGGAGTCACAGTCCATCCATTATTATATATAAATGGGATGGAAGTTGAACCAATCACATTTTTAGAGACTTCTATTAGGATATGTTTATAATATTTTTTTTGTGGAGAGTGAAATCTGATTCCCAATTTTGCAGCAGTTCTTTTATCAATCTGAACAAATCATATTCCTTGTTTACATTCTTCCCTTCCATTAAAGGCATATCTAAACTATATGAAATCATCTCCTACATTATGGACCTAAAAACAATTTAAATAGTCAATAAAAAAAGGGAATTTCATGGAGAAAATATGAATTATGTTATAACTAGTTTTTTCCTCTGGTATTAAGACAACATTGAAGTCTCCAAGAATCACCAATTTATGAAATATGATTTTAGAGATGTCCCAATTAATTTACATATATATCTATCTAGATGAAGGATGTATTGTCAGGAAAAATTAAAATTGATATATCATAGCACCATATGTTATTTGAGAATGTCATACACTGTGGTTTCTAAATACATGTAATAAAATTGATATTCCATGTTTGAGAACATAGAGTTGATAGATGTTGTAATTATAGTAATTCTAATTGGTAAAATAATATCCAAGAAAGACCCATCTGAATTATTTCTTGTTTTCAAAGAATATTTTGGTTATGTAATACCAAAGAACATGGGTTTGTAGGCCATACTGAAATTCTACATGGATTTGGATTCTCTGGAGTTCACTAGCACATGGAAATTTGAATATTGTACATTCATTGTTTCAGAGGCTTCCCAATGTCTATGATAGTCTATATTGTTCTATTTTACTCTAGCCTTTTCCTTTTTCCCTTTTAATTTTTTTATTTCCCATGATTGTGTTTTTTTAATATTGAGTCCCATCTGATTTCATCTTTTATACATTTATGATTACTTCTTCTATAAGAGTTGTACCCGTCTACTCAAGATGTTGTGTTTCATCAGTCTCATCAAACCTTAAGAGACCACTGAACAGGGTGAACATATTCTGAATTTTTTTAGTTCCAGTTTTTTTCCGCTGCATGTTTTTCACTTAATAAAAATGGAGGCAAGATCGTATGATAATTCCTCCCCCAAGAAACTAATTCCCTCATGTTGAGTCTGTTGATCTCCATATTTTATATATTGACCAATATTTACATGTGATAAAGTAAAATTTTACTTTTTAACCATAAATAAGTTTTATTTGACAAAATCTAGTTCATATTATTAATATTTAGTAACAAAAATTATTACAATGTCCAATTTAGTTTTTACCACAAATGATAAATTACATTGATATAGATTATTTACCAATATATAATAAAAAATTGTAAAATTAATAAATATTGGGGTAAAGTCATTTGAATATTTTAGAAATGAGATTCTAATTGATTTAATGAGTGATTATTGACTTTATCGATAACCCACTATATTTTTTGGAAATTTATTAGAGCCTTTATCCAATAATAAAATAAAAATATTATTTAATTGTTTGGGTATTTAAAAAATATCAATTCTCATAATGTATAAAAGTGGATTGCTACCACCCCACAGATGCACTCCAAAATCTAGTTTCCTATTTAAAACATTCACAACTCTAATGACCTATAATCATTTTTTATTCCTTGATCTTTTTTTAAAACTTATAGTTTAAGGGAATAATTTCATTAGAATCCTTCATGGAAAAACTCAATGTTCTCATCATGATAAATCCCTTTTTACTAATTTTTCTTCCTTCTATTTTACATTTTCAATTACAGATTTTTAATATTATATAATGACAATAGTGTTGTTTTATGGTGAATTTTATTTTTCTATGTTAATATCTATAATAATATTAATAATTTTCATAACAAAAAATTAATTAAATGAATAAAAATTATTTCGATAATGGTCGTTTAATTGGGACATGAATATATCTATTCATTTCCCACAATAACGACTGTGTCTTATTTTTGAGCGATAACCATATATATGTAATTTTATTCATCAATATATAGTGATGGAAATATCAGTATTAAAAAAGGTTAATTTTTTAATCTTCCAACGTTTATTTATATATGTTATCTGTTTAATTAATATATAATATTATCTACATATATGAAATGTAATATAATTTTCTGTAAAAATTATAGATTATAAAATGTGTTACCCATATAGTGATGTTACTCACAGTGATGAGAATTGAAATTAAAATCAGAAATATTAGAAAAATTATATATCTATACATAATTATGAAAAATAATGTGTTTTAACGTAGTAGGTGTAATCTATATCCATTAAGTCATTATGTTAAAATAATAAATTTAAAACTAGTTATAAATTGGACGACAGAACTATTAAAAACAATCAATATTATATTTATATAGTAGGTGGTAGTAATATAATAATAATGTTATATGAAATTTATATCAAAAATATACTGGCTCATCCTTTTATACATGGAAATTACATCATATTTGTTTAATATTCTGTAAAGTACAAAAGTAAATTCCTGAGGACCATAATATTTTAGTTTATTTAGAAACAAGGAACACAATCATTAAACATGATTAATGATATTCAATGTTTCCCACAATTATATCTATATTTAGTACACCTATATAAAAAAATCTTCAAAAACTGGGAAAAATAACCATAAGAATGGTTGATCTCCTATGCTCATTATGGGTAAATAAATGATATAATTATGTATAACATGAACATAATGGTATGAGATAATGAGAATTAAATTTTATGACCATAATATTTATTTTAGAGATCATATACATGAGTCATTGATTATATATTTGATGTTCATAAGACATTTTTTAAAGGGAGTTAGGAAAATGTTCCCTGAGAGTATAAAATTTCATAAGACATTAATTTTGTGGGAAAAAAAATCTTATAAAATCATATTTTGTGGTTACCCACCAAGATATTCATAACATAAAAAAATTTGGAAAACAACTTCTGTTCTTATTTTAGGCCAAGGATAACCACCCTTGCACCCTCTTTTAAAAGCATCGTTTGACCGCCCATATACCATCATATTTGGGCTTGGACATATCTCCCACTTAACATCCTTTTTGGTATTGTAAAAAGTACATATGTACCCTCATATTTGGGATTCTTTTAAACACCCATGTACCCACATCTTAGGATTGGGATAAGCATATATATACCTTCTAATGTCATCTATCAGTTATCATTAAAAAATAAATGAAATCACTATCTATTTGAAACCAACTTGTAATCTATAATTAACCCACTTGGACCTATCTAGGTTGTACCATCATATAAACTATAATGGTATTACCCAATTTTATCTTGGCACTTCCACCATATACATAATTTACATGAATATCATCACTAATAAAGTACATTGATCTCTCATTTCATCATAAACTCATTAAAATAACAATTAATTCCTTCATAAATTGATTAACCAATAGAAAATAAATTGGTTTCATTTTAATATCCTATGAAAAAATTTTAAATTTGTAAATTAAATTATTTATATAATAATAACTTTCAAACATGATTCATGCATATAAGAGAAACATTTTTCCATAAACAACATACCACTAAATCATAAGTCATTTACAAAAAATTATTAATTTGAAACAGGGATTGTATGACTCTTAGGGAATATGAAACACAAATTTTTTATCAACGTAAATGGAATTTAATTTTCAATGGATCATTTAAATCATTTCATGTGGAAAATATCATTTCCTCTTTGAAATATTCTTTTTAAAACATTAAATAGTTTGAAAATGATTCCTTTAAAAGTAACCCTGAAAACATATAAATGATTTTTGGATAATATTTTAAATTAATTAAAACAATTTAAAAAATATTTTACCATGAATTTTATGATAATATACAATTTAAAAATATTTTGATAAAAATAAGTTTCATAATAAAATAAATTTTTGATGAAATAGAGAAATAATGATATATTTCATAGAAAGGTTTATTAATTATATTGGCTACCAACGAGAGGAAAAATAGAACCAGTAAGTTAATATATCATTAATATAACAATAATAAGAATATAAATTGAAATTATTTAGTCATATATCATGATATTTCAATAATGGAGACTTGATCATAATTAATAGTGATAAATGGAGGGATTTTAACATAAAACACTTACCATATTGGTAACATTAAATCTTATTTCCCATTAAGGAATTCCATAAAATATAAAATAAAATATAATTACTATGAATAAATTAATTATATTTCATTTAAAATGATATATATATACACATCTTGAATAACTATAGGTCCATAACATAACTTACATCACAAAGAATGAAAATTGGGGAAAAATTATCTTACAGATTTTGTATCCTTTAAACAATAAAAATCATGAAAGAGAGATAATAAAGGGATATTTATATACCAATAAATTTTATTAATATTTTAATGAAATCCAATTAGGATCTTTATATATAACACATAAAATAAATATGTGGTGAGTGTCTCACACATGTAAATAGTGAGACAACAAACCCTTACCCTATATATTGAATTCTATCAAACACATTCAAACATAAGGAATAATAAATTGAGTATTATTATAAATATATTATGAAACCATATTCATACATATCCTAAAATAAATTGTTTTCTTTTGACCCTTTATTACCCTTTTATTATAAATTTCCTGTTAAAGTTGTGTTTTTCATAATAAACCTTTTTTTTAATATGATTTGACTTTTTATTTTTGGTATTATTAATTTGATATTGAAGTACTAATTACAAAAAATTTAAAACATGATATTAATATAAAATATATTTATTATATTTTAATTTATACTCTTATATAAATTATATAAATAGGTAATGAGATACAACATTCTAGGTGAGAGTATGTTTGACGTATGCATGAACGTTTATTCCATTATCCCTCCATCTTCAATGAGTGAAAAGTAAATTAAATTTATAAATATATATATAAAATATTTTATAAATTTTATGTCTTATATTTCACATATTACTATCAAAATTATTATTAATACATTCCATGTCAATCATGAATGTATCATATCGCTCCGCGAGATGGTTTTCCAGCATACAAAAGAATAATGTTATCATATTCACACAAAATAGAAATAATGAAGGTAAGTGTTATATAGTTATTATAAAGTATAAATACATCATTATTTTCATATATATAATATAGAAACATCATGTACACCAATATTACCAACATTAAAAAGTGTTATTGGAAACAAAGACATCAGTTCATGAGGTGGTTCATTAAAATAAACACGAAAGATTATTTCATAGCCCATTTGATAGAAGTGTGTGTGACTGTAGGTCATAACAACAAAAATAGATACAAAATATTATTTTTAAAACACTAAATTTATTATATAATTATGAAAAATCAATATAATGGTTTTTAGGATGAAATAAAACATAAACATCATTGACATTACCTCTTCGTCAAGCATATACTTTTGGTTTTAGTTGTGGCCTTCCTTTGATGGATTTTTGAAAAAATTATCGCATATTGGATGATAGTAAGTAAGTATTGAAGTATTTTTTTTAAGGATTTTGAAAAAAAAATTAGTGAGAGGTTTAAATAAGTAATGAGAGATAATTCTCTTTTATAATAGAGGAGTGGCAGTCTTGTAAATTCCCTCAATGTATTCATTATTGGGATGACTCTCTTACCCAAATTGACACCAAAATAGAAAAATAATGGAGGTTACTGATTCATTGGTGAATAAATACCTCTAAAAACGTAATAAATACATTTATTATCAATTTATCCACTACTATTAATGTCTATTGGAATTATATCATTATGGTTATAAACAAGGTAACTTGTATCTTTTTATTTACCAAGGTAATTTATCCTTTAAGATTATAAATTAATAGAGATTTATTAGATAATTTATAGACAATGATTCTATATAAAATATCCAATTCATTAAGTAAAATAAAATGTGTTTTTAAATTGACTTTCTACTACAAATTCATGTAATTTGAAAAACCCCATTTATCATTAATCAAGTAAATTAATTTTAGCTATTTTAATTAATAATTATTGTACAAAAAATATTTGGGACATAATAGATGACATATATAATATTTTTTTCAAATACTGAATTCATTTTTCCAATTTATGTTATCACATTTGGAAGAAGTAAATTTAATATTAGACCCACTTATGCAATTAGAATTCGAGTTTTAATAGTGAAAAAATATTCAAATGTTTTCAATGTTTGTAAATCCAATTTTAGAAGGAAGTTGATCAAAATGACTTCAATTAGATAAATATATTTATAATTGATATAACTATTATTTAAAATATTATTATAATATAATTTATCTATATAAATAATTTGAAAAATGGTAATTGTCAATTAATATTTAATACTTTTCACTATTCATCACAAAATGATCCTCTGAAGAAAAATCCAAAAAAACCATATGATAATTTATAACATTGTTTAATAAAAAATTTGTTTATTGTATTAAATATATGTTATGAAAGTGTAACAATTTTTTTTAAATATGACTTCCATCAAATGGGAGCAAAACTACCATTACGACAAATGTATATTTTGATGCAAAAAATGGATTTATTAATATATCTTATCTAGAAGAAAATTGAATTTTTAAATAGTTTATTTATTATATAAAATATAAATTAAATTAAAATAATTTATCGAAAGTGATTTTTTAATTAATTGATGAAAACATATTTTTTCTTAATAAAATTGCTTTTCTAAAAAGGAATTTCATTATTTTAAAATAGTTCAGACATTCTATTCTAATTTTCTAGATACCAAATAATGAATTTTATAAACATGAGTAAACAACGTTTTCATAATTTATTTATCCCTTTTTATAACTTTTATTAATATGGATAAGTGATGAATATTATAATATTTTAATAATATATTAATGTTTCATTAAATCTCAGTGTTCTGTTTAATGTAAGCTAAGATCAATGTTTCATATAATGAAATATAAACATGGTATTGTCTATAACAAAATCCAAAATAAATGTTTCATGTACCATAAAGAATACACATTTTTCATGTAACTCATGCTTAATATTTTATTGTGTTTAAAGAAATATAATCTTGGAGTGGCATGTAATTCAAGTCATCAAAGAATTTTAATTTAGGGGAAAAATAATAATTTCTAAAAACATAGGGTCTTAAATTATATCCCCTTGAAATATATTTCACATAAAAATTTATATTGGTCATCAATGGTTTAAAACATAAAAAATCATTCATTTAAACCCACAACATTTGTATGAATAATAATGAATCCATTAAAAAGAGAAATTTGGAAACATAATCATCAAACAAATTAACTAATAATAAGGTCTCCACATAGGAGAACATAGGTGATATGTATCTATTTGTACAGGTAATAAAAGTGTAAATAATTATATAGAGATATAAATATAAGGGATCACAAGAACATGTGTGATTCAAATAATGATAAGGAAAAAACGCATAACCTAAATATATGTGAAAAGTTCATTTATATCATCAACATGATGATAAATGAAAAATATATTTTCTCAATATCCTTTCCTATAGTTGAAGAATTTTAAGATGGAGATATACTAACTTGATTTAATTCTATTTCATATGAACAATCTCCCACATTTTTTGTGCCATGATCAACACACACTCCATCTCTTATACCACGAATTGAAGGTGAATTTATTGTGCCTGAAGCGCTAATGGATCAAAATATCCATGAATATAATGATAATTCATCCTATTTATATTTAATTAACAACACAAAAAATTATCCTAGGATATCCAATATGCATCAATTTATATATAGTGATTGAATAAATTAATCTCAAAATTTCCTTTGAATGATCAACATAAACGATTTTATAAATGGTTAATCTTTTGGAATCATCTGAAAGATGAAAATACAAGACACTAAAAAAAGGTCACTAAATTTCTCCAAATTAGCCTACATTTAGTTCCCCTTGTATCATAATATATCTATTGATTTTCACATTCTAAACTTGTGAATACCATGATCATGTATTTTATTTAATCATGTTAATTACCTGAATTACTATAAAACCATATGGTAAACATTTATTTTTCTTTATTCATTACATCGAACACAAATTATTGCATTTATTCCATAAATCCATGAATTATATTAACTCTATCCATTATATAATAATTTTTCCCCATAAATCATTAATACAATTCATTTTTATCAACAATAAAGAATTTAAAATATTTTTATATAACATCACTTTACCAAAACTAAACATTCTTTTCTCAACATCCAAATAATATTGAGGGTTACCTTCCCTTAATCTTGTGTTTTACATAAAATATAACATTCCATTATATTAATTTTCCTATTCATCATCATCATTCAATATATTCTTTCAAATCCTTAATGAAAAAAATATATTAAGACATACTTATATATTTCTTAATTTGTGATTCTGAAGACAAAAATGCTTCAATCATATCAATTCATTCTTTGAATATTGACATGGATTAATGATCTTATTCATTATTAATTATTTTCTACCATATTAAATTAAATGTATCTTAATATTCAAATAAAGAACCTATTATTATACAACCATTATATTTTATTTCATGATATTTCCCTTTATTACATTGGTTCTAATAATTCCCAAACTCCTTAAACATGAAAAACAAGAGAATATGTGGTGAATTATTTGTCATACTATTCACCTATATTCATTAACAATCCCATTAAATAAATTTATATATTCTTTGGATTTATGAGAAGAAAATTTTTAGCATATATAGAACAAAATATTCTTTTCTCCATTGTATCCATTACCCAAAATATTGTCGAACTCTATCCATGTATTTTTTTTGAGTCCGAGAGTGGGTTATGTTGCATGTTGTTAATCATGTTCAATGATTACTGGTTGGGCACTATATTTTTCACATTATCCATCATCCCATTTAGATGCTCATCAAAAAATGTTCATCACATGCAATGTTATCAATTTTACTTTTAGTTCCCCATATTGACTAAAATAATAAATATTGGTGTGATAGACACTAATAATAGTGTAAAACCACATATTCTAGAATAATCACTTATATGATGTCTAAATCATAACAAAAATATTTAAATATATAACAACTAATGATTAACCAAGGTTATTTGTAATCATAACATATTCAAATAATTCACGATGGTTCATAATGTGTTTATGAATTTATTAAGAATATCTATTGGGAGTGTCAAACTAGGTTTGTAGAATGACTTATTATCAGGCTCAAGTTCCCAGTCGATTCGTGATCAATATAGAGTTTTTAGGGTTTATACTTCAATGTCAATTTATTCTTGATACAGATCCCATTTTAATATTCGTTTATGGATGTAATTTCAAAGAATCCCCTCAATTTATCCTTTAAAAAATACTGTGGAATCTTCATATACATGGACTCATCCTTATGATTATCCTTATATAAATCCCTAGAAATATCCTTAAAATTATCCCTTGGTATCACACTAGTGTTTTCTCAGACCTATTTCAAAATATTGACAAAATGTTTCCTCTGAAACCCAATATAGAAACCTAGGATTCTCATATATGGATATTACAACATTTTAGAATAATAGTCAGCACATTAAAAAATCATTGGATCATGACCATAAATGTCAAGTGTCTTTGGAAACTAGGAATTCAATCTTCTATCTTGGTTAAATATCTTCAAATATTCAGATAAATATCTTCTCAATTAGTAATCATTCATAAAATCATGTTCATAAAGAAATCAATGAAAATAATCCATGATAACAAAAAAATTCAATCAACATGGAATTTGTGTTATACACAAAATAATATAAAAATGTATGTCTAGTTTTCCAAGAAATATGATCATAAGATGTTAAACATGGACTGAACACTGATGTAACTACATTGGGTATGTATTTACCACCCGTTTGCCCTTATTTTTGGGCATGGGTTGATCACCCATATACCCTCTTCTATGTCATTGGGGTAAACACCAATGTATGCTCAATTTTGGGATTTGGCTAAACACCAATATACCATTATCTTTTGAATTTTCCTAAATAAATATATACCCTCATCATTAGGATACATCTCAACATCTATGTAACCTTTATGTTCATATATCATTTATCATTACACAATAAAATTAAGTGTTTTCGTGGTGCACCCATATTATAATTATAATATGATCACTTATCACTATCTTATCTGCCCCATCATATAATCTATAATGGTCTTACTGATTGCTATATGGGATGACTAATCATATAAGTAATTTCCACAAACAATAACATTAATAAGTATAAGGATCCTTCATTTCAACAGAAAGCTTAAAATATTATCCATTATTTTCTTAATAACATGATTAACTCATAAAAAAATTGGGTTTCATGAAAATATCATTCAAACACAATTCATCCTTAGAAATTAAATGGCTTCAATAATGATCTCTCTAAAACATGAATATCCCATAGCAAAAAAGGGGTTTCAATAAACAACATTCCATTGAAACAGGAACCATTCAAAAATAGAAATTTAATGGTAATATTGGGTCATATAACCTATTATAATATTGGAAAACAATATATGTAATATTTGATGAAATATTATTTTTAACGAAAAATTTTCTAAAATATATAGTGAAATATAACCTTTTTGACTTAAAAATTATAATTTATGACAAAAAATATTTTTGAAACCCTTTTACTTTGAAAGTAACCATTGAAATATATAAAGGAATCATTGAAAATAATTTTAAAGAAAAAAATAATTTTCAAAATAAAATTAGACACTTGTCCTTGGTACTTAAGTGTGTTAGAAAGGCATAGTTACTTGAATATAACATGAATAAAAAAGTATAAAAATCATGAGAGTTAATTATGATTAGATCATGACACATCAACATTAGACACTTGATCAGATGTAGTCCTGATAAACAATGAAATTATTACAAAAAATATATATAACTTTGGTAACCTTGAATCTTATGGCCCATATAAAAGACCATAAAATATAATTAGGATGAATATATATATGATTTTATTATTAAAAGTGGTTATATATACACCTCATGAGCGATTACATGTGTATAACATAACGTATGTCTCGAAAAAGGTAAATTGAGACAAAATATCATAATGATTTGGTAGATTTTTATCCATTAAACAATTGAAAGAAAGATAATAAAATAAAAATTTAAATAGAAATAGAAATAAATATAATATACATAAAATACCTTCATAGTATTTATATACTCCAAATAAAATTAATAGATGGTGAATGTCTCACAGAATTTTAATGTTAGATGAAAATCCCTTACCTTAGGTCTTGATTTATTTCGTACACTTTAAAATATATTTTACAATAAATTTAATATTATTATAAATATATTAAATTACTGTATTCATGTATAACACAAAATATTTTTTTAATATGACCTTTTGTTATAAATTTTTTAATAATTTCATGTTAATGTCAGGTTTAGGGTTACAGCCACATTGTTTTTCGTATTATTTTTGACAGGTTACTTATGGTCCACTAAATTTGATCAATATTTCCAAATTCCTAGATTGTAAATGTAACAAACAGAGTAATGATAGATAATAATTTTAATAAATATTAATATATATTAATTAAATGGGATGATATGTTCAATAACATATTTTACAAGTATAGTTTTATAGTTAAAAATATTGTTTTCAAAAAATAGATTTACCAACTGTTGTTGGTGCATTTGTTTTAAATCACATTTTTGTTTCTTTTATGAACAATATATGATTAAAAAAACTTATTAATTGAAATTATAATATCAAAATTTATTTTGGTTGATTTTTTTAATTATTTGTGAACTTTTATATTTTGATGAATAATTAATACAACAAATATGAGTTCACAACTTCTTTCTCATCCAATATATATATATTGATAAATCTTGTTTTTAATTTTTTTAAAATTATAATTAAATAAAGTGTTTATTAGTAAATCAAATTTCAGAAATTTAAATTATTTTCAAAGTGTAATTGGATATAATTTCATTGAGAACCTTTGAACATTTTTATGTTAAAAACATTATTTATTTTTCATTCAATGGGATTAATTTTTATTTATTTATTACTATTCAAATTTTGTAATTTGAAAAAATTTATTCTGTATTTTTAATATTATGGTCTAAATTATTTATGTAGGTCACTTTTATTTTTGAGGCATTTTTAATAGTAATCATTGAAATATATTTATTACCACAGTTAAGGGTAAATAGAATAATTCAATGAAAAATTAAAATTATAAGAAATATAAAATCACAAATTTAATAATTTCATTCGGTGAGTCCTCATAAAAATATTAATAATCAATGGGTTTTATTTATATCTTTTGTAATCCACATGGGAGTGAGTAAAACATATTTAATAATATATTCAAAGGACATAAAATTTGGTCACACTATTGTTTTTTACAAGTAAAATACATTTAATAAGCAGTTATATAAGGGATATGTTTAAATATTAATTAAATTAAAAAATATATAAAAAACATTCCCTCATCATGTTAATTTATTTATAATTCAAAGAAAAAAATAATTATATTAAACTTTGACAAAATGATGATATAGTAATTGTTTAATTAATGGAAGAATGAAATAAAAGATATTAATAATATTAAATTAAATATAATTTGACATAATTTATATCGTAAATGAATTTTTGTTTATTAATATTACATTTTATTATTGTTTTAAGATATTTCATCGATTATATCATGATATTATGAAATTTTTAAAAAGTGAAGAAACAAATAGTGTCAAAATTGACATTATATGAAATTTAAAATTATAAAATATTTTGTTAAAAGATAGGAAATTTCAAAAAAATACAATATTCTAAAAAATAATTTTTATTGTTCCTAAAATTTCATAAATGGAACTTTTATTTGTCTTTTGGTGTGTTATGGTAATTATATTAACCATAAATGTGAAACTTACACGATTAAATGTTAAGAGTCATGAGGGTTAAAAAGGGAAATATAGATTATTAATTATTCAAAACTAGTCTAATTTAACTTTTAATATTATATTCCCAACCATTATGAACCTATATTCATAATAAATTACTTTGGACCCATTTTAAAGATAAAATTAATTTATATTAATTTAAAATTTTGAAGAATTCCAAGAGTTCCTCTCCCCACACTTATAAAAGTAAACATAATCATTTCATTTAATTACACTTAAAACCCAATTGGGATCAGCCAATATCTTCCAAAATACCTTTCCAGAACCCCTTCACATATTCTTGAGGCCTTGTTTTTAGACAAATACTCACCTTATATGTTTTAAGGTGTTAATAATATGAGATCACATGAAGAAGATATATCATTTTTATTTAAGTATTACTATTTTATTTCATCATTCACTTCCTTAAAATATTATTCATACATTATGAAATAATAACACCATTTTTATCAATATAATGGGACATTATTATTTTAATATCATCACCTAAATCCATATCTGCTTCCATCAAATGGGAACAGAATTAATCACCTGTGCTTGCGTGTGAACTATCCCATCCATGAACAGATTTAATTCATTTTCCATATACATATCTTTTTTATAATGACATTAACAGTGTTAATATGATATGTTCATGAAATTTTTATCATTAAAGAATAATAATATATCAATTACATTCTAACAATCCATGAACATAAAAATCATAACATCATTCTTGGGTATGTGTGAACAATCATCTCCAAGAAGTGATGTGAATTATTTTTAATCTATAATATCACTTGATTAATATATATATATATATATATATACATATATAAAATTTATATTAATTATATTTTGATAATTTTGGAATGATAAAATAATACATATTATTTTTTCACAATGATTATTGAAAAATAGAAATGACACTCATGTGTATATACTACATACCATCTTTATGATTATAATGTAGTTAATTTTTCATATTCATAATTAATGGATTGATTTGAATGTATAATTCACATATAAATTTGACTATTAGGTGAGGAATATTCTTCAAGACATGATGGAATAATAACCCCTTTGGACTATAGACATCATAACAAAGTCCTTTTGGACTCAACTACTGAATGACCATAATTAATTAATTAATTATTATAACATTATAATAAGATATATAATAGGAATAATGAAATTGAAAATGGTTCTCAAGATAGTTAGTAATTAAAAAATGTTTATTATTCAGGAAGATAAATAACACATGTGATGAATTAAATTCGATGTTTGGTACATTCACTCAATGTCATTTATTTGATGCATATTTTGTTGTCATACACCACCTTACGTTACGAGGTGTGTAATGAAAAACCATTGACTATCAATTTCATTAAAATGATTAAAAAATAAGACTTTATATACCAAGTGTTTGATTTTATTTACAAATAAAAAAAGGAATATTTTTTAATATATACGACAATAACAACTTATTCATTGTCATGACCGTTATTTAATATTTTTCTTCCTCTAAAAGACTTAATGTATTCAAAATAAAAAAATCACGTATTCCCTTTTTAGGAGATTTTGGTATTGGAAATTATTTTTAAAATGAAATGATTATTTCAATATCCGGAAATTATCTGTTTTTTTATAGAAAATTAAATTATTTGGATGAAATTATAATAAGTTCAATATTTTATGTGTTATGATTATATATTGGAATATAGGCATTTGATGGGTGGTTACATGATAAATCAAGGATTTTTTGTTCTATATTTTCCCAATGATGAGTGGTTGTGTTTTAAACTCAAATGAATTTGTCATTTAATTTGATCATATGGTTATTCAATTTTTTAAGAGTGACATGTATAGAAGTTGACATTATGGTTATTCCATTTATGTATAATTATGTCCCATGTTACCATAATGTGTTAAATTTTATTTCTATGGGTTTAATTGTAATATTTGGATTGCAAAAATTGTAATAAATGTGCATATTTTTAATGGATAGTTTTTACTACTTAATGGTGAAAATTATTACATTATGAAAAAATATTCAGGGGGTTTCTTGTTTTCACAAGACTAATTGTATCATTTTATGTTAATTCATTACTGATATTTTTGTTCATATCCCACATTTTAAATTGTTTTTATATAATTCATGGGAGAATATTGATATTTTTGAGACCAAGGGTAATGATTTAACATGAAAAGAGACCATGTTTCAATTTAAATGAAATTATTTTGTGAGAAAATCAGATATTTGGTAGAATTTTCTACATTGAAATATTTTAGTTTTCATATATAAATTATGGCCTAATTATCTAACATTGTATTCCTAGAAAGGATCTAAATGGGAAATAAAGTAATTTTTCTAACATCAATCATTATTATGTAATGTTTTCTGGTCAGGGCCTTATTATTTGTATTAGAGGACTTTTTCGATAACGTTAGGGGTTCAAATATTTTTTATTATAATTTCAATATATGATTATTAATTTATGTTTAAGCTAAAATTATATATCATTTTAAGATTACTTTTTTTATTGGAGTAAGATATATTTTTTTAGAATGGTTTTCTAGTAGGGGAATTGGGGAAATGTGCACAAAAGATATCGAGAGGAGAAAAAACTTCCAAATCAGCAACTTGAGAAGGTTGATATTAGAAAGGAATGGTTTCATACCATAATTGATAAATTAAATTAGTCTATAAATGGTTTTAGTGTCCAAGATTGAGAGAAACCTAATCTACCATTGAGAAATGTGATGACATTGGAGAAATTTATGAGACAATATCCCCCCTCAATCATAGGATCATCTGAACACATGCTAGCATAATGATGGACTAAATCCCAAAAAATGATATTCAATAGTATGGGTTATTCAGAGCCCCAAAATTTAACTACTTCTATTTGTTGTTTCTCTCGTGAATCCGATCAATTGAGGAAAATGGTTAAAAATATCATAGGAAGTAAAGAGTTTGATTCCATGTAATGGGATGAATTTAAAAATATTTTCTTATGACTATTCAACACATTATATAAAAGTTATTAATGGATTCTAGACAAAAAGAGTAAGATTAGGTGTATATATATGAAGAAAAGTTTACATTTTTTCAAGGTACACCAAAACTTTTATTCTATATCTTGATATTAGTATAAACTAGTATTACTCGGGACTAAATCCCAATTATTGAATGGAGTTGGATTCTCAGAAGTTTAAAATCTATGAGAAAATTGTTTGATGAGAAGAGAAGGTATAAATGGATTTTTTTATGATAATGTGTCCCATGAGAACATGAATAAAGTAGAGGTACAGTCGATAGGTATGGGGAAATAATCTATCAATGATGTTTGGAGGTAAGAAAACTAAATTTCTATATTTTTTAGAGGTATGGTAAAAATAATGTTGGATAATTTCTATTAATGTTTTAGAATTTCTGATAATGTGTTAAGACTAGTCCTATTTTTTGTGACTTCATGGGAGATGATCATTCAAGAAATGAAAAGAAACCAATAATATGTTTTAGTTTTAATAATTTGGGGAATTATGGAAATGTGTGTTAAATGTTGATTACACAGGATTGAAACTAGTAAGATCAAAAGAAAATGTGTATGGAAAAATATTTTTAAACTGCTTCTATTGTTGACATTGGTATATCAAATGATGTTGTGATGGGTTGGTTACAGGTTTTCAAAAAATATTCCAATACACTATTTGATGTTGGATCTGTACAATATTTCGTTTCTAAGATCTTTTCAGGTAAAGTGGAAATATCTCTTCATGAATGTGATATAGAACATTAGTAAATAATCTAAGTGGAAGTATTTATGAAAAAATTATTTATAGGAATCATTCTATTTTCATGGGTGGGATGTTCTTTTCTTTAAATATTTTTGAACATCCCATAGTGTAGTTTGATATCATTTTATAAATTTATTAGGTTTACGTTTTTCATGCTAAAATAGATTTCAAGGACTTGAATGTTTTATAAAATTATTTCATACCTCTGATAATATACAAAGAAGAAGATATATTGATTAAATATGGTGATTAATGATATCTAGATCATTTTTTAAAATAAATAATTTTTTTTGATTTGTGACTTTTCCATAGTGAATGAATTTATGAATTTTATTCTGATAAGTTTCCTTGTGTTGTTACTGATCGGGAGGTGGAATTTACAATTGATTTAGTGCCTAGTGTTAATCCTATTTCTAGACCCCCTTTTTGAATGGATCATGTTGTACTATTGGAATTGAATAATATTTTACAAGAATTACTTTTTAAAGGTTTCATCCTAACTAAAACTTCAACATGTTTTTCTCTGATTTTATTAGTGAAAAATAAAGACAGTTCCATGAGACATTTTATTGATTATATTTCCTTGAATAACCATTATATTATGAACAAGTATCCATTGAATCATATTGGTGATATTTTTTATTAGCTCTACAGATAAAGTCATTTTTCAAATATTGATTTCTTGTCAGGGTACCATCAGCTAAAGGAGAAATAGGTTGACATTCCAAAGAATGTGTTTCAGCTAAGATGTGGGAATTATTATATTGTGGTTATTCCCAGTGGGATTTATAATGATCCTTTCGTAATTATGAATCTGATGAATAATTTATTTTGTTAGTTTTTGGATTAGTTTGTGGTTGTGTTTGTTTATGATATTTTGGTATATTCTAAAATCCTTGATAAATATGAAAGGCACATAAGGATTATTTTTAAACCATGAATGAAAATAAACTATATATATGGTGTAATAAGGTTGAATTTTGGTTTCAAGAAATTTCATTCCAATGAAATATTTTTTTCTAACGACAGAATTACTTTTGATCTTGCTAAAACAATTTTTGTTGAAGAATTCCTAGGTCCCACAAATATAACTAAGATTTGTTGTTTCCATTGTTTAGCTGGCTATTTCTAGAGTTTTATTGGAATAATTTCACTTTTATCAATCCCACTGACTATGTAAACTGAAATAAGTGATAAGTTCATCTTTACAGTAGAATGTGATTGTTGTTTTTAATAATTATAATGAAAAATGGGGAATTCACCAGTTATGTCCCTACCTTCCAGAAATAGTAATTTTTTTCATCTTAAACGTTGTTTCATTTAATAAAATTAGTTATGTCAAAATAAAAATTGATTTGATCATTGATTTTTCTTCACATCATTCTAAACCACTTGAGTTAAATTACCCTACAAATGATCTGGAATTAGCATCTATTTTTCCTTAAAAATTCAGTGAACCATTTGAATGAAATAATGTGATAAATATATACTAATATCAAATTTTATTGATATATTAACTCGAATATAATATAACATGAGACTTATGGAATTTATCGATCTAATCAACTATTATGATTAAACGAGTCATTACAATCCTAGAAAAAGAAAAAATATAAATGATGCTTTGAGTCTAAAAAGAAATGTTCCAAGAACCACGCTATGATTGGAATGTGACCCTTTTGGTTAAAATTTTATTGAATTTTGGATTGGATGTTGTTGGTGAAGGGAATTTACATTTATTGTTTCGGGTGTTAGGGAAATCATATCATTCACATAGAATTAATAAGGCACAGAAGGAATACAACATGTTATTGAAAATGAATGAATTACTACAAATGGGTATGTTATCTGAATTTAACATTAATAAATATTGTTTTTAGATATTTGGAAATAGATTATTTTTGCCTTATGATTAACAAGTGAAAAAATATTTCTTATGTAAATCATGTAGTTCTTGATTTTATGGTTTTCCTGGTCGTACTATGATGTAAATAGTCCTTTGGGATTATTAGTGATGGGATGAAATGTAAGGTGATATTAATGATATTATATTGAAGTGTTTGACTTGATTCTAAGTTGAAGTAGAATTATTGTTTCCAAAGAGGATTATTTATCCTTTTCTAGTACATGAGTGAAAATGGGATACTATATCAATGGATTTTGTAGTGTGATTACCAATTAATTATCAAGGTAATAATTCGATTTGTGTACTTTTTTATCGACTAAATAAATCTAATAATTTTCATCCTATTTGAGGAACTATATCTCTAGATCAAATTTCATATTTTTTACATAATGATTTACTATGGTTATATGGGGTTCCTCTCTATTTCATTTATGAACATGATCTCAGGTTCTCATCTAAATTTTGTAAAGGCCATTATAATTTATTGGTTACTAAATTAAATTACAGTGTATCATTTAATCCTTAATCAGATGGGTGGTCAAAATGAAAAATCTAGACCCATATAAATATGATATGTGGATGTTCATGGATTTATAGGGAATTTGGGATCATCATTATACATTAGATGAGTTTCATATAATAAAATTTTCTATTCCAGTATACATATTGCACCATTTGATCCATTATATAGATTGAAGTGTTAGACACCATCATTTTGTGATGATGTTAGAGAAATGATGTTGATGGAGTAGAATTGGTAGAGGTGAAATAATAAGAATTTTAGATGATTCTGATACATTTGGGGACATCCCAGAGTAGGAATAAAAGATATTAGGTTAAATAGAGGAAGGATATTTCTGTCAAGGTAGGTGATCAAGTATCTCTCAATGTCTCTACATAGAAAAGTGTGATATGTTATGGTAAGTAGTGGAAGTTCAATACAAGGTTCATTTTACCCTATAAAATCCTTGTAAAATTTGGATCAGTTTCTTATTAGGTGGATTTACCTCCAATTTTATCTAAGCTAAACAATATTTTCAGATTTTAATGTTTTGAAAGTATATTTCGAATACATATCATGTGTTGAGTGCATAAGTAGTTCAGTTGGAAGAGACTATTTCCTATAAAGAACATAGATTTTATGTTCATGAACATAGAGAATTTTTTTTGAATAATTTGATCCATCAGGTAATGGTTTTACGTAAAAACAATATGTCTAAATACAAAATATGGGACTTGATAATGCTATGAGCATAAAATAAACCCTGTTTTTAAATATGTGAATAAAATTGCAAAGACTGAATTTTAGAAATTGGTGAAGAATTTAAACACATAGCAATAGATATAATAATATATTTCATATGTTTTAATATATATTAACTAGAATTTATGATACCTTCAATAAATTATATGATAAATCTAGTTTATGATTAAAAATAGTGTTCAAACATACAGATATAAATCCTTTTTTAATCACCCCATAGTTTTAAATCCAATTTTTATCAAATTTTTAAATTATATTTTAAAATTATATATATTATTTGATAGAGTAATATCAAATTTTACATTCATTACAATTATTATTAATTTTATGTGAACAATCATATTTTGATGAGTAGTGAATAACACAAAATATTATTTCACAGCATCTTTTTAATCTAATTTGTATATATATTTAAAAAAAATTTAATTGGTATTAAATTGTAATTAACTAAATTTTTATCAGTTAATACAATGTTGGTCATTAAAATCAATTTCCCACAGAAATTGGATATAAAATCTCTATCAACATTTAACTATTTTTTACTTTAAAAACATATTTCCTTGTTATTTCAACATGATTATTATCTAATTGATTTCTAAAAAATCAACGTTTTGAATTTCTGAAAATGTATTATTTATTTTTAATTATAATTTATATATTTTTTAAATTTTTTGCTTCAATTTTTAGACATTAGGAATAATGACTTTAGTAACATTTTTATTACCATGGTTATGGGTAATTATAATGATTTATTTAAATACAATTTTATACCTAATATAAATTCACCATTTATTAATTTCACTGTGTGATTTTTTATAAACCAAACTAAACCGTGTGTCAAAGTTATATCCTTTATATGCTACTTGGGTGTGACTAGGATAATTATAATATTTTTTTTAAATACACTTTTTTCATACATTTTCTTTTAACAATTAAAATATATTTAATATAGTTTAATATAGGAAATAAGATCAAATATATATATATTATTTATAAAGATAATTTAAAAAAATCATCCTAATTTATATATAATTTTTAGAAATGAAATAATTAAATTAAATAGTGACATATTGATGATGTGGTACTTGCTTGATTAATGGAAACAACAAATAAATGATATTAAAAATATTATTCTAAATGTAATTTGATATAATTAATGTCATAAACTAATATTATGTATGAATTTCAATTTTTATTGTTGTTTGAGAAGAATTGGTTTAATAATATCATAATATTATGATATTTTAAAAAACCAAGAAATGAATACTTTTTGAATTGACAATAATTAAATTTAAAAATAAAAAATGTTTTATTAAATGGAATAAATTTTAAAAAAATACATGATTTGGCCAAATAATTGGTATAAGTACAAAATTTTATATAAATTACTCATTTAGTGGTATTTTTCCATGTTATAAAAAATATATTAACCCTCAATCTATAAATTTCATTATAAAATATTAAGAGTTAAATGGGATAAAACAAAATTTTATGGATTAAAAAACATTTAAATCATTTCAAATTATTATTTCACGGTTATATTTTTATTCATACTCATATTACCTTCTAAATAAATCACATTTGACACATTTTTAATTTAAAATTAACTTATGTTAATTTATTCTTTTTAATAATTCAATGTGTGCCTATTCTCTATCTTATAAATGGGAAAAAATTCATATCATTTAATAAAATTGAAAACCAATTGGACACATCCAATATCTATCTAAATGTATTCCTATAATTCCTACACATATTCTTGAGGCCATATTTTAGGTATAACCCTCTCCATAGAGGTGTTAATCTGTTAATCAATGGAGATATCCCAAAGAAGAGGCATCGTTTATATTTTAGTATTTTTATTTTATTTCTTATTCTATTTCAATAAAATATTATTCAGAAATGAATAAATAATAAATCAAGTGTCATAAACATAATAAGTGTTAATAATGTAATACCATTGACTAAATCTATCGACACTACAATAAATTAAGAATAGAATTAATATTTCAGGCACATGTATGAACTTTCACCTCCAAGAACCAATATTATTTATTCTCTATAACCGTCTCTCAAAAGTGGATATAATGATTGAATTAATGTTAATAAGTGATATTTAGGAAATATTTTCTATAATAATATAATAATATATCAATAATTTGATTACTTTCCACAAACATATAAATGATGATGTCATTCATGCGTACGTGTGAACTATCCCATCCACAAAGTGATGTAATTCACTTTTAATCACCACATCACTTGAATAATATATAAGTATATTTAAATGATATTAATGATATTATTATAAAAATGGAATTATATAATAATACATAACTTCTTTCAATAATGATAATTGTAAAATGGAATTGTTACTCATGCAAACGTATAACTTACCATCTCCATGATTGTAATGTAGTTCATTTTCGTAACCATAATTATTGGTTTGATTTAAAAGTATAATTAATGATTAAAATTGTCTATTATGTCGTTAATATTTTAATGAAGATGTTGTGATAAATTCAACTCTAGACTATATAAATCAATCCAATGTCATTTTGGAGTCCAATACCGAATGAACATAAATAATACATTAATTTTTTAAACGTGATAATAAGTGATATAAATGAAATTATATGCAATAAAATGGTACTCAAATAATTTAAAATTTCAAATAATATTTATATTAATGAACATAATTAACATACATGATAAATCATACTCAATGAAAAGGAGTTCATCTCAATATCTTTTCATTGTGGTATATTTTGATGTTATACACCACCTTATTTTATGATGGGTATAAACAACCCCATTATCTTTTAATTTCATTCAATGGGTTTCCAATGGAAAATTTTTATATAGATTGTTTAAATTTATATGAAAATGAAAAAATTAATGTTCATCTTTAACATATATGGAAATAATGAATTCACTAACATTATTTCTATTATTTGACATTAAGAATCCTCTACATGCCATAATATTTTTAAAAGAAAAATTATTCACTTATTACCTCTTCAGGGTATTTTTGTATTGAAAATTAATTTGAAAATGGAATTATTATTTCAATATATTTAAATGATTTATTTTGATTTCAAATGAAATATTATGGGTGAAAGGCTGAAAATTAAAATCATGTATGTGTTATTGTTCTATAATTATACTTGGACATTGGACAAGTTTTTATGTGATAAACCAAGGATAAGAGGATCTATTATAAACCAATGATCTGTGGTTAAATTATAACGTCCAATTCCTTGGGTATAGAAGTTGTCCATATGGTTATTCCATTTTTTAGAGATACATGTATAAAAATTGATCGCATGGTGACTACATTTAAGTATAATAATTTCTAAAGATACAGTTATGTGTTATCTGTGATTTCAATGGGTTTTATTGTAATATTTTGATTACAAAAAATGGTAAGAAATGATCTTATATTCAAGGTAAGGTATTTAATAAATATTAAGGATGATAAGTATTACATTACAATAATGTACTCTTATGTTTCATTCTATTCACATGACTTAATGTTTTCATTCAATGTTAATCCATTTCTAACATTTCTCTACTCATCCCATTTTTTAAAATGTGTTTCTTATGATATAAGGGGTAATAGAGACAAGTATGAGATCCATGTTGATGATTTAACATGACATGAAGCCATTTTTATTTTTATAATTTATTCTTTTTTGTGAAAAGTGGATATTGAGTAGATGAATCTACATTTTAATATGAGAGTTTTTATTAAGGAATTATGGTGTAATTATTTAAAACTCTATACCTATAAAGATCCACAATGTGATAAAAGTAAAATTATTGCCTTAACATAAGAGTAAAAAATGTCCCAATGCTGAGAAAATATAGTAAACCATGATATAAATATCATACATATAAATAATATATATATATATATATGATATAAAATATAGAAATATTATATAAAATAAACCGTTCATCGAAACGGTAGGTCAGACATATGAATGAACACTATTTCCATTTTCTTATCATATTGAACACAATTAAATTAAATTATATATATATTATCATTATTGTTTCATTTTTATATTATATATTTAAAATTTCTATTATACTCGAACTAAAATAATTTCATGTAATGTGCAATTGAATCATTTCGCTTCATGATGTGGTAGCCCAACGTACACATAAATTTCATTATCGCATTCCCAAAAAATAGAAATCAGGAATATATATATTATATAATAATTAAATATGATTTAATAATTCATAAATATCATATATATAATATATAACCTGAATTTACATAATTATTCTCCACCATAATAGGTGATAATTAAAAAATGAACAACATCCGTTCATGAGGTTGTAGTCTACTATATAAAGCAATAATGATTTTATATCCAATTTGATAGAAGTGTGTGTGATTTTTGTATCTACCTTTAACATAACCACATCTCAGTATATTTTATATTCATTAATAATCATATAATCATGACATAAAAATAATTTAATGTGTTTGATGAAGAAATAATACAAAAAAGATTGATGATGAAGATTACCTCTTTTTCGGTATCGCCTTTAGATTTCAGCAATGGTCTTCCTTAGTTGTATTTCAAAACAACTAAAGGATTCTATAAAAATATTACAAACCATTGGATGAGATTTTTGTTGTTTATGGTAGATAAAAATAGAATTAGAGGTATAAATATGTGGGAATGTGAATGTCATTTTATAATGGAGGAGGAGTTTCACTATTTTAAATACAAAAAAGTATGCACTATTGGGGTGTATTGGTTACCTAATGTGCTCTTAAAATAGAACAACAATAGAGGTCATGGATTAATTTGTTGATAAATAGCTACAAAAAAATAAATATATTTTAATGAATTAATTCTTTAGACTTTAGTTTATTCAATTTTTTATTTATATATTTTAGCAAGATAACATGTATCTTTTTTTTACAAAAGTAATTTTTTCCTCAATTATATAATTACAAATAACATTATTAGATAATTTACACAGAATTTCTCTAAATTTTAATTCCAATTCATTTAAAATTAATAATTTTTTCCTGTGAATTAATTGTAATAAAAATTCAGGTAATTTACAAAACTCTGTTTAAACCATAATCACATTCAATAATTTTAAATTATTACGTGAATCTTTAGGGTAAAAAATTTGGTGGGAATATTTATATAATATAATCTTTTTTGACTCTAAATATGGAATAAACATATTAAAACTCAAATCATATATGCATTATAATTTATGTTAACATTAATCTATCATATGAGATGAGATTTCTCATTTTAAGGTGAATATTTGATCAAAATATTACAATGATTTTATATCCAATTTCAGTATTATATTTATTTCAATGAAAAAATAGATTAACATATTTATATGTTTTTATTTATTCTTTAAAACAAATTTAAAAGAAAATTTTACTATATAAATAATATAAATATAATAGAACCTTTCAATTAAAATTCTATTTTCTTTATTATTCATCAAAAAATGAAACATCTCAAAAAAATCAAATCAAATCACCATAAGATAATTTTATTTTTATTAATTCGAAAAAGGATTTTTTTAAAAAAAAATTTATAAATTTTTTTAAAAAACTAAGATTATTACAACATTAAATTGCAGTAAAACTACCTTTTATAAGAATATATCTTTTTTGTGCATAAATTTTAATTTATTCGTAGATATAGTATATAAAACACATAAAATGAATGTTAATTAGTTCATTGAAAATAAAATATATTCATTTCATTAAAATGATTCATAAAATTATCTTGGTATAACTCATTAAGATAAAACATATTCGTGCATAGAAATTTTTTTTTTGAGAAGACGAATTTATTTATTTTAAAATTGTTTTTACATTCATTTTTAATTAATTGGTAACCAAATAATTTATTTTTTAGACATTCATAATCTATATTTTTATATTGTATTTAATCATTTTTATACCATCCATTCCAATTCCTTGTTAATTACTATGAAAATATTATATTAATTTGTCATGTTTAACATAAACTTAGAGTTGTGTCAAACCTGACCCAAGCATAGTGGTCAGTGTAACACAATATAAATATGCTATAGTGTGAAAAAATAAAAAATATCTCAATGTTTCATGCACATAAATATAATATTTATTTTCATATTTCAAAATATTAACTTTTTGTTTTATATAAAGACGCCAAAATTGGTGTACTATGAAATGAAATCTATCATTGAATTTAAATTAAATAACAATAATAATAAATATTAAAAACTCAGGGTGTTACATGAAAAACATTGTCTCTATAAAAAATGATGATTTTTTGGTTGAATTTACTCAAACATGTTTTTTATACATTTTATTTTATTTATAATCAACTACCAAAACATTAATTATATTCATTTTATTAATTTCATAATCATAGAAGATTGTTTGAAAAAATTTATATTATAGCTAGAAAAAATGAATCATAGAGAATTTTCATTAATATATATTCTATATTATTAGTTAATATAGATGGTAATATCAACTATCACTTACTGGTTATTTATGAACGAATTATATCTAATGAAAATTTTTATGATTTTAATATCAAACATGTCAGGGAGTGATTAATGGTAAATATTATTATATTAATATTTTTATTATAATGCTTCAAATATCATAAATATTAAACTCATGAATAGAAATAGAGTTTAGATAACAAATAAACAACCACAAAAATATAATACCACCATCAATAATATCTTATGTGGATTATATGAAACGTGAATCTATTTTTATATACAAACAAATTGTAGAGAAAATATATATGAAATAAAAAATTCAAAATTTCACAGTTCACATATTTATTTAGGAATTTATTATTACCTTTTCCACCTTTCTATTTATTTTTTTGTGAAATTATTCTTGTTCAATGTTTTAAAATTATGTGTGATTCGCTAAATTAGAATAATAATGGATTTTTAATTATTTATTACGTTCTTATATAGTAAATAATTGTTCAACTTAGCAGAGGTAAAGATAAAATATGGTTGGTGGTTCTATTATTTCTAGAACAATTTGGTTTTGTTGGTGGAAACAATTTTGAGTCCAATTGGGAAATGGCTTTCTAAAAAGAAGACAAAGAATGTAAATAGTTATTAATGTTTATGATGAAAACAATATAATATTTGTTCCCTTAGTAAAGATCCATTTTATGTTTACCGATTTGAAATTAATAAATACACGGAAAACCATTATGGTATGATTAAAAAAATATACTAGTTTAAAAAAGAAATTTTGTTTGGACTATGAAACAAATGGTGAAAATTTATCTTGATGAATTTAATAATTAGGAAATAAGGTAAACATATTATTTCCATAATTCTTGTTCAGGGTATTCAAAGTAAATATATAAAATAATATCATGATTAATAAAACTACATCAAGGGTTCCCCCACCAAGACGAAAATATCATTTCTAATCCCATTTAGATGTGGAAATAATATATGTTTGATGAAATGATTCTAATCAGTGTTTAAAATTTAAATTGATGGGTATTTAAAAAAAATTATTTTGAATAGTGGATTATTAAAAAATGTATGTATTGGAATGATAATTACATAAATATTCTAATATTTATAATTTAAATGTTAAGAAAATTTTTGGAGACATAGTATGTTGGACAAAAAGATGATGATAGTTCATTAAGAGACAAGGGATAACAATAAGGATATTCTTCTAAGGTATAAATTGATTTAGTGAATTTGAAAAGAAGTTAGCTAGGGATTTTTTTAAAATAAGTTAGAGTACATTATTACATTTTTATATAAAAATTATAATATTTCTCTAAATGTTAAAGGATTTATTATTACGGAAGTGAACCATTTCTAGGTGATGGAGGTTATTATTAGGGGATAATGAGTCCATTAAAAATAGTTTCCAATCAATTGTTCATTTGAGTGTTTTAAGTTAGATGATAGTGATTCTATCTTACACCATGGGGTTTTCTCTATATTTAAAAACAAATTATTAATTCATGACAAAAATATGATCAATAATATATTAACTTAAAATGTATAGTTTATGAGAGAATCAAATATTCTAAATTATATGTTAAATATAATCTATAATAAAACAATGTGATTAAAAAAATCAATTTATGTACCCAAATTCACCCACAAAATTAATTTTAGATTATCCTATTTCTAACAATGAAAAACATTTTGGTCTTGTACATTTTATATAAATTTAGTATATGAAATACTATTCATATATATTAAAATGTATGTCAAAAATCAAATTCAACCAAATGGATGTATTATTGAGTGGTATATTATTGAAGAATCCGTTGAATTATATACTAAATAAATATCCCACATTAATTATTGGGATCCAAAATTCACTTTAAATATTTAATATCAATGAATTCCTAATTTTAGGCCGACGTCCATTCCTATATTAGATTACAATCATTATTATTATTTATCATCTCATCTACAAGGCCTAAAACCTTGACTGAGGTTCTTTATAAAATCCTTCTTTTATTCAAAATATTGGAAAAATTCCATCTTGTAGGATGGTATATATTGAAAAATTACATTGATTATACACTCAATATCATAATAAAACAATAATAAAATTAAATAATCATTAGTGTTAATACAATTCAAATGAACCAAATATGAATAAAAAAAGTTACATGAAATAATAGATATACATTTATTCATGAGGTGAAATTCCACACTAGTTATAAAATATATAGAAACATTTAAACAAAATAAATTCATTCATATATATATATATGAATTCAAAAAAAACTACTTGAGTGTTAAATCTTGGAATGCTAAGCCTCACCTTTATGTTACCCCATCAGCAACAACTATCCACTTTCAATAGTCATATTCCCTTCAATATTTCCTAAACCATAAAATATACAGATACAGATGATGTATGTGTATCATGTTTGAGTACCCAGACTATGTAGTACGTTATCATAAGATATCAACATTTATGATTTATAACTATATAAATAATTCTCAAACTAAATAATTATTAATGTTTTTCATATACTTACCTAGAAATCAAGACTAATGAACTTCTCCACCTTATAAAATTTTGTTAAGTCCTTTAAATTTCTCACTCTAGGTGTTATAACTCTAACCTAATATTATACCTAAAAATATCACCATTATTCTTCAACATGAATCAACCCTAATATTGCCTTATTAAATTGACCCATATTATCAACAATTTATAGAAACCCTAACGGATTATCCTTTATTTGTACTAGGTGATTATATAACAAATAGAAATAATATTTTTATTTAGTTACCTCTTTGGAACATCACTAATATTGTAGTAATATCACTGTCTTCGTTGGTCAATAATATGAATTAATCCTTGAAAAAGATCTTTTAATTGATGACAAAAGTTCATATACATGACAGACACAATTATATTCACCTATAGCCCCAAATGTCACATAACTAATCCCAATTGATACATTTCTAACCCTATTTTTTCATCATAGTAACTTATAATTCATGCATGTTTAATTTAACAATCATATTGAAATAAAAAAAATTATCACACCCTTGTTTTATTATATCCATTTAATAACCCATATAGACCAATTAAAGTAATCCCATAGAAAAAAAATTCTAGAATTAAATAATTTACAAATTCTTTTATCTTACATGTCATTCCTTTTCTAACATCATTTTCATCCATTTAAATATATCGCTTACCTGTTAGTAAGCTATCCAAATCCTATCCTTCCCTAAGAAAAAAAATTACCCTATTAACAAAAGGTTAAATTAGTTTAAATTTTATTTTCCAACCATCTATTCCCACACTAAAAACACATCATTCCATATTCACAAGCCCACACATACATAAACACATATATAAAAAAATCAATTACAAAATGTTTTAGACAAATAATTGAAAAAAATGTAAATATTTTTTTCCATATTTTTTCAAAAAACATGCAAAAATTTTGATAATGGAAATAATCATATTGATATTTCAAAATTTAGAAATTTTATATATATTCTTAATGTATGTTAAATGAATTTTAGTAATGTATTCATAAAACATATTAATATTTTATATTGACCAATATGGTTTTCCAAATTAGATAATGGTGTATAAGGTTAGTCTAGTGAACCTTACACTACCTATGATATGTTTTAGGTTACCCTTACGAATCATTAAAAAACACCATGATTCCAATAGACAGCATTTTTTAACCCTAAACTATAAATGTGAATATTTTGAGAATTTTGTATTCCATTTATGTATCTATAATACAATTATGATGTGAATATGATAGCTTTATAAAGCGCATTTGTATCCATGAGTAAAAGTTTATAGTTCAACACATCACTTTATGTATACTTTGAAAACATAAGATACGATTATTCATTGAAACACTACTCTAATGCAGCACTAGGATACCATTATCTTCCCATACGTACATGGTACCCTTATTCATTGATCATCTATATTTATATATCATTTCCAACAAATCACTTACCCTTTCACATTGAAATTTTCTTAACATTATACATCACTTGATATCAAGGGTAACATTTATAATTAGCTAATACCAAACACAAATCCCTATGAATAAAGATAAAAATATGGATTATCCTTATATATCACTAAAAAATACCACTTACATAATATTGGTGTAAATTTTAACCATACGGATTCAATAGGCCTCTGATAATTACTAAAAATTATTCAATCCATTTCTAATTTCATTAAATTATGCATTTTTCACAAATATTTCAGTTCTGATCAATATCCTCTCATTGCCTATATCATGTTAATGTTCCTTGTTTATTCATTTATAAAATCAAAATAGGATTCAATTTTTCAAATTTGATCTTAATTAGACATCCTCTAAAGCTTTCACAAGCTACAAGAAATCTATTTCATCATTCTGTAGCTAGATTTTGTACAGAAATTTACATATCTCAATTCATTCCACTAAACATTTAGATTCAAAATAGTTATTTGTATTTTTAGACGATTATTTTATGAAAATATTATATCTTATTATAGTTAATAATTTAACTTTAGTCATTCTAAAAAGGAATGTGGAGACATGTCTTAAATTTATTTTCCACTTATCCATAATAATTCAAATTGGGTAAAAAAGGTGAGGAAAAGGGAATGGTTTCTTCTTTATCATGATGTTTTGGGGTTATAAAGGATGCTAAAAAGAATATGGTTTGGTATTATAATTATCATATAACTCCTATCATTTAATCAAGTTTTTTATATAGTTTACAAAAATCAGTCTATCAATGATGATAGGGAAAATATTAACAAGACTTGGCTACATGATTTTGAGATTCTGAGAGTTGTTCAACCATAATTAGATGATGATCTGGAGGTCTACACTGAGTTTTTTGAATTGTTTCATGATATCGATGATTTATCTTTTCATATTGAGAATGATTTAATACAATCGTGTTCTAGGGAATTTAACAAACAATAGTTCACATAGATGGTATTATTAGTTTGAATCTCATGAATACTCATAAACATTGGGAGTACACCAAACATGAGAAAAGAATTGTTATTAGATCCATAGAGACATCTAGGAAGTAAAATTTGGGAAAAAACCCCACAAACAATGTATTATATTATTTATCCATTGGATGATGTTTTTATAAGAAATATATAACATTAAATATAGGACCCCAGAGTAAGGGATGAAAATCGTGTAGAATAGGGTTTGGCGGAACATCTGGACTCTTCAATGGACATGTATGAGGAAACTATTTTCCAAAAAAACAAGGATGGTGAACTTAGTATGGATAAATACCATCATATCAAAATGATAATGTTCAATAATATGGATTAATAATTTTATATAAATATCCATTTTATCTTGAGTGAAATTTCATCTCAGTGAGTGGTTTTTCATTTTATCCTTTTTAGTGGATAAATGACTCAATTTCAATATAGATAAGTCCCTAATTTGATTGAGTATTCTATTCATGAATTTTTTATGATGAAATTATTATTGTTTTTCGTGATTCAATTATTTTATTTTCAACTTCTATTAATCTATGTAGGGGTATATTGATTTTTTAGAATCTACAGATCACTAAAATATATATGAGAATATTAATTTAATATGTATAGCTATCCTTTTTTGTGCTCGACTTTATTTGGAACTACAAAAGTGGCAGTCTAATTTTATATGTTTCCATTTAGTGTTTCAAATGTTTTTTTCTTGGGGATACTCACATTAACCAATATAGATGTTTTATGTGAATATTTTAATTCCTTGGATCTAATTTCAAGACATATAAGGACTTCTTTTATGGGATGTATTTTATTGATTAGTTTGATTTGAATCAATGTACTCAACAAATATTGTTATCTTCCTTACAATCTTTGATGTTTCATTCATTTACCTTTTTTGAAATGGGTGGACTGATTCCCTAGGACTCATTTTTGGAAATGTCTTATTTTAATGTTTCATTCTCTTGGGAACACCTAAAATTCATACTAGAATGCTTAGATGATTTAGAGTGATTCAATAATGACATTTAATTGTAGCGAACTTATCTTTTTTTTTTATCAAAAAATATTAAAACATCACTAATATTGAGGTTATAATAACATTTTTTTTGTTGATCCTATGAGGTGGGAATTCCCTTTTTCTGATGGAATTTATTATAGTTGTGCATGGAATCTGGGGTGATTTTCCTGTCATTTAAATGGATTCCCTGAACTGTTGAAATGTGGTTTCCCTAGAACATTTTTTTAAAATATGACTTTAAAGAAATTATTTGACATTTTATTTTTCTAAAATATTGAAATATAATCAACAGTTTTATTCGGAATATGGTAGGATGAGCACTTCCAGGACTTTTATATTATAAAGGATGGGTAATTCTATTTTGAAATAATATTCAATATATTGTTGTTGTAAGCTCATTACACTTCATCTATTCATTACAATTCTTGTTTTATTTAATAAATTCATAAGAGGAATGGGTTGGGTGACTGAATCACATTACATTTCTTTCAAAAAATAATCAACTATCAATTTAATTATTAAACTCTCATGTTCCGTATAAAACTACAATATTACTTCACACTTTTCAAAATAATAATAAACCGAAGTTTTTACATATTCTTATTGTAAATTGGTGGGTATTATCCTTCATTTCATTCAAATTTAATAATTAATTATTATTAATAATTTCATTTCAGGATCTACCTAAATTTGCATCCTTTTCACTCATCATTCTGAAAAAAATTCAAGTAGATGTCTTCATATATATTCTCCACCATGTAATAAATAAGTCAAATTAAGTCCTGAATCTTTTTTATAATGTAAATAGTCTTTTACACATATCATTAAATGATTTTAAGAATAATTAACCATCAAATAAAAACCAAGGATCATACATTATAGAGTATTTGGAAGATTAGGTAAAAATTTGAAAATAAGAAAAAATAAATAAATACATATTTTATTTAATCATCGTAAAGAGATCATAACATCAATTGAGTTATTACATATACCCAACATATGCTTGAAAATACCTGAACAATTGAATGAGAAAAATAATATAGTAACAAAATAAGAATATAAATATAGGATATAATAAGTGTTTGAATTAATAACTTGATGACCTAGAAATAAGATCATGGATCATGAATAAGAATAATAAAAAATGTGAAATAAAACATGGGATCATGCAATCATAACATCATAAGAATGTGAAAAAAGAATCAAAAATTACATAAGAATGAGTCAAGGATAACTTCCAAGTCCATTGCACATGGAGAATCATGAGCCATTGATAACCACCAAGACCATTGCACGTGGAGGTTCATTAGTCAAGGATATCCACATAGACCATTGCACATGGAGTATAATGAGTCAGGACTAATCACCAAGTTCTTTACACCTGGAATCTCATGAGACTAAATATTATCTAATTAATTGGAGTTCTATGGGGGGGGCACCCACCATAACATGTTCATAAATATCAATTCCACATGAATAATTGTACATTTTTATTAAACAAAATGGTTACCCTTCAAATGAAATGGGTATCATAATCAAGTCATAACAAAAAACCAATAAAAATTTCATAATTATGTAAATGATTGAATATATTTAAGTAATTAATGGAAATTCATAAGAAAATATAGGAAAATATAATGGTAAATGATGTATAAAAGAAGTTAAAACTTATAAAAAGGGTTTTTAAGAAACTTTATAAATGTTCCACTTTAGTGTTTTTTATGAAAAACATATATGCGTATTTCAAATGGAAAAAGGAATATATTTTTTTATAAAACCATATATAAACCAAAATAGTTTTTTATGATAAAACTACTGATTTTATAAAAATAATTTTGGCTTAATATAAATTATGGAGTGCACTTGATAATGGGAATGAAATCAGGATATTACCATTAATGGGGCTTACTTATTGGGATGAATTTGGAAGGGGACCTTTTTGAAACATGTAATTTCCAATGAGGAAAGATTATATGATATACATAAATGATTTTGGAATATATGAATATACTATATAATAATTAAATACAATATAGAAGAATTTAATTTGTCTAAAGTGAGATAAATCGTATCCCGATGAAAAAAAGGAGGTTACGAAAGAATCCCTTACCTTATGTCTATAAATATTCTAGAGTTCATATTAATGTCCTTAATAAAAAATTAAATCCATTGAATAATTAATTCAGGGGTTTTTATATAATTATTTTTTTTATGTATAGTCTTATTAATTTCATTTATGGTATTTTCTATGAGATTCAATTTCATCGTTCAATATCATTTCATTCCTTGGTTTTCATGATCAGTTTGCCTATATACATGTACATGAAATCATGTCCATTGAAAATAGTTTTAAAGAATTGAAAATATATATAATTTATAAAATTATTGAATATTAAATGTCCTTTTATATCATTTCCCATATCTGATGATGTCTCGTTAGATAAAACATTAATGATAACAATTTAGAATAATTTTTTTTATTTGTGGATCATCACAAACTAGTTATATTTTATTAATTAATATTATGTATATATACTACTTCTATAACTCTAAATAATATGAAATACATATATTATAATATATTTTATCCATAATAATTATTTTACCACCATTCTTGAAGGCTGTAATTGAAATTGAAATCTCATCATCTTTGAATGGGATAAATCAACACATCACGAACGATGTTTTCATTTTCAGAAAAAATTGAATGGGATGCAAATCGATGATGTATTATTCCACAAAATAAAATAAATTTATAGTTTAAAAATTTTATTTGAGTTATCATATAACTTATATAATGTGAGGATAGTTTAATAAATATAATTGAATTAAATTTGGATGAAATTAAAAGAAAAGGAAATAGCTTTTGAGCTCTTTAATTCTTCTCCTTGAGAAGCTACTAAAGGGAATTGAATTTTTTTTTGGACTGAAAAGGATCTTGGTGAAGGTGGGGTATATGGGAAAATGATTTGGATGAATTTTTAAAACATTCAATGCGTTTGAGATGTAGGAAGAAGAGTTGGTAACATGTGGTATTTAGTCGAGGGGATGAATGTTTTTTGATTATTTTAATCGTTTGTCTGTTATTTTGGTTAAAGAATATCAATTGGGTTGATAATTGTTAATAAATAAATTAAATAGTCATGTGAGTTTGAACTAATGGTTCTTAGAACATACATATATCATCCATGACTTAATAATTTAGGTATTTAGCTAATTCCTTAATTTGTTGTATTTCATTATTCACTAAAAATTAAACTATTTAAAAAAACCTAAAAAATTACCCATACCAGTTTTTCTGGTATAGAATTCATAAATTGACTCTATTTTATAAAAATAATTTCATGAATTTCATAAATTTAGTTTTTAAATAAAATCATCATTTTCTATGAAAATACAAATATTCAAATTATATCTATTATTATAAAACTAAAAAAATTTAATTTAGGACTCAATTGTTTATACTTATATGAAAATATAATATTAAATTATGAAAATGTTTTTTTTGGAAAAAGATTTTCTTTTAAATCATCATATTAATTATAATATTGTAAATAAATATTTATATTTTATAAAAACACCAACAATTAATTTATCATTTTTAAAATATTTATTTACCTAAAATATGATATAATTATATCATAAATTCCTTTATAAGATTGGAAAATTTTATTAATACTTTTATAGGTGATTTTTCTAGTCATTCTCCTTTTTTACTATTTCTAACTGTCACATTACTATTCCAATTCCCAGGTTACCATTCCAATTGTTTTGGTACCTTAATATCTATAATTACATATTATTACATTAATCCATAATTTATAAAGTTTTTATTTTGTTCTCTAATTGATTTTACATGATTAATACTTTATGAAATAATTATTGGAAGGGAAATTTCATTGATAGAATTTTGGGTCCTAACATTTGCAATTAATGATCAGATTACTATATGTCTTAATGATAGTTGGTATTGTGTTCATAATTTATTTTTTCAATGAGTACGTTTATTCTAAATCATAATTCAGGATATCAAATTTAAAATCTTAGTGTAATTACCCTCTTCAAAATAATACATCACCTTCTTCCCAAAATCCATAAATGATTATAAATAAATAATTCATTACAATAAACAATCTTCTAATTTACTTTTTTCGACTTTTTTCCTTTTTCAAAAGATGTGTTAAAATTTTTGTTTTAAAAAATTATGGATTGAATGAATATCACATCATCTACCCAACCCCATATGATAAAAATAATTGGTCTGGTATTGGTTATTTTTTATTCTCCCAAGTAACAACCCATTATTATCATCTATTCTCTTTTGAAAGGGGTAGATAATAAATGTTTAATGAATGAATCCACAACCTATAAAAATACCGAAAATATAACCAAGATAATTATCCCATATTGTGTATTGAATCCCTTATTACATGACATTTCTCACTCTCAAAATTGAACATTGAAATTCCCTAAAATATAAATATATAAGGGAATGAATATATGTAAGTGTAAAATAATGTGGCTCATTCCTTACAAGATCATTCACTTTATCTGTGGAATAAAAATGTATTAATGTAAAATGTAGTCAGAGGATAACAGATAAACCAATAAAACTTATTCAATCATATAAAATGAGACTTCTCATTGTCATAACATTGGCATGTTCTTATAAAAGTAAAAATAAGATTTGTGCCCAAAATTTAGTCCCAATGAATAATTCCGATTGAAATGCATCCCAAAATATTCCTAAAACTAATTCAAAAGAACATCCAATAAAATATATATCATAGAATGAAAATAAAAATTTAAAAGGGATAAGTCTTGGATTTATCCCCCAAGAAGGATATGAGTTTTTACTCCCAAGAGAAGGAAAACCCCATCTATTATCCATATTCATTTGGTGGGTGGAGTTAAATTAATTTCAACCACTAGTATTTATTTCTCACATCATAAATGCAATCTTCCATAGATTTGATGACTCAAAGGAGAGAGTACCCAAAATTATCCACCATGTGAATGAGATACATCATCCATTATAGGGGTAGGCTGATGTTTGAGTCCGCCTCATTCTAGGTTTCTACTTACACAACCAATTATTCCTTCTCTAGTGCATTGTAAATGTACACTGCATCAATTTAATTGTATAATGTATATTTCATAAGTATTTGTATTTGAAAAAAAATATTCAATAACATTTAACACCAAATAATTAACTTTTGGAGAGTTCACAAGATCCTCATCATGTGCATCTTTCTATTCATTAACATCCTCCAAGGAGAAATATGAGTCGGGTGAATCTGATAATTCCAAATAAGAGGGGTGATAATAAATTAATTTTCTATATAATTAGTTATGAATTGATTCGAGAAAATAAAATCTTCATATTATAGTTTGGATTTAATATATTCATCAGTGTAAAATTCCCCTTTGGATTGACTATCATTAAAAATAGTTAGGTATTCATGCTCCATAATTTTATCTTCAAATACAACAACATAGGTATTTAATTTTCATCCAATTCTAGATACTGATTCAAATATATTGATTATTTTTTTATGTACTATAATATCATATTTCACATTTAATTCATTCCTAAATTCATCCAAATCGGTTTGATCTCCCATATGTACTTTAGTTGGGAAATCATCATCATAAAAAATACCATCTAACATTTCATGGTAGCTTTGAATTAAGGTCATGAGAGAGATGGATTTTTGATATTTCACAAGTAAGGTCTCAAACTCTTAAACATATATAGAAAAATTGTTGGAACTAATTGTACTTTATTCTTAACATCCATTCTTCGATAATCAGTTTAGATCTTACTTGATATGTCTACAATGTCTTGGAATGTGATACCTATAAATTGTCAATTCAATAGTTTCATTAAAACCAATATATTCATCATAAAATTTTATCTATAGGGCCTCATCATCATTATTAATTTCTTATTATTTCACTTGTAAGTAATTCATCCAACGAAAATATGGGGTGTTTTGAAAAAAAATGGAAAAATAATTTTTTAGTATGTTTAAATGATAATGAAAAATATTTTCAATGGACAATATAGAATATGAAAAAATGTTGGGATCCACATTAATAGTAACATGATTTGATATCCCTTATATGTTATGGTGATAATGATACTACTTATTTAATAATGTTGCATAGTGGAAGACTAGGGTCCTCTAACATGAGCATATTTATTGTTAATCATACAAAATTATTAGTTCACATATTGTCTCTATTATTATTTTAGTTCTTTGAACCAAAAATAATATATGGGTATTGGAATTAAATCAAAATATAACATTTCATTCAGATTAAATATGTAATTGATGAAAGTAATAAAAGAATTTTCCTCGTAATATAGATAGTTAATTAGGATCCAATATTATTTATTATTGTATTTGTTAATCCTTTTAAGAAATATCATTACTAAGTTACAATACATTAAAATAAGTGTGTGAAATTTATCATACCAAGGTGAATGAATTGTAATACCAATCCTCTACCCATCCTATAATAACGGTTAATGACACACCACAATTGAATTTTTGGACACCTCTAAGACCTATCCCAATCATATGTCATTTAATCCTTTGGATAAACTCATCTCAAATATATGAAAAGTTTTTTTTCAAATTTAAAGGACCAAAATTTATTATCTAAATAATGAAGTTGAATTTTAGAGTCATTTCATGGTGGATGATCACTGCACTTATACACTTCACTCTCATTCAACAAAAACATATGAAAAACATTTATTATTTTTACAAAATAATTTATTAACATAGTTATGACGTCAAAAAATGACAAACCACTAGCCAAAAAATCACCATAGTAAGTGTAAGAGATCATGGTGGTTGAAAGAGATATAAGTATAGATAGATATAGAGATATATTCACTAGTGGTAGAATCAAATTAATGAATAATATTCATGAGTTACATGAAACATAACAAAGAACTATAGTAGATTAAAATTATGGAAAAAGACTAATCTTTCTCAATATCCCAATGATATATGATTCAAGAAGTAACATCCCACAAATAATTATATTTAACATACCTTCAATTCTATAGTATTTATATCTCACAATGTTAGTTAAAATATCTTTTTATAATTTCACCTTCTTCCTTCTTAGGTCTCAAATCTTCCATATTTCATTAATTGATGTTGATATAACAAAGCTAAATGGAAATTTGATATTCAGGAATATAAAATAGCATGATGTGCATTGAAACCTAGAAATTTATCCCTTAATCCTTAGGTTGGTCTGTAAATAGCTACAATATATCCAAATCCCTCAAGGATACAAGATAATTATTTATTAATTCTTCTCTACAACTATATTGGGCATTCAAATAGTCCAATGAAAATAGTAAGATGTAGTATCCATATATAGTTTGAACACCAATGGCACCCACCAGACAATGGTCATACTACGGTGTGGCTAGTGTGAATTTTATAGTATCTCCATACAATATATAAACTTTAATATAGATCCATAACAGGTAAGAACGTTATATATTTGATATATCAATGTTCTAGAAACACTTTGAAAAACTACAATACTATTGATGTTACCATTATATGTCATTATGAAAAACCAGGTTACATTTATGTTTTTTTAACCCTACAATACCCTTACAAAATCTTTCAGAATTTTTGGATAACTTATGTGGGTTTTCAACTAGTATGCAGAAAAATGATATTATTTCACAACTCATTGAAATTCATTAGAACCCTTACACCATTCAGAACAATCCATTATACAACCTTTGAAAAACATGGAATACCATTACACGTTGGATTTCTAGCCTTACATAGTGTTGGACTATTATTATGAAGTCTAAAGTATGTTGTGGCTACAATTACACATAGTTCCCCTAAAATTACACATTTATTGTAAGATAAAAAATTCCAATTATGCATTGTTCCTCACATACCTACCTGCGTCAATTATGATCTAAGGGTACCACTGATTTTTTGTTGAGGTAGAACACTTACTCTTACAATTATAGTCAAATCATTTTATAACCCTGACATATCAACTGAAAACACCATATGCATGGAGGTAGAGGTAATTTCACCCATATGAATCCCTGAGTATATGAAAAAGTATTTGAATAACTTAAAAAATTCCAATTCATTCAAATTTATAAATTTGTAATAATTTTCCCAAAATTAATCCTTTAATTTAAGATCACACTTATTTATATTTGTCAATTAATTTCTTTTGTAAAATTATTTAATAAATAAAATTCATTAGAAAAATATTATATATATATATATCTTTAAAAATATGTGTATCTATGTTCTATAATTTATTTGGAATATTTATATTTACTAAAATGAATTCATTGATGATAAATTATGATTTTGAATTTTTTTTCATAAAATGTGTTTTACAGAATCCCTATATGAAATAGTTATGCCTTGTAGGGATCTTTATTGAATTTAAATTTTTAATAAAAAATTTAATCAATTTTTTATATCAGGAAACTGTGTCATTGGAATTAAAAGACCTCATCAGGGTGTGTAAAGAAATTAAAACTATTAAAATAAATATTTATTTACGTAATATATTCCCCCACTGGTGGTTGGGCGGTGCTTGTGGTATGGTTTTGGGATGTTTATCGTGGGGTCGATTTCCTAATCAAATTTCACTCCTGGAAATTGTTGTATAGAAACAACCATTTAAAAATATTTTCCATAAAAAATTTATATCCATGTTTTTTATGTCAATAAATAACTAATTGTGGCATGTAGTTGTATCACGACCTACATTTTCATTTGTATGATTTCATTTTAAATTTAATATTTTCATTGAAGATGAAAATTTTTTGTTCCTAAATTATATTCTTTCACTAGTATTCTAAAAAATAATTTAATGGTATTGAATTACACATATTAAATGTATGAAAATTTGAAATATAAAAAAAAAATATATGATCGCTTTTATGAAACACATTGATTAAATATCCAAATGTTTGAAATTAAATAGTGTAATATTATTTTCATAAAAATAGATATTTATTTCCATTAATAGATAGAAAATATATTGGGAACAATAAGAGTTCACAACATGAGTGAATATTTACATCATCCAAAAATTTAGAGGAATATAAAGAAATATATACATAATTTGTGTAACTCTACTTCTTTATTTTTATATGGGATACCAATTAATTAACATCTAATTTTTATTATTCCATTCTTATTAGAGAAGTATATCTATGAGATTTCATTGTATGGATTGTTATTCCCCATGGTTTATAAATTCACCTAATAATTATAAAAGTACTAATCATAATGAATTTAGATTATCAACTCATTTACTACAGTTTGATTCATCATCATGTCATGTAATATGTAAAACAAATAATACAAATCCTTCTCAAGAATTTTTTTAGTTATTTATATTAAATATAAGAGAGAAGTGTTCTCACTAAATTCATAGATAAGATATTTGGATGGGAGATTTTTTTACATGATATATCTGGATTAACTACTTCCAAATCCTATAAATATATATATATCCTAATTGTATCATAAAATTAATTTTTGGATCTAAATTTATTTTTATATGGTTTTCCCTTTATTGAATATAAAAGTCATAATTAACCAAAAAATGTTTTTGATCTTCATTTTAAATATGTAATTTTTTTTCCAAATTATATATAACATTACTTTTGATGAGTATATATATATATAAACTCTTATGATATGTAAATTTTATATTTGCATGAAATAATATAATTGTTGATGAAATATTGTATATAGTTTTAAGAATATATAAATTAAATAAATAATCTATAGAGAGTTCAATAAATAATTATTTACAACAACATTGTCGTAATGTATATTATCAAATAATTTGTTACAAAATTTATTTAAAAAATATGAATCTGATACAAAATTTGGGATAAAATATAATTTCCATAAAATAATAATGAATTATAGAGGAAAAAAAATATGGGATTTTTAGCATCCTTCTTTAGTAGGAAGATGGTTTGGTGGGAGTATGTGAGGACCTATAAAAGATACTAAACACCAAACTATTGGGAATAATACCATACCTATAATAACATATCATATAAAATTTATAAACAATAGTATTGTGGATTGGGATCCAAATATGATATTTGGTGATGATTTTTGAATCATTTTCATTTCATAAAATATGAGGATAAATGAAGATAATTCAATATAAAAGTAGTTGATAGAGAAAAAAAATTATACTTGTGAAATTGATTGTCTGATTGGATAATACAATAGAATAGTATGCAGATAAGTTAATTACATTCATTTCCCATTATCTAAAATTATGAAGAGTAATATAGATAAAAATATTCCCCATATTTTCTTCGAATGTTAACAGGTCATACATCTCGCAATAATATTTCAAAAGAATTTTCATAATAATAAGGAATATTATTCCAATGAACCAAAAAGGAAATCATCTAAATTTTTTAAGGGATAATGATGTTTCAAAACAATTTTTTTATCAACTATTATATTCACTCATGAGAAGGTAATAGAAGGAATTAATCATATATAAATTAAATTGTTTAATTCCTATACATTTGATGATGATGTTATTTTACATTTAAACAAAAAATTCAAAATCCTAGGGTTAGTTATGATAAAAAATTTAATATTTATTTATTTTTTACCATTAGAGAGATTATAAGGGTTCACCTGAAGAAAGTTATGTATATATATCATTTAAAAAACATTAAATCAATAGTATGTGAATTAAAACTATACATATTGTAATAACAAGAAGATACAATTGTGTTGATAGATGATCATGAAATGTAGAATTAAAACAACATAGAAAACACAAATATCATTTTAAACATGAATTATAATATAAAAAGCCAATAAATATTCATTAATAGTGTTTATAAAATAGTATAATATAATTTAAGGATTCTTGTGTATATGTATGGTGATGTTATTTGCTTGAATAGATATATTAATGATTAATAATGACCCATGATATCATGTTTATAACATGGGTTAAACTATGTATGTATTTGTGTATTAATGATGATGAGGAAAAATGGATTTTTGGAGATTCATGAAGGGATCATTTTGAGTCCCTAATATAGAAATAACTATCATTATTAGAAAAATATGGTTTTTATTTATAATTAAATAAAGGAGAATCAATAATTGTGTAAATAAATAGGCTGTTAATCAATGATGAAAATATCTATATTGAAGCCATAATAATATTTGGTCGCATTTATATATATATCATAAATTTATACCACTTCAAGGGTTCTCTTATTATTAACGTATTTGATATTCATACAATGTATATCCAAATAAAACAACTAAAAAGGCATAAGAGAAATAAGAAAAAACGTGTATTTGATTATAAATTTCACTTCCTTCAATGAACATTATATGTTGGTGTAGGTTATGGGGATTTTGAAATGAATTTCGCATCATAGAGTAAATGGAGTGTTTCTAATAAGGAAATAGTTAGTTAAAAACACTATAAGGATTAAACAACAATGATACATTGAAAAATATATTTTTAATTTAATTTTATTAAAAATCATATATGAATCACTCGACAGATTTATAACAGTGATATTAGACTAATAAAATTAATATTCAGAATGTAATGGACACTAAAATTTCATTGAAGAAAAATAATAAAGATTTAATTTAAAATCATTTTAATATATATGCATACCACATGATGGGAAATTAATATATTTTGAAGAATTTCATGATTTGAATGAAGTTTTGTTTTCATATTAGAGATAAATAAATATTTATTATAATGATCAAGGGAAGTAAAAAAAATTGTAAATAAATTGTGGAAGATGAATATTTTTTGTGATTAAAGGAATAAGTCACCATTTACTTACTATGGTCTAATTTTATTTGAATATGGCCACTCTTACTACATCTCTAAGAATACATGTGTGGTTCAAGTGATAAATTTGAAATAATTTACCTAATTAATAGAAATAATGTGAATTATTTACCAATTGAGTGTAATATATTAGTTCCATTTCAACCTAAGGAATAAAAAAATTCTGTAATGAAAAACATGATCACATGAGAAAATTAATAGAATATTTAGTAATACATTAAGAAAAATTATTATTTCATATTGGAATAGAAATTATATCTCACTAGTGTAATTGTCATTGAAGAAAATATTATAAGTAATTATGATAATATAAAATTAAATACATTGATAACTATACATATGTTGGTGTTTTTTTATTTGTAGGTTGTTCCTTCAAAACACTATTGATGGTTATGAGATATTACATTTTAATCATTAATTATTATAACAATATAGAATGGACGATATATATTACATTATAAACTAATTATTTTCATTAAATAAAAAAAATTATATGTTAATTAAAAACATGATGGGATTCAAAATTCATAAATTTAGAATAAAAAAATGTAAAAAACTTTTATTTCAATGATGAATAATATGAAAATAATGATGGAATAAAAAATATTTTTTAAAAAAGGGATAAATTATAAAATAATCATTATTATTGGGATAATAAATTAAAATGTCAAAGGCAAGGATTGAATGATATTTATTTAGAAAAAACACAACGTGTAAATTATTGAAGTAAACGGTATTGACAAAACTAAACACAGTGAATGTATATTTATAATGTCTTAGTGAAATTAATGCCTGATATAGAAGTGTCATGGAAACAGTCCATCATTGAAGTGCCACAATATTTGTAAGTGAAATAATTTAACACTCAATAAGGATAAGATACTAATTATATTTCATTATCAAGATGGTGAATTAATTTTTTATAAATTTGAATAATTACCAAAAAAATATAATGGACTATATAAAATTTATTTAAATGATTTTGGATTCAAAATATATTAATTTTCTAAAAAATAACAATAATTCCCATAAATGATTTAATGAATTCATTAGAAAATTATTTGATTAATTTATTACTCAAATAGAAGAAACATATAAATTTGATGATTCCATAGTTTAAATTAATAATGATAATAATTTTTAGGTCCATATATACCATAATATTTTAGAAGAGTCTAAATTAATAAATAAAAATCACTAAGAGTAAATTTTTTTTATAGACCTATTAGATAGATACCAGAAAATGAATATCACTGTTATCACTTTTAGATCCATATAATTTTAATTAATTTACACGTGATGAGAAATATGTTATATATAAGAATATTGGAATCAATAAAATTGAAAATAATCTGACATGGAGAGATTATTACATTACCTAGGTAAAACTATATATAGACTTAAATCATTTTCCCATTACAAAATGAATATAAATTATATAGTAAATCAGAAAAATGTAAGGTTCATCTGTAATGTCTTCTCCTAAATTAACAGAAATGATTTTGAAGAAACATTCAATACAATAGAAATGATAATGATTATTTTGTTATTTCCTTTTATATTAGAAAAATAAAATTTAGTGAAAGCTGAATACATTTTGAATTCAAAAACTCATGAAGAAATAAATATTAAAAATATGATAAATTAATCAAAATATTTATTTAAAATGATTTGCAGAATGTACAATGTAGATTATGAAATATGTGGAGGTTTACAAGAAGAATGTTTCACGGAATATATTTCATATATGAATAGTAAGCACATAATATTGATAATAAGTATTCTCATATATTATATCTTACTTAAGGAAAACGTGAAAATTCTATTTTTCAATAAATATTTATAAAGGAAGTTATGAAAAAAGGCTTCACAAAGAGGTTCATCGAGGGATTTTTGGTGACAAATATGGAATAGTGGATATAAATATAACACTTATCGTGTCACTAGTAAATATTTTATTAAAACATATTTATTTAATAATTTAAAATTTTTAGTATTTTAATGTATTTAAAACTATTTTATTAGTGATATATGATTTCACACATGATTAGAACATTGTTTATACTCATCATGTAGGTGACCGTGAAAAGAGGTATTTTTTGTCACAAAGAGGATATCATGAAATTTATAATTATTTTATAATTATGTTGGGTTTTCAATAAAAAAATATGTGTTGTATTGGGAATTCAGGGGTGCCTACAATGTTCATGTATAGTTTTTATAACTATTTGACCAATGTATACAAGTTTTTTGGCTCACTATATCATTTTTAAATCGAAATGTTTCAGTTAAGGATATTTAAACTAATTTCCCTTTTTATATCAACCATTAATGTGTAGATCATTCCCATTAGGTTATATATTACCAAATTTCAGTTTTAGTATATTTTCCTATCATTATGAAATTTTTGGGTTGAGTTATGCTAGTATTTATATTAATTTCATCCCTATCCCAATGCTTTCTTCATTGTTCATCCATGTTTATTGATTTGTGAAACACTATAATTATATTTGGATTAATGTAGGATATTTATGGAAATTATATATTTATTCTTAATTTTTAGGTGTTTAGGTACCTCTTTCACAATAATCTTGTGGTTTTGTTGAATTTGATGAGTTCTAGATTGATTCTAAGTTAGGTATCAAGATTTAATTGTTCTGATTATTATATAACCATTTATTATTACATTATTTTTGTTTTAGTTCATTAATTTTCCTTTAAAATAAATTTTAAATTATTATTATTCTATTATTAATCTGATCTATTATGTGTATAGAAAATTTTATTTTTAAAAAAGTTTTTTTAAATGATTTTATTTAAATAAATATTATGTATGTGATATATTTCCTCACGGTTGATTTATTATTTAAAATGAATTTATAATAAATATATAAATAAATTACCTTAAATTTTTTTTACAATTGTGGACTTGTTTGGATTATAAAATATGACACAATTTATGTGTATCTGTATATGGAATGTGTCTAACAGATGTTACTCAGGTATTCTATGAGGTGACTTAAGAACATGAAAAATATATTCTATAGACAAGATTGAGTGAGTTATCTATATGATGTATAGAAACATATTTAGTATGACCTAGTGAACTTCCAAAATATGGCCAGGTGGAATAATAGTTCCCATGGTAGTATTTTTGTACTGAGGGAATATCAAGAGTAATACAAAAAAAAAATTATTCCAAGACATATAATCAATAATTACATAGAATAACTCAAACTATCATCAATTAGTTATATCATGGGATATTTATTATCAGTTTCATGTTTTCTGTTTTGAATTTACTTATTCTTGTGTTGAAAATTATTATTTTTAAATATGTTTGTTTGTTTTGATTATGTATTAATATTTATTCAATGTCTTGTTTTGTTTGAGTTAAATTTTTTATATCAGTTAGATTATTATTTTTTCTTCTATTATACATGAAACATGTTTATTGATTTTTTTGGAAATATATAAATTTTTATAAAATCTAAATGATTCATTTCAAAAAAAATATTTTTAGAGTACATATTTTAAAATGTGGACTTTTGTGGTGATATTCAAACTATATTAATTTTATTTTTATTTTTATAAAGTCGTTATATATATTCATGGTTTTATAATAATTAGATTTTCACATCACACCATTCATATTGATTTTGTATTATGAAAACCATGTTTTAAAGTACTCAGTTAATGGTAAGTGAACCTTAATGTTTTTTGGAACTTCCTTATTTTAAAAATAATTAATTTTTAGGGATTTTTGGGATAATAGTCTAATGGAGTAAGCTTATGTGAGGTAGAATTTATATTTTTTTACCATTTCGGATCTTATGTATGGGACTTTGGTCTTTATCCATGTATTGAATTTTGGACTATAGATATCATTGGAATATTAATTTTTTTATAACATCTTATGTTTGTACGTTTATGATATCTTTTATTTGATAATATTTTGTTTACTCTATTTTAAAATTTATATCTATTTATTATAACTTTATGTATTTAATTAATATTCAATACATGGAGTGGATATTCTATATTTTCCAAAGGATGTTCCATTACCAAATTATTATCTATGATTCTGTGGTTCTTGTGGCCATCCAACTGAATTCAGTAAAACACAATAGGTCCTGTGGAAGAGTGACTCGTGTGGGGGGTTTATTGGAAACAACACATTTCATACTATTTAGAAATCTAATTTTGAAATTGAATTTTTTTTAATATATATATGAGGAAATAATATGAAATTTATCTAAAAAAATTAATCAATTTAATATTCATCTAGCTATTCATTATGATAAACATTATTATTTCCATTTAATGGTTATTTGAATCAGAAATCTACAAAAAAAGTTGTTTATATTTTAAGCCAACATTTTCTATTCATTTCAGTTTTGGATTCCATTTCCATAATTATCATATTAGTTATTTTTATTTATGTGTCCCTAACATTTATTTTTATTATTTTTCACAGAATTTCTTAATCATACATGTGTTAATTTAACTAAATAAAAAAAGGATTCACCTTAATGTTTTCAACATGTTGTATATTCCAATGAATTTAATACTCAATAAAATAGTGTGAATATAACCATTATTTTCAACTATTTCACCATGAATACATTTTTCTGACATATTATATAGTTTTATTTATAAATCATACTCTCTATCATTAATATTTTTATATTTTAATTTATATATTAGTTTTTTAAAAAAATATTTTATTTTATAAATTTTATAGAAAATAAATTTATATTACATTATAAATTTTAAAAATAATTTCTAAATGATCATATAAAATGTTTATAATGTAAGAAAGAATCCATTAAATTATGATAATATTCATTGGGGTATGAACTAATGATAACATATACATTATTTATTTTATGGTCAGTAATAATCCTTTGTTGAAATCATTATAAAAATAATTTATATTTCCTCAAATACTATGTTATGATAGTATTATAAATTATTTCATATTCATATTTCATTAATATTATGTTTTATCATTATGAGATAAGATGGTATAGTAAAACCCTTAATTTAAATGGGTACAACAAAATATCTTATATTAAGATATGCACGGAACCTATGAGGATCCCAGACCATTATATGATGTTTTACACTATTTTTATGAGAATATAGCATCAACCTAATCAAATGTTCGACTTTATACACTATTTTATGATGTTCTTATATAAGAGCCTCAATATAGGAAATGATTATATATACATAATTATGTTGTAAACTCTTATTATAATGTCATATTTTTATAAATCACTGATCATAAATGATTTTTTTCCAGATCCTCGTACTCTGTAATTAGGTAATTCAAAATCCATATCTAAAATCCCTTGATTTATTCGTTATGTTTTAATATTTAATACCAAATTATATTATGATTACAAACATTAATACTTTAACATGACCTAATTCTCAAATTATTCTCACTTATGACCTCTAACTAATATAACTAATGTTTAACATTACAACAAAATTGAGCTCACACATTATTAATTTTCCATTCCATATTTTTTGAAGATTGGTATTATATATGAATTCTATAAAAATGGTATAATACGAGAAGAATAATTATTATAAATGTTGGAAATATTTTAATGTATGTACCTTGTGTATCTAAACTTTTATAAGACAAAACCTATATATTTTTCGGTGTAATTTTATTTTATTTGTAATGCATATTTGTGTAAAATAAAATAATATGAACATATTTAATTCGATGGAGACAAAAAATGATTTACATTACTCAAGTAGAACTATTTTTATATCATTAAAGAATTAAACATTATGTTACACCACTTTGGTGCATGCATCAAACCATAATGGAATTTTTTAGCTTCAACATAAGATCCCAATTCTATTTCTCTTTTAATACTTTTAGATACCATATAAAAGTAAAATAATATATGGTTTTATATAGTAATAATATATTTAAATCTAACTATTATATATATATCCTCTATATGGAAACCATTAATAAAATCGTCAGAATAATTATTTTCATAAAACATTTGCAAATATACATCCGAAATATACAGAAAATTTATTAATTAATATCAATTTATTACAAGACTCTATTTTTTCCATTAAATATTTTCCACATATTTCATTAGAGGATAAAACACTTTTATTTTAAAATTATCATCTTCAAGACGACCATTTTTTTCTCTCCTTGATTTCGGTAAATAAAAGGAATTTATTTAATCCATAATCCTAAACTCCAATCAACTAATTTCATTAATAATTTCAACCCATGTAAGGATTTCATGCTCTCCCTAATTAGAGTATTGAAAATAGTACATATTTTATCTATTTCTTTTCAATAATCATTGAATAATATTAAACTTTTTCAACTCACTGAGCAAATCATCTTCTTTTGAAAGCACTTATTTTGAAGCATTACATTAAGAATCGAGTCCATATTCTTCCATGTTCTTTGGGAACTATATTACATAATTTCAAAATAATACCATCAAAATATGATTATCAACCAGAACATATTTCATATAGTGTGATGTTTTTACAACATACTTACTCAATATACATTCATGAACATATATAATATATTGTAATCGATTTTTTAAGACTTTTTTGTGAATAATTTTTTTCTCATTTTCAACATCCTCTAAGTTCACAAATTTCATTAGATATATTAATTTAAAATCACATCCAATAATTTCAAATACATCTAGGAGTGATTTTCATAGATCTAAAATATATATGAATCATCGCCAAACCCGAAAATAAAACTCACTATAGTCCTATATTCTTAATCATTCTTTTTTTTTATAATTTGGATATAGGTAAACAAACCTACTTAATTAATATTGGTTACATAAATCGATCTTATAAAACAATAGTCTTTCTAAAATATTTTCCCCAACAGAGAGATGATATATTTATATAAATCCTGTTGGATGAAAAAATCATGAATCATTTCCAAAACTCCCTTAAACACTTTTTTGATTCTTCAATTATTTTTTTGTAATTAAAAATATGATTCATCCTCTCTACTAACACATTTTATTAAAAATTAAATTCCTTTAATTTGTCAAATGCCAAGCCATTTTAATTTCAAAACCATTTGAACTCTTAAATTTCACATTCCTTAAAATTGTCAGACATCAATAATTTAAATTTACCTTCAGTCTTCTTTCAAAACATCAATCTCTATAAAATGATGTTTCCAAAAACAATGGGAATATAAATAATAATAAATCGCATAAATTTATTATCATATAATCAATGAAGACAGAATAATATAGTCAGTGTCTATAAAAATAAAAAAGTGTTATCCCTTAGACATCCATATGAAACAATATTACCTTTTGATCCTTTAGTGACTTATCATTCATTTCGGATATCTCCATCCACTATATACCATGAATGAAATAATAAAATTATTAATTCCTAAGGATTATGATATACATCATTCCTCTAGTGCCTGATATTTTCATCCCTTTTTCATTTAAGTGGCCTATAACATCTCTCTAAAATATTTCAAATGTTACTTATTCATCATGCACTACACCTTTCAAAACACTAATTAGATACAATGTTATTTCATCAATAATTTGGCCACTAACATGGAATCATTGTAAATTTACATAAAATATCTATAAAGTATATATAGAAACCTATAATATATAACTATCCTGACAAAATAATGTTCTTTATTAATGATAACATGTGGTACACACCATGTATTTCCATCATTATTTCATTATTTATCTTGATGGAAAAAACAACCATATCTAAAATTTTGATAGTTCCACATTCATTAAGATTTTCCTTTCATTATCTTCATGAAGTGTACTTACTTATTCATAATTTAAAGAATTTAGAGTCGAAAGAATATTAATGATTCAATAATCAACAACCTAATTGGACTTTCAAAAATCAATATAAGTCCACATATATTTTTTGATATAGTATTTATGAATGCACTTTTAAAATAATATCATAAAAAATTGAGTCTTAATTCTTATTAATTTTCCTAGTATGGACTTTTATCTAAAAATAAAAACACAAAGACCACCTTCATTGTAGTTACTTCCACATGACTATAATTTATTTTCATCCCTTATGACTATTCGTTGTTACAGAACCCCTACCATCTACAATATATTTATTTCATGTACGTATAATGAAATTAATATTAAAAATATCCTATTTCTAAAATAGATATCATATTTTCATAAACACATACACTATGTTGATGATTTTATTTTCATTATAACCATCACATTTCACTATTCCCAGACTGAATAGAAACATCAGTTACCAGTTTGATCATTTGAAACATATTCACTAATTCAAAATAAAATATAAATATGTTGAATTTAATGATGAAACTATATTCAATAATTACATCACACAGTGTCATAATAAAGAAAATCATAAAGAGTAAATAAATTTTTTTAGTTGGATTCTCATTTATATCTGGAAGAGCCTTTATAAGGTTTGAATCGAACTTCAAATCACATATTCTATAACCCATATTCTGGGTTGGAGACATCCATATCATGTACAAATATTTCTTATATTGTCATTAACATTTATAAATATTCATCACTTCAAACATAGTTCTAATAAATGGGATATCATTATCCTTATATATAATATAATCCTCTATCTATATCTTCTGAAATGTGATATCCATTCCATTTAAATTATCATCCCAGACCATACCGCCAACCGAATACAATACTTATTGAATTAGTGAATTGAAAATAAAATAAAATAAAAATATATATATGAATAATAACTACATAGATTAATTCCCTGAAAATGATAAATATTGAATGATTCTAGAAATATTATATCTAATTCACCAAGGTCTGGGAATGGTCATCTGATTGTTGTACTCCAATGCTTTGATACTACTTTTTGGGTATGAGGAACTCAATAATAAAAATATGTTATTATCTAGAATGTACATGATAACAAATATAAACTAAAAAACTCATTTTGATAATGTATTAGAGTATAGAATTTTTTTTAGCAATGTTACAATTTTACAATAAACACATTAGACACAATAAGTGGAGAACATTAGAAATAAACTAATTAAAAATGGAAATAAAATCACATTTATAACATTATTCTTACATATTCAAACTCTATTTAGTTTATATATCAATACTCTTTACAATGTAATAGACAATGATAAAAATTTAAAAATTCCATTCATAATAATGACTCCACTATAAACATGTTGTAGGGTCTAATCAATGAAACTGATTACAAATCCCTTGTCATCAGCATGGAGATATTTCCTAAATGGTTCTAAATTTTTTTACCGACCCATCACATGGTCAAAGTTTAAACTACCTTAACATCACCTTTTGGGAAAATTTCTTCGTACATAAAGAGTTTTCTCATTTATATTATTATAAAGACCCATAAATATCCATCGTGGATATCTCTTAAAAATTTCAAAAGTGATCTTCCCATATCTATTGATTTGAACATTGTAAAATATAATTTAGGGATTTATGATCATAATTTTATTATTGTTTTGTTACCTAATGATCTTTGGATGCTTTCTTTCCACTTCTTATAGATTTGTAGTTACTGGTTAGTGCCACTCCACCAACTCCCACTCTATATCAAAAATTTAAATTTCTTAATCTCTCATTCTATTATTTATAATCACTCATCAAAAATTAATGTTTACTTGAATGAATAAAAATAGACATGAAAAAATATGGTATTCCACTATATATTAAATAAATGAAGTTGAAGTTGAAATTATGATTCATTTTATTTTTTCTCAATTTAATGCAATAAATTTAGGTGTAAAATAATTTATTGAAAAAATACATAATTATTAATAAGGAATAAATTATTGAAAATAAATCATGATTGATAGAAAAACACTGTATAAAGTAAATAATACACTAGTGGTCTCTAATAGTTGTGGAAGTAGATACCTATTCATTACTATAACCACATTGAACATGGTATTGAAAAAAATGTATTATGGTTACATAGGCTTTATAAAATCATCAAATAATCCAATTACAAAAAAAAATTCATTTATAATATAAAAATACAAATTCCTATGATAATATAATATATTAGAAAATTTTAGAATTCCAAAAATCATTCTGAAAGCATATATTGAAATATAGTTATGCCAAAAGGCTCAGCCAAATTTTATAGATTAATTATATATATGGATTATATTATAGTGAAAACCTTATATAAATTTTTATGAAATTCAAATAAAAAAGCATTGAAGTTGGAAATAAAAAATGCATAATAAAAATGTTCTATGATATTATTATTATTTTAAAGGATTTATTTACAAAACATAAAATCATTTTTTAAATACTATAATGAATAGCTAAAAGAATAATCTGGGTTGTATTATCGTACAATTACTATGTAATTACATGTTCTAAAATTTAAATTAACAAATAATATGATCAAATTATGATAAAAAATGTACGCTGACTCATTTGGAAAAAACACTTCATGTTTCAAAAATCAAGAATAAAAATGAAATTTTATGAATAATTATCATACATAGGGGCCATTAATCATACATGGTAGTGGGAATGTGCAATATTTATAATTATAGTATATTATTATAGAAGAATTGTGTAACTCCTACACCTATACTATTGTATTATAATTTTTATAAAATTTTATTTTAAATATAATATCTCAAACCAACTGAAGGGAATAAAACATAAAAATTAATTAATACGATAATAAAAAAAATTTAGTACCTTATAAACCCATGTACAATTATATTTTAAAATTTTTATAGATACATAATAACATATTCCAAATCTCCCTATATCATTCGCGTCGTATGAATATATTTACCATTATAATAAGAATATATTATTTTAAATTTTTTCTTAAACATATCTCACAACATTCTCATCACATTATTCCATTATAGAAATATTATTTATATTAATATTCTTCATAAACTTTTGAAATGAAAAATGGTTGGAAAGAAAAAACGCTTCATAAGGGGTTTGGTATATCAGAAGATTTCATATAGTGAATAGGGCATGATTATTATGAACCGAATAAAATAATTGAATAATGTAATATATTTGATCAAATAAGGATGAAATTAATTCATGGATTACATATCAATATTGGTAAAATATTGGGTGTTGATATATAATTTCAGGATGATAGAATGCATAATATTGACAATCTAATTCTTTTAATCAAGGCCTTTACTATGGAATATTACTTACTATCAAGTCCACAACCATGGACTCATTCTTCCCTTTACAATCATATCTAATAAATTATTATTACCATCATGAAAATATCCAATAAATTATTCATACCATCATGATGGAATCCAAAAAAATATTTTTTACCAACATGACTATATCTATGACATCGTTCTTACCATGATGACTATTTAAGGAATGCATTTTTTATATATGTTCATGAAATCCAAGTAAAAAATGGGGCCCTCAAGGGGTTAATAAGTGATGAAAACCTAGGAAATACCATGAAGAATAACCTTACACTAGATATGAAGTTAACTCAATCTATTTTAAATAATCAGCTCCTCCTCAGGACTACAAAAGCATGAGAGGGCATCCTCCGCAAGGTTATGCTCCCTCCTAATATTTGAAACTATATTATTATGGTTAGTATCCACAGTGTGATGAAAAATATGATATGATAAATCCCTTGAAACTGAATGGTAACCCTTAATAGAAAACAACATAACATCATATCCAGAATCAGCCACCGCAACCTAGATACCACACTACCTACAAATCATCAATCCTAAATAAAGGGCACATACCTCCATTCCCAAGGAATATCTAGTTCCATAGATGACACTAAATCCTATAAGAACTGATCCAAATGAGTACCATAGAACTCTTCTTACTCTAATATTCCCACACACAAAATACACTTCCATTTTGAGTTTCAACCCACCGAGAGGTGGCATACACCTGATCCAGCGACCCACCCTCTTTCCAGGAATTAAGGAAAGGTTATGAATGTTTCACACACTAGATGAGTGCTGGATCCCATTTAAAAAAATATCCCATATTGAAATTAAGGGAATATAGCCACATTTGGGAAAACCGAAGAGAATGATTTGATCCCATATCGATGGTGTTGTGTGCCTCCAAAATGATCCAGCTAACTAAAAGAAGATATCTACATATAATTTAAATTCCATGGTATATGGCCCCGACCTTAAAATCTCTTAATATTGAATTAAATGAATAATTCACATTGCGGATCTTTTCAGGTTTCTAGTTTTAGAGAATTAGGACATAACTATTACATCTCAAAAGGTTACAAAGTAGACACTTCTACTAAGTTTCCATAGAATAAAAAAACATTTAAAAGAAACATGTCTAGTTCCATGTTTTATATAGAATGACTTTTCCTTTATCCCATCATTGACCCTATTACACATTATGTCCTATGAAAAACATTTCAAAAAAAACTTGGGGTGAGCATAAAAAGCTCAGTAAGGGATACACAAAGAATGAAAACTGTTAGTTTTTCAAACATCAAGTAAGCCATGTATACTTTATCAAAGTAATACCTTCACCTTCATGAAGTAGTAAAAACTCTTCACTAAAAAAAATATCATTACATACCCTTTTGTAACCAAAGTATTACCATAAAACCCATATAAAGAACACATAACATATAAAGGTAACTTGGGGACATAAACATACTTAAGTGGAATAACCATACGGTCGACTTCCACACATATCACTTAATGTAATAGCCATAAGGCCAAATTCCATACATACTTAATGGAATAGCCAAATGGCCGACTTCAATACCCAATGCATTGGAGGTTATAACGTAACCACCTATCCTGGTATTCACGGCACAACCCATCATATGGTTTATCACGTAACCACCCGTCAAATGTCCAAGTACCATTATAAAAATCATAAGACATAAAACAAATATAATGGAAAGAAAAAATTTCCACACTTTGATCATAACATATCACTTAAATATATTTACATAAAAAATCCATTATAAAAAACCATTTTCAATACCAAAATACATATAAGAGTATATGGTATTTATTTCATTTAAAAAAAACATTACGGCTTCACTACTAGAAAAGGGGGCATTGGAGCCCCCCAGACTCGGGCGACCGCCAAAGGCGGTCGCTAAGCTGCCTGAAAAATTTCGGGGGGTTTCTCCCCCCCCCACGCCCCTCTCCCTCGATCTCCCTCTCCCTAACCCTCCCTCGCCGCCCTCCCTCGCGCCGCCCTCCCCTCCCCCCGCCGCTCGGCCTCCCCCGCCGCCCGGCCTCCCCTGCCGCCCGCCCTCCCCCCCCGCCCGCCCTCCCCCGCCGCCCGGCCTCCCCCGCCGCCCGGCCTCCCCCGCCGCCCTCCCTCCCCCGCCGCCCGCCCTCCCCTGCCGCCCGGCCTCCCCCGCCGCCTTCCATCCGCCCTCCGGCCACCGCCCTCCGCCCTCGGGCCTCCGGCCGCCGCCCTCCGCCCTCCGGCCGCCGCCCTCCGGCCTCTCGGCCCTCCCCCCCCCACCCCGGACGACACCCGCACCCGGACAGCCCCCGGAGCACACTCCGGACCGCCCCCCGCACCCCGGACGCCTCCCCGCAGCTCGGACAGCACCCCCCCCCCCCCCCCCGCGCACTCCGGACCGCCCCCCGCACCCCGGACGCCTCCCCGCACCCCGGACAGCCCCCCCCCCCTGCACTCGGACACCCCCCCTCCGAACCCGGACAGCCCCCCCGCACCCCGGACAGCCCCCCCCCCCCCCCCCCCCCCCGCACCTCGGACACCCCCCTCCGAACCCGGACAGCCCCCCCGCACCCCGGACAGGCCCCCCGCACCCCGGACACCCCCACCCCGCACCTCCGACAGCCCCCCTGCACCCCAGACAGCCCCCCCTCCCCCCGCACCCCGGACACCCCCGCACCCCGAACACCCCTGCCCGCACCCCTGACAGGCCCCCGACACCCCGGACACCCCTCCCCGCACCTCGGATAGCCCCCCCCCCCCCCCCCCCCCCCCGACCCCGGACACCCCCCCCCCTCGCTGCCCGTCCCCCGTCCCCTCACCGCCTCCTCTCCTCCAGCTCCCCGCCGCCGCCGCCGCCCGTCCCCTCCCTTGCCGCACCGCCTTTGGCTCCGGCTCCCCTTCGCTGCCTCCTCTCCCTCGCAGCACCGCCTTCGGCTCCCCTCCCTTTCAGGTTTGTAGCTCAATCAGGTAACATGAGCTTTCAGTTACATTATTATTTTATCAATGGTTCATAAACAAATGGTTAATATTTATTTTGAATATAGTTGATTTGAAAAATGTAAATGTAATAAGTATTGTGTAAATGTTTGTTATACAGATATTATTATGGATAAGAGTTGGATTGATCTTCCAAATCGAACGTCTAGAGAATATTTCAATGGAATTATGCAGTTTATTGACTTCACGAGAGGATTTGAAAGTGACTATATTAGTTGTCCATGTAGAAAATGTGCTAACAGATATCAATTCACACGAGATACTGTGAGGGAGCACCTTTTCTTTAATGGATTTCTGAAAAATTATAAGAGTTGGACTCGTCATGGAGAAGAATATGTTCGTTGTCAAAATACAGATGCAGCTCAGATGGATGTTGATGCAAGGATGACTGATCCAATGCATGAAATGCTTACTGAAATGGTACGTGGGTTTGATCCTGAAGGCATTGACATCCAGAATCTTGAGACCGGTGAGATAAATCTTCGCTCTGGTGCAGATCGTGATTCGAGGAGGTTTTATGAAGTACTTGATGATGCGAAAACAGAATTATATCCTGGATGTACCTTCTTACAATAAACAGTTGTTCATCGTGGAGTTGTTGCATTTGAAGACTTTGAACAATTGGTCAGACACATCATTCGACATGCTTTTGGTTTTATTGAAAAAAAGTTCTTCCTGTCGACGCTAAGATTCCTGAGTCGTATTACTATGCTCGTATGTTGACAGAGAACTTAGGTTTTACATATGAGACTATAGATGCATGTGCAAACAACTGTATGTTGTTTAGAAATGAAACTGCTCATTTGAATATCTGTACGGTTTGTGGCGCTTCCAGGTGGAAAGAGAACAGGGGAAATAAGACTCATCAAAGTCATATTGCGATACAGGGGAAACCGATTGCCGTAAAGCAAATGCGTTACTTTCCCCTTAAACCGAGGTTGAAAAGATTTTTATGTCATCTAAAGTTTCTAATTTAATGAGATGGCATGCAGAAAGAGTTCATGAAAGTGACATGTTAACCCACCCGGCAGACTCTCATGCATGGAAGATTTTGATAAGAGACATCCCGACTTTTCTAAAGATGTTCGTAATGTCCGATTGGGATTGGCAGCAGATGGTTTCAATCCATTCAAGTCTATGGTTGGTGCAACTCATAGCACATGGCCCGTGGTGTTGGTTCCATATAATCTTCCTCCGTGGCTTTGTATGAAGCAACAATTTATATTACTTTCCACTCTTATTGATGGACCTAAAAGTCCGGGGGATAAGATTGATGTTTACCTTCATCCATTGATTGATGAGTTGAATGAATTTGGGGCGATGGTGTGATGACTTATGACTGCGAAACGAATGAAATGTTCAAACTGCATGCAGCTTTATTGTGGACAATCAATGACTTCCCAGCTTATGCAAATTTATCAGGCTGGAGTACGAAAGGGGAATTTTTCTTTCCCTTGTTGCAATAAAAGTAAAAAATATGTATGGCTTAAACATTCCAAAAAATGGGCATACATGGGTCACAGGCGTTTTCTCCCTCCCCAGCACAGGTTCAGAAAGGACAGAGTGGCATTTGATGGTTCTAGAGAGTTCAGCCCCAGCACCAAGATCATGACAGGAGTCGAAATGTTATCGCAGATTGAGGAAGAAAACATCCGCACGGTATATGAAATTCAGGATTTGGTGGCTCCTCCAGTACGTAATATTCGTGCTGCGGGTAGGCAGCGCAGTCACAATTGGAAAAAGAAAAGTATTTTTTATAGTCTTCCGTATTGGAAAACTAACATGTTGAGGCATAATTTGGATGTCATGCACATTGAAAAAAATGTTTGTGATAACATATTGTGGACCATTTTAGTGTCAGTGGAAAGTCAAAGGACCATGTTAATGCACGCCGTGATTTGGAAGAAATGGGTTTAAGGAAACAGTTGCATTTACAGTTGGCTGAGGGAAACAAGGAATATATGCCTGCTGCATAGTATTCGATGACTACAGAGGAGAAAGAGACATTTCTTTCCATTTTGAAGATGGTCAAGGTGCCTGATGGTTACTCTTCTAATATTTCAAAGTGTGTGAATCTGACGAGAAAGACTTTGCAAGGGTTGAAAAGTCATGACAATCACATATTACTTCAGCAGTTGATTCCAACCGCAATTGTGATTGTTTATCCCCCAATGTTTTTCAGCCCTTGATTGAGATGAGTAATTTTTTTAGACAGCTTTGTTTAAGAAATCAACGAATGAGTGATTTAAAAAGTTTGCAGGACCGAATTGTACTTACGCTTTGTCACTTTGAGAAACTTTTCCCCCCCTCATTTTTCGATATTATGGTCCACTTAACAGTGCACCTAACTGATGAATTAATGGCTGCTGGTCCAGTGAAATTCAGGTGGATGTATTCTATTGAACGGTATTTGAGTACATTGAAAAGATTTGTACGCAACAGAGCTCGTCCAGAGGCATCAATAGCCAATGGTTATTTGATGGACGAGTGTACTACCTTTTGTGCAGAATATCTTACGATGTTGAAACAAAATTAGATAAGCCCTCTCGGATTCATGATGGTCCAGTTGGAGAAGGAACCACATTTGATATGGACAACATCGAGTGGATACAAGCAAATCGATATATCTTGTTCAATACTCCATCAGTTGCACCATTAATGCAGTAAGTATCTTATCAATGTGCTTGTATAACTTTACATGTTTTCTTTGCATAAGTTGATCTTTTAAACATCGCGTAATCATTTGCAGGAAACACATTAATGAGATAAAAGAAGAGATGCATCGTGCGACTGAGTTGTAAATTCAACAATCTCATTATGCGGCATTTCATGATTGGTTCAAGGATTATGTATGTATAAATTGATTTTCATTATGAGTGAAGTATTAAACTAATTCTTTCCTGCATATATCAGTATTGATTTTTATAAATTATGTAGGTTCGTAAGATGAGGGAGTTAGGGGACCCCACGTTACCTGAAGTATTTATCCAACTGGCTGAGGGTCCATCTATAACCGCTCGTCGTTATAAACCTATTGATGCTAATGGTTTTCGATTTCGCATTAAAGATGTTGACGACAAACGAGCAACACAAAACAGTGGAATCGGTTGTCCCTTTGTCGATTCTGGTTATTACTATGGTCAATGATAGACATCATTGAAGTTGTATACACACACGGTTTGAAGTACATATTGATAAAGTGTAATTGGTTTGATCCAGTGCGTGGATGTAAAGTCGATCAATATCAGTTTTCATTGTGAATTTTAACTACATGTTATACAGAAATAATGAACGAGTTGAGAAATGAAGCTTTCATCTTGACATCACAAGCGGAACAAGTATTCTTCGTTACTTTGCCTTCGGATCCAAGTTGCCAAGTTGTTGTCAAAATGTCTCGGCGAGGAGTGTTTTTATTTGAAGAAGATGAACCCCGAGACTGTTCCATTTGTTTACCAACAACTTGATCAACATACCGTAGTTCAACGTGAAGACGATATTTATTGGGTCAGAGCGGCTGTTGAAGGAGAAAACGGTCGATTTGCATGCTTAATGAAAGGTATAATTGTTTTCCCGCTAATCAGTAGAATGTCCTAGGATATCATAAATTATCTAATCATTTTATAAATCCTTATAAGTTTTAATCCTCACTTTTGTAAGTTAATTCAGTCATAAATATTTAGGTTGATTAATTTTCTAATTTTTTAAAATTCATTCACAACTAATTATTCAATCCATTTTTTGTTTGATTAACAGTTGTACAAGTTTTATTTATTAAGAACAATCCAATTTATCTTTTAAACACTTTGGACTCATTACTGATATTTTGTATGATTGCATACATGTCAGGGGAAGAGGCAGAAAATCCACATCATCCATCTGAGGCATCTACGTCTCAGGGTCGAGGTATGTTTGACAGTCATTATCTATATTATTTATGTAATTAACATATTATATATATATATATATATAACATTTGTCAATTTATATATAAAATTGTTTTCAACAGGATCAGACTCGGCTGCTTCTTCCTCTCGCAGGAGAGGCCCTGGTCGTGGCATATTAGCATGAATTCCGACACGACGATAGATGTTTCATTTGATGAGGTATTTCATCCCGTGGGACCGAATGCCCCGGCATTTATTCGTCAGCTGGGTCATATCATACGTGACCCACATCGATTTCCATTGACCACGCGTGATTGGGCTTCTATCCCTCAGGACACATTAGATCGTCTATGGAGGGAGGTTCAGGTAAGAAAATAATTTTACTTTATGTTCTATTTATAAATAATACTAATATGTTTGATTATTTTCATTATAGAAAAATTTGAAAGTATGCCCTGAAGAGTTTCGGCCCGTGTGTATGAGCAAATTCCGTAAGCTGTGAAAGATTATAAAGGCAAAGTGAAGAGGGGACCACTGGGTACCAAATGTGGGTGCCCCTGACATTTTGGAAAAAGTCCCGAGAGGTGTCCTCCCGGCCCCAGTGGCGTGACTTGGTTGCATATTGGTCTACTGAGGGTGTTGCGGTTTGTATATTAATTATTTTGCTGTATATATATTTCAAAATATGTGATTTTGTTTGAAATTTGAATGAATTGAATGTAGGACGGTGTCAACACGCCATTCGGAGAATCGAGCGTTGCAGGGACCAGCTCACCAGGCTCGGGACTCGTCACGTGTCTCAGATCCGACATGAGGTATATATTATTCACTTTTTAATTTATTAATTAATATGGTTTTGTGTTTATATTCTTTTAATATACAGTTGCGAGGGGCAAGGTGCAGCAAACTGATAAAATGTCGGTGTGGATAAGGACTCGTGATCGCAATGATCCAGAGGTTGCAGCATTGATATTAAGTGGCTGTACTTACCAATAATTACATAAATCTTTATATTAACATATATATATTTATATATATTTAAATATTTCACAGGATCAATTTGAAGCTGAGTTAGAACATCTGCCAGAGGACCAGCGACAGCTTCCCATCCGACGGGATGAGATCTTTCATCGCATTATTGGTCGGGACGGGCATGGCTATAGTTTGACCTATGGAGCAGGGATTCCTCGTTCTGTAGTGTCACGCGCTGTGGTTGTCGGTCCTGCTGTTGCTCATATGACACAGCAGATGTCAGATTTTGAGGCACGGCTGCGCGCTTCCGAGGAGACAAATGCGCAATTGACAGCTGCGGTTAGAGCACTGCGGGAATATGTGCGTCGAGCTGATGGTACAGGTGATCATACGACGCAGGTATATACTGTATTTATTTATTTAATTTAAATTATTTTTGTTATTAAAATATTTATAATGTTTATTTTTTGTAGGCACCTGGCCCACCAGAAGGAGGTAACAGTGATGGCGACGCGTGACGCACCATATATTCACGAGATATGTTTTTTGTTTTTACTGGTAGGGTTGACATTGATGTACTGTATTTATTCATTTAAGTAATGCATTATTACCATCCATGGTGGTCTTTTAAATATTTTATACACATATTGAGTTTTTGATCAGATAATCTTGAATGATTCTACATTTGAAAAGTCGAACTAATTCCAACAGATCAATAAATCTGATATTATAGATTATGTATTATCCAATATATTTTTATAAATTTTTGTATGGTATCGATAAAAGAAATATGTATTAATTAGATGTTATCACTTTTATTTTTCACTTTTGTAATCAATGGGATGACCTTTGCACCCCCGAGAGCCCCTCGCACCGCGTACAGCCCCCCGCACCCCCGTACAGCCACCCCCGCACCCCCGTACAGCCCCCCGCACCCCCGTACAGCCCCCCCCGCACCCCCGTACAGCCCCCCCGCACCCCCGTACAGCCCCCCGCACCCCCGTACATCCCCCCCGAACCCCCGTACTGCCCCCCCGCAACCCCCGTACAGCCCCCCCCCCCCCCCCCCCCGCACCCCCGTACAGCCCCCCGCACCCCCGTACAGCCCCCCCCCCCCACCGCACCCCCGTACAAGCCCCCCGCACCCCCGTACAGCCCCCCGCACCCCCGTACACCCCCCCCCCCCCCCCGCACCCCCCGTACTGCCCCCCGCCACCCCCGTACAGGCCCCCGCCACCCCCATACATCCCCCCGCACCCTCGTACAGCCCCCGCACCCCCGTACAGCCCCCCGAACCCCCGTACAGCCCCCCGCCACCCCCGTACAGCCCCCCGCACCCCCGTACAGCCCCCCCCCCCCCCCCCGCACCCCCGTACAGCCCCCGAACCCCCCTAACAAGCCCCCCGAACCCCGTACAGCCCCCTGCCACCCCCGTACAGCCCCCCGCACCCCCGTACAGCCCCCGCCACCCCCCCGTACAGCCCCCCCCCCCCCCCCCCCCCCCCGCACCCCCGTACAGCCCCCCGCACCCCCCGGAGAGCCCCTCGCACCCCCGTACAACCCCCGCACCCCCGTACAACCCCCCGCACCCCCGTACAACCCCCCCGCACCCCCGTACTGCCCCCCGCACCCCCGTACTGCCCCCCCGCACCCCCGTACAGCCCCCGAACCCCCGTACAAGCCCCCCGCAACCCCCGTACAGCCCCCCCGCACCCCTGTACAAGCCCCCCCCCCCCCCCCCCCCGCACCCCGTACAGCCCCCCGAACCCCCGTACAGCCCCCCGCCACCCCCGTACAAGCCCCCCCGCCACCCCGTACAACCCCCCGCACCCCCCCCGCCCCCGCACCCCCTGCACCCCCCATTCAGCCACCGCACCCCCCCCCCTCCCCGCACCCCCCGCACCCCCGTTCAGCCCCCCGCACCCCCGTTCAGCCCCCCGCACCCCCGATTGTGTCGTTTTCAGCAGCGCGGCGCGCGCCGAAATGGCGCGTTGGGGGGTCAAAACCACCCGAACGACCTCCTAATTCCACGAAACCGTACGAAAACATCCGGGGCGTCAATTGTGAAATGCTCGTCCAGACGGCACCTCATTCCGGAGGTGCCGTGTGACCGCGGCGGCCGGAAAGGCGTTTCCGGCGCCGTTAAACACCAAAACGGCGTGCGGCGGTCCGATTCGGAGAAAACGTGCTCCGAACGACCTGAAACCGCACGGGAACGATAGGAATATTATTCCTGAGATGCAGGAGGAGGCCGCACGACCATCGGACGTGCGGTGCGTGCGGCAACGTCCAATTGTGTCGTTTTCCAGCAGCGCGGTGCGCGCTGAAATGGCGCGTTGGGGGGTCAAAACCACCCCGAACGACCTCCGAATGCCACGAAACCGTACGACAACATCCGGGGCGTCAATTGTGAAATGGTCGGCCAGACGACACCATCATTCGGGAGGTGCTGTGTGACCGCTGCGGCCGGAAACGCGTTTCCGGCGCCGTTAAACACCAAAACGGCGTGCGGCGGTCCGATTCGGAGCAAACGTGCTCCGAACGACCTGAAACCGCACGGGAACGATATGAATATTATTTCCTGAGATGCAGGAGGAGGCCGGCACGTCCATCGGACAAGCGGTGCGCGCGGCACGTCCGATTGTGTCGTTTTCAGCAGCGCGGTGCGCGCTGAAATGGCGCTTTTGGGGGGTCAAAACCACCCGAACGACCTCCGAATGCCACGAAACCGTACGACAACATCCGGGGCATCAATTGTGAAATGGTCGGCCAGACGGCACCTCATTCGGAGGTGCCGTGTGACCGCGGCGGCCGGAAATGCGTTTCCGGCGCCGTTAAACACCAAAACGGCGTGCGGTGGTCCGATTCGGAGAAAACGTGCTCCGAACGACCTACCTGAAACCGCACGGGAACGATAGGAATATTATTCATGAGATGCAGGAGGAGGCCGCACGTCCATCGGACGTGCGGTGCGCGCGGCACGCCCGATTGTGTCGTTTTCAGCAGTGCGGCGCGCGCTGAAATGGCGCGTTGGGGGGTCAAAACCACCCGAACGACCTCCGAATGCCACGAAACCGTACGACAACATCCGGGGCGTCAATTGTGAAATGGTCGGCCAGACGGCACCTCATTCGGAGTTGCCGTGTGACCGCGGCGGCCGGAAACGCGTTTCCGGCGCCGTTAAACACCAAAACGGCGTGCGGCGGTCCGATTCGGAGTAAACGTGCTCCGAACGACCTGAAACCGCACGGGAACGATAGGAATATTATTCCTGAGATGCAGGAGGAGGCCGCACGACCATCGGATGTGCGGTGCGCGCGGCACGCCCGATTGTGTCGTTTTCAGCAGCGCGGCGCGCGCTGAAATGGCGCGTTGGGGGGTCAAAACCACCCGAACGACCTCCGAATGCCACGAAACCGTACGACAACATCCGGGGCGTCAATTGTGAAATGGTCGGCTAGACGGCACCTCATTCGGAGGTGCCGTGTGACCGCGGCGGCCGGAAACGCGTTTCCGGCGCCGTTAAACACCAAAACGGCGTGCGGCGGTCCGATTCGGAGCAAACGTGCTCCGAACGACCTGAAACCGCACGAGAACGATAGGAATATTATTTTTGATATGCAGGAGGAGGCCGCACGTCCATCGGACGTGCGGTGCGCGCGGCACGCCCGATTGTGTCGTTTTCAGCAGCGCGGCGCGCGCTGAAATGGCGCGTTGGGGGGGTCAAAACCACCCGAACGACCTCTGAATGCCACGAAACCGTACGACATCATCCGGGGCGTCAATTGTGAAATGGTCGGCCAGAGGGCACCTCATTCGGAGGTGCCGTGTGACCGCGGCGGCCGGAAACGCGTTTCCGGCGCCGTTAAACACCAAAACGGCGTGCGGCGGTCCGATTCGGAGCAAACGTGCTCCGAACGACCTGAAACCGCACGGGAACGATAGGAATATTATTCCTGAGATGCAGGAGTAGGCCGCCCGACCATCGGACGTGCGGTGCGCGCGGCACGCCCGATTGTGTCGTTTTCAGCAGCGCGGCGCGCGCTGAAATGGCGCGTTGGGGGGGTCAAAACCACTCGAACGACCTCCGAATGCCACGAAACCGTACGACAACATCCGGGGCGTCAATTGTGAAATGGTCGGCTAGACGGCACCTCATTCGGAGGTGCCGTGTGACCGCGGCGGCCGGAAACGCGTTTCCGGCGCCGTTAAACACCAAAACGACGTGCGGCGGTCCGATTTGGAGCAAACGTGCTCCGAACGACCTGAAACCGCACGGGAACGATAGGAATATTATTCCTGAGATGCAGGAGGAGGCCGCACGTCCATCGGACGTGCGGTGCGCGCGGCATGCCCGATTGTGTCGTTTTCAGCAGCGCGGCGCGCGCTGAAATGGCGCGTTGGGGGGTCAAAACCACCCGAACGACCTCCGAATGCCACGAAACCGTACGACAACATCCGGGGGCGTCAATTGTGAAATGGTCGGCCAGACGGAAACGCGTTTCCGGCGCCGTTAAACACCAAAACGGCGTGCGGCGGTCCGATTCGGAGAAAACGTGCTCCGAACGACCTGAAACTGCACGGGAACGATAGGAATATTATTCCTGAGATGCAGGAGGAGGCCTCACGACCATCGGACGTGCGGTGCGCGCGACACGCCCGATTGTGTCGTTTTCAGCAGCGCGGCGCGCGCTGAAATGGCGCGTTGGGGGGTCAAAACCACCCCGAACGACCTCCGAATGCCACGAAACCGTACGACAACATCGGGGGCGTCAATTGTGAAATGGTCGGCCAGACGGCACCTCATTCAGAGGTTCCGTGTGACCCGCGGCGGCCGGAAACGCGTTTCCGGCGCCGTCAAACACCAAAACGGCTTGCGGCGGTCCGATTCGGAGCAAACGTGCTCCGAACGACCTGAAACCGCACGGGAACGATAGAAATATTATTCCTGAGATGCAGGAGGAGGCCGCGTCACGTCCATCGGACGTGCGGTGCGCGCGCACACGCCCGATTGTGTCGTTTTCAGCAGCGCGGCGCGCGCTGAAATGGCGCGTTGGGGGGTCAAAACCACCCGAACGACCTCCGAATGCCACGAAACCGTACGACAACATCCGGGGCGTCAATTGTGAAATGGTCGGCCAGAAGGCACCTCATTCGGAGGTGCCGTGTGACCGCGGCGGCCGGAAACGCGTTTCCGGCGCCGTTAAACACCAAAACGGCGTGCGGCGGTCCGATTCGGAGCAAACGTGCTCCGAACGACCTGAAACCGCACGGGAACGATAGGAATATTATTCCTGAGATGCAGGAGGAGGCCGCACGTCCATCGGACGTGCGGTGCGCGCGGCACGCCCGATTGTGTCGTTTTTAGCAGCGCGGCGCGCGCTGAAATGGCGCGTTGGGGGGGTCAAAACCACCCGAACGACCTCCGAATTCCACGAAACCGTACGAAAACATCCAGGGCGTCAATTGTGAAATGGTCGGCCAGACGGAACCTCATTCGGAGGTGCCGTGTGATCTCGGCGGCCGGAAACGCGTTTCCGGCGCCGTTAAACACCAAAACGGCGTGCGGCGGTCCGATTCGGAGCAAACGTGCTCCGAACGACCTGAAACCGCACGGGAACGATAGGAATATTATTCCTGAGATGCAGGAGGAGGCCGCACGACCATCGGACGTGCGGTGCGCGCGGCACGCCCGATTGTGTCATTTTCAGCAGCGCGGCGCGCGCTGAAAATGGCGCGTTGGGGGGGTCAAAACCACCCGAACGACCTCCGAATGCCACGAAACCGTACGACAACATCCGGGGCGTCAATTGTGAAATGGTCGGCCAGAAGGAACCTCATTCGGAGGTGCCGTGTGACCGTGGCGGCCAGAAACGCGTTTCTGGCGCCGTTAAACACCAAAACGGCGTGCGTCGGTCCGATTCGGAGCAAACGTGCTCCGAACGACCTGAAACCGCACGGGAACGATAGGAATATTATTCCTGAGATGTAGGAGGAGGCCGCACGACCATCGGACGTGCGGTGCACGCGGCACGCCCGATTGTGTCGTTTTCAGCAGCGCGGCGCGCGCTGAAATGGCGCGTTGGGGGGTCAAAACCACCCGAGAACGACCTCCGAATGCCACGAAACCGTACGACAACATCCGGGGCGTCAATTGTGAAATGGTCGGCCAGACGGCACCTCATTCGGAGGTGCCGTGTGACCGCAGCGGCCGGAAACGTGTTTCCGGCGCCGTTAAACACCAAAACGGCGTGCGGCGGTCCGATTCGGAGCAAACGTGCTCCGAACGACCTGAAATGAGATTATTTCTTGAATCGAAGTTTTTAAATTATTATAGCACAATGATTTGATATTATATATATATATTAAATATATATTAAATATATATTCAAACATTTAAAATATATTATATATATATATATATATATATATATTTAAAATATTGTATTTAATAGTATATATATATATATATATATTTATAGCACAATGATTTGTATTTAAAATATTGTATTTAATAGTATATATATATTATAGCACAATGATTTGATATTATATATATATTAAATATATATTAAAACATTTAAAATATAATATATATATATATATATATATATATATATATATTTATATTCAATTCAATAAAAATTTTTAAAAAAATTTTTTTTTTTAGAATAGCGACCGCCAATGGCGGTCGCTATAGGGTACCGGGCAGAGGGCCTTCAGCGACCGCCATTGGCGGTCGCTGCGCGGCCGCTAAAGCCCTTTAGCGACCGCCAATGGCGGTCGCTAATGGCCTTATATATAGTAGTGCTTGTTCATGAAGCCAAAGACGAAATAATACTCGCGGCGGCGGAAAAGGTCTTTGTCACCGCGTACGTTAAAAAAACATTCCTTTTTGTCATTTTGTAAAATTATTCATAGAAAAATATTCCTTTTGTATAAAAGTAAAAGTAAAAGGGGTTTATACACTGTATAATAGAAAGTTGTGTATAAAATTAAATATGTCTCAATGAAAGGAGATTAAGACGAAGTCCCTTACCTCGGGTCCGACTTGACTCGATCGTTCTTTAACGTCCTGAATAACAAACATGAGTTAATTACTATTTTCTTAAAAACCTTTTTCATTTTTATTATTCCTTTTATATCACTTATTTCCATGTTATAATCATTATGTAATCATTTAAGTTAATAATATTTGTTTTGTCGATATTTGGTTCTTATGTCGAAAGTGGACTTCTTACAATTACATGTTGTTCGTGTGGTCAAAGTTTCTTTATATCCAGAATGAAATTCCTGATTTGGATATCAAATATATCATATATATCCAGAATATAATTTTATTTATAATATTACATAATCATTTAGAGGTACGAAATGAAATGCACCATTCATGGAGACGGTAAGCCGTACGTACGCATGAACGCTACTTTCATTTCATTGTCATATTAATGGAATTAAAACTAAATGAGAGGTAAGTATATATTAATTACATAATTATATTCATCATTTATATGTATCATTCATCATATATATCCATTATATACATGTACTTATAATAGTACATTACATTTGGGGATATGAAATGAAATGCACCGTTCATGGAGATTGTAAGTCGTACGTACGCATGAACGCTACTTTCAATTCTATATCATACATTAATGGAAATAAATAATAATGATATAGAGGTATATTATAATTCCAGTATAACATCATATATAATAACTCAAAATCCATCCTTTATACATCCCGCATATGGCATTAACGAATCACATCACTTTGAGGGGGCTGTAGTTCGCACTTCCTAAAATAAAATTATCGTGTTTACCCACAATGGAAACCATAAAGGTATACCACAAATGAAAAATAAAGAAGATTAAGGAAAACATAAACATAATATATATCATATATAAATATAGTGACATCTTAATGGCCCCCATTAATGGTGTTTAAAAGAAGATTGAACAATCATCGTTTTGTGAGGCAGAAATTCGCCAACCACAGAAACAATATGTTTTTTAACCATTAGATGTAGATGTGTGTAAGTGTAGCTCGAAATCTTCTTATAACAACATCCTAGTATATTGAATATACAGTATTTGTTACAAAAGAAATGAATAAAAAGAGTTTAGGGGGTTGGAGAAGAAAAATAAAACAAAAGAACACAAGTGAAGACATCACCTTAAAATCGGGTAACTCTCTTAGATTTGAGCTCAAAGGCTTCCTTGGGAAGACTTATGCCCAAAGTGAGGCTTAAAGGAGTAAGAGAGAGATGTGGAGAGACAAAATGGTCAGGGGTTGGCCGAGCCAAAGGATTTGGAAGTGTGGGTATGGTGGTAGAGGTGGGGGCCTATTATAAGAGGAGAGGAGGGGCACTCTTGGAAAGTAAGGAAATGTTACATTATTTTAGAATAAGTTTCGGATTTTAATGGTCCCACATTAATGTGTTTCGAGGATAAGGTTATAAGGGTTCTAAATCCACCCATCCAATAGGTTTTTGACATGTTTAGGTCTTATATTTTACATTATCTTTCCATTTTATTTAAATCGTTAAATAATGAGGTAATCGTTGCATCATCATGGTGTCATAAATAATTTAATTTATTTAATGTCTAAAAATTATAAAAAAATACTATGATGTAGTAAATCTTTTGAAATTTCCAATGAATATTTATAGTCAAAAATATGATTTGTATATCCCCATGTAAAAATTGTTTTAGTAAAACAACTCATGTTTGTGATATTTTTATTTTAACTTTAAATAAAAAGTTATTAATGTCATTTTCCAACCAAAGTGGATTCATGGGGTCCCCAAGTTGACCCATGGATTGTTTTGGTCTGAAATGACACATAAAATGAGGTTAAGACATGTTTCAAGATCATTTCATATTATTACAACATTATTTTTACCTTAAATTACCCTAATTACCACTAATCGCGACTAAAAACTTAATAAGTTACTATTCACCAAAAAAATTATTTTAATCCCATTGAACCACATTTTACTTCTTAGTGACAACCTTTTATGTCGGATTTTTGAAATTCAAAACACAGAGGCGGTAAAATTTCATTTAAACGAAAAATAAGTTTTTTAAGTACAACTTAGTGGTTTCACTATTCATCAAAAATTGAAGTTTTTCAGAAAAATACCAAAAATTCACCCTAAGCTATATTAGATATTCCGAACTCAAAAATGAATTCCATTTTACAAATTTCAAAACATATAATTTTCATTAATTAATTTAATAATTAATTCCCGCTGTCATAACAAATAGTTTGTTTTTATGAAATAATAAGTATCAAAAGATTGACACTAGTTTTAGTCCCATTTCAAAGTGAAATTAATTCCAACGACCACTATTGGATTTAATGGTAAAAATATATTCTAATTTCACTATAAAAAAATTCAAAATATAATTTAATCATATAAATAAATTAGATTAAAAAGGGGTTTTGAATTAAAATACAACATTTTACATTATTCATTAACAAAATGAACTTTATCGGAAAAATACCAAAAAATTACACAAAGAAAATTTTGATGTCCCAATTCTAAAGGAGAGTTTTATTTGGTCCAATAGAATTTATAAGAGTGAAAAAACTATATTTAATGACGGTTCTCCATCAAAAGGTGATAAGTGAACCTTTAGTGACAACTAGGGCATATATTCCTAAAATTGAATTCTTTCCGTATTTTAAGCCTTTATCTTTTATTAGATAAAAGTAAAAACATTTAAAAAATATATATAATCATATTTTAGTTATTTCTATCCATTCCCGCTAATACAACGACTATGTGTTAACTACCATTTAAAATAATATTATTTTATTACTAGTGTGCAACGAAAGATTTCAATGAAGCTCTTTGTTGCGTATCAGGTACGCTATCAAACATAGCAACCCTTTTAATGTAAAATTAATAAATAATTCGTAAATATTAATAAATATGAAACTGTTTTATTCATTATTTACCTGGGATGTTACATCCTTCCCCCCTTTTGGGAATTGCGTCCTCACAATTTTATTAACTTATCAAAATAAGTGTGGGTATTTATCCCTCATAGCATTTTCAGATTCCCACGTTGCCTCTTAAACAATATGGTTTTTCCACAAAACCTTTACCTGGTGAATTACCTTATTTCACAACACTTTCTCTCTTCGGTCAAGAATCTGGACTGGTTGTTCTTCATAAGATAGGTTCTCCTCCACCTGAACTACCTATTGACTCAAAACATGAGATGGATCTGGCATATACTTCCTCAACATCGAAATATGAAAAACATTGTGTACCTGAGATAAACTCAGAGGTAAATCCACTCGGTAAGAAACAGATCCAACTTTCTACAGAATTTCATATGGTCCAATGAACCTTGGACTCAGCTTCCCTTTCATACCAAATCTCATCACACTTTTCCATGGAGAAACCTTGAGAAAAACATGATCACCTACCTCGAAAGATAGATCCTTCCTCCGGTTATCCGCATAACTCTTCTGCCAGCTCTGAGCTGTTCTCTTGTGTTTATGAATCAACTGAACTTTTTCTGCCATCTCTTCTACCAATTCTGGCCCCATCAGCTTCCTTTCACCCACTTCATCCCAAAATGATGGAGTTCGACACCGCTTCCCATACAATGCCTCAAATGGTGCCATCTGTATACTGGAATAAATACTATTATTATAAGAAAACCCAACAAAAGAAAGATGTTGGTCCCAACTTCCCTGATAATCCATCGAACAAGCTCGTAGCATATCCTCCAAGGTCTGAATTGTTCGTTCTGAATGCCCATCTGATTGCGGATGAAAAGCTATACTAAAATTTAATTCAGTACCCAACGACTTCTGAAGGCCTTTCCAAATGTTTGAAGTAAACCTGGGATCACGGTCAGATACAATGGAGAGAGAAAATCCATGTAACCTGACTATCTCTTTAAGATAAAAATGGGAGAGTTGATCTAGGGAATAATTATCTCGTATGGAAAGGAAATGAGCAGATTTAGTCAAGCAATCAACAATAACCCAGATTGCATTATTACCTCGAGGCGTGTTCGGCAATCCCACAACGAAGTCCATGGATATATTCTCCCATTTCCACTCTGGCACTGGTAAAGGCTGAAGAATCCCTTTCGGTAACTGTCGCTCTTCTTTAACCTGCTGACAAGTCAAACACTTCATAGTAAAATCAGGAATATCTCTTTTCATTCCATCCCACCAGTAATACTCCCGCAGATCCCTATACATCTTAGTACTGCCAAGATGAACTGAAAATGGGGAACTATGAGCCTCACATAACAACTAATTCTTCAACTGTGAATCACCAGGGACAGATAATCTCTTCCCAAACCACAAAACACAATCATTATCAATGTTGAATTCAGGAAACTTACCCTTCTGAACCAGCTCTACCTTTTTCTGCAACTCATTGTCTTCCCTCTGTGCTTGCTTAATTCTGTCTGATAGGGTTGATCTCACTGATACCTGAAACAAAACAGAAGAAATTCATGCACGAACAACTTCTATGCCAAATTTAATCAAATCAAAAACCAAAGGATCTCAATCCAAATGTAGCATGGTTAATGAAGCATTATTTTTTCGACTCAAAGCATCGAACACTTTATTTTCTTTTCCCAGATGGTAAATAATTGTACAATCATAATCCTTGATTAATTCCATCCATCTCCTCTGTATCATGTTCAATTCTTTCTGAGTGAATATATACTTTAAACTTTTGTGATCAGTATATATTTCACACTTTACTCCATAAAAATGATGCCTACAAATTTTTAAAGCAGAAACAACAGCAGCTAATTCCAAATCATGTGTAGGGTAATTTAACTCATGAGTTTTCAACTAACGTGAAGCATAAGAAATTACCTGATCATTCTGCATAAGGACAAAGCCAATTCCCTTCAACGAAGCATCACTGTATATAACAAAGTCACCATTCCTAGAAGGAAGTTCCAAAACTAGATCATTCACTAATATTCTTTTCATCTCCTGAAAACAATCATCACATTCTTATTTCCAGATGATCATTACACCCTTACGAGTTAGCTTAGTCATTTGACTAGATAACCGTGAAAAATTTTCAACAAAACTTCGATAGTAACATGCCATACCAAGAAAACTACGGATCCCAGTTACATTTGTGGGTCTTGTCTATTCTTCAACAACTTTTGTTTTAATAGGATCAACAGTTATGCCATCTGTTGAAATAATGTGACCCAGGAAAGAAATTTTTTGTAACCAAAACTCACACTTGCTGAATTTTACATATAGTTTCTTTTATTTTAAGGTTTGAAAGATAACCGTTAAATGACTTTCATGCTCCTCTTTACTTTTAGAAAACACCAAAATATCATCGATGAAAACAACCACAAACTTATCCAAGAACACATGGTAAATTCTATTCATAAGGTCCATGAATACAGTAGGTGCATTGGTTAACCCAAAAGGTATAACTACAAATTCATAATGTCCATATCTAGTATGGAACGTAGTCTTCGGAACGTCTGCTTCTTTTAACTTCAACTGATGGTACCCCGAACTCAAGTCAATCTTCAGAAAATACTAAGCTCCCTGGAGCTGATCAAACAAATCATCGATATGAGGTAAAGGATACATGTTCTTAACAGTAATATTATTCAAGGATCTATAATCAATGCAAAGTCTCATTGATCCATTTTTCTTTTTAACAAACAAGACAATAGAACCCCATGGTGATGTGCTAGGTCGAATGAAACCTTTATCTAATAACTCCCGCATTTTTTTCTTTAACTCTAAAAGTTAAACTTGAGCCACTCGATAAGGGGGTTTTGATATTGGCTTAGAATCAGGAACTAAGTCAACAGTAATTTCAACTTCCCGATCATGAATAATACCAGGAAACTCATCAGGAAAAACATCAGAATACTCATTTATCACTGGCACATCATTAATCTGAACAATTCCTTTATTTTCAACAATATGTGCAAGGTAACATTCATTTCCATTTTTACTAGTTTCTCAACTTCCTGATATGTTATCAGAATCAAGGGTTCATTCTTGTACACAAACTGAAGATCTTTTCGAAAAGAAACCATTTTAGCTCTTCAATCAATCTTAACATGATAAACAGAAAGCCAATCCATGCCCAAAATAACATCAAACTCTACTAGAGGCAAAACAATAAGGTTTTCTTGTAGATTCTTTCCACACACAAGGATAGGAAGGTTCTTATAATTCTTTTTTGTCTAAACATTCCCTCCGGGTGTTTTTACCATAAATTCAGGGTTCATATCTTGAGATGCAATTTCCAATTTACTAGAAAACTTCTCAGAAATGAAAGATTGTGTAGACCCTAAATCAAACATCACATTGGCATAATCTGAACAAACAAACAGTGTACCTGATACTACTTCATTCGATGGCCCAACATCTGCTGAAGTTGTTGCAAAGGATTTCACCACCCCTTTCTTCTTGTAGTCTTGCTGCTTTCCCCCAGTCAAGTTCTTCGTTAGACACTCATTTGCATAATGACCCATTTCATTACACATAAAACATCTTCCGCTGGCTTTTCATTGCCTGCTTGATCATCTTCCTTACAGTTACGAGCAATATGACCAGACTTACCACACCGAAACAACTTACCAGACTTGGAAAAACATTCTCCAGGATTCATTTTACTACACTTCTCACAGGATGGATATTTGGTTTTCTTACCTCCTTGATTCTTTGATGAATTCTTCCCCTTTGCCTGCCAACTGGACCTCTTATTCTGTTGTTTGTCATAGAACACCTGATCATCGACAAACTCCATTTCCACCTTCTCCGCACATAGAACAAGTTTTTCATAACTTTTGAACTCACGAGAAGCTAAAGCCCTTTGATACTTTGGCTTTAACCCTGAGTAAAAACGGTTTATTTTACTATAAAGATCTCGTATGAAGTTTGAAGAATACCTTGCCAATCGAGTGAACTTTTCTTCATAAGCAGCCACTGAATCATCCTCCTGCCTCAATTCTAGGAACTATTTTTCCATCCTAAGAAGAACCACCTTAGGAAAATATTTCTCAAGAAACATACCTTTGAATTCTTCCCAGTGAAGATACTCAATAAAATCACTATCCATGATATTTTTCACCATCAACCACCACTGATCAGCTTCACCTTCAAAATGGAAAACATCAAGACTAACCTTTTGATGTTCTGAACCACCCATGACATCAAAAATATTCTCCAGTGCTTTAATCCACCCTTTATCTTGCACGGGGTCAGATGATCCTCTGAATGATGGGGGATATTGCCTCATGAAATGTTCCACCACTGACATGTTCCTCTGTGGTTGATCTAGCTGATCTCGTGCATGGATACCACCACCATTTGTAGCCTGAGTCAACTGTGCCATCACTGTAACAAACTGTTCAGTTCCAATTCCGACCATCTCAGGTTGCTGATTCGGAAGGTTGTCTTCCTCCTGATGTCGTCCCAACATAGCTGCTTTGTTTCCTCTGTGGAAAACCATTCTGAACACAGAAATATCTTAGGCGATGCAACATGGTTATCTTTAAATGCTATATCATTTCAGTCATACCATAAATTAACTTATAATTTAACAATTTTCTAACACCTAAAGTTGTCTAAACCAAGATCTGATAGCAACTATAAGGCCTCAGCCTTAAACATCTCTTAATATTGAATTAAATGAATAATTCACATTGAGGATCTTTTCAGGTTTAGAGTTTTAGAGAATTATGACATAACTGTTACATCTCAAAAGGTTACTAATTAGACACTTCTACTATGTTTCCATAGAAAAAAAAACTCTTAAAAAGAAACATGCCTAGTTCTATGTTTTATATAGCATAAAATTCCCTTGATCCCATCCTTCACCCTATTCCACATTATTTCCTGTGAAAAAATTTCAAAATAAACTTGGGGTGAGCATAAAAAGCTCAGTAAGGGATACACAAAGAATGAAAACTGTTAGTTTTTCAAACATCAAGTAAACCATGTATACTTTATCAAAGTAATACCTTCACCTTCATGAAGTAGTAAAAACTCTTCACTGAATAAAATATCATTAATTACCATTTTTTAACCAAAGGATTACCATAAAACCCATATAAAGAACACATAACATATAAAGGTAACTTGGTACATAAACATACTTAAGTGGAATAAACATACGGTCCACTTCCACACATATCACTTAATGGAATTGCCATACGGCTAACTTCCATACATACTTAATGGAATAGCCATATGGCCGACCTCCATACCCAATGCATTGGAGGTTATAACGTAACCACCTATCCTGGTATTCACGGCACCGCCCGTCATATGGTTTATCATGTAACCACCCTTCAAATGTCCATGTACCATTATAAAAATCATAAGACATAAAATAAATATAATGGAAAGAAAACATTTCCACACATTGATCACAATATATCACATAAATATATTGACATAACAAATCCATTATAAAAAAACCATTTTCAATACCAAAATACATAAAAGAGTATATGGTATTTATTTTATTTTAAAAAAACATTCTTGCTTGTTCAGGAAGCCAAACACCGAATAATACTCACGGCGGCGGAAAAGGTCGTTGTCACTGCGTACGTTAAAAGAAACATTCTTTCTTGTCATTTTGTAAAATGCTTCATAGAAAATGATTCCTTTTGTATAAAATTAAAATTCAAAGGATTTTATACACCGTATAAAAGAAAGTTGTGTATAAAACGAAATATGCCTCAATGAAAGGAGATTGAGATGAAGTCCCTTACCTCGGGTCCGACATGACTCGATCGTTCTTTAACATCCTGAATAATAAACTTGAGTTAATTTATATTTTCATAAGAACCTTTTTCAAGTTAATTATTCCTTTTATATCACTTATTTCCATGTTATAAACATTATGTAATCATTTAAGTTAATAATGTTTGTTTTGTTGATATTTAGTTCTTAAGTCGAAAGTGGACTTCTTACAATTACATGTTGTTCATGTGGTCAAAGGTTCTTTATATCCAGAATGACATTCATGATTTGGATATCATATATATCATATATATCAACCATATACATGTATTTATAATATTACATAATCATTTAGAGGTAAGAAATTAAATGCACCATTCATGGAGACGGTAAGCCGTACGTATGCATGAACGCTACTTTCATTTCTTTGTCTTATTAATGGAATTAAAACTAAATGATAGGTATGTATATTTTAATTCCATAATTATATTCATCATTTAGATGTATCATTAATAATATATATCCATTATATACATGTACTTATAATAGTACATTACATTTGGGGATAATAAATGAAATGCACCGTTCATGGAGACGGTAAGCCATACGTACGCATGAACGCTACTTTAATTTCTATATCATTCTTCAATGGAAAGAAATAATAATGATATATAGGTATATTATAATTCCAGTATAACATCATATATAATAACTTTAAATCCATCCTTTATACGTCCCACGTATGGCAATAACAAATCACATCACTTTGAGGGTGCGGTAGTCCGCACTTCCTAAAATGAAATTATCGTGTTTACCCACAATGGAAACCATAAAGGTATAAAACAAATGAAAAATAAAGAAGCATAAGGAAAACAAAAACATAATATATATCATATATAAATAGAGTGAAATTATAATGTCCACCATTAAATGTGTTTAAAAGAATATTGAACAATCATCGTTTCGTGAGGCAGAAATTCACCAACCACAGAAACAGTATGTTCTTTAACCATTAGATGTAGATGTTTGTAAGTGTGGATAGAAAGGTTATTATAAAAACATCCTAGTATATTTAATATAATGTAGTTGTTACAAAATAAATGAATAAAAATAGTTTATGGGGTTGGAGAAGCAAAATAAAACAAAAGAACACAAGTGAAGACATCACCTTAAAATCGGGTAACTCTCTTAGATTTGAGCTCAAAGGCTTCATTGGAAAGACTTATTCCCAAAGTGAGGATTCAAGGAGTAATATAGGTATTTGGAGAGACAAAATGGTCAGGTTTTGGCCGAGCCAAATTCTTTGGAAATGTGGGTAAGGTGGTAGAGGTGAGGGCCTTTTATAATAGGAGAGGAGGGGAAATCTTGGAAAGTAAGGAAATGTTACTTTATTTTAGAATGAGTTTCGGATTTTAATTGTCCCACATTGATTTGATTCAAGGATAAGGTGATACGGGTTCTATATCCACCCATCCAGTAGGTTTTTGACATGTGTAGGTATTATATTTTACATTATCTTTCCATTTTATTTAAATCGTTTAATAATGAGGTAATCGCTGCATCATAATGGTGTCATAAATATTTTAATTTATATAATATATAAAAATTATAAGAAAAATACTATTATGTAGAAAATCGTTTTACCTTTTCAATGAATATTTATAGTCAAAAATATGATTTGTATAACCCCATGTAAAAATTGTTTTCGTAAAACAACTCATGTTTGTGACATTTTTATTTTAACTTTAAATAAAAAGTTATTAATGTCATTTTCCAACCAAAGTGGATTAATGGGGTCCCCAAGTGGACCCATGGTTTTTATTGTTCGTCCATGACACATCCAATTAGTTTAGGACATGTTTCAAGATCATTTCATATTTTTAAAACATTATTTTTACCTTAAATTACAATAATTACCTCTAATCGTGATTAAAAACATAATAAGTTACTATTCACCAAAAAAATTATTTTAATCCCATTGAACCACATTTTACTTCTTAATTAAATAAATTTATATTGGTTTTTTGGAATTCAAAACACAAAGGTGGTAAAATTTCATTTAAACGAAAAATCAGTTTTTTAAGTACCACTTAGTGGTTTCACTATTCTTCAAAAATTGATGTTTTTCAGAAAAATACCAATAATTCACCCTAAGGTATATTTGATATTTCGGATTCAAAAATGCAGTCCATTTTACCAAATTCAAAACATATAAGTTTCTTTAATTAATTTAATAATTAATTCCTGTTGTCAGAGCAAATAGCGTGTTTTTATGAAACAATAAATATCAAAAGATTGACAGTAGTTTAAGTCTGATTTCAAAGTGAAATTAATTCTAACGACCACTATTGGATTTAATGGTAAAAATATATTCGAATTTCACTATAAAACCTATTAAAAAGATAATATAATCATATAAATAAATTAGATTAAAAATAGGTTTTGAATTAAAATACAACATTTTACACTATTCATTAAAAAATGAACTTTATCGGAAAAATACCAAAAATTTACACAAAGTAAATTTTGATGTCCCGATTCTAAAGAATAGTTTTATTTGGTCCAATAGAATGTATAAGAGTGAACAAAACTATATTTAATTATGTTTCTCCATTAAAAGGTGATAAGTGAACCTTTAGTGAAAACTAGGGCATATACGCCTAAAATTGAATTATTTATGTATTTTAAGAATTTATCTTTTATTTGATAAAAGTAAAAACATTTAAAAAACATATATAATCATATTTTAGTTATTTCTATCCATTCCTGCCATTACAACGACTATGTGTTAACTACCATTTAAAATTATATTATTTTATTACTAGTGTGCAACAAAAGATTTCAATGAAACTCTATGTTGTGTATCGGGTACGCTATCGAACATAGCAACCCTTTTATAGAAAAATTAATATTTAATTCGTAAATATTAATAAATATGAAAATTTTTTATTCATTATTTACTTGGGATGTTACACATGGCCTTTTTTTCGTCCCCATGAATCATGGTTTCTAAAAAGTCATTTAAGGATTGATTATTGTGGATGTATTGGTGGGCAGTGAAGAAGGACCATAGATGAGAATCCCACCTTCTTTGAATGAATTGGTGGATTCTTCCTATAGTATCTCACATAGAAAATTTAGTTTTCATACAAACATAATTGTATACAATATATTATTATTTCCATTATGACCACTCTTAATATATTATTCTTCCTCATATGGACATATAAATAAAAATATTTTTCTTAAATTCATTCCTCATGTATTATATTATAAATATAATAAAATTCCAAAATTATTCAATAAAAATATATATTGGAATAATAATAATATGATAGGATGATAATTCCAAATAAAAATTAATTAAATAGTGTGAACATTATCCATCCTGAGAAATAATTCCAATGGTATCATTTAATAATATCCTTGAGTAACATATAAATATTTAGCAGATGCTAACATGGATAAAAGTACTTTTAATATTTATTTTAAATTATACATGAAAAAATAAGAATAAATATCACTTTAATTTTAATACAATTTCTTAAAAATGTATTATAAAAAATATTATTGAAACTTCATTGAAAAAACATAAAATATTATAGTGTAAATATTTAAAATAAAACTGTATAATGTTTATAGAGAATTAATTAGTTTGATAATTTTTTTGAAGAATATTTTTTTTATAATTTTCACAAAAAGACAATGATAATTGAAAATCAAGTTAAATGATACATTTTAATAAAAATAAATAAAATGGATTGATTTTATAAAAAATTATTTAAAAATACAAAAATTGAAATTTTTAAAATTAAAAATGTCCAATTAAAAAAATCAGAAGTGGTTGTTAAAATATATTATTAGTAAAGGATAATAATTTTTAATATATTCAAATAACTTAATGTAAAAAAAACATCTTAAAAAGGATTTTGAAAATTGTTATGAAATGATTTATAGAGAAAAAAGAGTATTACATGTGATAAAACAACTTTAGGATTAAAAATAATAAAGAAAATAAATTATAAAATGATAAAATATAGATATTAAAGAAAAACTCCAATTAATGACGTTGTAGATTATTCATAACTCTGTTTCGTTTTTAGAAGAATGGAATCCAACCATTAAAAATAATTCAAATAAAAATAAATTGAAATTGATTTTATGAAAAATAAATATAATTAGAAAGAAACATTATATAATGTGAAATATTTATCAATAATAAATTATATTTTTCCCATCTTATAATAATAAGACTTAAAAAAGGAAAATCAAAACTCTATAAATGAAAATTGAGGTTGAAAAAACCCTTACGACTGTGGTATGATTTTATTTGAGGGATCTCAAAATACTGAAAATGATGTTTAACCTTAAATACCATAAATATAATAATATAAATTATATAATATGTTAAATAAGTAAAATATAGATTATATATAAATAAATAGGTTCATAATACACATCTTGTCTTAGAGAGGTAAATTTTAAGATGGGAAAGCCTTACCAAAAATATTGACTTTTATTATCATATATTATAAACTATTCTATATAAACCTATCATTACATAAATTTTTAATATCAATTACCTTTTAAAATATTCTTTAATAATAATACAAAATTAATTCAATAGCTTGTTATTATTATTTTCATCATCAAATGATTGAATCATTGATTATTTCTTTTGAGTTATTAATGTTGATATCGAGTCTTTATATATTCTAAGAGGTTTTTAATACAAATATTATTCAATACAAAAAAATATAAGTTTTTATAATTTTTTATAATATTTTAAATTAATTCCTTGAGATTTTTCAAATTGATTTATGAAGAGGAAATCATTGATGATCTTTTGTAGGTTTACCATTATCAACATATTAGATTATAATAATTAATTATTTTTGGTTAATCCTAATAGAATATTAAATAATTTATAATATAATTATTACCAAAATATTGAAAAGTAATTTTTTTATAATAATTTATGAACCCATTGACTAATAATAAAACATGTCATCAATTGATGTTGTAGTCTAGAAACTACACCTATAACATTTTCATTTCTAAATGTGTTATTTTATTAATAAAATTCACCACATATATATATATATATCATTAAGTTTTTATAAATTTTAATATATATACATTAAATACATTTTAATTATGATATTTTAAATGTGGTGTATGAAAATGAATTAAGATAATCATGGAGGTTGTTGTTTCCATATACATGTTCGTGAAATTTTCATTTTTTGGTGGATTCAGAGAATGGAATATGGATAATTATTTCATTTCAAATAATTATAATTATTTCATAAACAAAATATTTATTCATTAAATACCTTCATAAAACCTCCCATTTAGGTCTATGAATACGGTTGAACATGTATTCTATTGTGGTAGTGATCTAAATTTATGTAGAGGGTATTTTTACATTCACTAAATGGTTTGGAGGATGGTGTAAAATTTTTATTGCATAAGCATGTAAACATTTTGGTATGACAATAATTATGATATAATTTTTTCATTATATGTATAATAAATTTTTCATATGGAGAATAATGAATTTAAATAATATAAGGAAAACATAGTGATTATGAGTATTTTTATTACTCCCCAGGATAAATCATTGATCCCTATACAAATAATCGTTTCCTGAGAACAACACCTCTATGATATTATACATATTGTGAGGGATTTACTAGTTAATATTTTTTACAAATAAATGTTAATGGTTTGAATAAACATTTAATGGTAAAGGGATCCTTCTATATGTCAATGGGGTGAAACTTTTATATATACTAATAACATTATTTTATTTTCTGTAACATTGAAGTGAAAGGGGAATAATTGAAAAATAATTAACAATGGGTAACCCTTTTTTAACAATAAAGTAAATATTCATTAAAAGAAAAAAAATTATCATTTTTTCCCTTTTACCATTATATTAAATTATTTGAAAGTAATTATTTACATTAGAAACACATTTTTTTACATTGGTAAGTGATTTAAAAAAAAATTACCTATATTTTATAATTTGGATATCCTTATACCAAATATTATAAAAATATAATTTTAAATTTCTCAAATTGATAAAAATAAATTCCTAATTATTAAGTATAAAAATATAAAAAATATTTTTTTCAAAAAAAATAATTCTTATGATTCTTGATGTTAATAATAGGTTCTAATAGTAAAATTAATATGTTAAATGTATAATTTTACTTGTTAAATATAGAATTGTTTACAAAAATCGGCTCACAATAATTTTAGTCGTGTATATATCAAATGAACTCACAAAATTCATGGGATATGTAAAAATGAAATTTTGTACTTTTCACCTAAAAATAAATATTTATAGACAAATACCAAAAAATAATCTGAATATAATTTTGAAATTATAAATAACAAATAAAATTCCTTTCCAAAAATAAATATTTTAGTATTATTTAATTTATTTTTTAAAAGGAAACCTTGAATAAAAAAAATATTTGGAAATAGATTTTTAAATATTAAGTGGTATAATTATTCTTAATTTTTCCAAAATGATAGTAAGGGTAAAAATTAAAGGAATGTTCAAGTGGTGAAGACTGAGGAAATATCCTTGAATATTATTAATACTGTATAATGTTAAAGAACCTAATCCATTAAATATGAATAGATTCATATCACAGTTACAATAAGAAGACATGATATCCCATGTAATTTATTCCTCACACCATATGTGAAGGATCTAAAATTTTTTATGATGTATACTTTTATATATTTTGATGGTGTAGACAATACTCTAATGACATGGATAAGATTATATAACCACTTTGAAAAGCTTGTAATAATTAGAATCAATAGAAAAAATATTAATTATTATTATTTCTCATTACAATCAATTAGCAATTAAATTATTATTATTTTATTATTTATATCAATAACTTATTTCATAATTATTTACCAATAATATATATTTTTCAAAGAATAATAATGTTTAAAAATATGAAATTAAATATTTAGAAAATTTAATTTTTATGCATTAATGGTTATATTAGTTAATTAACTATACTAGTTACATTTTATCAATAAATTTGTATTATAAATGTACATTCATTTTATTAAAGAAAATATTTGAAAATGTGGTTAATTCAATGTATACTATCTAGTTTAGTGAAAGTATTATAATGGTAAAATAAACTACTTTACATTTTATATTCATTAAATATATAGTGGTTGTTTTATGTGGAGTCATGTATTAAACATATTATCATTACATTAAAGTATTAAAAATTATGGGTGTTATATTCTCCAAGTTAATAAATTTCCGACTCACTATTCTACTAACTACATAATAATAAAAAATATTATAGGTATTTAAAATATTTACTCAATGTAGAATATCTACTATAATACCTTTGTTATTACTAATGATCACATATTTTCACTTATAATTGGAATACCCCTAGTATTGAATTTCTCCTCAATAACATGATCTAAAAATCTATTATGTTTCATCATTAGGAACTATATATTTTAATTAGTTTTTCTAGATATTTTATAGTTAACCCTCCATCAACAGACAATCATATTTTGATTTAGGATATGAAATGTGACAAGTTTAATATTTTTAATTAATATAACATCACATGGTGATATGAAATACAATTCCAAAATTTCATAAAATTAAAATATAGGAAGAAAAATAATTTTTTTATGAAGCACATTACCTCGAATATAAACATGGGATACAATAATCATATTAATAGATGTTTTCAATGATTTTTCAATGTCAAATTATTGAGAAAATGATTATGATAACATTATAAAACAAAATTGATATAGTATAGTGGATAAAGAAAATATCATACAATTATTTATTAAATATATACAGGAGGATAGGGGCACCCTAATTAACGTTATCCACATTACAGATTGTCCAGTCATAGGATATTTCCCTTTTCCCTTTGTTTAAAAGGTTGCAAATTATCAATATCCTTCTAAACCCTTTGATAAATGAATCGACATATATAATGTCCATGTTCCCCAGATTAAGACATTAAAATATTCATGTTACATTAGGGTGAACTATATTTTCATCCACAAGACGCTTTGATTATACAAAAAAATTCATCTTGAGAATTCCTTTTTTGAAAAATAAAACAACATTGAATTCCTTCAAGACATATTCCTAGCTGCTTTTCCAAAAATTATATACACACAGAAAATTTCAACTTTATTCGTTATTAAAAATAATCCACAAAACATCCATGAAACTCCATCCATGTCTTCATTTATGTGTTTTGAAATTCTGCATGGTTTAAATGGTTAATCATCACTCAAAATAGATAGAAAAGAATAACCACACGATTTCGTAAACAAGAACCCATTCAATTTGAATTCTTATTGCGAAAATCATAGTATATACCATCGCATCCATTGTTAGACTTGTTCTTCCATGATATATCTATTACCTAATTAATGTAACATTATAGATAATAATATTTTAATATTATAAAAAATAACTCATTAAATAAAATTAAAATAAAACCATAAATTATATATTTTACTTTTCTATAAATTTATAGGTTTCAAATAGGATATCCATTTTATTTTCCTATTAAGATATTTAACCATACCACACATATGATCTCAAATTTCTATAAATTATTTATAAAATCATATGAATTAGTAATTAACATTTCTTAAGAGTATCAAACTAGTTATGTTGTTAGGCAACTTTTTAATAAAATTAGTAAATATTCAGATAACACACAACCATCATTTTAGGGATTTTACTCCCTTGTTGCATCTATTATAGTGTTATTTCCACATGTATTTTCAGATAGTGATTTCATTTCATTTAATTTACACACTCGTTTTTTGTTTTAGAAATTGGTGGAGTTTTCATTATATTTATGATTTTCCTTGGTTCTTCTCTTACTGCATTATAGTTCAAATTTCTAATAAAAATTCATTAAAGAACATTATTATTCTATAAAAACAACAATCATTCATGGAAAATTATCATGCAAGAATTAAACATGTTCTTTTTTCCTAAATAACCAAAAAAATAACATTAAATATATTATTTAATCATTAATACTCATGTTATATGGTAATACATTCATAAAAAAACATAATTTCTATAAAATAAACTATATTCATTGACCATTTACAGTTTAGAACATCTAATGTTTTTTAAAATCTTCTTTGATACAAAACCCAAAAAACTAGGCATATGATCCCAAGATTAATTATAAGAAAATATATTATATTATATAAAAAATATTGTATAAAACTAAGATACCCAAATATTAAAACTAATTAATAGACTAATTACAACATATATAAAGTCACTAACACAGAAAATAGTATTTATGTTTATAGATTTAGATATTTGGAAAAATTATATTTCAATAAAAACCAACATATTTCCCATCCATTGAATTTTTTTATAGAATGATTATTTATTCTATATGGAGACATAAATGTCCCCCCAAAAAATTCTATACACAAGATACCCTTATTGATATATCATATTTATTATTCTTCTAATTAACCTGGGAAATGTAATCATAAGAAGGGTGAGTTAAAATGCTCAGTAAGGGGTTATGTATATTATAGACTCGCACCAAATAAACCAAGAAATAATAAAATTAGAGGGGAAAATAACTTCATTAATTTTATATATCATACTCCATTATTAATATATAAATCCACGAATGACATAATAATAGATTATTCACTTGAATAATAATAACATATTTAGTGGTGATGGAATAAAAATTGTTAACCATCTCAATCATACCATCAAGGACTCAACCAAGTCAACATATATACCATAATGACTATAGACCAGATATCATTGTCCTCATCATAACTATATACTTGAATATATTTGTACCATTATCACCATCCCTAAGACATTATTCATACTATCATAAGTGCAACCCATGCATTATTCTTAAATTCATGAATATAACCAATAAATTATTCCCACATTCATGATAAAATAACATGAATCATTATTAATATGACATCCCAAGATTTTATATGTATTTATATTTAAATTATCATTAAGTATTTGATATCATATTTTATATGAAATCGTGAGACTAAATGAACCATAATATAGTAATATTTTATAATGTACGAACTAAATTGGAATTTCAGAATAGTGATTAATAAATTATATTAAAACAATATAATGATTTTATATAATTCCATTGTACTGATAAATTCATAATAAATATATACTCATTTTTTTCATGTACTTTTAGGCTTCAAAAACTAGTTTTATTTAAAAATTGTTTCTATTTTTTTAATACAGACGTTATAATAAATTCAAACTATTTAAGAAAATTTTGTTTTTTGATATTAATTTAGTTTTTCAGTTTAAATTTCTATTTTTTATTATAGTGATTTATTCGTATTTTTCACGAAATTATTATTTTATCATAAATATTAAAAATACTAATTAATACAAAATTATGAAGTCATTTTAAATAAAAACACTCATTTTTTTGAAAATTATATTAAAGAAAAAAATGGACCCATATAAATATAAATAAAATAAATAATTATTCCTTATAGAATATTATACATTATGTTGGTGCATGTTCACTCATTGGATTTAAAACCCATTTTTCAAAAAATTACTATAGTAAATGCTCTTTTCATCTCATAATAAATTACATAAATTATTATTGATTATTTATTTCCCTTAAACATATATATTATATGATAAATTTAATATTTTAATATTACTTTTATTATTTTGACAAGGAATATGAGGAATGATAATTCAGTTTTATTCTTAAAATGGAATTTTAAATATTAGTTTATTATTGTGTTTTATGCACTAATTTAAAAAAAATCATTTTTATAGAAATTTAAACTATTAAAATGGAATAAATATTTAGAATATAAAATATTAATATATATTTATAGGTTCAAAAAACCTTTGATCATATTTAAATGTAAAAATAATATAATTTTGTTGTGATAATAAATTTAATAATGGTGTTACGAGGGTTATACTAATGATATAAGGGAGAAATGCAACCAAAAATTTTATAATTAATTTGATTTGAATATATTTAAACAATATATTATCCTAAAATATTATTCATATCTATTTTTCCACTTAATCATGATTGGGACATCATATTATTAAAATCATTTAGAAAATTCTATATGTGTCCCTCCCCTAAATTATTAAAGGGAACCACTTCTCCTGCATTATTTACACTACTTAATCCTTCTACAATAGCCAATACATATTAAAGATCCATACAAGATTAATTATATCCATCCATGTTCATCTTATCCTCTCTTAAGACCAATATTTTAATGCTTAAAGTTATGTGAAATAAGCTCCCTCCAAGAACATATATATCTCCTAACTAGAATTATTAAATTTGATTTCTTCTTATACCATATATAAAGCAATTTTAACCATAAAAGTAGTATTCTTATTTTATAATAATTATAATAATATGTTGTTCTTCTTATGAAATAATTATTGATAACATCATCTCCATTAAAATGGAAATTAATGTATTAGTCGTTGGTATGTCTGGACTCTAATCTCCATGCAGCGATATGATTTATTTCTAATTACATTCACAAATGAGTAATTATTTTGATTCATTTTCTATATACTTATGATATTTACAAATTATATACATTTTTAATTATATCATCATACCAACCATTATACCATACCACTAATTGAAAAACGATAATGTAGCTTAGGCATATGTGTGGATTACCACCACTCCGAAGTGATGTGATTAAATTATTGTTTTCCATTTAAATGGGATGTATAAAGGATAGATTAAAAATTATATTTATGATACATAATACATAATATTTTATTTTTAAAGGTGAATTATAATTTACCTATCTTTTCATTCATCCATCAAATAGTGGAAGCATCACTCATGTGTAGGTGTGGACAATCATTTCTATGATTTGAGGAAATTTATTTTTCATCAAAACAGAATATGTATGGTTAAAAAGAGTATGTTATGATTAAATAAAATATTTATTATATAATTATTATTTTATAGATAATATAACCCTAGTAAAAGTTCATGGAATATAATTATTTAACTAAATGTACATTATCAATGAAAACAATTGAAACATAGAACTAGTTATTTTAATGAATAATTTCTAGTAATTTGTTTGCAAAATACAAAAAATTAACTATATATGGTATTATAGGTTTTAATAACATTATATTACAGAATTATAATAAATTAAAATTTATTATAATAGAGTTTATATATCTTACAAAGAAAGTGGGATGTGAGGTAAGTGTTTTCCATTACAATTTATCATCTTTCCCTGATTGTATATTGTTAAATTATCATTAATGAAATTATATGATTTATGTATCCAAAATAAGATATTTTTTCATAAACTATTGAAATTTAATTTTATTACACATTTTCCTTTATTTTTTCACTCTTCTGGTACTGATGATTCCAGAGATACATTTTTCTATTCATGATCTTTTTATCCCATATATATATATTATTTAAAATGTACCAATAATATTTTTCACAGTATCCATAGATTTTATAAATTCATTTCTACATATGTTTGACTCTTTATAAGAAATATAAATGTAATCATCATGTCTATTTAAAAATGAGATAATTTATACTTTTCACCAAGAATGAGAAAAAAATAATTGTATTAATGTAAATGGCATGAATTAATTTTATCTTAATCATTAAATATTGTTTATTTTATTATTCCATTAAAAATATCCAATATTAATATTAAAAATAAATAAATATTATTATTAAAATTATTTTATTTTGAATAAGTGATTTTAAAATTAAAAGGGTACTTCACTCAAGAAATATTCCGATGATCTTGTAAATGTATATTCTTATGTAAAAAACATTGATATTTTATATGATTTATTGAGGTTATGATACATTTTTATACCCTATCATATAATAATAATTTATCATACAATATCAATATATCATACCAAATTATTCAAATAGAATATGGAAACGAATCTTATACCATGCATTACAAGTTCCCCTAAATCGCATAATATGAACCATAAATGGCTCAAAAATGAATTTATATCATATAATCAAAATTGAAAGACTGGTAATAAAATAACAGATGATATACATTATAATATATATATATTTTTTAGGTAATATCATATTTAATATATCAATTTCAATAAATCCAAAAATACTTACATCCACATCACCTTATATTCTATCATAAAAAGTATTTTGTGAAATAATATTAAAAACAATATTAAATATTTTATAAAACACATTATCAAGTCTATCAAATATTTCAACTTGCAACATACCATATAACATATCTTGTAAAAACCCATCCAAATCATTTTTATAATCTCCCAAATATACATTTATCATATCTATTTAAGTCAAACTCAATCACATTTCAATCATCCAAAACGAGTGAGCCATGGGATTTTGAAGCATTGATTATAAATATAAAAAAACTTATCCCTATATTTAAATAGAGAGATATTATATAACAAAATCTTTAATGCTTCTCATGATATAAAGGGATATGGTGTGACCAGAATTATACACATGTATCATTATCTCCATTTCAAGTAGTTATATCTCATACTAGAATTCATTCCTTCATATATTCCATTAATATAAGACTATAAGAGATAACATGACAAGGATTATATAAGGTAACATCCTCTAATTCATATTTATTTTTAATATTTAACATGGAATATCGGTTTTGATTATCTAGAGGCTTTCGGGATTCAATGGTCATAATTTTTTATTTTTTTTAAATAGTACCTGAAAATACTTTTCGCATGTGGTTACTAGTAATAGTGTGATACCCACATTAATATATATGTATGTTCTAAAGTGTGTTTTCACAATTAAATAATTTTGTTATAACTATGTGATTGATGATGAAAACTAAATTGTTTAATGGGTTAATATCGTGAGTATTCTACATCGATTGGTCATGGTTTTTGAAAACATGTGCAACGCCCTAATAAACTATGATAATGAGTTTTCAAGGGAATATTTACTAATACATGGTTAGAGCATGGTTTGTCAAACCATTGGGCCTAAAAAAGAAAACAAATCCAACCATCATAAAATTATAAATTTCCATTATTACATTTCTCTAATAAACCTATAATCCCATCCTAGTTTTTAAATGTTATAAACCATCAACTACATCATTATAAATGATGTTATCCCCTTTGTCTCATGGTGAATCTCCATCGACCTATGTATATTTATTGCATTAAGGTGTTTTTATATTATCTTCATCTCCAATGTCTATATATACCCTTGATCACTCTTATTCTAATTTTCATGAACAAATATAGTGGAATGATGACATGATAAGTATTATAAATGTTTAATATATAGTGTTTCACTTCTATCTAGGATTTTGAGGACTAGATCATATCTATTATAATATTTATATTCAAGGGTAGCTATTTTTTCTCGCTTAGAATTGGCAGTGTCTCTATTCAATAGAGTTAACAAACGAATTACATAATATTATAGAAAAATATTTCATTTTAGTTTGGGAAATTGATTCATTTTTTATCAATGATGATTTTTTAGGATATATGTCTTGGGTGTAAAGAAAAAGGGTGTTTTACTTTTTTCTTATTTGAATATAGTTTATACACATTATGGTTTTTTAAATTTCCTCAATGAGTATTTTTGATATACAATGTAATATAATGAATGAGATCAAAAAAAATTAGGGTCAAATTTTCTTAAAACATAATGATCATGGTTTTTATTGTTATTTTGGAAAATATTGAATATTTGCAACCTTGGGATTGTCAAGATTTGGATTTATGAAAACATTTCTTATTATGTAACTAATATGGGTATTTCTTATTATATTTATAGAATGTGGTAATACTTAATATAAGTATGATTCATTGTATTCATGGATTATTGTTCCTTCTCATGTCTGAGTATGAATTCCAATATATTGTATACTAATTTTTATTAGATTAATAAATATTTATATTTTACATGATTTTCGATCACGTGATTATAGAATAGTATTCCCATGCCTAATATGGTTTATGAAAATATACTATCTTAAATGTACGTACCATATTCTATGTTTATTTGAAAATGATCTACCATAAATTAAAAAAAAAGATTTATTCTAAAATGGTTTCTATTTCAAGTTTATCTGTAAATTATTTTTCAAACATAGAACAAACAGTTACTTGTTGATACAAACTATATAGATTAATTTTTAGTGTCCTAATGAGAAGGATTTTTGACACCCTAACATTACATTAGTATATATTAATCATGGTTTTGTAGGATATAGATAGTGTGAAATGTGTTATATGGTATAAAAGATAATATTCATTGGTATCACCTTCATCTAGGTTAAGGGAGGTGGGGATTGATAGTCTAATATAGATTTTGATTTTCAAAATGTTGGTTTTTTATGATTTTCGCCGTCTGGCTGGGTTTTTGATGTCTCATAGTTTGATACCACTTTCGTCATGTTTTCACTAATCATTTTCCAAAATATAACTATACATGAAACATATTCTATTTTTATTTCATCGTAAAATCATTCCCATATTTTAAACATCGACACCCAGGTCCCTACCCTTATCCCAAGGTGTTAGGGGTTTCACGTTAGGCATTGTACTAAGCTAAATTGGGGGACATGTCAACTATACAAGGGTTGGTTCACTACAAAATCGTATCAGAGTTTTTTCCTTCTAAATTTTTAATGGAACATATTGGTTTGAGTTCATGTTCCACTATACTGGATTGAGGAATTTTTTGTGGTCATAGTGTTTGTTATGATAATATTATTGATAAACACCTATCATGATGCCACTAGAGTTTCCCTAGTCATTTGGAATATAATTTCCATGTATTTATGGATTTTCAGTGTTAAAATAAATAGTATTCATGTTTTGAGTTTGAATTGGATGCACTGAAAAACCATTTGGTGATCATACACTTGAATATTCAAAGCCTATGCTAGTTATAGTGAACATACCACATTGCCACCAACCTCGTGTCTTAGTTAATCATGACACCAAAACCACTTTTGATTCTTATTTAAAACCGATGTTTCTTAGATTAATTTAGTGAATCTTATCTTGGATAAACTAATCAAGGTGTGTTCGGAGATTTATTAACATAAATAATAAGTTTCACTAATATATATGAAATACATTAATATATTCATATGTATTATAAAAAGTTTATGTGTAAAAAAATCCTTTCCTATAACATTATTTCAGTTTGAAAACTGAATCCTTAATGCACAATTATAAAATAATTATTGGTTTTTGTGTCATTTATTTATAAATAGTCAATAAATCAGGAATAATATGAAAAAATATATGGTTCAAAAATTTTTTAATGGTCTACATATAATAATATTAAACCATTTTAACTTGTTTTAATATGTCTTAAAATCTCAAACAAATTTTTTGTTTATCATAATTTTGTGATGTTTTCATTTTTAGTTTTATATAGAAACCCACAATGGGTTTTAATATAAAAACATTAATATAATATATTTAGATATATGATTTATAATTTAGGAGAGAATCGTAATTTTTAAGAAAAATATGTCTTCTAACATGAATAGATCCTGAAATGTGTTTGGTGATTGAATGTTTATTTCTGTTAAATAATTTCAAACACCGATATTCAAAATCAAGATAAAAATTAATATTGATTAATTAGTTTTTTTAAATATAAAATGATTCATCGTGTAATTGGAGATTCTAGAAATATTTATATTTTAGGTTTTTTCTATGGTAATGAATGATGATTACCCCTAAAATGATTTGTTTGTAAACCTCTATTTCCGAATGCATTTGAATGATTTGGAAATGAATTGTTTTTAAAGATATTTATACACTTTTATGGGGATTTATTATTGAAACTGCTCTGAAACTGAATGATTTTTCTTATTTTTTGTCCTTTGTATTTATCCTTAATTATGCATTGATGTTATATAATGTACCATAAATGAAATGACTGGTTGGAATTTTAATTTCTTTTGTGGTGATAAATTCTTAGATAGATGTCATAAGTTTATGTAAGATTATTTCCTATAAATTTATATTTTCCTCATATCTTTAGTCGTTCCCAAGTTATATTTGGGGTGGAGACTATTGTTTTCTATATTATTTTGTATCCCAAAAAATGAACCTTATAGGTTAAGTTGGGTACTCAATTTGATAAGGACCATTTTTATGGATTCATCAATCTAATTGATTCGAGTGAAAGATCAATTTTATTATATGACTAGGGATTATATATATTTATGTTATCCTTATAATGTTTCAGAGTTTTAATGTTAATTGGGTGTCTTGATTTATATTTTTTCATTGATATCTTTTTTAGGCTAGTCGGTTTAGAGTAGTATACATTTAATTATTCGTTATTAAACATTTCTTCATTCGACTATATGAATATATTTGTTAGGGATATATTAGTGGATAAATATACATAATGAGTATTGGCTTTGGATTATAAACATGTTGACCCCTAGTTATATTCTTGCATAAAATATTGGTTTAGTGACTATATGTCATAATGATTCCAGTAAAGGTATGACTCTTTTTGGTTGGAGTGGAAGAACCATCTGGTTGTGTTCTCCAAACCTAAGATCCCATATATTCTATCAGTTGACCAAGGACTAGATCCATGTAATTTGTTGAGGAATTCATTTTCAGCCATCACATTCATACAATTGATTTTTGGGATATGGTTCTTTATATTATTTCTTCCAAATGGAAATTGTGGTGGGTTGACTTAATTATTATATATACATTTTGAGGTAAATGTTTCATTTTATAGGATTGATCTAGTTCCCCTTAGTTTGGTGAAACTTGTAATATTATGTTGTTTTCCATTGGGTTGGGACTGAGATCAGGGATGTCTATATTAAATGAAATGTGGATAATCATTATTCTTGTGGATGTTGTCTTGTACGAATTTACTTTCCCATTATTGCTTTATTTTAAATTGAATCTAAATATTGGGGAAGACATGATAGGAAATTGTTCTACCTAAAACACAATTTTAGATAATTTTGATCCTAGTAATCCTTTAAAAGGAAAGAAGTTAGGTTTAATTTAGATCCAGTGTTAATTCATGTTATGTCTAGTTTATTCAAAATTTGTTACCATGAATTCTCAAATATGGATTTAAGATAGATAGAAATTCCTTATGAAATGAGTCTCATGTTAAGAATTATGAGTATATTGGTTAGATGTGTTTTAATGAAACATTTTTATGATGGGGGAAAATAGTGGTTTGGTTTCACTATCCCATTGGTGATTTATTTCATTGGAAGTAGTTGGTAATATTAGTTATTATGAATGTGTGGTTGATAAATCATGATAAATGGATTTCTTCCAGGTCTGCTCAAGATTCACACAAAATGTTTCATGATATGAGATAAAAACAATTTGTACTATTATATATCGGTCAATTATTGACTTTATCTCATGATTCCATTCCTTCTAGAATGTATGATCATAATAAAATGGTCCATCCAGTTTGGATTTGCATTATCAATTTCATTATAGAAGTTAGACAAAGGATCCATGGTCCATGAATCTATTTTAGCAAAAACTCCTAGTACAGAATAACATATTATTTGGGTAATATTTAATTGATTCATCACATACTAGGACATGGAAATTGTAGGAAAGTGTAAAAAATTATATATTTGATGTGTTTTGAAACTCCATTGTGGGCATGATTATACATTTTATTCTAGATGAACATGTGAAACATATCTATAATGGATAGGATTACATAATGTGAGGGGTTATCGATCAAATTTAATATTTAGTATAATATTTAGATGTATTGAAAAACATGTTGAGTGATCCAATTCATGTAGATGTTGTTTGGATATGGGTTCATGATTTCAATGGTTTTTCTGTTTTTTATATGACCTTATTTTTTATTTAGAATACCCACTTGTATGATTCGTATAAAAGGAATTTTTTGTCACGTTGATGTCACGAAATGTTGATGAATGGTCTCCATTAGGAATATGTCTTTCTAGGGAAAGAATAGATGATGTGGTAATCTCAAAATGGTTTCAAGTATGGAGAGACCTAAAATACCATCTGGGTCACTATCTTCGATCATTGGAGGTCATGGTGTGTGATCAATTTTTTCATAAAGTTCACATCATTTGGGATGTCATCATTTGGGTTATAAATTGTTTTTGGCATCAATTTGTTTCATACCTATCATGATTGTTGTAAAACAACAGAGTTTTTTTTTCATATTCCCTCTCTCTACATTGATTCACGATATTATTATTGTCAACCAATTGAGTTTATATAAACTAGATTAGTCTTGATGTAGATAACTCAATGGTTAATATACCTGTTCAGGTTAAGGGTCACTATGACTAGGTGATACATAGAATTTTTTTAACCATAATATAGTTAATATAGTTTTGGGATATGAACATCCATCATACATTTAATCAGTAAGTATTAATGATCTAATAGATACCTTCATTTTTTTGATTCCAAACATTATATTATTATTTGGGCATATAAAGTTGCATTGGGGACAATTTTTTTCTCTTAGGGTTACATTTATTATTGATCTTGAGAATAGATCATCTATGTTAAAGATATAGATAGTTTCAAGGGTCATGGGTTAAAAAATTAATGCTTTAGTGGATGAATATATGGTGGCTATTTTAGTTTCATAGTTAGTATAATCCATGTGATGATCATGTGTGATGATTCAATAAGTTACTAAGGTGATTTTTATTTTTAAAAAATGGTTTCTATAATAATTAAATTTATCAATGTATCCTAGTACGATAATGGTATTTTTTAGAGTTTTCCTTATAGTTTGAGAATATATAATACAATTAAATGGCTTTCCCCAGAAATATTTATAATAATTTTTTTCCACAAAAATTAGATAATGGATTGTAAGAGAATGATTTTACTAATTATGCGGTCTATTCATGTGACCTGATATGAAATTCCTAAAGTAGATAATTATGTTGATTCCATTGAACTGTTTATTCCTAAATCCTCTCCTAGAAATTGATTCTCACAAACAATCCTCTAATTAAATAACTACAAGTTTCTCCACTTGGTCATTTGGGATTCTATATCAATCGAGATTGATCTTTATAAGATATATAATTTTTATATTTTTCTTGTTCTGTTCATTCGCTATCTAAATTCGATCTATCATTTTATCCATTTAGTACCAATATATAACATTTATGATGACCCAATCTAGATTAAAATTGTGAAATTAATGGTGGGTATCAGGGATATAGTCTTGGGAAGACTGAATCATCAAGATTCCAATCTACATATTTTGAGGTGAACAATTTTCAAATGTGGCTGAGGTCGGTGTCTCAATAAAATGGTGATAACCCTTATATTACATAATTTTTTTAAAAATTATATTGGTTTGCTTTATGAAATTGTTAAATTGTTTATCAAAAATGAATTATTTTAATAAATGAATATTGACATGCCATAGAAAGGGTTTTATAAGGTTTTATTCTTTAAAAACATTTTATTCACAATTTTTTATGAAATGACTCAATGATATTTTTACATAAAAATTGATTTTCATGTTTGGGAGTGGTGGTTATTTTCTGTGAAAATTCATTATAGAAATGTGATAATATTCATTAAAATTTTCTTCAATACACAACACATTAAGAACCATGTTTTAAATGTTTGTTTATCAATTTTCATATTTGGTATGGGTGATTATTTTCAAGGATTACTATTATTTTAAATGTTTGAGTATCTATTTTTGGCCTCTATATATCCCCATTTCATGGTTTTATACATGAAAATATTGGTTCAGGTTTGATTACCCACATATTTATCATACGGTTTCCCATATATAATTCTATTTTATTATTTATATTATCTTGCACAGTTTTCATTTTCCTGGTTTATGTGAATATGAAATTAAGTATAAAATATAAAAATATATTTAAAAAAAATATATGTTCAGACATAATTTTTAATCAAGATCTAACGATTAGATTATGATATATTTTGTATATTTTCATCGGTGGTATCCAATGGATTTGTAGTGATCACCCCATATATTATCATTTGGTAATTTTTAGTCATGGATATTTTGATTAAGGATAAATTGAAGTGTTTCTTGTTCCATAAAGTCCACTATCAGTTGATACATCCTTTTAATTGCAAGGATGGTTGTGAATTATAGTAACATATATACTTTATTTTTTCCTTAGATGGATTTTTTTTTCAGACTTTAGCCTTTTGTATTGTCATCATTCCTCGTGACTATGTAAATTTTCTTCTTTTATTCACTCTGATCTGTTTTAATACTCTTGTTACACTAGATATATATTCCTTTGTGATTTGAGGTTAAAATTGATTATATGATTTTTACAATGATACCAAGGTTCTTCTCACCGTCCTCTTGCCACTGGGGAAGTGCTTTGGTCCTTCGACAAAAATAGCTCAGGTGACATGCCATATAAACCCAAATTTTTTGGGTACATTTAGGTCACATATATCCCAGGAATATATTATGAAATATCTGAATATATACTAACTTGGTCGATAAATACATCACATTTCATTAACATTTATATATGATAACATGAAAATACCACCATCCAAATTGACAAGGAAATCTTATGAACTGTGTGGGGGTGGTCGATCACTCCCTAATCTATCTCAATTGAGGGCTTTGATTTATTAACCATAATTTTATTTGGTAACCCTCAATTTTTTCACAATAAAGGTATATATGTGTTAATATTTTCAATCATGGTATCTCTCAATCAACATACTGTGGGGACTCCAAATATGATCCATGCACTCATGGTTCAACAAATACATAGTGTACACCACTATTTTTGGTATAAATAGTGGGACCATCCATCCAACATCAATACTTCCAATGCCTTATGAGAGTATTTTATATGTCCATAATATTTAAAACTCATGTTTAACTTTATAATCAATAAAAACCTATAATAATTTATGGGGAAAATACAGTAGATATAACTCAATGTTTTACTTTGATAGGCCAGTTGTCACTGCATTTCAAGAAATGTATATCATGATTTACATAAATGCAACCAACATGAAATAACAATAATGTGGATATTTCTTTTCATATTAACCATTGTATATTAATAAGGCTATTTTATCAATACATAATAATTCCCTAAATAAGAAAATTTCTACCATGTAACAAGTGACAAACTACACGTTCATTATTATACGTGAAGTAATTTATAGGGATTCTTATACAAAAATACATTAAAATTTCATTCTAATGACATATCTCTATGTCCTTATAATAAATACCAGCCAAAAAAATCTTTAGTAAGAATCACATATAGAGGAAGGAAGATTAAATAATTGTAAATATTTTTAATCATATTCATATTGTTCTACTTCTAGAGCATAATCATACTTCTTAACTCTACATCATTAAATATGATGTTATTAATACACATTCTTCTCTACATAGAAATTTTTATTTATTTAACATTATCATTTTGGGAAACATTTTCATCATAATTTCTCCCATGAAATTCTGTAACAATTTATATCATAACATGTAAAGTCACATATTTTCCATGTAAATATTTTTTAATTATATGTAATTTTTTCGACTCTGCGAAAATTGACGACGCATGATTCTGCAGCCTCATGTGCCCAAGATTAATTTATGACCTTTTTATGGTACAATGAGAAAACACATGAGGATAGTTTTCTACATTTTGAACTGGTGCTCAGATTAAAAATACAAGGGCACTATTGAATATATAGCTCTAGGGGTCTCTTAAGGGAGGCTTCACTTCAACCACTTTTGGTCAGGAAAAAAAGATATATTTCAAGACTAGTAAAAGAATAATAATATAAATTTGTTATTTTATTTTTCTCATTACTTTTTCTCCAAAAGACAATTGGTAGTTGTGGGACCAATGATGTGTCAAGCCATTAAATGACATGAGTCCTCATATCCTTTATAAGAGTGCCATTATATTTAGAATGGTTCGTATTAAATGAACCCCCATTAATTCCACGTGTGTTGCTCACCCTTCCCCTATCATATTTATATAATGCTTGGGGAGGGTTATTGGAATGGATTCACTAAGTGACAATGTTATGATAACGTGTCATGAATCACACCACTTGGAGTACGGGACTGGTTTCAGTGAGTGGTGACAAGCACCACCGAATTACGAACTGAAGAACGAAGATTGAGAGGTGTCATTGGAGTCTTGTTGAGGAAACGAAGAATGCCAAATCGTCCTCAAATGCAGATATTCTCCAATGATCATGAGTAATGGATTTATATTGTTTTTATTTCAAGAGTTTGTTGAATCCTATTCTAAACTCTTGCTATCAAGCTAACATAGAGGGAACGGGTCAAACCAACAAGGCTCAAACCCTCCACTACTAGTTCTACCCACACGTTCTTCATGGGATTTTTTTCGGATTGGAAGAATTTCATAATGGATAGTTATAAAACAATGATGGTGTATCAAGAGGTCGGTTGGCACCTTTAGATGGAAAGACGAGCCACCAAAGCTCACACAGTGACACACAGAAGACTGCCGACGTAGCACCAGCACGACAGCACCGACAACTGGTGCAAGAGGGTGATGGCGGCTACTGGAACCAGCCAGACACGAAGGAGGAAGCGCATTTTCATGTTCCAAAGGAGGAGGATGTCGCAGCTTTACAGCTGCAGTGGTCAAGGAGAGTGGCATGCACCGTCCGGCTGTAGCGGTCGTTTGGCGCGGCGTCGCATGATGCTGGTGGAAACATGAAATGGGTGGAAACAAGTGGGACCCCGAATTTTAATAGTATTGATAATTTGATATATTTTCCATATATGTGGACACATAATCAGTTATTTTATTCTATAATAAATAAGGTTACTCTAGCATGTGTTTCCTTATATTTATAAGGAAATCATTGAAAATTCCATAGGATTTATTTTGTACTCAAGCAATTAATGATGAAGTATTTGAATTTTTTTTTGAATTTTGTTATATGTGAACACTTAATATTCATTAATTAATGATTAATTGACTATATTATCAGCTGAATGCGTAGTTTTCTATTTAAGATATTTTTTCTTTTTCAAGTTAAAAAAGTTAATTGATTTATTTCTTATAAATTATTGAAAAATTATATATATATTTAAATGGTGGAGGATCTCATATATTCCCTTAAATATTATTCCTCTCATGATATGTTTGTGGGTGACCACTTCATTATAGTACAATCTTTATATTACATCAATTCATCTATAATGTTCCACTGATTATCATTATAACACAACTCTAACAAAATTGATTTCATAATGTCTCTATGTGTGACTTCATGTCAATTTTTCATCATATGGTTATCTCATGACTCTAGATATATAATAAAAAAATACTGAATTTCCAATTTCTTAAGTGGGTGTGATAATGATTCTTTATGATATAATGTGGAAGTTATGTCTTCTTATCCACATTTAGATGTATAGGGGTGATACATCAAGTTACTAATGTGATATGATGCATTTTTTACAAGTAATTGATATTATCGACATATCATATGTCTTTTTGGTTGAATAGTTCTACATGGATTGGATAGATGATCCCTTGTATGTGATTCTTAATGGTACAGATGTGTGGAAACATCTCTAAAACAAACATTCATCTATTGTGCGGCTACATGTTGGAACTTTTTGAGTCTAATACTCTACTAACATAGTATACATAGTGAATTTACATATACATAAATATCTAGACATAAAAAATAATTATTGATTGGTCCTAGAAGTATTAACTTATCTATATGGATTACATTGTACAACTTTACAATCATAGTGACATCTTATTTTATTATATTTCACTAATTTATAAAAGTGGTCCTATATTCATTTTCCATGAACCACACCTAGTTTTGTCAACCCACCAATTTAACAAAATTTTCATGAATCTATCTAGAATACATGTATATTCAAATCATTAGTTTGGATTTTATTGTTAGTATAGTTTTCAAATTTAAAAAATTACAATATATTAATTTTTTACATGGGGGGAGTGGGGATGATCATTATATACATACGATGAAGCACAATGTGTATTTTTTAAAACATATCTATATCTCGTTTTTTCCACATTATATAAGTTAAAAATTAATTTATTTTATTTAAACATTTATTTTATAATTACATTAATAAGTTATTGTTGGATATGTTTTCTATTTTTATAATAATTTATTAATAACTATTTTTACATCCATGTATGGTTTAAGGGATCCCATATTGTAACACCCCAGGTAAATAAAGAATATGAAATTTTCATATTTATCCATATTTGTGAATAAAATATTAATATGAATTTAAAGGGGACACTATCCTCGATGGTGTACCCAACATGCAACAACGAGTTTCTTGGGAATCTTACGTTGCAATCTAATAATAAAATAATATTATTTTAAATGGTAGTTAACATGTAGCCGTTGTATTGGTGAAAATGGATAGAAATAACTTAAATATGATTATATATGTTTTTAAATGTTTTTACATTTATCCAATAAAATATAAAGGCTTAAAATACGGAAAGAATTCAATTTTAGGCGTATATGCCCTAGTTTTCACTAAAGGTTCACTTATCGCCTTTTGTTGGAGAACCGTCATCGAATATAGTTTTGTTCACTCTTATAAATTCTATTGGACCAAATAAAACTCTTCTTTAGAATAGGGACATCAGAATTTACTTTGTGTATATTTTTTGTATCTTTCCGATAAAGTTTATTTTTTAATGAATAGTGTAAAATGTTGTATTTTAATTCAGAACCTCTTTTTAATCTAATTTATTTATATGATTAGATTATCCTTTGAATTGGTTTTAATGTGAAATTAGAATATATTTTTACCATTAAATCCAATAGTGTCCATTGGAATTAATTTCACTTTGAAATCAGACATAAACTAGTGTCAATCTTTTGATAATTATTGTTTCATAAAAACACGCTATTTTCTCTGACCGCGGGAATTAATTATTAAATTAATTAATGTGAATTATATTTTTTGCATTTTGTAAAATATACTTCATTTTTTAATTCGGAATATCAAATATAGCTTAGGGTGATTTTTTTGGATTTTTCTGAAAAACTTCAATTTTTGATGAATAGTGAAACCACTAAGTGGTACTTGTAAAAACTGATTTTTCATTTAAAAGAAATTTTACCACTTCTGTGTTTTGAATTTAAAAAATCTGACATACATGGTTGTCATTAAGAATAAAAATTTGGTTCAAAGAGATTAGTATAATTTTTGGTGAATAGTAACTTTTATGTTCTTAATCACGATTAGAAGTAATTACTGTAGTTTAAGGTAAGAATAATGTTTTAATAAAATGAAATGACATAGACACATGTACTACCCTAATTGGATGTGTCATGGACGACCATGAAAATCCATGGGTCAACTTGGGGACCCCATGGATCCACTTTGGTTGGAAAATGACATAAATACCTTTTTATTTAATGTTAAAGTAAAAATGACACAAACATGAGATGTTTTACTAAACCAATTTTTACATGGGGATATAAAAGTCAGATTTTTGAATATGAATAGTCATTGGAAAGATAAAAAGATTTACTACATCATAGTATTTTGTTTATAATTTTTAGACGTTATATAAATTAAATTATTTATGACATCATGATGATGCAGCGATGACCTCATTATATAATGATTTAAATAAAATGGAAAGATAATGTAATATCTAAGACCTATACATGTCCAAAAACTATTTGATTAGTGTATTTCGAACCCTTATCACCTTATCGTAGAATTATATCAATGTGGGACCTCTTAAATCCGAATATCATTTTAATATAAAGTGACTTTTCTTTACTTTCCAAGAGTACCCCTCCTCTTCTCTAATAAAAGGTCCACACCTCTACCTCCTTACCCACACTCCCAAAGCTTTTGGATCAGAAAACCCCTGCCCATTTTGTCTCACCAATTCCCTCTTTTACTCCTTGAAGCCTCAATTTGGGCAGAAGTCTTCCCAATTAAGCCTTTGAGCTCAAACCAAAGGGAGTTACCCGATTTTAAGGTAATGTCTTCACTTGAGTCCTTCTATTTTATTTTGCCTCTCCAACCCCCTAAACACTTTTTATTCATTTATTTTGTAACAAATCCAGTATCTTCAATATACTAGTATGTTGTTATAAGAATTATTCGAACTACACTTACACACACCTACATCTAATGGTTAATGAACATACTGTTTCCGTGGATGGCGAATTTCTGCCTCACGAAACGATGATTGTTCAACACTCATATAACACCTTCAAAAGTGGACATTAAGATGTCACTATATTTATATATGATATATGATATGTTTATGTTTTATTTAAGATTCTGTTTTTTTCATTTGTGGCTTACCTTTATGGCTTCCATTATGGGTATACGCGATATCTTCATTTTAGGAAGTGCGGACTACCGCCCCCTCAAAGTGATGTGATTCGTTAATGCCATACGTGGGACGTATAAAGGATGGATTTAATGTTATTATATATGATTTTATACTGTAATTATAATATACCTATATATCATTATTATTTATTTCCATTAAAGTATGATATAGAAATGAAATTAGAGTTCATGCGTACGTACGGCTTACCGTCTCCAAGAACGGTGCATTTCATTTCTTATCCCCAAATGTAATGTACTATTATAAGTACATGTATATAATGGATATATATGATGAATTATACATCTAAATGATGAATATAATTCTGTAATTAAAATATACATACCTCTAATTTAGTTTTAATTCCATTAATATGACAAAGAAATGAAAGTAGCGTTCATGTGTACTTACGGCTTACCGTCTCCATGAACGGTGCATTTCATTTCATACCTCTAAATGATTATGTGATATTATAAATACATGTATATTCTAGATATATATGATATATATGATATCCAAATCAGGAATTTTATTCTGGATATAAATAACCTTTGACCACACGAACAACATGTAATTGTAAGAAGTCCACTTTCGACTTAAGAACCAAATATCGACAAAACAAATATTATTAACTTAAATGTTTACATAATGTTTATAACATGGAAATAATTGATATAAAAGGAATAATAAACATTAAAAATGTTCTTAAGAAAATATAAATTTTCTCATGTTTATCATTCAGGACGTTAAAGAACGATCGAGTCAAGTCGGACCTGAGGTATGGGATCTTACTCCTCTCTTTATTTTTAAGTACACTCTTTTATGTCATTCCTTCTAAATCTCAACATTCTTGTTATTGGGATGTTCATTAATATTACTCTTACTGTAATTTTTACGTTCATATGATGAGAGACCCTATTCTCTCTCATCAATCCATTTTGGAAGTTTTGAGTGGCGCCGTTAGGCTGCCGAATTTTCGTAATAGATCAAACCCCTAACTTTCTTTTAAAGTACTCTCTTTTATGTCACTTCTTTTAACCTCCTATTTTTTATGTTGGGGGATGTTCTTTTATATTCCTATTTCTGTAAACATTATTTTAATATGATGAGAGACCATATTTGATCTCATCAATCCATTTTTGTATGTTTTATGTGGCGCCGTTAGGCTGCCGAGTTTTCGTAAGGGATTTTTCTTCTCACTTTTATTCCCGTGAGATTTATGATACATTTGCCACAATATCATTTGAGTGGTGTATGTACTACCCATTATTTTACTCATTGTGTAATATAATTTCATTTATGAGTATTTACATCAATTTTTTATTGTCCTTCTTTCGCGGGGTGCATGTCTCGAAAGATACCCATGCCGGTAAGGGAACCTTTCACCCTCCTCTTTTTGTAGAAGACGTCTTTTGTTATGTCTTTTAATTCACATAATATTATGTTGGGATATTTTATTATATATCCTTATTGACCTAAATTTTATGTCCATGTGATGAGATACCCTTTTTATCTCTCATCAACTCTTTTTCTGAATTTTGAAGTGACGCCGTTAGGCTGTCAAATTTTTGCAAGGGAACTTTTTAACCCAAATTTGATTCTTTGGGATAAACTCGTACTCCTTGAATATGTCATTCTATGAATATGTGTGAATAACCTTTGATTGTTTTACACTTAATATCCACTTATATTTTGTGTATTCATTTGTCACACATAATTATGCAATTGATTTATCCTTAAACCAAGGATACCGTATTTGTAAGGGTCTTCGTCTCAATCTCCATTCACTGAGGCATATTTTGTTTTATACACAATCTTATTTTATACGGTGTATAAACCCCTTTTGATTTTATGTTTATTCAAAAGGAATATTTTTCTACGAAGCGTTTTACTAAACGACAAAAAGGAATGTTTCTTTTTACGTATGCGGTGACAACGACCTTTTCTGCCGCCACGAGTATTATTTGATCTTTGGCTTCCTCAACAAGCCATAATGTTTTTTAAAATAAAATAAATACCATATACTTTTTTTGTATTTTGGTATTGAAAATGGTTTGGATAAAGGATCCTATTATGTCAATATTTTTAAATGATATATTGTTATTGAAATGTGGAAATGTTATCATTACTTTATGTTGGTTTTATGTGTTAATGATACTTCGACATTTTACGGGTGGTTACGTGATAAACCATATGACGGGTGGTGCCGTGAATACCAGGACGGGAGGTTACGTTATAACCTCCAATGAATTGGGTATGGAAGTCGGCCGTATGGCTATTCCATTAAGTATGTATGGAAGTTGGCCGAATGTCTATTCCATTAAGTGATATGTGTGGAAGTCGACCTTATGGTTATTCCACCTAAGTATGTTTATGTCTCAAGTTACCTTTATATGTTATGTGATCTTTATATGGGTTTTATGGTAATCATTTGGTTATAGAAGGGTAAGTAATGAACTTTTTTTCAGCTAAGAGTTTTTACTACTTTGAAAAGGTGAAAAGTATTACTTTGATAAAGTATACATGGTATACTTGTTGTTTTAAAAAACTAATAGTTTTCATTATTTGTGTATCCCTTACTGAGCTTTTTATGCTCATCCTAAGTTTTTGAAATGTTTTTCACAGGACATAGTGTGGAATAGGGTCAAGGATGGGATCAAGGGAAATTCATGCTACCTAAAAAATGGAACTAGACATGTTTCTTTTTAAGAGTTTTTATTTTATGGAAATTTGGTAGAAGCGACTAGTTTGTAATCTTTTGAGATGTAATAGTTATGTCCTAATTCTCTAAAACTCTAAACCTGAAAAGATCCTCAATGTGAATTATTCATTTAATTCAATATTAAGTAAGGTTTAAGGATGGGGCCTTATAGTTGGTATCAGAGGTTGATTTAAATAACTTTAGAGGTTAGGGTATTCTTTAAGCATAAGTGACATTACCATAATGGTTTGGATTTCAGAAAGAGTCATTGTTTTTAGATAAAGTGAATGAGTAAGTATATCTTCCTAATTAGTACATGATGTTTTTTTTTTGATATACTCACACTGACCCTTTTTGGTTTTAGTAAATGGATGGATCTAGCAGGCACCAAAGTAACAGTGGATGTGAAGGAAACTGTGACAGTTTTCTGAGCGAGCAGCTGAATGATATGGGAGCTGCAATGAGAACTCTTGTGTTTTTCCTCAACGAACTATCTGGAGTCATGATTGACCACCTAAACCTTGGTGATTTCTATAAGGAATCATATATGCGAGAAAAAAAACCCTACGGAACTACAGTTAATAATAATAATGGTAAGTGTGTTCAAAAAACTATGTGTCACAGATGTGGAAAGAAACACCTAGGAAAATGTTTCAAAGGGACAGAAATATTCAATAGATGTGGAAATGAAGGTCATAAAGCAAGAACCTACCATGGAAAAAGGAAGCATCCATTTGACTCGAGGAAAGGGAAAAAAGTTATTTCTGAGGGATCAATTGAATGTTTTAAATGTGGTGTGCATGGTAATTATGCAAACACATGTCCTATGAAGAAGTTTCGTGAATGAGATCACCAAGATCGTACAAATTTTCGTTTAGCAATACCTAATGCCATTCTGATTGAGGATGAAGAAACTGAAAATGACCAATCAAATGTATGGATTATTTCATGAATATTGTTTTCCTATTTTGGAATCTTAGGATATGATTCATGATTTTGTTTTTAGGAAAGAATTATTTCAGAATATGTTAGAAAGGAATGGTTAATGGATCATGAATAATGTTGAATGGGTAAGATGTCAACATATAAGGGATTCAAGAGTTATGGTGAAATTCTTAAGAGTATTAAGTCTCTTTCGATGATGGGGTTACATTAGAAGACTTTTTATATAACCCTAATGTTTAATATATGAAAATTTTATTCAAGGAATAGTTATATTTTCTTTTGTGGACATAGTTATAAAGAACCATTTGGGTTTATATGATCCTTACTTTTGAGATAATTATGGGTTACTATATGTTATGATTGAAGTGAAAGGCATGAGATAAAATTGAGGTTAAATTATGTTTTAGGTTATTTTTGATGATTTTATCCCTTTTTGGGGAATGATTTGAGAATTATATAGTTTTGGAAAAAGGACAACACGCAGACCGTGTGACTACCCATTGCGTCGGACAAAGCTGTGGGAATCGAACCCACAACCAAAGTGCGACTGGTATTTATCGCCTACCACTGGACTATGTGAAGTCCCTAGTTAGTTTGACTGATTCTATTTAGTTATATGATTTTATTAATTTAGAATAAGTTAATTTTGGGTTATTTATGAAAATTATTAACCTATCATGGAGGATATGTGATTAGGTTAATTACTTTTCAATAGGAGATGTTAGGAGCAACTGATGTTGTTTGGTGATAAATGTTACGATTTAACATGGAAGACTATGTGACTAAATCCTTCAAATATTTGGGTTTTAATCTTAGTTTGGTTTACTTTGAAGAATTTTATGGAAAAATTGTTTATCGGATGGTCCTCATTGAACTTTGGGTTTTATTGGACAAATTTTGGAGATTAAGAATAGTTTTGTTTTTTTAAAAGATTATCATTTTTGGGTATTATCTGATCTTGTACTAACCTTTTTGGTTTTGGTTTTGGTTAGTTTCTAAAGAAATGGGAAGTATATATTTCTCTATTTTGGATTATTCTCTAGAAGTTGATTATAGTACTCTTAATATGAACAAGTCATCCTAAATACTCGTCTTTTGGAGAAAATATGAGTTTTTGTAAGGAATCTAATAAAAGTTGAAAGTCAACATGATAAGTGATTATGTTTCCTTATAAACAAATTCCTCAATAAAAAGTCACGTAAAACAAAAATGTTGTCTATTAACTTTAACTACTGGGGAATCGTATACCGTTTAACACATCACAAGTTTGTGATTTTCTTATGGTTAACTTTCTCCTAGACATGTTTACTATCACTCTCCCTCAAAAACATGACCCGTTGCTTTTTCTTCCATGTCTATGTTTTCCTACACGGAATCATATTATGGGTTAACTCGGGTGACCTCTGTACTTATCTTTATTTATTTTAAAGTGATTGTTTTACCGACTCTTGTTCCGATGTGGGACTTTCAAGGATGTTTCCAAGAGCAATTTTAAAAATTGTGAGGACGCAATTCCCTAAAGAGGGGAAGGATGTAACACCCAAGGTAAATAAAGAATATGAAATTTTCATATTTATCCATATTTGTGAATAAAATATTAATATGACTTTAAAGTGGACGCTATGCTCGATGGCGTACCAAACACGCAATAGCGAGTTTCTTGGGAATCTTACGTTGCACTCTAATAATAAAATAATATTATTTTAAATGGTATTTAAAATGTAACCGTTGTATTGGAGGGAATGGATAGAAATAGATAAAATATGATTATATATGTATTTAAATGTTTTACATTTATCCAATAAAAGATAAAGGCTTAAAATACGGAAAGAATTCAATTTTAGGCGTATATGCCCTAGTTTTCACAAAAAGTTCACTTATCGCCTTTTGATGGAGAACCGTCATCAAATATAGTTTTGTTCAATCTTATACATTCTATTGGACCAAATAAAACTCTTCCTTAGAATCGGGACATCAGAATTTACTTTGTGTAAATTTTTGGAATCTTTCCAATAAAGTTTATTTTTTAATGAATAGTGTAAAATGTTGTATTTTAATTCAGAACCTCTTTTTAATCTAATTTATTTATATGATTAGATTATATTATGAATTGGTTATAAAGTGAAATTAGAATATAATTTTACCATTAAATCCAATAGTGGTCGTTGGAATTAATTTCACTTTGAAATCAGACATAAACTAGTGTCAATCTTTTGATACTTATTGTTTCATAAAAACACGCGATTTGCTCTGACCACGGGAATTAATTATTAAATTAATTAATGTGACTTATATGTTTTGAATTTTGTAAAATAGACTTCATTTTTTAATTCAGAATATCAAATTTAGATTAGGGTGAATTTTTGGGACTTTTCTGAAAAAATTCAATTTTTGATGAATAGTGAAACCACTATGTGGTACTTATAAAAAATGATTTTTCATTTAAATGAAATTTTACCACTTCTGTGTTTTGAATTTCAAAAATACAACATAAATGGTTGTAATTAAGAAGTAAAATGTGGTTCAATGAGATTAAAATAATTTTTTGGTGAATAGTAACTTTTAAGTTCTCAATCGCACTTAGAAGTAATTAGTGTAGTGTAAGGTAAGAATAATGTTTTAATAAAATGAAATGACCTAGACACATGTACTACCCTCATTCGATGTTTCATGGCCGACCAAGACAATCCATGGGTCAACTTGGGGACCCCATGGATCCACTTTTGTTGGTAAATGACATAAATCCCTTTTTATTTAATGTTAAAGTAAAAATGACACAAACATGAGATGTTTTACTAAAACAATTTTTACATGGGGTTATACAAGTAAGATTTTTGAATATAAATAGTCATTGGAAATCTAAAAATATTTCCTACATCATAGTATTTGTTTTATAATTTTTAGACGTTATATAAATTAAATTATTTATGACATCATGATGATGCAGTGATGACCTCATTATTTAACGATTTAAATAAAACGGAAAGATAATGTAATATCTAAGACCTACACATGTCCAAAACCTATTGTATTAGTGGATTTAGAACTCTTATCACCTTATCCTCGAATTATATCAATTTGGGACATCTTAAATCCGAATATCATTTTAAAATAAAGTGACTTTTCTTTACTTTCCAAGAGTGCCCCTCCTCTCCTCTTATAAAAGGCCCCCACCTCTACCTCCTTAACCACACTCTCAAAGCCTTTGTCTCGGCCAAACCCTGCCAATTTTTTCTTTCCACTTCCCTATATTAATCCTTGAAGCCTCACTTTGGGAATAAGTCTTCCCAAGGAAGCCTTTGAGCACAAATCAAAGGGAGTAACCCGATTTTAAGGTAATGTCTTCACTTGAGTCATTTTGTTTTATTTTTCCTCTCCAACCCCCTAAACTCTTTATATTCATTTCTTTTGTAAAAACTCTAGTATCTTAAATATACTAGTATTTTGTTATAAGAATTATTAGATCTACACTTAAACACACTTACATGTAATAGTTAAATAACATTCTGTTTCCGTGGATGGCGAATTTCTGCCTCACGAAACGATGATTGTTCAACACTCATATAAAACCTTCAAAGGTGGCCATTAAGATGTCACTATATTTATATATGATATATAATATGTTTATTTTTTAATTAAGCTTCTCTATTTTTCATTTTTGTCTTACCTTTATGGCTTCCATTATGGGTATACGCGATGTCTTCATTTTAGGAAGTGCGGACTACCACCCCCTCAAAGTGATGTGATTAGTTAATGCCATACTTGGGATGTATAAAGGATTGATTTAAAGTAATAATATATGATGTTATACTGGAATTATAATATACCTCTATATATTTATTATTTTTTTCCATTAAAGTATGAGATAGAAATGAAAGTAGCGTTCATGCGTACGTACGGCTTACCGTCTCCATGAACGGTGAATTTCATTTCTTATCCCCAAATGTAATGTACTATTAGAAGTACATGTATATAATGGATATATATGATGAATTATACATCTAAATGATGAATATAATTCTGGAATTAAAATATACATACCTCTCATTTAGTTTTAATTCCATTAATAGGACAAAGAAATGAAAGTAGCGTTAATGTGTACGTATGACTTACTGTCTCCATGAACGGTGAATTTCATTTCTTACCTCTAAATGACTATGTGATATTATAAATACATGTATATTCTAGATATATATGATATATATGATATAAAAATCAGGAATTTCATTCTGGATATAAAGAACCGTTGACCACATGAACAACATGTAATTGTAAGAAGTCTACTTTCGACTTAAGAACCAAATATCGACAAAAAAACATTATTAACTTAAATGATTACATAATGTTTATAACATGGAAATAAGTGATATAAAAGGAATGATGAACTTGAAAAAGGTTTTTAAGAAAATAAAAATTCACTCAAGTTTGTTATTCAGTACGTTAAAGAACGATTGAGTCAAGTCGGACCCAAGGTAATGGATCTTACTCCTCTCTTTCTTTTTAAGTACACTCTTTTATGTCATTACTTCCAAAGCTCATAATTCTTGTTATTGGGATGTTCATTTATATTAATCTTACTGTAATTTTTATGTTCATATGATGAGAGACCCTATTCTCTCTCATCAATCCATTTTGGAAGTTTTGAGTGGCGCCGTTAGGCTGCCGAATTTTCTTAAGAGATCAAACACCTCACTTTCTTTTAAACTACTCTCCTTTATGTCACTTCTTTTAAGATCCTCTTTGTTATGTTGGGGGATGTTATTTTCTATTACTATTTATGTAAACATTATGTTAATATGATGAGAGACCCTATTTGATCTAATCAATACATTTTTGTAAGTTTTATGTGGCGTCGTTTGGCTGCCGAGTTTTCGTAAGGGACTTTTCATCTCACTTTTATTCCCGTGAGATTTATGCTACATTTGCCAAATTTTCCATTGAGTGGTGTATGTACTACCCATTATTTTACTCATTGTGTAATATAATTTCATTTATGAGTATTTACATCAATTTTGTATTGTCCTTCTTTTGCGGGGTGCATGTATCGAAAGATACCCATGTCGGTAAGGGAACCTTTCACCCTCCTCTTTTTGTAAAAGACTTCTTTTGTTCTGTATTTTAATTCACATAATATTATGTTGGGATATGTTTTTATATATCCTTATTGATCTAAATTATATGTCCATGTGATGAGATACCCTTTTTATCTCTCATCAACTCTTTTTCTGAATTTTTAAGTGACGTCGTTAGGCTGTCAAATTTTTGCAAGGGAACTTTTTAACCCAAATTTGATTCTTTGGGATAAACTTGTACTCCTTGAATATGTATTTCTATGAATATGTGTGAATAACCTCTGATTGTTTTACACTTAATATCCACTTATATTTGGTGTATTCGTTTGTCACACATAATTATGCAATTGATTTTTCCTTAAAACAAGGATACCTTCTTTATAAGTGTCTTCATCTCAATCTCCATTCATTGAGGCATATTTTGTTTTATACACAACCTTCTTTTATACGGTGTATAAAACCCTTTGAATTTTACGTTTATTCAAAAGGAATATTTTTTCTACAAAGTGTTTTACTAAATGAAAAAAGGAATGTTTCTTTTTACGTACGTGGTGACAACGACCTTTTCCGCCGCCGCGAGTATTATTTTATCTTTGGATTCCTCAACAAGCCATAATGTTTTTTAAAATAAAATAAATACCATATACTTTTTTTTTATTTTGGTATTGAAAATGGTTTTGATAAAGGATCCTATTATGTCAATATATTTAAATGATATATTGTGATTGAAATGTGGAAATGTTATCATTCCTTTATGTTGGTTTTATGTGTTAATGGTACTTGGACATTTTACGGGTGGTTACGTGATAAACCATATAACGGGTGGTGTTGTGAATACCAGGACGGGTGGTTATGTTATAACCTCCAATGCATTTGGTATGGAAGTCGGCCGTATAGCTATTCCATTAAGTATGTGTGGAAGTTGTCCGAATGGCTATTCCATTAAGTGATATGTGTGGAAGTCGACCTTATGGTTATTCCACTTATGTATGTTTATGTCCCAAGTTACCTTTATATGTTATGTGTTCTTTATATGGGTTTTATGGTAATCTTTTTGTTACAGATGGGTAAGTAATGAAATTTTTTTCAGCGAAGAGTTTTTACTACTTTGAAAAGGTGAAAAGTATTACTTTGATAAAGTATACATGGTTTACTTGTTGTTTTGAAAAACTAACAGTTTTCATTCTTTGTGTATCCCTTAATGAGATTTTTATGCTCTTCCCATGTTTTTGAAATGTTTTTCACAGGACTTAGCGCAGAATACGGTCAATGATGGGATCAAGGGAAAGTCATGCAACCTAAAAATGGAACTAGACATGTTTTTTTAAGAGTTTTTATTTTATGGAAATTTAGTAGAAGCGACTACTTTGTAATCTTATGAGATGTAATAGTTATGTCCTAATTCTCTAAAACTCTAAACCTGAAAAGATCCTCAATGTGAATTACTCATTTAATTCAATATTAAGTAAGGTTTAAGGCTAGGGCCTTATACATATAGTATAGTTATCTTGGTGTCATAACTAATATATTACACTACTATGGTTGGATATTATGGTATAGGGACACCAATCTTCCACTTCCATATATTTGAGTTAATACACCCAAATAGATTCATGGGATCATTTGCGTACACTAGTCACATCCATGATGAATCATGATTGGTTGCCACATTGCACAATTTTTCACTAATAGGTAGATAAGTGGACTATTTTTCATTCAATTATAGTCAATAGATATAGTTTTGGGACATGTGTGACTAGTACTCTATCATCCAAAATAGATATTTCACAAAATGAAATCAACCATCTAATTAGAAATAATATGTGTATTAGTGTTGATATAATATTATCATGTACCTTATATGAAATGGGATATGACTCTATGAGACTAATATATATTTTATTTTAATAAAAAAATTTATTTCACAATTGGGACAAACTTGAAGGCTATTAAATTAATAGTAGGAGGTGTAATATAATCTTATTGACATATATAATCCTAGGGTGGATGATGTCATTATTCATAAAATATTTCATAAAGATGTTGTGTCTCTTGGAGATCTTAGATATTATTTTTTTAGAGATTATATATTTATGATCTGCTGATATATCATTATCCCCAGGAACCCAATGAGGAATCTAATTTTTTTTTTCTATTAATCCCACTGATCCCACTAATAAAGATGAGGTTACACCACCTACAAGTTAATAGAAACATGGACATGGATAAGGGCATAAAATGTGATAGGGGTAGAGTTGATTGGGAGAGGATTATTCACCATATAGACATGGTCCATCATATCATTCAAATGATATTTTGGGTAGGATAAATGGTCTTAAAAAATATACATTTACTCTTAAATCAAATATGCATTCACTATCTTAGGCCTGAACATTGACCAATGTTATTGGTTCTTGGGAGGTGTGAAACCCCACTATTATATCATAGTTTTCATAGTACTTGAATGTTATTCCAATTAATGGAATGCTTAATGTTTGTATTCAATTTTTATTATCATCACAAGGTACTGTAAAGAACCCATACTTTTTGACTTATATAACACATACTATATTTGTGATTCCTCTATATGGGTTTTTTGGTATCAATTTTTAAATTAGTTTGAAGATGAAGTAGAAACAAAACATTATGATTTCCCATCCGTAGTAAATAAAGGTATTAGGAACACCTCTATATTCATCCCTCATTAAGGATTTCAAAATTCTCGAACGTGATCAATCTTATATAGATTCCACATTAAAAAATGTGGGTATAAAGATAATATACCATGTTTTTGAATAAAGATACATTAAAAATGCTATTCTCTATTATTAATCTGCTTTAATATATATACATCATTCATCATATTTTAATAAATTCATTTTACTTTTTTTATTTCTAAACATATTTTAAAATTAATAGGTAAATAGTAATATTAATTAATTGATAAATATAATAAATTAAGTAAAAAATAATTAAAAGTTTGGTCAATAAATTCAAATATTATTAAAAATTAAAGCATAATATAATTACCGATGTAAAATTATTACATTAATGCCTATATGATTTATTTTCATGCCATAATTCACATATAAATAAAACTTTTAATCTCTAATCAAACTTACTATATATTTATATTTTATTTTAATTAGAATAAAATAATTAATATAATGTATTATTAATTTTTATCATTACTTTGTTTAATAAGAAATACAAAAATCTAAATATATAATTTACCTTAAAAAAATTTAAATAGTTTTATTTTTTAAAAAATATATTTTAATGAATTTTTTTACTTATTTATAGGATGTAGTAACAAAATGTATTTTGGGATCCATTATCATAAATTATACTAACATACACCAAAACGAGTGAAATGATTTCATTATTTTTATTTTTTATTTTCCTTCCTAATGATGAAATAAAATGTAAAATAAATAATATTTTTTAAAAAAATTATATTAAACTAAAAAATGTATAAGAATCAAAAAAATATAAATAGTGTAACACAATTTTAGGCTCTTATAATGGAATTCAAGTGAGATAAATAATTTCATACACTTGGGTCCTATATCTATAAAGAAACTGATGGTAGAATGAAAAAAAAGCCCATTGTGGGATTATTCCCCAATGAATCAACATTACAAGTGGATATTGATGGTTTACTAAGTGTATTAATTGTAATTTCAATCTATACTGGTATACATGGGTTTTATAATGATCATACACAAACTAGGAAGAGTGGTATGGATAATGCTACATGTATGAATAATCTAAAATCATAATCCTCAATTAGAAAACTCCTACTTGTAATAGATTCATTAATGTCCTAATCTTATTTGGAAACATCATATCACTAAAAAATGTAAATATGAATAACTTGAAATAGAACCCAACAAAGAAAAATCAAAGTGATTTTTGGTGTACTAGATCACAATTGGATAAAAAACATAGGTACATAGATGATATTATTTTTGAGGATATGGATCCGGAAAAAAAATTCACGTTACTACATATTAGAATTACTTTATTGGTTCAATATTTTGAAAAAGGTTATTAAAACCAATATAATATTAAAATTTAGTCAATTATTATGGTTTCAACTAATATTGGAAATATTTGTATAAATCTCTTTAATAATTAGGGTGTTATATCACATACATCATATAGGTATGATCTTGTAATTTTTTTTGTTAATCCCCTAATTTTGGATAAATAAATGTTTGCTAGGCATAAGAGAAGCCATTAGGATGTTTTAGAAGTTCTCAACCTGAAATGAAGTTAAATCAGGTCATCGTGTCCATGTTGTGTGGATGGCACATGGTTAGTAAAAATTATGAAATGGGGGAGGCCAAATGTTTCCACCTTTGTCAGAGGAATTCTATATGGTTTGTGTAAGGTTTTTAAAACCAGAAAGAATCCATATGTAATTGTAACGAACAGAATATGGTCACCGCTAAAACCGGAACAAAACCCAGCCTGTGACAAGTCTCGAAGGGCGTTCCCTATCCCAACAGGTTAGAACAAGTCCCGGGTATCATATAACGATAATTGGGAACAATTTACCCATGTTTATAAACATAAAACAAGAAAATAATCCAATGAAACGAATCTGGATTTCTCACACCAAATAATCATTTTCTAAAATAATGAACTGAATTACATAAATTAAATCATCTCAATATGACTATAACAAAGGTACAAAACCAAATGGAAACATCCCAATAATCTGAATGGAAAGGGGAACCACCCTCAAGCCATCTCCATAATACTTGTCCACCAAAGACCTTCTAGAAACCCAAAACACTAAAACAAAAAAACTGTACCCAACCCACGACATCAGAGATAACAAAGTCTACATACACCCAACAGTGTAAGTAGGGTGTAATCCAATTCCCAGTAGGATACCACCAATAAGAGATTCCATGTGATAAAAATTCAAAGACGAAAAAGCATGCAAGTTTTCAAAAACATGTAATTTCTAGTTACAATTTTTAAAATATTCAACTTAGAAAAATAGTTTTCATGTGGGCTAATTTAAATAATAAAAAATTTTAAAATATATTCAAAAGCTACTGAATTTTCCCGCCAAAAAAATACGGTATGGAGACAGTATGTACAAAGGATCTAATGATCACATGCAATAGGAAATAACCCCTTTGAACAAGCTAGCTTTGGGTCCTAGGTACCTCGTATCCCAGTGAGTGTAACCACAAAAAATATCTGTTCTCGTGCACGACCCACTAGTAGGGAACATACCCATAACCTAGTGGTCCCAAATCATCATCATCATATTTTAGTTAGAGTTGTAAGCGTCAATCTTGCTAAGTGAAACTGAGTCCAAACCCCACGAATTCACTAGCATACTAGTACACGTCCACCCACCTAGATACCCGGGTTTTCCCTTTGTGCTCAAACATGTTCAAAAATCCATGAAAAAAAGTTTTCACATGTAGATATCACTTCCACATCACACATTAACCAAACAGCACCATGTACATCATATAAGTCAAAAATTTCACTTTTCATTCAAATGCATTTTGAAATCAAACTCACACCTAAATAGCCCACAAAACTTTTTTCATAACATTCACAATCAAACACATCCTTTAAAAATTGTATCAATTCTGTCCAAATATGATAAATAACACATAACAGCCCACTCACATGATTCATAAGACCCTTTTTATAAACAAAAATCCATTTTTCACATCATACTCACACAAACAGCCCACATTACGTTCACACCTCTTTCAAATTTCAGTAAGTCCATTAAGAATTTTTATAAAACATTTCCAAGAGGATACACATCTCATGACAAAACTATTCACATTTAAAATGGTCCATTTGAAAGTATAAACAATCCAAAATAGTTTTCAAATATGGTTTCACCTCTTACATAAATCATTCAACCATTCAATAATTTTATAAAACAATTCTAAAGAGTGTTCCAAATCTGTCAACATAAAACGCATTTCATAACCGTATTTCAAGGACAAAATCACACTAATACAAATTCGAAACAAAATTGGAAGAATACCACAAAATATCAACATGAAAATCACACATTTTCAAAATCAATAACAAGAAGTACAATAAGGTTTTAGAACATAAACCCATAAAAACCGCTTTAAAAACTAATGGAACACTAATATCATACCAAATCAGAATTAAACACCAAATCTTAAGAAAAAAATGAAACTATAAAAATAAATTCTTATCCAAATCCAACATAAAAAATTTCCACACCACACATATCATCTTATGAAAATGAATAATAATTAATTCAAGAAAACTAACTCATCTAGAAATGATTACACACAGAATCACCTACCAGAAGTGTGTAATCCCTCAAAAATTGGTTCGAAACATCAGCCGCACAACCACCGCACCACAAGGAAGATAAATTCAGACCTAGATCACAATATTTGACCACAAATAAACCAATTCAAACCCTATAATCGAACCCTAACATCTATAAATTATAGAACATATTGAAAGAGGGAGGAAACCCTAAGGGAAATTGAAGAAACCAAGAAGGAATCACATACCAAAAACAATCCTGAATAAAACGACCCAAAATCGACCGAAATCTGAATTTTAAAACAGATAAAATTTAATGGAGTTTCGAACAATAATGATGAGGTCATGTAGGAACTGGAATTGGGGCAAAATAATAAAAATAGAAGTACTTATGAAAGGATCAATTTACCTCCTTAAATCTGGGATATTTTTGCAATCCAGAGAAGCTTCTCCCAATGTCGCGATGAAACAGAGCTCCAAATAGGGGGATAGGTGTTCGGGGGCGCACCTTAGGTATGTGGTCTCGAGGGAGAGTATGAATCACCAAAAAAACGTAAATAGTAAAGGAGATATTAAAAAACTAAAAATTATTTTTAATGCAGGAAATGGGCTTTCGGGCAGGCCCAATATCTTAAATAAAAACCCATATCCACCATGATTATGGATTCCTAAATGGTCCAAATTAATATTTTGGTGTTAATATTTCGGTGTATGACAAGTAATAATTTGAATGGATGAAAAATGTTGAAAATTAAAGAGTTATAAAGGAATCGAAATTTATTTTTAAATCCAGAATTGGGCTCACAGTTTGACCAAATTCATGGAAACTCACTCATTTCTCCATAAATGCTTGGTAACCCCCAAAAACAAGGAATAAATGGAAATTAAATGACATATGACATTAAAATAAGTCTTTTATGTGATAATTCTCCCCACCATGAAAACCTTTTTCCCCGTAATGTCACAACAATGCCAAAACAACAACCAAACCCAATTGAGAAACCAAGAGGTACTCCCTTACCTGGTTTCTCCCTGAAAGGCCAAAACACCACCAGTGATCAATAAAGGAAGGAATAATCTCACAAACCAAACTTACACAACTTTCCTGAAACAAGCAAGCACATTAAGGCTTTATCCAAAATGGAAACTCCTCAAACTCAATTTTAACAATACTTAATCAATTGACCCAAATAAAAAACAACATCGAACAAGGATACCTGCACCCTACTATAACTAAACCATTGGGCACTCACCAATATCAATGTTTACCCAATGAATATGTAGGTAGTTAGATATATCCATATGATAAAACATAATTCCCAGTAAATACCAAGGAAAAATATGAGTTACTCGTATGAAGAGACACAAATGGGATCCCCACCATAAGAGAAAACATAATTTTTTCCCAAGATAGAATCAAGACACTAATAGGGGAAGGACCAAAAATACTCCCTAGTACAAGGGGTATACATCCATTAAAAATTTACAAAATAATATGAAAGATACCCATGGTGGGTCTTCCCACCACAATAACTGACCATCTTAACCGACCAGCAGGGGCCGACACGAAAAGACCCCAAAATTACGGAGTTGGGACGGTCACACGGTTAGTATGCACAGTTTGAGAAATTGTGCGATAACTATGTGGATCCTTATATCTGCATGGTTATTTTATTTGTTCATGGTTAGAAATAAACATGTGAAAACCATGTGCTCAATTTGTCTAGCCAAATTTCCAACCTTTCTCCAAAGACCCAATGAAAACCAAAGGGGGAGGGAATTACATTGTGTGATGACATGGGTACAAGACCCTCCACCTATTTCCACCGAACGGGAACAACAGAAGTAATATGATGAACACATAGGTTTAAACTCTTACTTTCGTTTATACTAAGGATATGACATTGTACAAGGGTTTAAAAGACACTGGGGTTTCCCCTGACTACGCGCCAGCTTCTCTCCGAGACCTATGGCTGGAGCTCAAAATATTTGAAGCATATTCGGCCTCGCAGTTAGGCTATGGAAACCCCTATATGAATATTCATCTTTTAATGCCACAAACAACAACACTTCATAACCTGAAGGTTTCATCAAGACATAACACACTCCAGAACTCACTTTACCAAAACTAGACATTTCACTGAAATAAGGGATCATAAGAAGCACACACATCGCTCCTTGTTTCTTTGGGTGAGAAACAACAGAAGGGTAGGACACATATAAGCACCTTCCTCTAAGATAAAGGATTTGATGTTTTTTCCAAGGGAGTCATACTCCCAACATAACAGAGAAACTATGAGGATTGTGTGACCTTAACCTTTACATTCAAAATAGCACAAAACATCACAATGCGTCACCAAACATGACCCTTGTGATTGATAGAAAAAATACATGAAACAATACCATATTCCAAGTACCAAAACAACAGACATGTTATAATAGTGGACACAATATCCTATCATGATCAAAATCACAAAATTGGTTCTTTAATAATAAATATTGCTTCATGGAAACTATGAAGAACCCAGAGGCCCTCATAGACACCATCATGACACTCATCCACACTAACAACCAAAGAACACTTCCACCTTCGATGAATCATGAAACTTAAGGATCCAAGGTCTCTTTCAACCTCTCATAAGCACTATCCCACTACAAGAGGATCCAAAAAATCAACTAAATGAATGGTTGTAGACTCAATCAGCAATGATCGATAAAATATTCCTTATATTGATCAACTGGATGATTTTCCAATGGAGAAACAATACGGGTTTCACTTCAGTTGTGCATTAACCCTTAATGGGGACATACCTTTTCCAATGAGAGAACCCAAGGACCCAACTAAGCTGGTCCATTGGTCAAAACATGCCACATACCAGATCCAAAAACATGAAGGTAACCAACGTAAAGGAATCCCAAAACATTTTTCAGAAGAGACCACTAACCGTCCCTACGACACAGCTTACCGACCAAACACAAACACAAAACACAGTTCAAACAGAAGTGGTTCATGGACTCAAAACATCCAACAACATCAACATTTTCAGAAACCCATAATACAAACCAAACCAAACTATTCATCAATACATCATGTTTTTTTTAAAACAAATTCATTGAAAACAAACGGTTTAGCAGTAAGCGTATCCACCAATGGTACCCCATGGGCCTCACACATGCATGTTTTTCTGCCACACCGGGCACCATCCTCATATCCGTCCTGACACTCATCCAGTCATGCCATAAAACATCTATCATCCCATATAACCCCATGCACATGGTCAATATTATAAATACCAAAGGTTAAAACAATGATTAATTCCACTTTTGAAAACTAGAACGGTCAACCAACACATCCTTTTTCTCAAAACTGCTAACCGGGAGATCCAAATCCCAATTCGAATATTAATAAAATTTTCATAAAGACACAACCATTTAGACAAGAACTCCATTTCATGTTATTCACATCAATTTAATAAAACCTCATCCCAACAATACACCCTATGAATGTTTAGAAAACTCTATTGGAAACACTTTTTCAAAACCAACTTCAGTATAGTTTCTGCTTTCAAAAGAGGTGTAAGCACACCATTTTCCATTTCAAAATAATTCTGAATACTTAGTTCCACAATTTCATAAATCAAACCCTTCCATATTTATTTGAAAATTATTTCACAAAAACATTACACTTCTTAAATCCAAGTCACTTTAAAACAAAAGTTACAAGATTTCAAAACTAAAGAGCACAAGACAATGCGAGAGGAAACGAGATTCAGTGGGTGACATGGACATATGGTTGGAGGCCATATTACAATCACTTAACTGTAATAGATATATTTTTTGGTAATATCCCCATCTCCACATGGATTTCTTGGACCTGCGAGCTTACTGAGACCATTAACCCAACTATCTTTTCATTTTCCCTAATCAATGTTAAACCAAGAAAACCAAAGGACTCTGAAAGGTCCCGACATCCCCTGGAAACATTAATCGTGCCATGAAGTGTGGTGATCAGGAACACTACCCATAACTAGAATACCAAGTCCCTACAATCCTATCTCCATACTATCTTGACTCTTTTCTAAATAACATGACCCAAAGAGAGAAAACCTCACTCTGATTCCATTTTGTCACGAACAGAATCTGGTCGCTGCCAAAACCGGCACCAAACCCATCCCATGACAAGTCCCGAAGGGCGTTCCCGATCCCCATGGATTGGAAAAGTGCCCAGGTATTATAAAATGATAATTGGGAACAATCTACCTGAGTTTATAAACATAAAACAACAAAAAAATCCAATAAAATGAATCTGGATTTTTCAAACCAAATAATCTTTTTCAAAAATTCAGAACTGAATTACATAATTTATATCAACTCAATATGACTATAACAAAGGTACAAAACCAAATGTAAACATCCCAATAATATTAATGGAAATGGGAACCACCCTCAAGACATCTCTACAAGACTTTGCCACCAAAGACATGCTAGAAACCCGAACCACTAGAACAAAAAAACTATACCCAACCTGCGACATCAATGATAACCAAGTCTAACTACACCCAAGGGTGTAAGTATGGTGTGAGACATTTCCCAGTAGGATACCACCAATAATAGATTCCATGTGATAAAAATTTATAGACGAAAATCATGCATGTTTTCAAAAACATGTAACTTCTAGTTACAATTTCTAAAAGATTTAACATAAAAAAATAGTTTTCAAGTGGGATAATTTAAAGAATAAACACATTTAAAATAGATTCAAAAGCTACATAATTTTCCAGCCAAAATTATACCGTATGACGATGATATGTATAAAGGATCTAATGAGCACAAGCAATAGGAAATAACCCCTAGGCACTAGCTAGCTGTGGGTCCCAGGTACCTCGTATCTCGGTGAGAGATACCACAAAAAATATCCATTCTCGTGCACGAGCCACTATTAGAGACAATACACATAAACTAGTGGTCCCCAATCATCATCATCATCATAGTTTAGTTAGAGTTTTAAGTGTCAATCTTGCTATGTGAAACTGAGGCCAAACCCCACAGATTCACTAGCATACTAGTACACGTCCACCCACCTAGATACCCGAGTTTTCCCTTTGTGCTCCAACATGTTCAAGAAGACATGAAATATAGTTTTCACATGTATATATCACTTCCACATCACTAATTAACCAAACAGACCAATGTACATCACATAAGTCACAAATGACACTATTCATTCAAATGCATTTTGAAATCAAACACACACCAAAATATCCCACAACACTTTTTTCATAACTTTCACAATCCAACACATCCTTTAAAAATTTCATCAAGTCCTTCCAAATAAGATAAATAACACATAACAGCCCACTCACATGTTTCATAAAACTCTTTTTATAAACAAATTTCCATTTTTCACATTGCACTCACACAAACAGCCCACATCACGTTCACACCTCTTTCACATTTCAGTAAGTCCCTTAAGCATTTTTATAAAAAATTTCCAAGAGGATACACATCACATGACAGACCCATTCACATTTAAAATGGTCCATTTGAAAGTATAAAGAATCCAAAACAGTTTTCCAATATGGTTTCACCTCTTACATAAATCATTCAACCTTTCAAAAATTTCCTAAAACAATTCTAAAGAGTGTACCAAAGCTTTTAACATAAAACCCATTTCAAAAGCATATTTCAAGGACAAAATCACACCGATACAAATTCAAAACAGAATTGGAAGACCCAAAAACCATTATTAAACTACCCCAAAGTGTTATACAAACACCCCAAACAATACCACAAAATATCCACATGAAAAGAACACGTTTTCAAAATCAATTTCAAGAAGTATAATAAGGGTTTAGACCTTAAACCCATAAAAAAACATCTTTAAAACCTAATGGAACACCAATATCATACCAAATAATAACTTTCATCCCAAAAAAGATTTATTATACCAATTTAATATGTTATAAAACACACCCAAACAATACCCAAAGGGTTACACATGAAAAACACCAAATTTTGAGCTAAAATGAAACTATTAAAATAAATGCATAACCAAATCCAACATAAACAATTTTTGCACCACACACAACATATTATGAAAATTAATAATAAGTAATTCATGAAAACTAACTCATCTATAAATTATTACACACAGAATCACCTACCGGAAGTGTCAAATCCCTCAAAACTTGTTTCAAAATATCAATTGCACAACCGCCGCACCACAAGGAAGATAAATTCAGACCTAGATCACAATATTTGACCAGAAATACACCAAATTAAAACCTATAATCGAACCCTAACTTCTATAAATTTTAGAACATAATGAAAGAGGGAGGAAACCCTAAGGGAAATGATAGAAATCATCAAGGAATCACTTACCCAAAACAATCCTGAAGAAAACGACCCAAAATTGACCAGAATCTGAACTCTAAAATAGATAAATATTTAATGGAGTTTATAATGATTATTATGAGGTCATTTAATAACTATAATGGGGGGAAAATAATAAAAATCGAATGAGTTATGAAAGGATCAATTTACCTCCTCAAATCCGGGATATTTGTGCAATCTAGAGAAGTTTCTCCCAATTTCGCGATGAAACAGAGATCCAAATAGGGGGATGAGAGTTTGGGGGGCTCCTTAGGTATGTAGGCTCGGGGGAGAGTTGGGATCACCAAAAAACGCAAATATTGAAGGATATAATAAAAAAAAAATATTTTTAATGTAGGAAATGGGCTTTCGGGCGGGCCCAATATCTTAAATAAAAACCCATATCCACCATGATTATGGATTCCTAAATAGTCCAAATTAATATTTTGGTGTTAATATGTCAGGTTATGAAAAGAAGGAATTTGAATGGATGAAAAATTTTGAAAAATTAAGGAGTTATAAAGGAATCAAAATTTATTTTTAAATTCGGAATTGGGCTCACAATTTGACCCAATTCAGGGAAACCCACTCATTTCTCCATAAAATCTTGGTAACACCCAAAAACAAGGCATGAATGGAAAATAAATGAAACATGACATTAAAATATGTTATTTATGTGATAGTAATCATGGTACATGGATCTTATTGGGAAGAGGTAAATTCACAGTTTGTGAATGGTTCCGAAAAATGTGCGGCCCAACCCTGCACCCCATTAAAAAGTTGAAAATTAAAAAATTACCCCCTCATGATTTGATTTTCCTCAATTATTTTCTCCACATTTTATCTTTCTATACTCAAATTTATGACAAAAAACGCCCAATACCTCCCAATGATCAATATCCATAGATTCGAGGATGTATAGATTGTCGTTGGTTGTAGATCGAAGCTCCAGGTTAGTATAATCCTCCCCTTTCTTGTATTTTGGGGATTATGGATTGTGGTTTCATTATTATTCATATGAATCCCCACAACCCACTTTTTACAGGGATCATAAGTAGGTGCTTCAAAGGGTTCTTGATTCAAGATCATATTATTAGCATTAGGGTTGTTTCATCTTCAAATTTTAAGTTGGTGGTCTAGATATTATATCCAATAGTTTCATTAACAATTTATTCATGTGTGGTTGTGATATTGGATGAAACATAAGGTGTATTTGATGAATTTAATAAGATTTTGTTAAATAGTATACAAAATTATGAAATAAAACCCTCATGATACCTATGGGATGTATCAAGGATGATTAGACCGATTTAAGGCCACCTTTGGGATGTTCCAATGTTCCTTGAAAATGAAAATGGCAATGTTAAGTATCATATTTTATTTCTATAAAGTACATCCCCTGGTGAACATGTTCGGATATTAGTTGAGTTCAAAATATAATAATTACAGTTGTTTCTGGACATTGAAAATGAAATAAGGGGTCATTTGGCTTAATATGAATGGGTTGGGTGAAATAAAGTGATAATTATAAATGAAATATAAAGTTTAATTGATATTGTTATGTGAGATTATGTATGTGAAATGATGAACATGTTAAATGGGTAAATTATTTGGAATTTATAATTGTGATAAATGAGTTATCATATGGGAAATTGATAAATTTGTTAAATATGAATAAAAAACAATAAATCATTTCTTATTATAATGGGTTAATGCATGAAAATGAAAAAATGGGTTAAATGGGTTATTCTTTGAAAATTGTAATTGTTATAGTTGGTAATGTCTGGATGATGATTCATATGTTAATTTAAAGGTCAATTGTAAATTTTATGTGTATTGATTGTAAATGATTGTTTGATATCATATACATGGTAAATGGATATGCAATCCTATGAAAATTGATTGATATTTATGGGGTATTTTATTAGAGTATATATTCCCACTGTACATGTTAAACAAAGGCACCAAACCCTGCCCCATAATGCATGGTTTATTGTAGGGTACTAAGGCACTATGCCACTAATGGATGCATTGGATGAGACTGCCTAGACTGACAGAGTAAGTGTAATGTAATGGTTTGTGAAATGATAATCCCTAGTGAGGTAGTGACATTAACTTATACTCTTATGTGATTTATTTAACAAACATAGGTCATTGTGTAAATAATGAAAACTACAAACCCATGGAATATGTTATGAAAAGGCATTATGATTAAAATGGATAAAGAATATAGTTTCATCAAACTAAACAATATTTATAATTTACAAAACTTTTTATATTTTTGTTTCTAATGAACAATTAGTATTAACTATATACAATATTGTCAACATTTTTGTTGGTCTAATGTGTTGTACTCATACCCTTCTCAGATCGCCATTGAGTACCTTTGCAGATTTTATGGATACTAGTCATGACAAGGTGGAATAGCCTTCTTATATGGAGATTAGCTGTTCTTGGGATGGGCATGCATAAGGATATGTATTAGGAATCTAAACATGATTGTGTATATTGGTTTTTTTATAAATTTTGGGTTTTCATCTCATTTTGAACTAATAGCATGACATGGAATATTTATCATTTTGGTTGTGTTTTGTACCCTGATAGGGAAAATGTTTTTAATTCATTTTTCATGTTTATTTCAAATTTATAAATTTATTACACATGTTATCATGTATCCCTTACCCTAATAAAGAGGTTATTGTCACCCCACATGATCTATTAGAAGATTTTTGCTTTTCGATAACCTTGGGAAAACATTAAGGTGCACAGAAGGTCATGTTGCGACATAGCTTAGAGAACCTGTTCAGTGGCATTCATTTCTGTAACATTAAATGGTGGTATCAAAGTGGTTTTTCCTATGGTAATGTTTTTTGGGATGGTAGATAGAAGATTTGGATGTTTCTGGTCTTAGCAATGTTCTCATGCTTGGTAGAAGCTAACCCATATATTGGGTAAACCCAAAGTGTCAAAGGTGGGAATCATTGTTCTTGATGTGTTTTGATATAGTTGAGTTATATTTCTCCGTTGGGTGATTCACATATCATGTGATATGACTATTTTGTTATATTTACTTAATGGAAGGAAAGTAAAAAGGTTGTGAATTCATGTATCATTATAATCCCCTCGGATATATTTGGACTGTATTATGGTAGGCACAAACAAGAAGGGTGTGTGCTGAATGAAGGATAGATTCCATTTCATGAATCCTTTGAACTATAAATAAAATAATGAATAATAAATTTTTTTAATATGACTAAATTTAAATAATGTAAAAAAATGATAAATGAATTTTTATAAATGATGATTTAATAATTAGTTCATAATAAGGGATGTATTATGATATAAAGAAAAAAAATTTATGAAATGAGGAAGAATTATTTTGTAAAGGTAAAATGACATATAATGTTTGGGTATGATGACATGTCACTATGAAGGTTGGTTTACCTCATTTTGACCATAATTGTAGAAGGGATGGTTGTGGGTAGTGTTTTAGGTGTGACGATGTTCATTGGGATTGTGAATAAAAATTGTGTTTTTTTGGATTGTTAAGAACCTTCTTTTGAGTAAATTGTGGATGTTACATGTTAAGTGTTCTAAGATGAGTGTTTGGAAATGTGAAAAAATTACACTATGATGGAAGGTGCAAGTTGGGAGATAAGAGGAAATAATTTTAAATGCTCTTATAGATATGGGGAAAGAGGTTATTGTGTTTCAAGGGGATAGAGGAGAGGGAAAATTTCATTAGAACTTTGATTGTTTATGTAAATGATGGAACAACAACCAATGATGTTAGTTCCATGTATGTTTGATATTATTGATTAGTTTCAGTTGTAAGACTCTATAACAATTATCAGAGAGGCTGAAATTGAATTTTGAGCATGTGTGTGGCTGGAACATGAAGTGAAATGGGATATAGTTATCAATAATGTTTTGAATGGATTATTTTAATGAATTGGATATGAAGTTAGAGTTACTTTGTTTTTTGACCTTATGGAATTATATTTATTGGATAGAGGGAGTCCCTTGGTGTCCCTTTATTTTCTCTATGGACTTGATGTTGAGAGGATTCATTTTATAACTGGGATGAGGTAACCGTAGTGATTTTTGATTGTGTAGGTTGTGTTGGGTTTGAAATGGATTTCTTTTTGTGTTGTATAGTTGGTGGTGGTTATGTTTTTATGTTCTATAACATAGAGTAAATGGTCACCTGGTACACTTGGTGATGTGTGTATCTGAGAAGGGGTAAGAGTGACGCTAGTGAGCAAATATTTGTTTACGTCTTACTGTGTATGGATTAAAGAGAGGGCTAGTGGATATTTCTTTCTATAACTCCAATTTAGGGATTATGTATCGTTCGACCATCTAGGTTTCCTATGGGATAATTCAAATGAAATTTCTAGTTCTTTTTGGTGTTTATTACACTGGTGGATGTTTTCGGCCTTGGTAGTGGAACACATGATGTGTTTCTTTTTGAGGTTTTTTCTAGAAGGATATGTGAGAAGGTTTAACATTTTGGTGATGAAACTGAAGTTCTAGTTACGCAATAAAACTTTTTTGGGTATTTGAGGGTATCCTCAATTGAGGTTGTCCAAATGTTGAAGTTGTATTAGGATGTGAAGTTCATGTGGTTTCTTCAGATGTGGAATTAAAACACAATGAGTTTCATCATGTTTTAAGAAAAATGCATGTTTGTGCATTGATTTCTTTCTTAGTGAGGCACCTGAGTGCCGGTAGAGGTTGTAAGGTTGCTTATGAAGGGTTGGGTCATTTTGGTGTCTGTCCCTACTATTTTGAAAATGATTAATGTTGGGAACATGTTAATTTCAGGAAGACTATACATGGGTGACAGATGAGTGTATGTATTTTTTATAAGTTAAAACCTAAGGGGAGAGTAATCACAAGATGTGTCTTGTTGTACAAAGTGTTTTTTAGATATGTAGTGAATTCCTTGTGGCTGATGAGGTTGATGGACCAAGAGATATGGCTCGGTGTGTAAATGGGTGTTTCAGCTAGAATAAATTATGTTTGGATCATCTGATTTGACATTAGTTCCAGTTTGTGTTTTGAGAAACTTTTAGACATATAGGGCTCTGAGGAGGTCTCAAGGTGGACGTGTGGTGGTAAATCAAGATGCCAAATGGGATACGTAAACAGATGACTAAAAAGTAATATCCTTACATTTTTTATTAAATCCATGGAAGGTGCTAGTTATGAGAGATATTGTATTCATCTATATTGATTTGTTGATTCATTATGTATTCATTGAGAATATTCAGGGGAATTCTGAAATAAACTGAGTTTTTTGGAAGTGTCAGAGCCAATGGAATCATTTGTTCATGAATACTTGGTACAAAGTTGCGAATCTCTGTTGAGTTTGCTTTGTTACTCCACCTGAGTTGTGGGGGAATGGTGTTGATGAACAGTTATGGGCAGGGAAGCCCTATACATTTAGTGAATGATGGTATTCGTAGAGTTATATGTGATATTGAGTATTCATAAATTTTTGTGGAGTTCATTGTTGATTTCGTGTCACACTTATAACTACAGATGATCATGCCCAATATCTTGACATCATCTGGGGTGCTCTAAGAATGATATGGCATTTTGTCTTGCATCATTACCGTGTTTTGGTTGGAAGTGGGAAATCGTGGAGGTTATTCTCAAGGAGCAGTGAATGTGGAGGAATATGGTGTGATGTTCACCATTTATCACCTATATAGGAGGTCCTCAAGATAGACCGAGTGTCGATGACTATAGAGGCTTATGTTCTTTAGAATGGTGAATGGGTAATGGGTGATGTTGGTTTTTTTCTCCTGGGAAATGTATGAGGTCCATGTCTATGTATTGGGGGTCAACTGTTGGTAAATGTGTGTTCCATGGTAGTTGTAATTACTATGGTATGGTATATATAATGAATCATTAATGGTGATGTGAGATGAGTAAGTCCGAGATGTTTGGAGAAGAGTGTGGAGTTGATTTGATGGCAACCAGATGCAAAGGTAAAACCAATGAGGTGCAGTTTGAGTTCATCATATAATTCATAGTGGTCCTTGTATGTTGTGGTTGAATGAGACAATAATTGGATAGTGTATAGGGTCGTTCCATATGAAATTTTAGATTCTAATATTAAATTTGATAATGGGAATGGAAAGAAATTACAATGGTTTATGGAAGGGATTTTGGTTTCTACAACCTTATTAGGGATCCGTCATGCACTCTGGTAGTTGTGATTGAGTGACCATGTAATATTAACACGTGGGATGGAATCATGACAAAATAAGTTAATAGAAATCAAATGGTTAAGAAAATTGTTCCCAATATCACTTAGTCAGAGGACATGTCTACTTGTCTATGAATAAGGGATGAAATTAGTTAGTTGAAAACAACATTCAATGAGTGTTTTCAGAGTGAAAAGTATCTTTTGATGTTTATAAATTGTTTTTATAATAAGTACCTAGTCGTTATTAGTCAATGTATGAATGTTGAAAGTTCTTGTTTAAGTAATGTTGATGGGTGCAGTGAAGCATGATGATTTTTTTGGAAGGTAGTATTTGCATTAACGTAAGGGTTACAAGATTTCAATGAATCACACCAATATGTGTGTCTGGTGATTTTGATAGTCCATAAGCAATAAATATCAATGGAAAGGATAATATGGTATCATATAAATAGTGGAAGAACAAGTCAGTTAGGTGTGGTCCAACATGATTTTGTAGAAGAAACAGATCTGATAATTTAGAACCCACTGCCGATTTAATGTTCATATTAATACGTTCATTTTAAGGATTAAGATGAATTTTTAGAAGTTCTAGTTGTTATTAGTTGAAAAATGGGAGATATAAGTATGTATAAGATGGATGGTTTTGATAGAAATTTTAGATTCCCATCTATGATGGTGTTATTAGGGATGGATGGACATGATAAGTTTGTAAATGCACCAGGTATGTTTAAAAATATGTTGATGCTTTTTTGTTAGTTTTTCCAAGATGGATGTTCCATCCAATGGAAGAAATTTTTGGTAAGCTAAATCATATTTTGGGGAACACCGTAGTGTAAAGTGGTAGGCTGGTGATGTGACTGGTGTTTGGGTTGGATGTAATTGGGTGAGAACTCTATTGGTGACCGATATTGGATCATGTTTTGAAAGGATGACTTTTATGAGATGAAGGTTATTCCTAGTTATTTTTCAGTATACACATGTATGGAGTTTAGACTTTGGGCTTTCATTTTTTCATAGACGTAGGTTAGGAAAGGGGGTGGTATAACCATGCATTCCATGGGTAATGAAAATCTTTAGTAATGTAGAAATATGGAAAATGGGTAATATGACACCATGTGAATTGGTCCATGATTTTTGGAGATTGTTAAGCTAGTATTGTGTCGATTGGATACTCCTCAAGAGATACAATGATATATATGATCCATTCTTATGTCATGATTGAGGAAATGTGCCTAGGCCTTCCTATAGAGTTCATATAGTAACATTTTTTTTATTTTTTTTACATCCTTTCATAAGTATCTGGTTTATGTTGTGGAACATAGAGAGAAATTATTAAGGGGAAATATTGTTATTTTTGTTGGTGTTTTGTGGAAACATGGTAATATTCTTGAAAAACTTGGGAGAGGAAGACAGATATACAGGCATAGTGGACCAATATATATACCGTGGGAGCTCCTTGATACATGGGAAGAGTGGATGAAGGATGAGCTGGTATATGGTGGTGAGGTTGTAAGATAACATACTTCATATAGGTGTGTTCTTATTAAAATTTTGTGTATAATACATTAATTTTGGAAAATGAAATTTTTTCTAGGCATGTGAGGAATCTCATGGGTGTTCTAGTGGTTAAAAATAGGAAATAAAGAGAAATTGTATCATCTTATTCATGTTACATATTTGGTGCATGATGAATGAGAATAATGCAATGGGTAAGGCCAAACCATGAAACCCTGAATTGGAGAATTTTGCACAGTTGGTGAACTGTTTTTCAAACTGTGTACAATTCTTAGGATACCAGATGACATTGACCCCTGTTTGGTATAGGGTGGTGAACAGTTAGTGAATGGTTTGAACAAAAATGTGGCCAAACCGTGCTCCCCAATAAAAAAAGTGAAAAATACCTAATATCCCCTTGGTATATCAGGTTCCTCACCAAATTTTCATCCCATTTATTCCTCCTCCATCCCTAGTGACGACCAAAAAACAGCCACGTGCATCGTAGGATTAATCTCCTTTGATTATTGTTCATTTGGAGTTTTACTATTTTAGTATATAAGACCATGTATGTCTAATCCTTCCCCTGATGCTATATTCTAGATTATTCCATGTGGTTTAGTTCATCTTCTTCCAAATCACATAAACCCTATTTTTTTAATGGATATTTGGACGGGGATTCAAAGGGTGTTTGAATCCAGATATATGGATATTGTTAAATGTTTGTTCTTATTCGGATTATAGGTAGGTGGTCTATAGGTTAAATGCCATAGTTTTGTTATATATTCATTAATTTGTGATTGTGATATTGTTTAACTCTTGATGTGAAATTGATTCCTTTAGTAATAATTGGTTAAATGGTTAAGTAAATGTAGAAATTAGCCACATATGATCATTGTGGGGTGCATCGAGGATTAATTGAATGGTTTAAATCCACTAATGGGGGGTTTCAACATTCCAGAACATGTAATATTTTAATGTTATGTATGAAATTTACTTGTTATAATGTATATCCTAAAATGAGCATGTTGGGATGATATTTGATATGAAAAAGAATGATGGTATTTTTTTCTACACATTGATAATTGTACAAAGGATTGTTTAGATTAATATGAATGGGTTGGGTGAAATTATTTTATTTTACTAAAGAAAATTGGAATTGGAATTGAAATCTATAAGTTAGTTAATGAATGTAGAATTATGAATATGATAAATCGATAAATTCTTCTGAATTGATAATTTTTTTAATGGGTCAAGATTTGAAAAATTGATGAATATTCTAATTTGGACTATGTATATAAAATATTGATTATGATAATTGGTTATTGAATCAAAAATAGAAATGGGTTAAATAGGTTATGTTATTTAAATATTAAATGAGCTAATGTATTAAGTATTGTTTATGATTAATATGTTAATTTAATGGGGAATTTTAAATGTTTTGTGTATTGATTGAAAATGGTTTTCAATATTGTAAATGTGGTAAATAGATAAATAAGCATGTGAACATGGAATGGTTGTTGTAGGGTATTGGACATAGGGATTTACGCCCACGGGCTGGGTTAGAATAAGGCATCCAAACCCCACCCCATAATACACAATATAGGACGGGGTACTGAGGCTGTATGCCCCTAACAAGAGTATTTTATGAGATTACCTAGACCGATGCTCCAATATATGTGTAATTTCATGGTCTGTGAAATTACTATCCCATGTAAGATGGGGAAATTGACTTTTCCCTTGAACATAGTATTTGATCTGCATAGTTTGAAGAGTAAAAAAACGAAAATACCTAACCCATGGAACATGTTATAAAAAACAGTTATGTAATTAAAATGGCTACAGAAGATATTTCCAACTAATGGAACACGATTCATATTTTTCTTACCCTGTCTTATATTTAGATTTTCATTTTCTATTTTTTAGACTAAATATATTTTTGACATCATCAGTGGTGGCCTAATGAGTTGTACAGACACCCTATTCGGGCCGCTATTTGGTATCTGAGAAAAATTTCGGGTTGAAGGTCATTGGAATGGTGAAGTTCCTTTTATATGTAGTTGAGTTAGGCTTGGGATGTTCATGGATGAGGATTCAGACTTTGAGACATGATGTGATTTGGTTTTTTTTGTTTTTTATTTATTTTTTATTTTCTTCACTTTTGTAACATTAAGCATGAAATTGAATATTTATCTTTTGGTTTTGTTTTGTACCCTTCTTGGTAATTGGTTAGTAATTCATGTTTCTGGTTATTTACTTATTATTTCCTTTATTTCATGTGTTATTTATTGTTTCGTACCCTGAAAAAGTGGGTATATTTTCCAAACATGATATATTTAACCCTCTCTACTTGTGGGGATCCTCTTCCACCTAGGGAGGTACTGGTTGATGTCATGTAGGGACCTGACTTAGGGAACAAGTTCAGTGGGTTCGGGGTCGCGGTTGTCACAAGCATGGCTAAATATTTCAGTATAAAACATTTAGTTCCTTTTTAATAATATTCCTCCAGTGATAACATGATTTCCATAAACATTGTCCTTTGTTAATGAATATGATATTTTACAAAAATTTCTTTTAATAATTTTCTATTATAATTTAATAAATATTTATTAATTATTAATTAATTTTTTCAAATTGATATTCATTACTTTTAAATAATAATTATATTTAAAAATTACTAATTATTAGTTTTCTATAAATCTAAGGGGTTTTATTATAAAATATAACAAAAAATTAAATTTCTATAGACAAGGCATTATAAAACCTTGACAATAAGTTATTATCTCCACATTTATTCAAATTGTGGTTAATATTATACTAACTCACCCAAGCCAGACCAATTTATTGCCATGATTTTTGAAATCCAATCCTCTTATCATCAAACACATTTATAGATTCTTATGTATTAATTGTTGACCTTTATCTATGGTAAAAAATCATTGAAAATGGTTGAATGTTATCTGTGAGAATAATTGAGTTGATATAGAACACTACTATTGGTGTTAAAAAACATTAATAAATGCTCAATCCTTATCATCACTATTTTTAGAGTCGACAATGGTTGAAATTTATCTATATTTTTTTAGAAATGATAAATGGTAGGTATTTATCAACTAGAAAAATCATTGAGAAGTGGTATCCTACTTATTATATTTTTATTGAATAATTTCATAAATATATATGATTTATATGACTATAAATAAATATATTTTTAAAATATATATATATATATAATCATTTATAATTACATAAATATATATAATTATATATATATAATATTTAAAATATCATGATATGATCTATATAAATAAATATTTAATGACATTATTTTTTTGTATTTAAATTCATTATATATTTATATTCACATTATATAATTTAATTTATTTTCATAAATTTAGAATTATATAACTATTTTTGTCTTTATATATATATATATGATTATATATAAATAACTATATATATATATTAAACTATTCATATACATATGAAATTAGAATTTATAAATATATTTCATTTTAAAATAAAAACATATTATTTATCATATCATCATAATTTAAATGTTAAAATATATCCAATTTATATTGGTAAATTAATATATATATATAGAAATTTATTTAAACACATTAATATATATTTATGTATGAAAATAATATTTTTAAATTTATTTTAATAATTCTATAAATATATAAAATACATATACGCGTTTAAATATATATATTATGTATATATATATATATATATTATTTTTTTATTGTGATGTAATTTTTTTTAAAGGAATAAAAATCTCATGTTGTGACAAAAGGAAAAAGGAAAAACTAATTAGTGATTAATGCATGTATATATATAAGATATTTCTATGTGGTTGTAGGTGTGTATGCATATGTTTTTAACTATGTGTGTTTGTACATTCGTGTGTATGTATGTGTGTATTTACATGAATGTATGAGTAAATTTATTTGTATATATGTGTATGTGTATGTGTGTATGTATGTGTATGTACATATATTTATGTGTATGAATGAGTACGTATGTGTATGTATGTATCCGTGTGTATAAGTTTTTATATGTATGTATATGGGCATGTATGTGTATATATACACATGAATTTTTATTTGTATGTATGTATGTTTGAATCTATATATGAATGTATATTTATGTGTGTGTGTGTGTGTATTTTTATATGTATATATATATCCTTGAATGTATGTGTCTGTGTATGTATGTGTATGTGTATTTCAATATATATATATATAGCAGCCCGGATTTCAAGTATGTAACCCTATTGTTATTCCTTTTATGTTTGAAATGTATATGGGTATCATTTTGGGGAGTATGAATAAATATTATAAAGTTTTGGAGATTCTATATAGGTGTGTGGTGGGTGCACGGTTTGGGAAAACTGTGCAACACGTACTGTATCCTATGTATAGTGACAAAGGGGGTAATAAGAAGTTGTACTTCCAACACAATGTTTTTTCCAGACCATTCAAAATCCTATGATAAATTGTTATATGATATACTATGGGATTTCGTAAGACTGGAACATGATTTGGAAACCATGTGAGCCAACCATATGAGATTTAACCCTTGAGGCACTAGCTTTCACATTGTTAGCATGCAGTATGCCTAACAGTGCGACTAACTATGCGTGGGTTAAAAGTGGGATCCTAATATTGTGGATCTCAGACATTTTTGTCTCTAACTCCATCTTTTTTTACTTTATATGTCGTAAAAAATAAATATTATATCTTTCCAATGGTAACAGAATCTTCACCCATCCATCTTGAGCCAATATGATGGCTTTCCAAGGTGTTATGATGCCATATCCTCGTCGTATGTGATCATTCATGGTCATTTTTAGTTATTTTTTTTATCATATTATTTATCCCTTTCGTTTCATAGATATATGTCTATTTGGGAATGATCTAACACATTTAATTCCAAATATGTTGTTATATGGTCTTGTTAATGATATGAGAGATATCTAAGGAGGGTTCATGGAGATTTAACATGGGTTTATGAATGTTATCATGTCATTTTCCATTTTCACCAAACTTTTGAGGTATATTGATTAACAATCAAATCATTTATTAATAATATGAATTCATATTTTCAAATTGACTATTTTTTTAAAAAAATTGTGATTTTTCTATGAAATTATTATTGAAAACCCTATTCAGTGATGGTTTGTGTAAACATGGAAATTGGGTTTTTTTTTATAATGTTCATCGGTTTGTTATTTTATAATGTATGCTTCTAAATTTGGATATTATATAACTTTTGTAAATGGATTTATAAATAATCAACAAAATGGAAATATTTGTTAAAATTAAATGGAATGGTTGATAGGAATTTTATTATTTCATGGTTTTCAACAAAAGATTGATTTTAATTAAATGTATAAAATGTTTTTTTTGGAATTGGTTCGACATAACGGTTGTGTGGGTTCATTTTAATTCATGTAAGATTAGGGTATATAGTCTCCCCCCATCATTAGTGGGATTGATAAGGTTCAGAGATCCCCCCATCAAAATGGATCATTAATTCACATCATAGAAAAGGGGAAACTCACCACTCATGCATATATAGAGGTCCAGGTTTTTCAGGCAAGATTGGATATGTGGATAAGTGATGTGTATTGGATATTACAAAATTAAATTTTTGAAATGATTTTAGAACATTTTACATTTCAATCATTAGAACTTGATGCTAGTTTTAGAAAATGTTTTCCATAGAACTTTTTTATATTTTGATATATGATATTTTAGAAATTTATTTACATAAATTTTTTTATATAACGTTTAGGATCAAGATTTATCCTAGTTGAATGGATAGGGATGTCATTGGAGAAAATATAATGTGTTTCAATACTGAACCCTATTATGGAACGTTGCTAATTTTTCATATGTTTTTAATTGAAAAATGGTAAAAGATAATATATCACACATCTTCAGTAGAACATTGTGATACATGGGTTGTTGGTGGAGTAGGTAATGATGCATGGGGATGTTGGATATTTTTTTGTTTAGTTATGATACATGTGTCTTCTCGTATTTATTATGATACTTCTATTCTTCCACTCTGGCACCTGGTTTATGTTTGTTTTCACTATTAATTAAATTTTGGGGTTGACTTTCATTGTTTCATGTACCATATAGTATTTATTTAGATATATCATGTTTGATTTGTTGTTTTATTCTTAAAGGAAATAACATCCCACTCATGTAGTAAAGAACTTTAGAATTTAATACTAGTCTTTGTCATCTTGGACTGTCTTTTAAGGCCAAGAAAAAAATTCAACCTAAACCCATTCCAATGAGTAGGGAAAGGATGTTAAAATATATTTCTCTATTTTTTTTCCATGTGTGTATGTATCTGTAACCAAATTTTTAAAGGTATTTCTGTAACACATCAACCTTAATCAGTTGGTTCATGGTGGAATTCCACTGACCTCATTTATTCCATTCATTAAGTAAGAGGATTATGAATAACACCTAGGGCCATGAAAGATATCATTGTAATACTATGAACACGTTATCATGTAAAAATCATAGTATATAGTGAATATGATAACTGAAAGATAAATAATAAATAATAAATAATTTTCATTCCACTGTTTTGGATTCCGGGCCCCCGGTTTGCTCCCCGAGTCCTTTAAGAACTTCGGGCCATCTAGGCCTTTGGGTCATTATGGACTTCGGGCCTCCTCATGGTATTAAGGCCACCATAAGTGTAGATTAAAACAAGAAAACCTACAAGAAACAAGCTACATAATGTGGAGGAGAAAGTAGATTTAACCATAGCCGAATCTAAATGGATAGCAAGAATTAGAGGGTATGGAACCTTCCATCAGGACAAGCTTGTGTATTCATGGGAAATCCTAGCTAAACAGCCATGCGAAAGTGGATAGTTGATTTAATGATGAAGATACAGGGGAGGAGGAGTTCTAAGTTGATAAGTCTAGGTTTTAGGTAATGTTTGAAGCCTACGGGAAATTAATTTTTCTAAATCTTATGGGCCATGTAATACATAAACCTATGGGCCTTGTAAGGGTTCCACCTCACCCTTTGAAAAGTGGATTATCAAAAATCATTAAAAAATGAAGGCCTTCGGGCCATTGGATTGGGATATATATTAAAAAATTATTATTATAAAAATTTTACCACTATAACATATCCCTTTATTTGGTGGGTATGAATATTTTTGACAACATTATGAAATATATCAACAATGGTCCTACTCAGTAAAACATTATTGATTAATGATTATGAAATAATCCCTTATTTTTAGAAAATTTATTTTATTATTCCAAAATGATTATTCGTAAATTTTTGGAATGGAAATTATTATTATATTATATCAATTTAAGAAATTTTATTTTATAAAATGAATATGTTTTTAAATTTGAATATACAAATTATGATAGAGGGAAATTTTGGGATTTTTCTAAAATGATTGATATTTCAATGAATAGTGAAAACACAATTTAATAAAATAATATAGTTATTTTCAATAAATATTTATTTATAAAATTCCCATTATTTTTGTAAATATTCTTAATGTGAAATATGAGAAATTTTATTTATAATCTTCTAATTAATTTCATTTAAATCAATAGTATACATGATTTTTATATAAGCTAATTTTTGTGACTAAAAATAATTTTTTCTGAAAACTATTTCTTTTAGTTGATAAATTTTTATTAAAATATATTTATAATTATTTTTAAGATTAAATTTCATTTTATAATTATGAATAGTAACATTCATAAATATTAGTCTTGCATTAAAGGGTAAAATGGAAAAAACTAGGATAAAATTATTATATATGTTATCAAAATCATCCCAACACATTCTAATTTTTTATAATTATATTAATTATACCATATCTATCCCAAATTTTAATATATTCAATTTTGTTGAAATTTTCCATTGATGATGACATTTCTATTATTTTAAATAATGAAAATTTCAAAACACCACTCTATTGTTTTTATGATATAATATATGTTCTCATTCATATTATAAAATGATATGAATGAATATAAAAAACTTATTTTTACCATTATTAATTTTTGATAAATATTATATTATATTTCTAATTTTTAGTAATGTTTTAATTACAATAGACAAGTACAAAATGTTAACACAATGCTTATGTATGCAATATAAAATTCTATGTAAATGTTTTTAAAATTTTAAAATGTATAAATTTTAGGATGAATTATTTCATAAAAATAATTTTATGGTTATTATTAATTTATAATTTATTTTATATATTTTTAGATTCAAAATCTATACTCAAGTTATTTTCATTAAATTCAAATTAGTTGAATATTTCATCAAGTTACATTAATAGTGCTTCATGTTAAAATTTATTTTATTAAATATTTTTTAAAACTATAATCGTATTACAATTAGGAAATAATTATTGTAAATGGTGTATAATTTAATCCCATGGATATTTGTAATAAATTTTTTTCATTAAAAGTAAAATTAAAAATCTTATAACTAATAAGTTATTACTAGGGATAAGGTTAATGTTTGTTAACAATGGGCATAAACCAGAAAATTTGGTCTAATATACCACTTTTACCAATATAAAAAATATTTTGGGTTAAGTTAATTTATCCATTTCTTAAATTAGTTTCTAATTTATTTCAACATGGATCCCCCGTCACATTAAAATTAGTATGTTATATTGACATATTTTTGTAAATTTATTGTGTATAAATTCTCACTCCTATAAAAGGAACCCCTCTTATATCTTCTTTACACTTCATTGAACCATCTATCTCATATAGGATATAACCTCTTATATTATAATCATCCCTATCAGAGAATTTAATTTTTTTACCTTCTTAAAAAATAAATTTCAAGGGTTCTTCTTTGATCAAAGGAGATCTTCTAATGAAGATATAATCATCATACCCAAATTATGTAAATTTATTTTTTCCTATAATATTCTAAATATGTGATATTAAAAAATAAATATTATCTATATTATAATTAATATTATTAAATATTAATCATATTATCCAACAACCATTATCCTTCATCTCTTCCATCTCAACGTAAACGGAAGTATCACTTGTGTGTACAGGTGGACAACCATCCCCACATAGAAATAGGAATCATTATCCATCAACAATATTCATGGATGTTATTATGAGGGATTTAATTTTTATATATAATATTATTCAAATAGATAGATTTCCAAAATTATGATATTTAATATATGTTATTACCTTTACATCTGTGGAATTGTGATAATATCTCTCATGTGTACGTGTGGGATAGCACCTCTATAAAGAGATGTTGTTCATTTTTTTCTTTTTTTAAATATTGCTAATAAGTATAAAATTAGTTAGGGTAATGGACCAAACCTCTCTAGTCCATTCCATTGGTGAAATATTTTTTCGGAGGTGTACTGGAATGTAAAGGTACTTATCTGCAATAATTTTCCATATTTCTAGTTCTGTGAACATTGTTTCAGGTTTTGTGAATAGTTCTTTTGGTGTGTCCTTTTGTGAAAAAATCCATCAATCTTTTATTTTTTGAAAAGTTCCATAGGTGAGTCATTTTTTGAACAGTTCGATCAGTGAGTCATTTTGTTAATAGTGTCACCAGTGAGTCATTTTTTGAATAGTGCCATCATTAAGTCATATTTGTGAATAGTTCCCTTGATGAGTCATTTTGTGAACAGTTCTATCTGTGGGTCATTTTTTCAATACTTCCATCGGTGATTCATCTTCGGAATAGATCCATCAATGATTCAATTTTTGAATAGTTCCATTGGTTATTAATTTTTTAAACAATTCTATCAATGAGTAATATTGTGAAGTGTGTCATCGTTGAGTCATTTTGTAAATAGTGCCATCGCCTAGTCATTTTATGAATAGTTCCATTGATAAGTTAATCTGTGAATATTGGTTTCAGCACTAGTAGTTGTATAGGGTTTCCAACATTATTAGGTGTATAGTGTTTCCAGCATTGGTAGGTGTGCAGTGCATCCAACATCGATAAGTGTACAATGTTTCTAGATTCCTATGGTTTCCCCTATTAATGTTTTCTTTGACATTAAACGCATTCAAGGCCTTATTTATGGGATTTCAGGACAATTATAATATCATTACTCCTATAATAACATTATTATGTCTCATGAGGCCTTTATATGGTCATACCACGTGGTTTAATGCGATTCACATTTAATGGAAAATCCATCGTATCTAAAATTTTTGCACCATAAGTATTATAAATGAACTAGATAACTTCCAAGAATGTTATAAATTCATGTTCTCTAGTTCAAGACTCTCAATCCTTTTATTCTTATCATAGGAGCGGTGTGACCAAAACTTAATACGTGGATCATTCCCCCCTTGATGTTTCTTCCTGCTGCTTATATCCCCCCTATTTTGGTGCAAGCAGCATGTGATGATCCTCCATCGATAAAAGGAATTATCTACCTTTGTTAATGTGTTTTATTCATTAATTTTAGCCTTTTTATCATTGAAATTTTATGTCATGTGACCTCGATGATTCTAATTTATTTTTCTTGGTTGTCAATTGGTGCGGTCGTGCCCTGACGTCCTCATGTTGATGTCGTAGTCACTGGGGAGGAGATTGTAATCAATTGTGGGGATAGTACTTTGAAAATGAATGTTAATTACCTTTTTATGAAGTGGATTATTTAATTACCTATTATTTTATGTGCAAATTTAGATTTATCATGTTTTATCGCACCAGATCACAATTTAATTGACACAAAAAAGTACTTGAACTATATAAATATATCAGTATTGAGATAATGTTATTGCCTTTTATTTTTCTAGATAGATTGATATATATGATTTCCTTATTTAGCATGTTTTTGTTGATAATAATTGGTAAATTACATAAACTGGGATTAATTAATATTATTTATCACATATAATGAGGCATGTAAATTAATCTGGTCATTGCTGTGGAAATTTTATTTTAATCAAATTGAGTTTTTAAGCATATTTAATCAATTTATGTCATCTAGGATAGATTCTATTTAGGTTTCCCATAGTTAGATAATACTATTGGTGAATATTTTAATTCAGGAAAGATTAATGAACTAGTTATTTTTACAAAAGATAATTCAATGTAGGGTTCTATGTTTCCCTCATCTTTATAAAGGCCATGATACAAATGCTTGGAGCTTTGAGAGATTGTTTTTTAAAGGAATAATGCCTTGTTTATTGGTGAGGATCCTAGTTGATATGATGTTTGTTTCCTACTTCTTGTGTTGTGATGTGAGTATGGATGAAAATTGTGAAATGTAGGGGTAGGGAAGACCATTGTTTGTGGTAGCAATTGATTCCTAGAGTGGCGTGTTGTATTGGTTTATGCATGTGGGTGTCAGGGAGGACATTAGATATGATGAAAGGTGTTAGAAGTGAATGTTTGGATGAATTATAATTCTTTTGGTTTTTTATCTACTTTAAAATCCCCACTTCTCAAGGAAGCTCGGTTTTCTTACCCTTCCTCCAAAAAGGGTTGAAGATGCACATGGTATTCCAGGTGCTTTCAGGGATTATCTTCTCAAGGGAGGTTGGGTCTACACTCTTCTTATCAGTAAAGAAGACTAAATGGGTAGTTCACCTACTCACCATGTTGATCCCCTTGTGTTTGGGATCATAGAATGTTTTTCATGAATTCCTAGAAATATGGGAAATTAATTATACTATAAAAAAGAATGAATAAATGATATTAAACCATGGGATTAGAGCTTGATGGGATTAAATGATGAGGTAATATTTTTCTGAGAAGTTGTGGACTTGGTTTGGTTATGTCATGAAGGAATGAAACTGTGGTGTGATGCGAATGAAATATAATGTAGAATTGTTAATGTTTAATTAATGTTTAATGAATTTATTAACATAATGTAAATCTAAAAAATTATGCGATGAAATAATTCTATTTAAATGGTTGTCTTCTTATTGGATACCTAGTATTAGTAGTGGCAGTCGGGAGTCCGAGAAACATTATCTATAGTGGAGTCTACAAATAGGTTACACCCATAGTGTGCTTGTGATCTATATTATCTTCTGTATGTTTGTGTTTTTATATGCTACTCCACCACTTCTATTAGGGAAATTGGTACCCTAGTGATTCTAAGCCCTAGGGGGGGGGTTCCTAACATTCTTGTGGGAGGATGGATAACTGAATACCCCTATGGCCATTCTCTCTTCTCATGGAATTTACTAGTACTGCTATGCACAACTATTATTTTTCCCCATATATATCTATAGAGGGCTGTAATATATTGTGGTTATTCTAACACATATATTCTGGATATAGTTTCATATGTACTACTATAGGTATAGAATGTATATGCTGTGATGACTTGAGGATCCTTACTTAGTGTACATGATATAATGGATTTATGTTCAATACCGTAAGTATGTTAAATGTTATGAGAGTTTTAGTGGCTCTTGTAAACTACCTTGTTACGTTGGATATGTAGATATAGTGGTTTTTTTGCCTAAGGGTCATGTTAGGTTGCTATGCCCAGGAGTATGTGGGCCATAATTTTTGGAGATAGTATATTAGGACCATAAATGTTGGGGCAGTGAGGCAAACTAGTGGGAATATGGTAGTGGGGTACCCTTGATATTCTTTATTATATTATATAATCTAGTATACTGAACATGGTGAGAGTACCCATGTTGTGGCTGGGAACATAGTATACGTGTTTAGGCGACGAGTTAGTTTCACTTTTTGTTTGATGTGATTTAACATTCTTTCATTACTTTTTCACCAGAGGATCTGTGGATTATCCTACTGAGAATAATTTTATACTCAACCTACATATATATATACTATTTTTTAGGTCACTTGGAGTAGGATGGAGATTAGGCTGGTTACTACTAGATTGGGGTTGCATGATTTGTTTGGGATTTGTGGTTGATTCTAATTTTACTTTATTTTGGTACATGCAGTTTTCTAATTTAGTTATAGTTGTTTATTCATGACATTACATATGTGCACATTGGTTTTCTTAGATATGGTAGTTTGAGTTGGATTTGGTTTGTTTTTGTATTATCTCTCTCTTTTTCATGTATTCTCTTAGAGGGCAGTGCTTCCCATTTGTGTGTTTTTTATACCCACATTGCTAGTCACCAAACCCAGGCCTACTGGAGGTGGGACTCTGGGGTCGCTATCTCCCTTCTAACATTGCCGACCCTGGAGGGGTACACCTCGTGGGGAGTGCATCATGTCAGAGTTGTGTCATAGTCTGGTCGAGGGATTGGATGAAGTTTCGTGTTAAGAATAAGTGAGGTTGCATGGTTTGGTCAGGAAACTGTGTTAGTCATGTTTAGCAAGTGATGTAAACACTAGAGACTGGCAGTTAAATAGGTGTTTGGGGACCCCTATGATTTGATGCACATACCTTTAAGTTTATAGTTTCTCATAAACAAGGTGACACTATTTCTAGGGTAGATACATCTAAAAAGATCATGCATCATTCTACATTGTTCATGTTATTGAATGGGTAGACCTTGGGATATTATATCCTTTAATTTTTAAAATAAAACAGTTAATTAATTAATGTTTATTCTTCTATATTCCAGGTTTTTGAGATCTAACTGTTTCTTATTTTGAAGGTATGTCTCCAGGTCAACGTCCTAGTGAGGTTCGCACAAAATATTCTCAGCAAGCTATTCTAGAAGATCGTTGTAGGTTATAGGTTGATGAAGTCGACTCCTGGAGGAGAAAAATATGTTTGTTTCAGTGAAAGTGTCTACAATAGTAAAAGAGATCCCTTTCAAATGTAATCATGTATGAAAAGTTAGAGGAAGGTGAGATATCCTTCTGTTCGATCTGTGTTCGGAAGGATCACTAGGTGTCTTTGGTTATGACGATGCTATATGAAGCAGTTATCTAATAATGGTTCTTGTTCCTCAGGTATCATGAGGATAATTCGATCCCATGGGAGGAGTATCGAGACATGTTCATAGTTGAGTTTCATTCATTTACCAAAAATGAATCCAGCCGTCTAGAGTTTATTACCCTTGGACATGGTAGCTCCATTGAGTGATAGTTTGGAATCCATTCCATTAACCTTTTACGATAGGATTTAGACCTATTTCCAGAAGAGTAGGCTAGGGTTAGAAATTTCGAGGTGGCTTTGCATCCGGATATCCAGTTCCAATTCACCCTGTTTTTTCTGAAGGCATATATTGAGATACGGGAGATGGTAGAGGTCATCAAGGGGTATTGGAATTAACTGAATCATCATGAGAGAGGAGTCATCATGATTTCGCAATAAGTATTGATGTTTTTTCTGGTTCTCAGTTTTCAATGGAGAAGAGTTTTTGTTCAGACGGGGATAAATCTCATCCCCCAGCCTCCTGTTTCATTGGGGGTGGAATCTCATGGGCATATGAATAATAAAAATGAACTTAATTTTCATGTGGAGGTTGAGGTCATCCGTAGTGAGAGTGACTGACATTTCAGTGTAGTCATCGCAGACCAAGAATTTCACTCCAAGTTCATCCATTGGGGCAGTTCTAGCCTAGGTTGGAGCTGTAGGTTACACCAGCATTACATAATTATAGGCATCATGGGGGAAAATAGAGGATATCCCCTTGATGCAGCACATACTCAGAAAGCATTTTTCGACAGTGGTGGTGGTCATCATCAGGTCCAGAGAGACCATGGATGAGTTCTTGGTCTGCTTCAAACATTAGCTTTTCCAGTGCCAGGCGATCCAGACATCATTCGAGGTATATGTTTTTTTGTTTTCTAAATAGGTGTATGCCTTTTTTGATTCAGGTGTGACACACTCCTTTATTCCACCTTCCCTTGTCAATGCATTGGGTCGTGAGTTATAGAGGCTTCCAGTTCCCTTTGGGGTGTCTATGCCAGTTGGATGTCGATAAGACTTGATTGATTTATGTAAAAACTGTGAGATAATGTTGGGGAAGCACTACTCTTGGAGTGATTTCCTATGTTTACGGATACAACCATATTATATAATCCTCAACATGGATTGGTTTTATTTAGTGCAAGATATCGTGGATTTCTTCCGGAGGTAGGTGGTGTTCATTGATACTGATGGAGTGCTAGTGGTGTTTGTTTGTAAGAAATAACCTCAAATGGGATAGATTCATGGTTTATCCTTATCATCCTTGATGGATGAGATGGTTCTGAGTTCATCAGAGGTCCATAATTTGGTGTTTCCATGGTTCGTAGAAGAATAACCTAATAACATTTCAGAAGAGGTTGCAACCTTACCCCTTGAACGATAGATCATGTTTGGGATGGAGCTAAAACCAAGAGAATCTCTTATCTATATCTCTTTTAATAGGATGTCCTATTCAGAGTTATATGAGATACGTACACATCATGATAGAATAATATTTTTTTTTTTTGGATGAGTGTGTCACCGTGGGGTGAACTAGTTTTGAACGGGAAGAAAGCTAACAAAATTTTGCATTTGTGTATCAATTATCATCACTTAACCAAGGTTAATGTGAAAAATCACTATCATCTTCCACATATTGATTATTTATTTGATTAACTGAATAGTGAAATTTGATTCTATAAGATTTATTTGCAGTTAGGATATCATTAGATGGGTTGGAAGGATAAGGATACCCCGAAGACTCCTTTATGCTATTGTCATGGTCATTATGAGTTTGTGGTAATGTCATTCGATGTGATGAATGCTCCAGTTCTATTCATGGTATTGATAAATGTTTTGTTTTGCGAGTTCTGGGATATGTTCACGGTGGTTTTCATCAATGACATCCTTGTGTACTCCATATATGAAGAGGAGCATACAGAGCAACTTCACACTATTTTGGGAGTTCACCGTCAATAATAGGTATTTGGGAAGTTGCCAAAGTGTGTGTTTTGGGCCCGATAAGTTCATTTTATAGGGCATGTGGTGTAACACCATTGAGTAGCTATGGGTCCATTGAAGATATAATATTTTGTGTCTTTAGAATCTCCCATGATAGTGGAATTTGTGGAAAACTACCTTGGTCTTACAGGATACTATAGAGGTTTGTAGTCGATTTGTCTCATGTTGCGACTCCTCTGATAGCATTGAGCTGGAATGAACAAGTGATCGTGTTGAATGGTCAGTGGCAGGCTGATTTTGAATATTTAAAGGAGAATTTGGTAAGTGCTCCAGTTCATTGTCATCCAGTAGTGGGAGTTTAGTATGATGTTTTTGGTGATGCTTCACATTTGGGGTTAGGTAATGTTCACATGTAGCAGAAATCAGATGTTTCTTATGGGTATCAAGAATTGCATCCACACAAACATAACTATTACACACATGATCTTGAGATAGTAGTAGTAGTGTTTTCATTGACTTTATTGAGACAATACTTCATTGGTGAGCACTTTGTGGTTTTCACAAATCATAAGAGATAAATATATGTTTTATCGAAGTGTGACCTGAACATCCTATAGTGTTAGTGGATGGAGTTCTTATGAGAACATGAATTTCAAATATCGTATACCCCTAGAAATTGCAATGATGTAGCTCATTTACTCAGTAGGAATTCGTGTAGTGATATTGGGGGTTAGAGGTTGTCTTTTCTAGATGATGGAGGTGTCATCTTTGAGCACAAAGTGGTAGAGTCCTCATTGGGGGATATAGAGGTGGAGGTCTGGAGAGACAGAATTTTTTGTGTCAAGGCCCTTTAATGGTTCTTCTATGGATGAACAACAGTAGTTGTTGTATCACTGAAGGATTTTTATTCTCTTTGATATGCATGAGACGGTTCTTAAAGAGTTCTATAGATCACCATTAGTGGGGAATCCTTGAGTAAAAAGTGGTACCAAGGCTTGAGGATTCAGTTTTGGTGGCTGTGGATAATACCTAAAGTTGTATAGTTTGTGTCTAAATGTCTCGTCTACCATAATGGAATGTCCAAGCACCGTTTCCCCGATTGTTTTATCTAGTAGTTAGTTATTCCTTAGTGGAAGTGGGAGGACATAAAAATGGTCATTATTACTATATTACCTTAATATCATGGAGGACGTTATGATATTTTTGTGGTAGAGGATTGTTTAACAAAATCAACCCCAATTATAGAGATCATGGAGTAGAGAAGAGTGGAACTTTGTCAAGGAATTATCTAGAAGAGGTGGTGAGACTACATAGAGTCTCAAGGACAATCATTTCTAATTGAGATCCTTATTTTACCTCTTGGGTGTAGAGAGGTCAGTAGCATTATTGTGTTTCTTATGTATGCCTTGAAACTGCATTTCATTAACAGATAGATGGCCATACAGAGTAGACCATCTAAATTTTGATGACATGTTTCACTCTTGGGTCCTATATTTTAGATGAGGCCATTAACCTTAGTAGATTTCTCTTACAAAAATAATTTTCACTCAACCTTCAGTATGTTACTGTTGGAAAATGCCTATGGATGACCATGAAATTCTATGTTGTGATGGGCATGGGTTGGAGAGTCAACAATTATCAAACTAGAACACGTGCAGAATATAATAGAGATGGTTCAAGTGAGTCGTGAGAGGATGGAGACAGCGCAGGATTGTTAGAAATCATATTCGGAACAAGGATCAGACCATTGGAGTATGATGTTGTGTATCCTGTGTTTTTCCAATGTGACTCCCCATCGTGTGTAGTGATGGATTGGTCATGGTAATAAGATGTCTGCCCAGTTTGATGGGACTTTCGAGGTGTTGTCTCTTGTTAGAGTTGTGGAATATTGAGTAGCACTTTCCCCACATATGAGTTTTATACACAATTTTTTTTATTGTGTCATGGCTCTATCATTGTGTACATGACAACTCTCTCATCATCTATTAGGGTGAGATCGATGTTGATGATGATACAACCTTCATGGACTGACCATTGGAGATCCATGATAGTAAGGAGAAGGTGTTGTGTGGGCATGCTATCCCCTTTGTTCATGTCTTGTGGAGATATGGTGTGGTGGAGGAGACTACCTAGGAATGTGATTTGCAGATACATACTTAGTAACCAAAGATGTTTTATTTTTAACTCTTTTAATATATTGATTTTTGATTTCTGGTCTTAGGACTTCCATGTTTAGTTTATGGATTTTTATTACTTATGGAGGCTTTCTCTCTTTTAAGATGTATCTCTATGGCTTGTTACTCAGAACCCTTTTTTGTTTCTTTTATTTTTTTTGAATTCTCAAGGATGAGAGTACGTGTAGTTGAGTCTGATGTAATATCTTAGAACTATTAGGTCCCTTCATTTTCTCTAATATGTTTCCTGAGGTGTTCTGGGAGGTCAATACGACTTATCCACAACGCGTTTCCAAACTTCAAGTTCTATGAATAGTGTTTCTAGTTTAGTGAGCAGTTCCATCAGTATGTTATTTTTTGAATATTTCCACAGGTGAGAACATTTGTTAATAGGTCCATCGGTTATTTATTTTTTGAATAGTTTCATCAGTGTCTCATTTTGCTAAGAGTGTCATCGATGAGTTATTTTGTGAACCCTACCATCACTGAGTCATTCTGTGAATAGTTCCATTGGTGAGTCATTTTGAGAAAAGTTACATCGAGGATTCATTTTTGGGAATAGTTCCATTGGTGAGTCATTTTGTGGTTAGTGCCATCTATGAGTGATTTTGTGAGTAGTGGAATTAATGAGACGTTTTGTGAACAGTGCCATCAGTGAGTCTTTTGTGGGAAATCCCATCATTGAATCATTACAAGAAGATTGTTTCCAACATTAGTAGGTGTACAGTGTTTCCACCATCTATTGGTGTGCAGTTTTTCCAGCATCGGCAGGTGTATTGTATTTCCAGCTTCATAGAGTTTCACCCCCATTAAAATTTTCTTTGATGAAAAACACATTCAAGGCTTTTTAAGGGATTCAGTCCCAATTACATTTCAAAAATACTATATAACTGTTCATAATACTTAGGATTCCATTAAATGGTCATACCACGTGGTTTGATGCAATATGATTTTAATGGAAAATCCAGCAAATCTTAAACATCTACTCTGTAAGTATTCTAAAGGGGAAATAAATCATCCTTTTCCTAACATTCTGTTTTTTGGTGCGAGACACTCAAACCATTCCTTCTTTCCATAGGAGTCGTGTAATCGAACCTTAACCATTGGATTGTTTCCCCTATATGTTGATTTTTACTCCATGTGAACCCCCTATTTTGGTGCAAGAAGCTAGTGTAGATCCATCATCGATAAAATGTTTGATATACCTCTATTATTTTGTTTTCTTCTATACTTTTCCCCCTATTTTCTCTTTACCATGTTATGGCCTGCAATCTCCAGGAATCTAATATTGTTTTATTGGGTGTCGGTTGGTGCAGGCAAGTCGTTGCATCCTCACGTGGAATTAGTTGTCACGAGGGAGGGGGTGGAGATCATAATATGTTGTGTAGATAATTCTAAAAAAAAATAACATCAAGAACCTTTGGAGGTAGGGGATTTTTTTCTTCTTTATTCATCTACATGAAACTGTATAATTAGAATGTTTAGTCCCACTGGATAAAAATTAAATTGAAATAATAAATTTTTGAACAAATATAAATTAATTGGTATCGATCTTATGTTATTACCACTTATAATTATAGAATATTAGATATGTATGCTTTCCTTGTTTAGCATGTCATTCTAGATAGAAAATACAAAAGAAAATAAAATATGAATAATTGTCATTATTTTTCAACGAAAAAGAGGCATGTAAATGAATCTGGTCATTGTTGTAATTTTTTGTTACCAAAATTAATTCAGTAAGAATGTTTAATCAATTTTTCATAGCTATGATAGCTTTCGTTTTTGGTTAACCATAGTTGAAACCTAATACTAATGAACCTGATAATTTTTTCATGATTAAATACCTTTTTTAAAAAAGATAATACATTGTAGAGTTTTGAGTTACCCTCTTTCTTGTAATGTCGAACAAAATTATGCTTGGAGATGTGAGACCTCATTAAGTGTGAATGAATAATGCACTGTTTGAAAGAAAATATCCAAGTTGATATGATGTCTGTTTCATGCTTCTTCTGTTGTGGTGGGTGCCTGGATGGAAGTTCTTATATGTGCAGGCATGGATTCCCATTTTATGTGGAAGTAATTAACACCTAGAGTGGTGAGATTATTCTGTTTATGCATGTGGGTGTCGGGGAGGACACCAGAGATGTAGAAATGTGTTGGATGTGATGTTTGGATTCTTAATGACTCTTGTTAGTTGTTTATCTACATTACCTTCCCCACTACTCAAGGAAAATGGGTTTTCTTTACCTTCTTCAAATGAGGAGTGATGACATGAGGGTTATGCAACCTACATTTTGTGTTTAGCTTCTTGAGGGAATGAGAGTATGCTCTTTCTATAGGTGGAAAAGACTTCACAGGTATTTCAACTACTCACCTTGTTAAACCCCTTGTCTTTGGTATCTTACAACATTTTCATAGAATAAAAAGGAATATGGGAAACTATAAATGTTTCTATTAAATGATTAAATAAATGATGTTAAACCATGGGATTATAGCTTTTTGGGATGCAATGATGAGGAAATATTTTTCCAAGAAGATGTGAAATTGGTTTGGTTCTGCCTAACATGCATAAAATATTTGTGGGAAGATAATGAAATAAAATGTTGAATTGTTAATTGTTAATTAATATTTGAATAATTAATTAAAGTAAATAGTAACTGAAAAAAGTGGAATAATGTAATGTAATAAATCTCTTTAAATGGTTTTGTCATTATAGGATATTTGTTTTAGTAGTGGCAGTCAGGAGTCTAAGAAATGTTAGATGATGTTGAGTTTAAGACTAGGTTATCCTCATAGTGTCTTTGTGAGTGATGGAATATTATGTATATTTTATATATCTATACGCAACTCCACCACATCATTTCGGGAAACTGACACCAAGGGTATTCTGAGCCCTGGGGGGTGTTTTACCCGACATTCCGATGGGAGGATGGATGGATGACTACCCCCTTTTGCCATGCTCCCTTCTCTTGGTAGTTATTAGTGCTCATATGCATAGATGTTAGTTTTCCCCATATAAGTGTATAGGGGTATGTAATGGATTGTGGTTATTCATACACATATATTTTGGTTAGTGTTTCTTATAGACTACTATAGGTGTAATGTGTATAGGCTGTGATGGATTGAGGATCCTTACTCGGTGTATGGGCTATAATTGCATGGGGTTTAATACCTATAATATGATACAAGTAATGTGAGTTATTGTGTCTCCCAGAAAATAAATATTAACATTGGTTATGGGGACGTGATAGTTTTGTTGCACAAGGTGCATGTTTTGGTGCTACATCCAGGTGTCTGCGAGCTAGCCATTTGGAGAGATATGTTTAGGACGTATGACATTGGGGAAAAGCGGAAAAACAGTGGAGAAGTGGTAGTGATGTACCCTTGATATTATTTATTATATTATATACTCTTGTATGTGCTACATGGTGAGAATATCCATGGTATAGCCGGGAACATTGTATACTATTTTAGATGATGAGTTAGTTTCAGTTGTTGTTCACTATGCTTTATCATTTTTTCATTACTTTTGCACAAGAAGCTCCGAGGGGGGTCCTACTGAGTATACTTTTATACTCAACTTGTGTATAATAAAATATTCTTCAGGTCTCTTATATCAGGTTGGGGATCAGGCTGGTTACTACTAGCATGGAGTTGCACAAGATATGCGGGCTTCTTAATTTAGGTTTTTTTCTTTCTTTTGGTTCTGGTAGTTTTCACATTTAGTTGTAGTCGTTTATTCATGACATTAAATTTGTGAAATTGTGAATTTTTTATATTACAGTCCAATTTGGAGTTTTTTGGTGAATATCCGATCTGAACATTTCGCATGTGGCCTCTTAGACGATAATGCCTCTCATTTGTGGGTTTAATATAACCACAGTGCTAGTCGCCAACCTAGGGCCTACCGGAGGCATGTATAAGGGGGTCACTATATCCCTTCTAAAATTTCTAGCCTATGAGGGGTACACCTTGTAGGGAGGGGGTTGTGTCAGTGAATGCAAACTACCATCTTCATGAAGTGATGTAATTAATTTTTCATCACCACATTATATGAATAATTATATAATTGTATATGTTTAATAATTATTTGGAATATTGTATAACTTATATTCTATATATTGTAAACCACTGACCAAGGTTCAAAGAAAAAAATCAATGATTTGAAGTAGGTATAGAGAAAGGGATACTTTTCACCCGAATGGAAATTTTATAGAAGAATAAATAATAAAAGTATAATAAAAAAATTTAATGGAGTGTTACATAGTAAATTATTCATGAATATAGATATATAGAATTTTTATTATAAATTATTAATTTTTTATTAGTTATTCTGAATGCTAACTATATAAGAGAAAAGATGTGGTAAGGGATTATCATCTCAAATTATCATCTTCAGAACATTATTTATATCATGCACCTTTACTCTAATATGACATGTATATATAGAGATTATTGTATATTATAAAATAAATTATCTTATATTCATGAAATTTAATGATTCATTTTATGTTATTATTTAATGGGGATTATAATTCAATATGTTACCTCATAGATAATGGTTTTATTTTTAAATCCCATTTGAATCGGGATTTATTATGAATGAATTTACATTATGGAAATTATATGATCCTAATTAGATAAACCGGTGTCATTTTTCTTCTCTATTTTTTATTGTTGATGTTCAAATTAAATTTTAAATATTTTTTACTCAAAATGGATTAGAAATTGTTATTATAAAAATACTACAATATTTCTCCTCTTTCAGTAAGAATACAATTTTATTCCATGTCCTTGTATTATAAAATGATTTAAATAGGTTTTTTTATACTGGAAATTATTTTTTAATGATTTTTTTAAAAAAAATATACATTTTTAAAAAAATTAAAATTAATTTTCATATTATTTCTCAAACAAGGTACTTTTTACCGAATCTGTTAACTTAATGACCATTTAAATGATTATGGAAAGAATGTAAATTCATGTCATCATAGTCCTTTAATTAATAGATTATTCATTTAAATGTTTCAATAGTTATTTTCAATGTTCATTTTTTACATAATATTTTAAAAATATTTTGATTTAAAGTAATTTAACTCATATTTAGAAGTGTTTTCTCCACAACAAATTTTGCAATGATATTTTAAAGAAAAAAATTTATGGGATAACATCTTGGAAGTTAATTAGGATTTAATAGAGATATAATCGAATAAAATTCACCATATTAATTATGTGGATCATTAATCAATATGATCATGTGATTAAAAAAATGGTTTATTTTGTATGGGTTATGATATGACGAAATGATGATATTATATTGAACCCTATTTCATTTCCATGGGTCCTGATATAATGTTATGATAAATGTTTTTTTGATCTTATAGAACAAACATGTTTTGTTTTCATTATATGAAATGTGGGACAATAATTATCTTTACCTATGATTTAATATTAAAAAATAAATATCACATTAGATAGTTAGAACTGGAAAATGGAGTGAACCCAGTACAATAAGGAAATCATCCCACTATGATAGATTTCAGTGTGAACATTGATTAAAGATGTTATGTAATGGGGAGTGAAGCGAATACACAGTTATTGTCTTTGATATGAGACTTGACATAGATGAATAATTTAATATTTTTATGTGTACATCAAAAAATTATGTCATACTCTTATAATATATTCTCTCAAATAATGAACAATAAATGATAATTCTATACTCTTATTTCTTATTAGTATTGATTGAAACATATCAATTCAATGATTCATGATTAATCATACTTGACTTATTGGGTATGAATATTGAAATTTTCTCATGTTCTAATTCCCATATTATTTCTTTATTCTAGTAAGTGATCATCAATTGATTTTTCCTATGTTTTCCATTACTATGAAAATGAGACCCCCCTTTATTATGAATCCTTTCCCCAAGGTAATGAAGAAGGTTTTTATATATGTTATTTATAATAAGTGTTCTATGTATGAAGATCTCCAAGTTAGAAATAGAAGATCTATCATAAAATATTAGGATTATGTAGTATCTAAAGACACTAAACCATTATGGGTTTTTTGGGATTGTAATGTTATATATTAAATTATCATCTAATCAGATATATTGTTTATTTATGAGATTATTTGGTCACTATAGTTGGTATCAATAATGGATTATTTATTTTTGAAAACTTTGATGAGGGAAATTTAGTTAGTACCCTTAGGTTATTTCAATGTCTAAGATAAAATCATTATGTTGTTTAGGTTACATATTTTTTCGTTTTCCTTGAAATACACACATGTATGGATACTACAAGGAAGTCTTGTTTTGGTACAAATGCATCTATTGATAATAATAATTAAAATTGTAGGTCTAGTATACCTCATTCGTGATTTTGGTTATTGGTGAATTTTTCTTTACAAAACACATGGTTCAACACTCATCTCTGATTTACTTTGGTTATTTAACATTATAATTATTATCCATTTTGAAGCATATGAATATATGGTGACCATGGATTACCTTGGTTGAACCTATGGTGTCATAGATTGAAAATAATTATTCTAGATTTAGACACCCTATAAATTATTATTTTTCAGAATTATATTGCTTTTAAAAATGATTATTGTTGCTCATATGCTGATTTTTGGTTTTATTCAATGGTTCTAACCTAAATGAATCTTGTTAATGATGATTGATATGGAAAAATTAATAAATAGACGAATTGAGTAAAAAAATGATAGGGGAATTAGAATTTGGATGATGGTGATTATGTTTAATAATATATCATTTCATATGATTAATAACCATTACATGAGTTATATTCGTTGAACATAAATTAATATAATAATGTTTTAATTGGATTTTAGTTAGGGAAGACTATGTAGAAATGAAGATTTATTAGCCAATACAATGAAAATATGGGATGAATCACTCATAAGAATTTAGAAAGGGAATGTGAAGATGTTTTATGTATGGATATAAAGGGAATAGAGAAAAAAAATTCCATGTAATTTGATTTAATGGGGGTCATTGGAATTTTTTAATTCAAAACATTACTCTAATGAAAATATCTTTAAACCAAGGAAGGATCTATATTATAACAATTATTTATGTGGAATGATTGAGTTTTTCTTTATATTGAATTAATAATTATTTTGTATATATTTTTTATCCATGAAATATTGGTTATATAATTTTGAAGTGTTTGTGGTATGTTCTGAAGTGGGATTTTATTAAGGATTTTAAAGAATACATTGAATGATACCAAAAATCAATAAAATTTAATTTGTAGTTACAAAATATTTTTGGGTATGCACAAGATTAATTTATAGATAACACATAATATGATTAGGATGTTGAGATTTTAGTATTTTGTTGGGATAATGAGATTATTTACACTAATAAATACAAATTGGATAGTATTGATGACATTGAATGTGTTGATTAATTTGATGAGAAGTTGGTTCATGTTATCTTTGATGAAATTTACTAAATTTTGGGATTTATGGAATATATTAAATATTATGTTGTTTTATTTGAGGAAAAATGATAGAGATAGTTTTGGAATCATTTATGTTGTCATTTAGTTTTTATAGTGCCTTTATATATTTTCGTGATAGATTATCATGTTTTAATAGAATATGTAATCATGTTATTCATGTGTTTGGTGAGGGGCATTATGATTTATTTTATGTTGTTTGGGTCATCGAGTTATATTTATTTTTGAAATTTTGTTATAGTCTTTATAAATTTACGGGTTTTGAACTTTGACAGACATATATTGGTGTATTCATAAGGATACATTTTTATGGAATAAATTAAGATTAACTTTGTCTAATATTTATTATGTTTTAGAGATTATTTTATTTTTTCATTATATGAAAATTTACCCATATGGGGTAACCAATTATATTTATTTTGATTCTTAATAACTAAAGAGTATATAGAATACTTTTCATCAATTTAAAGGTCAAATGATCTGTTAAATGTTAATTTTAGTGCATCGGGCATGGAAAATTTAACTTAAATGTCCATTTAATAGAGTAAGAGATGAATTGGAAATTTATCAACGCAAAACCACATGATAAAATATATCTTTTGAAATGGAAATAAATTGTATAATGTTTTTTTATCATCTTATCTATATTGATACTAAAAATATTTATCAAAATTAAGAAAAGTATTTGGATTGATAATATTTTTTAATCATTATTGTTCATAAAAAGATGTTTTCACCCCTCTCAAATTTATCTTTTTTTGGTTATTAACATTCTCATCCCCATGTTTTGTATCAATATTTTTTTAAATTATATGCCACTTTTTATCCCCCATGCCTGTATTTTATGTTCTATAAAATGTTTTTCTTATTCAAGAAACCAATTTTTTTATTTATTGCAACATTTTTCTATCCCACTTTCCCTATTCAAAATTTGATTTATTATCCCCCTTTATGGTGTGGGTTTTTAGCAAAAATAATTTCAAATTTCAATCCTTTGATGTCTATGATTAATTTTCAATGTTGTAAACTATTTTAGGTTAAATAATTTAAAATAACTAAAATTCCTTTTCAGCTAATAATTATCTTGATGTCTTTCTTAACAAGAAAAACTACACTCTAACAGATCTTAGATATATTTTAAAAATATTATAAATTAAATTTGTTTAATATAACCTAGTCATTGAATTTAGGGTTTTTGATTATGATTAAAATTACAATCAAATATTTATATATGATTCTTAATAAAAGCAATCGTATTGATTAATTATAATGAAATAAACAATAATTTTTAGTAAATTCATTTCAATCTTTAAAAACTATTTTTCATCAAAACTAAATTTTAGTGGATTATATATAAGGAAGTAAAATGAAATTTTCTAAAATATTAGAAATTTAATTTTATAAATTTAAAACTAAATTTCAGAACAATATTTCTAAATTAAATGAGATTTAATTTTTTGGTTTTTTTTTAAATAAGAAATTTTTCAGTTAATAGTGGCAAAATAGAGGTTTTCAAATACTGAAATTATTATTATAAAATCAGGTAATATAATTATCATGGTATTTTAATTTGGTAATACATTTAAATATGATCCATTTATTTGTAATAATATAAAAACATCCATTTTAATCAATAATATTCATGATTTCGGTGTAAGTTAATTTTTATTCTTAAAAAATCATTTTCTCTAAAAAACTATTGTTCATTCAATTTTATTTATTTATAATAATATTTTAATATGAAAATATAGATATTAAATGTTGAAAACATGTAATTATATTTTGAATTTGGATTTTCAAATTTAGTAGATAACTCTACATTACATTGTACCATTAAAAATAGTAATAAATAAAAATATTTTCACCTCAGTAAGGGTAAAATGGGTAAAAGTTGGTAAAAACTATGGGATAATGTCTCAAAAAACTATCCAAACAATTTCTTTGATTTAATTTTATGAGATTAATTCAAACTATAGAATGATAACATCTAATATACGGAATTTTCTTTCTATTTTCCATTTGTAATGATATTGATATGATTTTATGTAAAGAAAATTCTAAAATGAAAGTCTCTTGCTTTTAATTTCACTTATTTGTTCACAATATGATAATATGATATGAAAAATTACTATAAATGTTTCTTTTCAACATGATTAATTTATTATTATGGTAACTTATTTGTAATGTTTACTAATGATATAATTCCATTAAATGATTACACAACGTTGATATTATTTTTGTGAAAGTAGTAGAAAAGTAAATATAAATGATTTTAAAAACATCAAAATTAATACTTTTTTGATGAATTATGATTTAAAATTATATAATGGTTCATAATAATTTATATTTTAATGTTAAATAATTTTTAATTTAATTATATCATTTTATTAATGCCTTTAAATTCAATTTATGTGAATAGTTCATACAATCAATTTAATAGAAATTTTTGTTAAATAATAATTTTTTTTAATTTATTAATTTTTTTTGAAATATTGAAATTTGGATTTTAAATGTTAAAAATTATCATACCATATACATTAATGATCATATGGGTACATTAAAATTCAAATAATTATCCATATAATAGAAAAACAAGTCCATGGTTAACGAAAAAATTGGTAATCAAAGGGATAAAACAAAAATATATGTTCTAAAATGTTTGGGCCATGTTGGATGGATGTGGTTTCAGATGGAAAATGATGTTTTTAGTGAATGTACTATATTTTTTTAATTATAAAAAATAAATTAAATTTGTATGTGTACTTTATCGGACAAAATATTGTCACACTTATAAGTTCAGATGAATAATTCTTAAGAAATTCCATCAAATTTAATTTTATATTCTGAAGAAGATTTCTAATTAAAGTTTATATCATAATAACATTTTGTTTGAAATTATGTTTTTGATCATAGTGATAAGTTCTATATGATTTATAATTACATTTCTGATATTTGATTATTATTATGATGATGATTTTTTGTTTTATAAGTTCTAAACATCATTAGATAATAGAAAACATGTGATCTATGAATGGTGAAGAAAATGTTTTCTTTTATTCTAAGTATTTTTAATCATAATAATGTTATTATGGAATGATATAAGGTTCTAAAATTATGGGAATTCACAAATCATTCCAATATAAGTCATATGATTCAATAAAAATCCAATTATTCTCAATGTCATGCAGAATTAATTATATAAGAAACAATTTGTAAAAGAAGAGAGAATATGAAGTCAAAGTACATTAGTCACAACTAATTAGTGTAGATATCATCACATATAGAAATCCTGTGAAGTATGAGAGTTTAAAATTTATGATTTCATAGATTTTAATGTTGTTTTGATCAATGGATACAATATATTGAATGATCCATCTGATTGTCAGATCCACTTAATAAACAAATCAATTTGATCAATCATCAATTGTTGTTACATCATGAATCAGATTCCACATTTTTGTGTCCTGGGTGAGTTGTTTACATGACCTCAGGAAAGCATCCCCAAATTTGGGAGGTTTCCAAGTAGTAAATAATGCCTAATATATATTTTGCTGGGGAATATACCCTCTTAATCAATGCAATATAAAAGTGGAAATAAATAAATAATAAATAAGTGATAATGATTAATAACCAGAATAATACCATAACCAATAAATACCAACATCACCGATAAATGACTACAAAGAAAAATAATAAATAATCCATGCCAAATATGTGTCATGTAACTAAGTGAAAAAATAAATACACACTAACTACTACAAAGAGGGTCCTAAATTCTCATCTTGTTCCCTCATCCATGCTCCATCCCAACAGTGACATCTAACATTGGGCTTATGCCCTTATCATATCCTGATAACATGAGGTCTATTCAAGTACTGATCATGCAGTCCATGTAGCGTGGATGTGAAACTTATTAGGACACCTCCAGTGATGTTTGAAACAGTATCAATTCTATAACAGTGTATGTGGTTGTATAAGGAACTAATTATAATAATAAAGTAAACATTGTTTACATTTAATTATTCTTTATTTTTCCATATAAATGAAATTATTTACATTTATAGGTGAATCATTAATACATAATTTATCTCATGTCAAAATTTGAACTATCATTAGTAAGATGTCATGTTCCATTCCTTCATGGGTTGCCATTTATCAAATAATTCTAATTTCTCATTTAAACAATGGGGTCCCAGAACATCTTCCCGGCACACTGTTGGTATTTTTAGAAACACTCTGTATCCCAAAACATAATGATCTCATGTAATAAATAAATATATTGGTGTCTAAAGCATAATTCTAGAACCTCGGGGTATTTGGAGCTGTAGTAACTACCAAAAAACCAAACCAAATATATCATATCACATAGTTTAATATTTCCAACCATTTCTAATCCATTTCCATATTTTATTATTGAACCCATTCCATAATTTCATTTATCAATATAGAATAAATTATTCATCATCATTTTAATAATATCAGCGCATCCCATGTGTCACTATCAACTTCACATCCATTAATTTTTAAATTTCATAAATACTAGTATTCACCAATTTCATTATCAGATATTAAGCCAATTTCATTATCACGTTAGAAAATTAATCAATTACGAAATTATATTTATAATTTAAGTTCCTATCATTTCTATTATAATTTAATATCTACATACCCACATTTATAATTAAGACCACGTGGCTTGAAAATTATGCCACCTATCTCAAGTTCATCAAGGGACATTTCCAAATCCAAAATCCCCCAATTTTTATTGAAATGATCAAAAACACAATGATATAGAAGATCATGGACAAATACTTAATATAGAGATCTAAACAATTATGGTAAATAAAAACCTAGATCTAAACTATCTCCAATAGAGGAATAATCATTCCTTATTATCTGTAAAGAGAGGAGGGACGTAGAGAAAACCAATAAGGGAAGAACTCACATACCGTAGAGGATACTATCCTTCCATTGGATCATTAATTCACCAAAAAATGGGTTCAAAGAGCCTTGGAATCCTCCTAAATTCTTCCAAAAAAGACGGAAATATATTTAAATAAATCTAGTGTGATTTGGTGTTAAAAATTTCGGGGTTTGTGTAACATCCTATGTATCAAAAAAATACAATGTTTGATAGCATACATGATACACCACATTGAGCATAAGAGAGGAACTTAATATTATTATTTATATGTTTCTCATATAACCTAGATATTAAATTATTGTGAATGTACATGTTTAAATAAATTATAAAAATATGGTTTACACATGATAATATATAATTATTTATTTGGTAATCAATTATTTATAAATTATTATAAAATAGTATTTCAAAAAAGAAATGTCTATCTAAAAACTATTTAAATGTGCAGAAGTGTAAATAAAATTACTCTAGTTGTATGAAGTTAACTATGTATATATGTATATTATAAAAAATATAATATTTAAAATTCATCATATGAGTTTTATTGTCATGATATCATACCATATCCCATTATATGTATACAAGAAATATGTTTCAAAAAAGCCAATTTTGTAGCCTTTTGATGAAACACATTGTTTAAATCATATTTTTGGATATTTTATAAAATATATTTGTGAAATTTAATATATTATTTTTAAATATAAATATCAAAATTCAATTTCATGTATTTTTTTATATCTTAGAATAGGTTTCATTTTTTTGTGAATAGTGAAAAAATACTAAAGCATTGTTTTTGTAATATTTAGAGAATAAAAAACATAATAAAAGGCTTGCATGATGATGGTGTAGTAATTTTTTAATTATAAAAAATTTAAAATAAAGGATATTAACAATACATAAATAAATATAATTTGAGATTATTAATTTCATAAAAAAATTTATATTAATTTTAGTTTTTAGTGATGTTTTAGAATTATTGTTTCAAATTTATATTTCTGTTAAGATATTTTTTAAAATTTTATATAATGAATTACCAAAAAATTGACATGATTAATTTTTTAAAACAAATAATATTTCATTAAATTATATAAAATTAAGAAAATATAAAATTAGGTCCACTAATTGCGGTAATTATGGAAATATCATCATACTCATTTATTGGAAATTTTATATTTTATCGAAATTAAATTAACCATCAATGTGTAAATTACATAATAGTATAGTAGGAAATTAAAATAGTAAATAAGTGTTAAAACAAAAAGATAATGGTTGAAAAAATAATAAATATTTATTTATTTTTATTTTAATTAAGTTTATTCCACCAAAAATACTATATTCTAAATAAATCCCTCTTGACCAATTTAGAATCCTAAACTAATTTACATTAAATTAATATTATGATGAACTACAAGAGTTCTCATCCCCTCTCCTTTAAAGGGGAACCCATTATTGTCATTTCAATGCACATAAAATCCTATTGTGGTTCAGCAATAGTCTGCCCAAATCCCATAATATTATCCCTACCAAAATTCTAAAGGCTTAATTTTGTGACGAACACCCACATTTAAGGTATTAAGCTGTCAATGAAAGGACATTGTCTATTGAAGATGTGTCCTTTTTAATTTTGTGTTTGTGTTTTATATCTTCTACCTTATCCTTAAAATATTCTTAAACTATGGTAAAATAATAACTCCAGCATCCCCAATATATTTATATTTTATTACATTAATATAATCACTTAAATCCAACTCAGATTTCATCAAATAAGATGTGAATTATTCATTCATGTGTACGCTAGACTACCACCTCATGAAATGATATAATTCATTTCCAATCACCATCTCTGATGATTGGTTGTAATGATGAAATTTATTATTATATATAATATTAATGAAATATTTATCATTATTAAATAATAATAAAAAACATTTACATTTAATCCATTCTATGAACATAAAAATGATAATATCAATTGTGTGTTTCTGTGAACTATCACCTCCATGAAGTGATGTGATTCAATTTTCATAACCACATCACATGGATGGTTTATATATATATATATCTATTAATTATTAATATAATATTTATGATATTATTTTCATTCATTAAATATAAAATAATAATTACATTCTTTATCTAATGATCATTAAAAAATGTATACATTACTCATTCGTACGTACGACCTCCCGTCTCTCTAATTATAACACAATTCATTTTTCTTAACAATATATAATGGGTTGATTTACAAGAATAATTTATCTATGAACATGATAAAAATATCATTAATTTTTTTCTAATGATGATGGACTCATGACCACTTTGACTATTGATATCACACCAATTTAATTTTGGACTCAAGTACCAAATATCGTCAAAATATATGACATGAAATAAAATAATTAAGTAATTTTTTTGAAATTATAAATTTAATATATAAAATTAATAATATAATTTAAATAAATTATCAATCAATTAAACAATTAACCTATGGTTATTATTCAGAATGATAGTGATTGTATGTGTTGTGTCGAACTGAAGGTAAGGGATTTCATCACAATCTACTTTCGTAGTGGTATTTCTTGATGATATGATCCACTATTATTTTTTAAGGTGTATAATCAACTACTATAGCATTTAATATTCATATTTTTTCTATAATTGAGTGATATCATTTTTTAGTAAATTTATTTGTTCTTGTCAATTATGATTTAAATTTTCAAAGTTGTTTGAGACTCCTTGAATGTTTAATGATTTAAAAATCAAATATTTCTCTTCATGTCACAATTTTTGATATCATTATATTTATTTAATTATATGGATACGAAAGGAATATAAAATAATTAATGTTCATTTTTAATTTCATTCATATTTTTTCAATGTTGAATTTCTTTTGAGTTTATATATGGAACGTTTTGACAAAAAAATGGAATGTTCTATTCTTAACACTCATGTATATAATGTATTTTTTGATAGTGTGTACATTATTTATCTATTTTATTCCTTGGAAAGATTCCATGAATCCTTAAATGAAAAAAGAACTCTATATTTTTGGGTAATGTGTTATTTTAAATATGTTTGTAAGGGAAATTTCGTTTTTGTAGAGGCATTTCATTCATGAAATAAAAGAGTATTTATATCCGAAAGTGTTTTCATATGTGGTTGGAAGTGTTTATCAAATTATTTTCTGATGAATTTGTTTTATTATTGATATTTTAATTGAGAATTATTAGATGTGGGTGATCCAAGTACATATTATACATTGGGTGGCCTTGATAGCCCCGAGAATGCCTGTTATAGCTTAACATGGTGCATCCCAGATTACACTAGGAAAGTCCATTATAGATTAACATAGGGTGTCCCATATTAAGCCATGAAATCTCATTATTGCTTAACATGTGGTGTAATAGATAATAGTAGGAAATCTGGTAATATTTTAATGGCATTTTGGCCTTATGGTTGTTCTAATTAAAAGGGTTTTGAATGGGTTTTACGTATATGATTCTATAAGTCACCTAAAAGATTTTTAGTTGCTTGTTGTAAGATTTAGTGATTTTATTTGAGTAATTTTGTTATGTAAAAGTGGTTTATATTCTTACATAAAAATGAAAATAAAGGTAACATTTATATGAATTTTCATCTTTTTACAGATAAAATTGATTACATTAATTTTATATCAATTTTTATGATTGTCTTCTCACTCAATGTTTTTAAAATGACATTCACTAGGTTTAAGGGGGAATATGGACAAGGATGATATCTAGGGGTTAAGTGTGATTATTATTCATAAATAGAAATCATTTTTTATTTAAATAATTTTTTATATTGGAAAAAATATATTCTCATTATAAGTTTCCACTTTTAATGTATGTGTCTACTTTGAAAGAGTTTCCCCTAATTATCAAAATATAAAAACATAAAAATATATCTGAATGTGAATTCTAGTTCCGAAAACAAAGATGAGTAATTTTTAATATCATTTTCTTATTGTTAATAAATATTAAATTAATTTTTATGGGGTTCAAATCTCACACACATGGTATCCTGGAAAGAGGCATGAGGTTTTCTAAATCATGCGCCTAAACCATGTCTTTCTTCTTATGGGTGCATAGTTTCTCTTAATTGGCACACAATTTGAAAAATAGTGAACCAACTCAAAATATACTATATATTATAGGATTCACAGTTTTGGAGGGAGGAAGCATTTTTTTCTAAACTATGCACTAACCAATCTCCACATCTGATCGCACTGAAATTTGGAACATGATTCTCTAGAGAAATCCACACAGTTTTCCCTAATAGTTTTCGAACTATGCATAGCCACATGGGATTCATAATTTCTCAAATTTCACCAAAAGAACCCGAATATAAAGACCCAACCATGGAATAATAAAATCAATGCTAAAAAAGTTCCTAAAATGATCAAGCAGAATCAAAAGAAATGTCAGGATCCTACAATATATCCACCTTATAACAAGTCAACCTTGAGTTTCACTCTCAATAATATTTATTATTATAAAGAAAAAACATGGGAACCATATCCTACATTTATTATTCCATCTACGTTGTTACCTCTTAAAAACAACTCTGTTTCCATAGTACTCATACAATCAGCATGGCCTATCCCTGCAACAGTTTTACATTTCTAGGCATAAAATAATCATATTCTGCTTCAAGGATTCATCAGTCTCACACAAAAAAACGTAACCATAAAAAATAAGAGACGTCTTAGGGTGATACTAATGAACTTATGACACATGGAAAGCATCATTCATAACACTATACTACTATTATAGAGTTAATTGGTTTGATAATTGCACTACCCTGTTCAAAACCTGAAAAGGCCCGAAAAACTGGGTGCCAAAATTCCCTATCTCGGAATCCAATAGTGAACCAATATTGGTGAAAAATCACGGAACACACGATCACCCCCTCTAAATGTATGGTGTCATCAAAGTATACCAACATGTGGATTCTTCCTTCTATTATCTATAGCCATGTGTTTTTCAATCAACCAAAGCTACTCTGATATCACTTATAAAAGACTCTACCCCAACAAATATGACTCACCAGCCTCCATCATGCACAACGACGACATACATGGCCTACTTTAAAGATCCTTATATGGTTCTATTTTAGTTTTCCCTCAATAATAGTTTTTATTGGATTTCACAATGAACATTTATTTTTTTCCTCAAGACCCACAAAATTCTGGGATGAAAAATTGTAGCATATCATCCAATACATGTATTGTATGTTTTAACTTCCAATATTTCTATGAGTGAAAATTCATAGTCATAAATACATACATATAATGTTCCATATCGATTCTTTTTTAGATGCACAAAGTGAAACATGAGTCAGATTCTACTACTATACTCTCTGGCACCACATGCAGATAGACTATATTCTAAATATTCATGTCTCCCAACTAATGCATTGAGAAAGTCTCAAAGATTGGAAAAAAAGTGTTTCATTAATTTATTTGCCCATAATTACCCATGTATCATCTTTATTATTGGTAATTCACAAAATCCCAACAATGAAGTACATAGTAACCTCATCACATTTCCCATCAATAATAGGAAATCGTTGTAGAAAACCACAAACTCATTGATGATCAGCCTTAACCTGGTGATATTTGTAGCATCATTTTAAGAAACATTCAATCTCTCATTTCATGCATGAAAACCAATAATATCTACGTTGGTCATGGAACACTTTTGTCAAACTCGGATGCACTATCCACTCTAAGGCATATAACATAATAATCAACTCATATCGCATACACAGAGTCATCACAACATGGTTATGAACATAGATGACCTCATCATCATCTATAGTCCAATTGTAATGTGACTCATCACCTTATATGATTTACCTCATGTAAAAAAACATTATATCCTCATAATTAATCTACCATACAATACTCAAATGTCTATACTATACTGATACTAATTCTAGGGTCATCTAATCATATCTCTCCACAATGAAAATATGCATCTCAGCTAGTAAGGTCACCATCTTCTACTAATAAATAGACAACTAAACTAAATGAGTGTGTATATTCCTTGTCAAAGAATAATCAACAACGTTTCTATTATCAGGTGTAGATTGTAGCTCAAAATAAAATTACTACAAATATTCAACCAAACACCACTCTTTTAGATTCAAATCTTCTTTTAAAAAGATATACTTTAAGAACATTTCAGCGGAATTGAGAATAAAATTTTCACCCAAAAGATAATTCCACCAACACATAAATCCATTTACCAACATATCTAACTTTATATCATTCATATGTTAATTCAATTCAATTGGCCTCAACTATTAGGGCATGTATGACACAATTTGATCCCTCTACTTCTACAGTACTCCATGTCTGATTTTCGAAAAATCAAAAAACACAATATACTCCCCACCCAACTCATGTAGGATCAAAATTGGTGTAATAGTAAAATGATATTTGAAATAATTTATGGAATTATCACATTATGTGACCCATTCAAAAATCATTGATTTATTATTTTAGCAAGAAAGTGGTGATTAAATATTGGAATTGTCTAGGATTAACCAATGATAATAGCCCTATAACACCAAAATGCATTGTATATAAAAAACATTATTCAGATTCCCCTAAGAAAACACTACATGAAAATTCTCCAGGACCCATAATACTACTTCATCTGAGAATATGTGACCCATTAAATGCATCTGATCGATCCCAAATGGACACTTTGATTCCTTGGTGTATATATTTCACTCTTATTGTATACTCAGGATGATATCAAGATATTGGGAATGATAATTACTGGTAACATAGTACAATAATATTTCATCCATAAAAAATCCTCAAACTAATCTAGGTATATATGCAATATTATGTTCATAAAGGCTATAAATATAGATGACATGTTCATTGGCCAGAACGACATCACGATGAACACATATAAGCTATACCGGCCTCTAAAAGATATTTTTTGGTTATAAAATGGTCTTAATTGAAAATAATGATACCCGGCCTCAACTCAGCCTTGTAGAAGACAGAAGATCCACTCAACTAGTAAAATAGATCATTGATAACTGGAAGAGTATATCATGTCATTATTTTCATTTGTTTTAACATCTAGTAATCAACTCATAATCAAAAGGATTAATAATCCTAATTAGAAAACAATACAAGAAAAACCCAATGAAACATTATAAGATGGATAAATATCTTGTTTGTCAATTCTAATAGATTTTTATTAAGTTCATGATGTTTTAGTTAGTGCATTATATATTGTGGAATGGAGACTAGTTCAGTTACACACAAGACATCAATTGTACACTCAATGTCACTCTTAAATAGTATCCCTAATAATTCCTATCAAAACACATCTGGAACCCAATACACAATAGTTTAAATGGAATAATTCATTAAACCCACATCATCAAGAAAAATAATTTCAAAATGTGTGGGAACCTCTCCCATTTGATGATGAACTTTCCATGCACAACCTTCCTAGATTTTCCAATATCTGTTATGAACATAAATGTTACCCTCATGATATGTAAATATAACTCTTTTATGGTAACAATAAATGTGGTCTCAGTATGATACCAACTACTCTATGCCCAATTTCAAGTCAAATTCAGAAATGTTTATTATTTAAGGATCCCAAATAATTTGATACTTCCCAACCACGAGAGAACACGTCTTACATAAACTAATATCTGATGTACATACTCCTATTGGTGAGTTTATCATCGTAACCCCACTCATAAACTCCGTAGCTAGATATAAACCATAAAAAATATGTGAAGATATAAAATAATGAGAGGCTCATGTTTCAAATAATGAACTATCACGAATTGAAGATACAATAATAGTACCTATGACTATCTATGGACTAACCTCGCTATCCAAAAGTGTAGGATAAAATGCTTGATATTATCATTCTCCTCTTTCATGTGTTGTAGTTTGAGTCCCCATAGTTGCACCACTCTATTTACATGAGCACTCTTTCCCATATGTACCAAGTTCGCCACCTTGATTTCCTTGGCCAGAATAAGTCCAACAGCTTGTCTAATACATGGTATAATAGGCCTTCTAGTACTCTAAATTTATCCAGTTCCAACTTCATTTCTCAATAGTATTTTGTTCCTACAATACATATTAATGCGACCCATACTGTCATAATATCGAAAATCCAATAGTGGATCATGAAAATGGATATGAATATTTCCTAACATACCACACTGGTGGTAGTACATACATTTACATCTCTATGTAACCAATACGTCTCCTTGTTAAATATAGTTTTCACATCTCTGGATGACATTTTCATATTTATACTTTCTACGCTTAAATGATGTATAAATATTTCATCAAGTATTTAACACCTACATTCCACTACATTCCTCATATAGAATCCCATATGAATTTATATATTCATTCTCCACTATAGATAACTTCTTCATCCTAATGATATTAATATAGGAATTCATCACACATTTAATCCCATCCTGATTATATTTCACTACAGTAGCCTTAACTCTTACCAATGATGGAACAAGGGGTGAAAATTAGTGAAGAGTATAGTGTATTCCATAATTTAAATACTCCCATAGATCAACCTCAAAAAACCCACTTCTCAATCCTTCCAATTTTTCTCATGGTAACTGTTATCCACGAAATTCTCTTGAAGTTATTTCTATACCATGCACTGCATCAATACGTCATGAGTACACATTTCCCACCAATGAATCACTTGTCCAAGAAAATATATAATCCTATATCATGACTCTATTCTCAATATGATTCATTAAATGGTAAAGAAACATATAGATAGACTCAATCTATATCGTATCATCCTCATGTCCACCATCTTCAGTCAATTCCAGAATGTGCTGCAACTAGAACTCACATTTCAAATGGACATATTCCACCCAACACTCATAAGGTCCCTTTAAAAAAATTATATAGAGAGATAAAAGTTCACACAGAACATACCTCACTAACCATCACCCATAACTATCATGGCCACAAGTTTCACTACTTGAAGCACATTTCCATCCGAGTAATATTTTCACCCTATCAACAAGATCATTATAGATGAATATCTGTATAGTTCGAAATACATACTTTAGGACAATAACACATCATTAAATGTTTTTAAATATACTTATTTACATAAATCACAAATTAGGAATCCCACATACCCCTCTATATGGTCAAAACTAATGCACTACCAATAACCTCCACCATCCATCATATGGGTTATGGTTAACATAGGAAAAACAATATCAAAATTCAATTTTTCCATTATACACAAAATTATCCAATTCAATTTACCACATTTAGTGTCATTTATCATTTACTAATATCTTATAAGGAACGTTTTCATCATAAATTACACAAACTAGGAAAATAAATTCATTATTAACAACTCACCCACAACCATCTATTTTGTGATTTCATAAATTGATGCAAGTCATATAAATCATGAGTGACTAAAATGAAGAATATATACCAAACTCTTGTTCCATACCTAGTCACATGTAAAATATTGCAGAAAAATAACATCACACCACAAGTGCATAACCCATTCCAGAATAACATTGAACTGTAATAGAAAAAATCAACAAAAAGAATCACACCATAGGTACCTAGGTTTTCCCCCATAGAAGGATCAGTTACTCTCATCTATGAGCTCATGACCATGTCCTGACATGTAATTTCCCATTGTCCACATTTCATAAATATTAAGGAAATGGGAAGAAAAAATAAACTTCTGCTAATAAAACTTCGGATCATCCAAACCAACGTGCCAAATGTTAGTACCCCAATGTAGTTGCCTACATGTCATCAGGCATGCCTCCATATATTTCAGAGGTTACAGACAAGTACTGATGGTCTAATATATAATAAGTGGTTAAAATACCCTCTTTACAAAAGAATAAAAATATAAGAATAAAATAAACAATAATCCAATGATAATTAGTAATTCCCAAAATAATACCATAACAAAAAAAATTTGACATCACATGATAATCTAGATAATTGAATTAATTACCACAAACCAATGTTGTAAATAAGATGTGCCAAATGTGAGTGAAGTTTCTAAATAAAACAAAAAATAATGACACACATACATCATCCAATTTTGTCCCGACAACATTTTTAGCTCACTAATGAATGGTCCATTTGGATACATCCATCATACTTAAGTCTTTTTCCCATATCATGTCCACCAAGCAGAAAGTCTATTTGGGTAACAATTAGGTAGCATGAGTAGGGTGTTAGTAAATCATAGTATGTTACTACCAACATCTTCTAAAACAATATCCATACTATAATATTGTATAAAACTATATAAAGAATAAATTATAATAATAATTTAACATGTTTTCACAGTAAATTATTCTTTATTTATGCATATAAATCAGTGTGTTCACATTGATTCCTAAACCATAAATACCTTCTTTATTCTACTCTAAATTCCAAACTAACCCAAAAGTGATGTTAAATTTATTTCCCTCATTGGTTTACATTAATAAAATCACCCAATCTTCAAATTCAAACATTGGGGGCAAAGAGTAAAATTATATCACCCTGTGGGTATTTGGATTAGCAGTCTCTATCCCATAACTTAGTGATCACATGTATATTGGGAGCCTAGATAAAAAATCTAGCACCCCATGGGGTTTTATAGTAGAATTTCCTTTTGTAAAACTCAGCCATAGATATCATATAACATGGTTCTTTATTTAAAACCATTTATCATATATTTCCATAATTCATTATTCAACCGATTTTATAATTCCAATTATCTAACAAGAGTAAATTATAAATCATCATTGTAATCATATCAATAGACCTCATAGATCACTATAAACATCACTACCATTAAACGATCAGTTTCAAAATCCAATTATCCAAAAGTTTCATTATCACATATTCAAATAATTTCATTATCTGATGGGAAAGTCAATAAATTAATTAATTAAATTTAGAATTAAATTTCCTAATAGGGATATTGAAATTTCACAATCACATACATGATGATATAATTAAGACTACAGAAATTGAAAATTAGTCCACCTACCTCATGGTCATTCTTGGGGGCATTCCAATAAAAATCACCCAAATTGAAGATTAACAATAAAAATCACTATTACATGGAGGATCTAGGACCAATAACAAAAATAAATATATAATAAATTCAAATATACCAAAACATATATCTAAAAAATCTCCAATTGACGAAAAATCATTATTATTTATTAAGAATGAGATACGGGAAATAGAGAGAGCCAACCAGGGAAGAAATAACATACTAGAGAGGAGACCATCAATAAATTGGATCATTGATAGCTTTAGAAATGAGTTTAAAGAGACATTTAATCTTCCTAAGATCATCTAAAAACAAATTAAATGATTTTAAGGTTAGTTGGGGTGATTTTGGGGTAAAACAGGAGGGTTTTTAAATTTCATATAAATTTTTCAAGTAATTAAATCTAACACATATGGATTCTTGGGAAGGGGTGCACACTTTTCCAATCAATTCTCCATAACTATATACCTATTCATAGGGGTTTCATTGTTTATTCTATGTGGATAACTATTACAAAAACAATTTACCAATATTTCATATCCACTCTATTTTAGGATTCAATGTTTGGGAGGGGTCTTCATGGTTTGGCTAAACCATGCACCAACCATGCGCCACCTTCTATCTCACCAAAATAGGGTGCCCAATTTCATGAGGAATACTGTATGATTTTTCTGAACTCATTGATTGTTGTGTAAAACCCCATGGGATTCCAATTTTTTATAATTTCCCATGCATCAATAAAAATTAATGACCCAATAAATGTATTACCAAATCAAGGTTAAATGATTACCTAACAACGATCATGAAGAATTTCAAAAAATATTTCGATCTTTTAGTAGAAGATAGAGTAAAAGAAAGATGTAATTTTTATCAATGATCTACAAGATAGGTTCTACCACAGACCCTTTAGATGATATTCTAGCACAGATCCATCAAAAAATTAGTTTTATTATTATGGAATCAAATGAATAATTCTATTAGAAGTCAAACCATGTTTTGGGAACCAATTAACCAAATGTGATCTATATAATGACCCCTCATATGGAATCATAGACAAATAAATTTAAATAATTTCAAATATATATCCAACCAATTTCATTGGTTTTTCTTCATTTATGTCATGACTCCGAGGATAGGATATGACATCAATAAATCATCCATGGCTAAACATCATAAGATGAGGTATTAATAGGATAATGGTTTTGATGAAATAGTAAAGAAAATGTGAAATGTTATAAAGTTAATGATGATTTTTTTTCAAAGGGTTTAATATTTTTTATAAGTGACAACATATATTATGGAAGTTTAAGATAGGGTGGTTCATCATAATGGAAAGTCTTTAATATTACACGTGTTTAATCAGAGTGAAAAAATATATTTGAACGAAAAATTATAATCACCTAAAAACAATTCATAATTTTGAAGAAGGATACTGTTTATGAAATATTTAAGAACTATTTTGAAGAATATATAAAAGATTATATGTTCTAAAATAGTCAAATATGATGCATAAATTCAACTAAATTGTATGTTTCTAGATTTTTGTTGAGAGAGAAAATAAATATTTTCCCTTTTTAATTCCATTCTGATAACACCTTTAAATTGAGGTAAATGTACAATGTTCTCTAATAGTGTCTATGTGTTGGATAAATAGAGGATTATGAACTTTTTAGTCTGAAAATAAAATTTTATATAAGGAATTTCTTGAATAATGTTTTTCAGATATAATTATAGTAAGGGAGATATTGCATTAATTAGTTTACAAATCAGATTGAGAAATTGGATGGAATGATTCCAAATAGTGATATTTAAATAGTGGAATTTGTAAAAGTGTCATTGTTATATATTTAAATCTAACAATTAATGTTTTATATATATTTTAAAAATTATTTTTTACAAAATACATGCTATAAGAAGAACATTAAATACTATATAGATAATATTTTTACGCATGTATAAGGGTATTTTCTAATTATGTCTACAAAAAATATTTTTTCTTGTGTATTTTTTGGACGTTGATTTTTTCCAAACCATTCCAAGAACTAGATTCTTTTATTGAGTAGTGATCATTGTAAAAAACATTAATCCTATGGATGTTTATTTATTTTGTTTTCAGTGATGTGATAAATCATTAACAAGAGGCAATGATTTTTACACATGAAGGATAACATAAAAATAAAAACATATCACTAATTTTCCCCTTCCCTACTCAATTGATACACTGATCCTGGTTATGAGTTTTAAATTTTTTAATTTAAATGGTTTCTTCATTTACACTTTGTGAAATCATTATATGTTATGTTCTTATAGAGAATTATAATTTTTTGAATAGTGATCATTTGCCTATATTTTATTGAATTAACTATCATATCTAGAAATATAGGATATAGATTTATCCTATGTCTATTGGGAATGAATTTTTGGAAGATGATATAAATATATTAAGTCCATTTTTTTTTCAAAAAGATCCACTTTCATATTTATATTAGATGAATATGTAGAATAATGGAAGAGATGGTCGTTATTTATCAAAGTGACGCTCTGAAAGTAAATTCCTTATAGTGAAGGGAGTTGGAACTTGTAAAGGTAATGGGGAGATGTTGAAAAACATTTATGAGGGAAATACCGATGATAATAAAGATAGGTTATAAATACAGAGGTTGATGTATGAAGGCCTAAAAATGGGTGTGCTTGAGTGTATTTGGGAATTCATTAGAAGTGTAAATTATATTGTTAGTACTATAAGATGTAATTTGGTGATTCTGGAAGATTCAACTATTTTTTAAAAGATCCTAAAAAATTTTCTTCATATGATTGATGCCAAAATTTCATCTTTACAAGATATAAATCCTCAAATTATACCATTGGATGACCTTCACATTACCATCATTACTTATGAAATTATAAGGGATAATGTTATGAAAATAAAATCATAAGAAGATCGACGATGGTTGTTCAGGGATAGCATGAAAGTGTAACATAATAATATTCTCAAATATGAGGATGGTGGTTATTCTAAATTCAAAAAATATGTTAGTAATAATTCTAGTGAATTTGATCCTTGTTTTTTAATGTTGTGAATATAGGTATATGAATTTTTTGTGGGAAGATAACTCTCAATTGTATTGAATTTAGGGTTGTTGGGAATATTATTCTGAATTTATAATGGAAAATAAATTATGAAGATGGTCATGAAGATGGATAGTGTATAAGATGATCTTTAAAGAAACATGTTCAAAAATCAAAACCAAATTCCAATGGAAAACATAAATAATTATCCAAATCAAAATAGAGTGTTTTTTCAAAAATATGCGTAATAGGAATACAATTAATTTGAAGAAAAAAAATCACTGAAGCTGATATAGGAAATACTTTTATTGTAATATTAATTGATTAAGAGTTTGAATGTATTAGTTTTGATGAATAAGTGATAGCTTTACAATTTTTCTTAAATAGAGATTTGAAATAATTTCTTAGAATGGTAGATAGAATTGAAATAGAAATCAAGAAGATGAAAATGTAAATTCCATCATTAACAAAATTAATAATGTATTCCTAAAGAGAAATCTAAGATGGTGTAATATGTTTATTTTCATAATAACTATCTTGAAAAATAAATAATCCAAATCAATATCATTAATTAATGTTTTAATTTGAGGATAATAATTTAGAACTTGTTTATTAAAATTTATCTAGAGTTGAAATCGGAGTTACATGTTTTAGAAACACTATCTATGAAGATTGTGAATGTATTGGAAAGCGTGAACCTAATAAAAATGATCTATATTTATCTTTCATGGTTGAAAATAAACACGAAATAGTATTTAATTACAATACTATTGATAATACTATTTTTGTAGAAAAAAATGATGAGAATTTAAAATTTTAAACAAATTGAGTTCATAAAAAAGGTTTCTAATAATTATTTTTTAATTGTTTTCAGATGAAATTAGAATCTAGGTAATTTATTTTGGTGATTATTGGAATTTTTTTGGACAAAAATGTTCTGAGGGTAAAGATAAGAAACATCATGAAAAACTAGTTCAGAATTCCACATAAAGGATTTTATAAAGAAATCACTATTTTTATGAGATGTTCTATGATTTTTTGGGATTTAAAAATAAAAAATATGTGATATTACAATAAAAAAATAATAAAACAATTCCATGATTTATATGAATAAAATCTTGTAGAACAGTCAATCCTCACAATTAACGAATCCTGATAAGGTTTTTGGATTGTTTCCAACCATTGGTCACTATTTATAAATGTTCTGAACAAATAAGACATCTTCCTAGAGGAAATACTATTTTGTTACCATCAGAAAAATATGTTTATAAAAATTCTCAAAATCCAGATATGAATAATGATAAAGGGATTGTAATAGATCTAGTTTAAGAAACTACATTCAAATCTATAAAAGGAGAATGAAAATTTATTTTTGATAGTGGGTTTTCATATCTTATGATATAATATTTGAAATTATTGATGAATGGGAAAGACGTTAAAAAAGATTCAATGATTTTTGGTAATGATCATTCTCTCAAGATTAAATGTGTTTGATATGCTATTCTTGGAAATGAATATTTGAAATCCAAGAATTCCATGTTTTTTAATTGAATGAAATCCACCATGTAACATATTTAAAAAAAAATTGATGAAGGTAACAATGTTTTGTATAGGACATATGTTTTTTTGTTTAAAGTGTTTAATATGGAAATGTTATATCATGATTCTGATGTACAAAAGGGACCCTGTTATAAGTTACTGAAGCTCAAAATTTTTGTTATCTAATCATGATGAAAAAAATTAGTTGTAGGATAAATTATTGGGACATATGTGTCATATAAATATATGAAACTTGTTGAAGATATTTTTTATATATTATTCATATGAAAAAAATAAGATATTGGTGTTGTATAATTGTTCAGAAAAAGATAATTACAACCATTCTGTGTAAATAAGATGAAATTCATTCAGCTCTTCCCTAATACTAATTTATTCTAATATTTTTGATGCAATGAAAAAATAATAACATTTTATTGGAAATAACATTTTATATTTAATTTATTATTTTACTCATAGTACTTTTGATATGTATTTGAAATGTAAATTGGTTTTTCTGAACATGTTCACGTTTTTTAGGAGAAGTGTTGGGAATGAATGTGGGTATACTGTAAAGAAGTTCTTGACAGATAATGGCATTGAATACAATAATTTATAATTGATAAGTTATGCTGAAATCATTGAATTCAAAAATAATGTATCATAACATATACACCATAATGTAATAGTATTTAACAAGAAATAATTGCCTTTTTGATGATATGGGGAATACAATGGTACTTGAAGATGGTATTTCACAAAACATATAAGGAAAGATAATGAGTATGGTAGTTTAAACTGATTATTAGTGTTTCTACAGTTTTATATGAATCATTATGAAACATTCTATGATAAAACACCATGTTTGAAACACTCAAGAGTATTGTTGAGTCCCTTAATCATAAAAAAAGATATAAATCATGGAATGTTTTATCAGAATGGTGAAAATAGAATCTTTCTTTGGGTTCCAGATGGAAGAGGATATAGATGTTTTAATAATGAAATAGGAGAAATTTTTTATTATTTTTATCATATTTTTCTTAAAAAATATATGAAATATATTCCACAAACACATGTATAAGATAATTATGAATAAGATGGATGAATTATTTTTGTGAAAGATAAAAAAAATTCAAAATTAATAATGATGTTTTATAGATGGAATAATCAGAATCATCTATATATGGTGTTGATGTATAATTTCTTACATCACATCCATGGATAAGGAAATTGGAAGTTAAAATCGTAATTGGTGAACAAAATAAAAAAGTTAAAACAATGATAACACAAAAAGGTGTGGTATATAATTACTTTTTTGAAAAGTTATATTGACATATGTTAATGAAGATTTTATGAATTGGGAGTGGATTTATTCTATGAATGAATATTGGACATGGAACTTTGGATCTTTTAACAAAACCCAATAATAAAAATTTCTATGTTACAAAGTGGGTGATCCGAAAAAAGTTCAATATATATGGTGATATGATAAGAAATAATGTGATATTTTTTTAAAAGCATACTCATAGATATAATGCATCGATTTTAATGAACCTTTATCTCGAGTTTTAATATTGGATTAAATCAGAATAATTCTTGAAATTGCAACACAATAATGTTATAAATTTTTCTAATGATTATGAAATAATCATTTATCAATGGATAATTTGATAAATAAGGGTATTTTGAACAATATTGTGGCTTTTTTATTGAAAATGATGAATTATATATATTTAGGTTTTAGAAATATGTGTATGGGTTAAAAAAATATCTTAGTTCTTGGTATTCAAAATTATTAACATGTATTAGGAATTTAAACCCAACGAAACTAATTATATATTTTAATCTTTAGATAAAATAAGATATTATATTTCCCTATTTGGTATTGTATATTTTTATAATATTGTATTTACTTTTAATGATGAAATTAATTTTGAATGGATTCATAATGTGATAAAAAATTGATCGAAAGGTCAATGATCGGTGAAATGAAACACATTCTTATCATAAAAATCTCACAAAATTAGAAATACATTTATATTTCTAAAAATATTAATGCTAAGGAACATATTTAGAAGTTGGGAATGTATAATTCAAAATCTATTTCTACACCAATTTCTGTTGGAATGTAGTTTTCCAAATATGGAGATGGAAAGTGAGCTCGAAACCATAGTGTTTTGAAATATAATTGCAATTTTTTATTTCTGATTACTACAAGACCAAATATATTTCTCATGTTACCTTATGAAAAGTTTCTTAGTTATCTAAAGGAATCACATATCCTCTATGGAAAAATAATTAACATATATATATCATAGATACAAAAGATAACATAATCATATATGATAGCTTAAGAAGAATTGAATTATTTGGGTATATAGATCCTAATTGAAGACGAATATTATTTTATATAACAACCTAATGTAATGAATTATTCTTTATAGGTAAAATTTATCTGAGTTTATATACTAGAAAAATAAATAAATCTTATCACAACATAAGTTATGTGTATTACCTCTACACACGATAGAAGACAATATATATTGCTGAAGAATCAGTGAAATATTGTTTATGTGAAGTTACCTCTACTCTTGAGTTGAGATTATATGAGTTATATAAACCTTAGAATAAATCTCGTGCAACATTATCATTCAAGAAATATTGATATAAAATATCACTTCATGAAAGAGAATGTAGAGAAAAATGAACTCTAGATGGAGTATTTTCCAATAATGGAAAAAGTACATTACATCATCATTATACCTTTACCAAAGGACTATTTTTATAAATTGATGTTGATCATTGGTTACTCGACTCATTTTATCCATGTCTGATATATGTGTCTCTTTCCCCTATCTCATATATTATTTGGATAGGGTTTCCAGGTGTTGAAAAAGAGGTTTTATAAATCTATCTAGTGATAAATGAGAAATATTATAAGGAACCATGTATATAGAGGGAGTTGAGGGTAATCACTTTACATAGAATTTATGTGTGTGAGTTATTATTCTAGATTTTGAAGTGTTTGTATGAATATAGTTATTAACGGAAGAAAGATGTTTTGAATAGGTGGAAATTATGAAGGATTTATGTTTGAGAAGATGTGAAGACATTTTGTAAGTCAATACTTTTGTAAATCATGGTTATGTTGTCAAATATAATTGATTCCTACAATGAGTTAATTCACATAGGACAATATATAATGAATAGTGAACCATTTCGGGATTTATAATGATTCAATGATTTATAAACCATTGTTGACAACAAAATCCACATGGGGAGATAGTTTGGAACAAGTAGGATAGAAGTGGTTTTTGGATGATGAAGGATGTCTTTGGTGTTTGTTTTTTATTATATTGTCATTAAGAAAAATAAATTCATTTTTTATGTGTTGGATATTAGTTTACGAAGTACTGAAATTAGAATAAAGAATTCTTATTTCATATGAAAGTACTTCAAATATGGTGTTCTATTAAGAAGATGTTCCATCGTGTAATTTTTTTAGACTCACATTTTGCCCAAAATGATTCTTTTGACAAATTGAGATATCATATAATATTCATTGCATCTTTCAAGAAATTAAATACTTAATTTGAATTTTATTTGTTATTTTTTATGCTCTTGACATTATAAGATAACAAAATACATGAGATCCATGAAAGAAGAATAGAATTTGTTTAGGTAATATATATCATGGTAATTGTAATGATGTTTTTATGGAATTATAGAAGTTGTTGAAAAGAAGATATGTCACAGAACATTAAAACCTAGGTTAGAATATTTAATTTCAATCTTAATATTTTTAAAATCATGAAAAATTCATGATATAAAAAATAATTTGTAGAAAAAGAGAGAACATAAATTTAATGTATGTAAATCACATATCATTAATGTAAGGATCACAAGATATAGAAAATTTCTCAGGGGTGAGTTGTGTAATATTCAAAGTCAAATAATTTATAGAATTACTTATTGGCCAATCCATTTGACTGAATGATCTTCCAAACTATATGATCCATAGAATGAATCAATCCATTGGACCAATCATTAGAATCATAGAGTCTAAAAGAAACATGTTTTCAATAACACTGATCCATAAAACACGATGTACACTGATCAATTAGAAAAACTGTAGGTATCTTGATGGAATCAGATTTATAGATCTATCAATTGAATAGTAGAGATGTTAGAAAAGATAAACCAAATGAGCTTTAGAGATCGCCCCCTCAGATGGAATCAGATACTAGTCAATCGTAGAATGTTAAAAAAATTGTAGTCAACCATTTTTATTGTTGATTTTTTTGTTTACTTTTGGGATAATAATCTTGGGAAATTATGTGACACCAATCAATAATCAAAGAATAAACATATTTGAATGATGTATTCATCGATCTTTGGATTTTTCAAAAAAAATGAGAATAGTTGAAATGTTTTGAAGAAGTTACAGAATTTGTTGTATAAGTATTTCAAGGTATTTATATGTAGTAACAATTTAATTTCTATAAAAGTTGTAGCAGGATAATGGGAATGGGAATTATATAGTCTTAACCATGTTTAATCGGAGGGACGAGTTATATCAAAATTAAAAAATATTTCGAATATTCAATAATGTCTTAAGTTGTTGGAAGATTCATTAATTGTTGAGAATAATATAAAATAGTGGAGAAGTACAGAAACGGTCAATGGTGAAACATAAATGTTATTGAAGTTCAATTTTTTTTAAATTTGTTTTTTTGTAAAATAAAATTGGTTTCCTGACCATTCCATTTAGGGCAGGCCAATAAAATGAGGACAAATTAAACTACAATTTTACATAGTTCACCTATGGGTGAGAGTGATAGTGATATAGTTTTGAGTAAGAAAAAGATGTTTTTTAGAAAATATTTCTTAAAGAATGTTTTCCATAAATATGGAATGAATGGAAAATCCTACAATCACGATGTTCGATATTGGTTGTTTCCATCATAAAGGAATGATTCAAAAAAAATGAAATAATTTATAATTGGTTCTAGACAATATATTTAAACTTATTTTAAAACGAGATAATTGAAGTAAATAAATAGACTGAAATATCAGATTGAGGTTTAATGAAAATTCTAGAAATAGATTTTAAGCCTATTTTGGGGCATGAATGCGAATAAATGTTTTTATTGATGAATAAAAACTAGATATTTTTGTATTAGTATAGTTTCATATTCCAAAACAACATGTGAAGGTTTCTATAATTTAAAAATAATGATATTTACATCAATCATGGTAGAAGAATCCGAAGTAATATTTTTTTATCATAGTGTTACTCAAGAGTAAGGGTATTTCCCACTTGTTATATCAACGTAAAATGATTGTTTTCAAATGGATTGTTTGGTATTGAATTATTTCCAAACCATGACAAGGACTAGATACTATTATTGTGCAGTGATACATGCATATAATTATGTTCATGTGGGTGTGTTAGTGTTTTTATTTTCAAATAAATAATAAATACATAATTTGAGGTGAATGAATCTACATATGAAAGATAAAAGAAATGAAAAAAGGAATCATCGATTCACCCACTCCCTCTCTCAATGATTATACTAATCATGGTTTGGAATTTTCATAAATACCACTTAAAACAATAGAATTTTTTTCTAAATGATTTCAAACAAGTCTTATCCTTTCTTTGAGATACTATCGACAATTCTCCACTTTCACATGAAAATGAATTTTTAATATTTAATTTTTTTATTAATTAAATATACCTAATTTTTCTATAGTATAAAAGTACACACCTACATTCCCTTATTTACACCAAATTGAGTAAAATATCTCCACCAAAACTAGACAATATCACTTTTGAAATTCTACATTCATTAATTAGTTATTTTTGTTTCATAAAATAAAATTATAAGGGTCTTTATTAAAGGATGTAAATAGGGTAGACAAACCAATTTATAATCATCTTAACTAAAATATTCTAATTTATTTTTAAATATACTCCTATAAATATTTGGTATTCATCATAAAATAATAAATTTTCCATCATAAATATATTTATGTTTTATTATGATCATTTAATCGCCAATATCGAATATATTTTTTAACAAATAGTAAATGAATGTATCGCTTGTTTGTATGTGTGGACTATTTCCATCACATAATGATAAATTTCATTCTCCATCACCATAGTTCATGATTGGTAATTATGATGAATTAAATGTTTATTAATGATATTTTTTATAAACAAAGTTGAATAATTATATTATTTTATCGACTTTCTTACAATTCCATCTCGTTAAAAATTATAACTCCACTCGTGTGTAAGGGTGGACTACCAGCACCACAAAGAGATGAATTTTTTTTTCATTTTCAAATTTCATTGTTTTTAATAAGTACATATATAAAAAATATTTATTTTATATATGATATAATAATAATTATATAATGGTGAATTGTTATTTACCTTTCATTTGTTCCATCAATTGAAATGTTGGAATATCACTTGTCCATGTGTAAAGACTATAGTCTCCACAAACTGGAATAATTCATTTTTCATCACTAATTTATATTAGTAAAAATAAAATTGTTTATGATGAATTAATATTTTGCATATTTCAATATTAACATTGCATATATTATGAAACCATGAACAATTTTCAACTACCACAACCCTAAAACTGAAACATGCATGGAAAAAGACATATGTTCACCATAATGTACAATTTAAGGATGAATTGTTATTAATAGGATATTTGGAAAATTTTAATTATTGGTAAATAGGTTGTTATTCATTAATATGTTTGTAGAATCAATTTTTAATAAATACATATTATTTTTATATGAATTGATAACATGTAATAAATAAGTCAAGACTAATGGTATGGGTTTGTCATCTCAATTTGTTTCATTACCGACATATTATTGGTTATGAACCTATCATATTTTATTAGGAATATATATAATTCCATTGAAATTTTATATCATTAATATTTATATTTGTTCATTATATTTAATTTTTCATTTGATGTAATTATTTCATGGTTTTTGTCATTTAAAAGTTACCAAACTTGTATGTAATTTATTATTCGATCACATTTTAATCAAGATTGATTACAATTTAATTTATATGGATGAAATAACAATATATATCTTTTAAATGACATTAAATTTTATTATCCATTAGTTATTTCAAAAAAAATTAATTTTTTGTACCATTTTTCTCTCTTTGGTAATCAAAATGTCGTAAAAATATTTTTAATAAATTCATCTTAATTTCTATTCATTTTTTTGGAAAAACATTTTCATCTATACACATAATTTCAAAAAGTTTTTAAAAAACGTTCATACCTATAAAAAAATTGTTGTTTAAGGATAATTTTATCTTTTTTAAAATTTAAAAAAAAATCATTTCATTTTCTTAACCTGGTATTTCTTATAGAAACTGTGATCATAATCTTTGTTCTAACTGTTACAACTTGAACAGAATTTCCCACCCTCATGGATACACAATTATTAAAATATTAATTTCTAATTTCTAATTTTTTTTTGATATAAATGTTTTCCTTACTAATTTAGTAATATATTTATTTTAAATAAGTTATTTCAAAATGAAAAGGATATATTCCTCACTAAATATTCCAACGATATTTTAATGAAATAATTCATTTATGTTAACATCCTTTGATGTTAATTATTATTTATTAGTAAAAAATACAATGATATGACACATTTTATTTCATAGTATTTATTATCAGTATGATTATAATATACTTACAAAAACCAAATATTTTCAATGGGATATGCTATGGGGAAAAGAATAAATATTTTTTCTACATATTTCTTTTCCAATGGTTAGGTAACGATAATATGATGATTGAATTGTTACCTTCTGGCACACATATGTATGGTTTACATGATGTTATGGGTGGTCCATGATTTTCATTTCACTCCAACTCATTAGGTAAATTTGAATATCTCTGTAGATAGTAAGAACTATAATGGGTAGTTATCCCATTTCAGTAAAGTACATTTTCATTTTGAATGTGTTGAAATTGAAACCACATGAAGGATATGATGGAATTGTATGTGAAACCAATAAACGATGGTAGTTTAATAAGTGATCCTTAACAAATGAATTTGTTTATTCTTATGTGAATTCCAGAAACATATTCTTTGTTCATGTGATATGTTCCCATTGACAATGATTGAATATTGGTGAATTCAATCATTAACGACATATGTATTTTGACTAAAAAAACCTTATGTTATGATTCATGATGTATGATATGTGACTGGTTGGGTATTTTTAATATAATTTATTTTCATAATCTCATCAATTAATGATTATCTTAGGATTCAATATGGTCATTAATTGATATATTATGTGATTACCCTTACAAAACATTTGATCTCTCTATTTAGTATTTTTACATTTCCCCATGTTAAAATGAAATATTTTATTTAGGTTATGTCAAAGAAGTTTTCTATACGAGAAGATATTAGTGGTAGATAATGATAATATTTCATGAAATAGAAGGATTATTTATCTAGTCTCCAAAGATAATAAATAATTTTTATTACAGCGTAGATCACAATGTTATGTAACAAATAATCATCCAATAAGGTTTTTTAATTATGTGTGAATGATTGGGTCGTTATAGGATACCTCCAATCTTCGTGTAAATATGTGAATAGGATATACTAGTACATTCCATGAATGTTAACAGAGCATACAGAATTATCAAGTATATTAAAAACGCACAATATATTTGTCGAGTCCTTAGAGACCTATCCTATCAGCATTGGAATAGTGCTTAATGGAATTTCAATGAGTCTACTGGAACATCCATTCATTGTGATAGTCAAAAAAACACATGACAAATTACCTCATGAAAGAATAATGCATGTACATGTTGACCAAAAGTATGACACATCACCCTTGGGGTATAGAAAATATGTATCAACCATTAAATTAAATGGAAAATTCAACGTAACATCATATATGATAAATAGATTCAATGATGACATGTCTATATCACAGCATTTTGAGAAAGAACCCCATCAAAATCCATATGTGAGAAAACATTAAACCTAATTCATATATGGATACATATACAAACCTATTGTAATTATGTATCAAATATATATCTCATGGGGATACACACATTTTCAAACAATCATTCTGATAACCTAAATGAACATTCACTAATGATAAGGATAACCTAGATGTTCTGAAATTACAATTCGATGCAAAGCGGAGGCATCTGAGTACAATTACACCACTTTGATTCCTAGAATTACACTTGATCCACCACAATTAAAAATTTTGAGTCATTATTGAGTAAAATCCACTACCAAAAGTAAATAAATTATCAAATATACCCATTCATATTGTTCACCATCCATATCTTTGTCCAAATTGTGGAAACACACCAATTCTCTCATTTTCGGTGCTAATTAATTAAAGGATAATCAATTCATATTTTCAATAATGAAAAAATCCTAGTTACAATAAATGAATCAAGAATATTACTATATTTTACAAATTACAATAGAAGATAATTGAAATATAACCCGATAGAACTCAATGGATAGAAAAATGTGTGACAAAACCAATGTTCGGGTGCTGAAGGGAGGAGACTGAAGGCCTGGAGAGAACCCAAAATCATATGACGAAGTCCTACAGTTCATATAAGAATTAAATAAGTGAGTGAGTATATAAATTAGTTTTCAAAATAATAAATACTATAAAAAATCAATTCACATTCTAAATTATTGATCAATATCATTAACACTCAAAAGGTTAAATACACTGAAAATCACGTCCGCTAAATATAGATTCCTGAAAAATATTATTTTCTTCATGAGTATCATGTCACTTAATTGATGTAATGTCATATAATGAATGAGAAATCATGTTTTTCTCCATAATCAATTCATTTCATGTCTTATCATTCATGATTTGATCTAGATATTATATCATGTTTCCAGATTATGAGTCATTTCTTTCTCTTAAAACCCATAAAATGCCTCAAATAATTTAATTACACGGTTTTGGATGTGAGAACCCTTTAAAAATGGATTTCCATGAAATTTATGATATTTAATGTCTCCCCATTGAATGAATTCTCATCCTTAAAATTTTCTCTAAAAGTATTCTCAAGAAACTCAAGTCATATCGCTAAATTATTTTACAAATCATCAAGGTCTCTTCGTAAAAAAATTTATTCTTCCATTAAGCTAAAAAAGTGTCATTATTCCATATCATCAGCTTCTCTATATTTTCAATAATATGATCTTACCTCCCTATAAAATATACAACATATTGAAAATCCAAATCCATGTAGTCAATCACATTTATGTAATCAAGAATGTAACTCTAAAGCTGAGACATGTAGATCATATTATTAGAAACATGATACAATGGAGGAAGATCCAAATGATAGATAATTTCCATGATATTTCTGGTATAATTGAATGGCTGAACATATAATAGTTCCAACATACATTGCTTATGAAACCACATATTCTTAAATCGAGGGAAATCACATTAGTAACCACTATCACCCACAAAAAAATCTAAGGGTCACATCATCTAGTGGAAATATGCCCTCTACCTACAATGAAAAATTAAAACTCACTTTGAAATAAATTACACTACATCTGAGGTCAATTAGACCATACATTATTCAATAACTAATGATTCACATTCCCAATTCAATCATAGTTTTGAATGAAATAGTCACCAATATGTTAGAGTGGGTGGAATATAACCAAATACTTTGTGAATTATTCATTAATAAAAGCCATATCAAATCTTGATTGTTCTTTTGCATGACAATGCAGGCTATAATGTCCTAAGGAAAACTATTTCATTAATGGGTCATAGTGGATCCCTACTATGATGAGAACCCGAAATATCCATAACACTGTTCTTGAATATATGTTATGTGGCCGGATGATGTTATTTGAGGGACACAGACAATACAGGCCATTAGGGGCGAGGATTCATAAGAATTTGAGCCACCTTCTCATGGTGTGATCCCTTGGTAGTATCCAGGAGGATATTATGTGAACAAGACCCACTAGTAGGAAATCCACATTTCATAGTGTCATTAGATGTTCTTATCTGCGGATGTGTGTATCGGTCCTTAGACTTTAATATTATTATTAATGGATATTACAAATCATGAACTTAGATGTATTGAAGAAAACTGTGATGACACACTGTTTGCAGCGAGGTAGGATACGTTTGGTGCATCGCGAGTAATACTACATTAATATATAATGTGAGGAAATGATTTTTCCCTTCTTTTCCAAAACGGAAGTAGGTATCTCAGGATCTTTGATGTAATAGATATAGCCTAAATATATCCATGGACCTGGTAAGGTATGGGTGAGTTCAATTACAGGAAGTCAAAGAAAGAATAATCGAGCACATTGGTTGATTGCACTAGCATGCAACCCGCTCGATTTGAGATATCAAGACAAAGGGATTATATTACATGGTAAGCATTCATACGAGGTGACACGTCATTGCGGCATTAACTCTTTTCTATATGGGTGGCTTGGCGTGTTTATAGATTCTAACAGTGGACTTTAGATAGGTTCTACCTAATGCCACCAAGAAAGATTCCAAGAGGGTCACACAATAAGCGTGTCCATGTATCTCAGTTATATATTAATTTAACAAGTTAAATAAAAATTATTACCGACTGTGGTTAAATAATTATTCAAGGATGCCTGATCAAATTTATTTTGACCCTAGTTATTTGAGAGAATATATTTTTGGTGAAATAATATGTTTATTAGTTAGTAATGCAGTTTCATTTATTTATGAAATAAATAACCATAACACAAGGTCTAATAAATGTGGTTTAGGAAATAATGGAAAATAAAAGCACACGCCGTGTATATTAAATATACACGGTGTTTAGGTTTATGTAAAACGAGTATACATCGTGTATTAATTACACGCTGTGTAGTTTTCCCAATTGGGATTTTGAGGATATAATACTATTTTATTAAATGATAGTTATTATAATCAACGTGGGTGTTTGTCGAGGAATTAATATTTCAACAAGGGGGTTTTCAATAGGAGTTAATGAAATTAATAAAACACGTAACATGTTTTTTTCTTATCATAACTCTATAACATCAAACCCGATTATAAATATCCTCGCAACCCCAACACTTTTCCAAAAAAACAAGCGAATCGTTGTGCACAACAATTATGAAGAATTATTTTAAGCCTGAAATAACTCCTTCCTCCAAGAACTCTCTCAAAATAGAGAGATCATGGCGATCGAAGACGGACATCACAAGCGAAGGTTCTTCTGCGCTAGCACCCATAGATCCCTTCGGCAACATCCGTAGATACGTGGAACATATATGGATCACCGCTAGAGGAATCCTACACTTGGATTCTACGACAAAACGATTGATCACCGAATCATGACCAGATACATCAACAATGAAATAATTCCACCAAGGTAATTCTTGTTAATTGATTAAATTAATTATAACCAACTTATGATGGTCATATCTATATTGTTCTAGGATTCCCTATTTTGTTTTTCATTCTTCGATCTATTCCGAAGATCCAACATTTTATAACATGACAGATCTTGGTTTGAATGTTGTTTAACTCCATAATTAATGTTAGGAAAACCCACTAATGTGCTTCTGCTGCGCCCAGAACCTATAACTGGTATCAGAGTGGTCATATCGTTGATTATAATTATTTAATTTTTCATTTATGTTTTACGTATTTAATAATTTAGTTGATTCAATTCATGTTTAATTGTTTTGGAAATATGAATCTCTAGATCTATTCCTCCTCCATCGTTTCTTATTCACCTCATAGAAATGAATTTTTCGTTTAATTTTGATTAAAATAAAATAGAGGAACTCATCCATAGGAGAAAAATGATTCCGGTCGTATGACACCAGAATACACGACGTCTATTTGGAAGTACATGTCCTGTAGTATAGATTCATGAATCAGACTAATCTTCCAAATCAGGATGTGTATTGGATCCTATAAGTCATTAATGACATTGTGTGTTAATGAGGAACAGGTGGAACATGGTTTCCGGATTACACGTTGTGTGGTCTAATGAACACGGCATGTAGTCCCTTTGGGTTAGGTTTGGACTGTGTACCCCGTACACAGATTTCTCGTCTAGAAACCATGTAACATGGAAACTACATGGCATGTGTCCCACTGAACACGCCATGTACTCTGAAAATTTCTGAAGTACATTAACACAACATGTCCCTGGATGTGTACTTTGGATGGACGGTGAATAAAAGTACATGCGGTATAGTTGGATCTACACACCGTGCACTTGTTCAAGTTACGCAATGAATGAGAATTCACCGGGTTTCCTCCAAGGTACAAGTTACATACAAGGATAATTTTAAATGAATTTATTTATTTAAAATTATGATGGATGAGAATATCAAAAAAATCAAGAAAATGGTTTAAGATAAAGGAATTTAATAATTAAAGATAAATAATTAATTCAAGCATGAATTATTTTAAACAAGAATGATTAATGAATTGATTTCTAGATTTATTTATGTGTCACTATCGCTGCATGTATAGATGATTATGATCTAGACCAAGAACATTGTATGTGAATGGGTTCTTTTAATTTATTTATTTAAATTTTTTGGCCTACGAGCCTTCTCATCATTATTATGTAAGTCATGTGTGCCCAAGGATTATTTTTTGTAAAAACCCCTTTTACCCCTCACCTGCATGTGAGATAAATGCATATGAAATGGATGGAGCTCCCAAGCTAGTGGATGTCACTCAATTCAAGAGCAAAGGCGAAACCAATCCAAGGAGATACAAAGGTGGACAAGTGAAAAGTTGTAAACACCAACCTGAAAGGTTCAAGGTGTTTTTCCCCTAGGTCTTGGGTTAGTTTATCAACCATTAGATAAACTAAACAATTGAAAAGATCATGATCATACCATTTATTGTATTTCTGTCAGTTTCATGGTTTATTTATTGTGGGTGTGTTGTCACGATGACTCAATTAATTAATTAAACAAACATGTAAGATGGAACTAAAATAAAAATTGTCTTAGGCGTAAATATTATCTTAGACATGGTTAATCACTTAAGTATATCCCACTTAATATTAAAAATCATGTAATCAATGATAATAAAATGGAAATTTACGTATAAAGATAAAAATCCTTAAAAAAAATATTTAGTAGGTATAACCATCCATAATCTTGGTTGAAATCAAACCATATTTCAATGTGCTTGACCAACCCTAGTTGGGGTCCTTTCAATTATCGGGGAATTATAATTCATGTTTTTTGGTTGACTTGACATGGTTCGCATCAAGGGTTGACTGCCATAGGAGGACTTGGTGTGACCAATAAGAAAAGGTTGAGGAAATCCAAAATAAAAGGATTTTAGGATTGGGGAGTCCACTCAGTGGATCAAGGAGCTGCAAGTTAATGCAGTTGGAATTTGGAATGCCTAATTAAAACCCTTCAAGTTGCTTGACCAACCCTAGTTGGGGTAATGCAAAGGTAAATATAGATATTTTCCACTAGAATATTCAGGCAACCGAATATTCCAAAGTCAATGGTGAGGGTTATTGGATTTGGATAAAAGAGTGGGAGACTAATAATTTTTAATTTATTTTGATTAAATTTTGTAATAATGTACTAAACCTTTTCACATCTTAATTTTATGAAACAACATGAAAATGACTTCAAACATATCATTGTGAACCATACTCAGGAAGGAAAAACTTCTCACTGGCACTAATTTCCAAGAGTGGCAGAGGCGTTTACGGGTCCTCCTTCACCACGAAAAGAAATTGCATGTGCTGGAAGAGCCTATTCCAGTTTCTCCTGGGAAAGGGGCCAGTGATGAGAAATTATCTCTCTATATGAAACACATCGATGATGCCAAAAATTTTCAGTGTTTCATGCTATCGGCAATGTCCAAGGATCTCTTGAAGAAACATGAAAACATGGACATGCATATCATGATGTCTCACATTAATGATCACTACCATGAGAAGGCGAGACATGAGAGGTATGATATCTCCAATTCATTGTTTACAGGTAAGCATAGAGAGTATGAACCAGCTGGGCCTAATGTAGTCAAGCTTATTGGCTACATTGAACGCCTGGACATCTTAGGGATTAAATTATAGGATGAGTTGCATACAGATCTCATCCTATCATCACTGCCGAAGACCTTCTCTAGCTTTATTGTGAATTATAAAATGTGCATAAATGAGAAGAGTCTATCAGTGCTTCTAACCTTGATTCTCCAGGTAGACAAGGACATGGGGCATCACAAACCCGCAGTAATTATGGTGAACAAGAAAAGGTAGGACGAGGAAAAGGGTCCATAGACTTATAGACGGTCTGAATCCCGTGAGAACTGTCCCTCTAGGAAGGGGAATATTCAGAGGAATGGCAAGTAATGTGAGTCGGTTTGTTTTTCATGTGGCAAGCAAGGCCACTGGAAGAGGAACTACGCCCAAAAACATGGGGACGCTAAAGGTGTGTTCGTTATCACGTTTAATATTTCTATTTCTACACATTGGGTATTAGATATAGCTTGTGGGGCTCACATATGTATTCAAATGCAGGAACCAAGTATATTTAGAAAGATTTCCAAAGGATATGTGGACCTTCATGTTGCCAATGGTGCAAGGCCGACTTTGTTGGTTATTGGAGATTACCACCTCTCACTGCCGACTGGGATGATTTTGGTTTTACATAACTGTTATTATGTGACTAGTGTAACTAAGAACATAATTTCAGTATCTTGTTTGGTTATGGATGGGTTTGTTTTCAAATTTGGAAATAAGGGTTGTCTCTTTTATAAGAACAACGTATGTTATGGTATGTCACATTTAAATAATTGTTTGTATGTATTAAATTATGAAAACCAATTATTGGCAATCGATAATGAAACAAACTCACATGACTCATACATCACCGAGTTGTGGAATCACCGTCTCGGTCATGTGAATGATAAGCGCTTGACAAAGCTCTACCGGGATGGAGATTTAGACTCTACTGAGCTAAAACCACTTTATAGATGTCAATCTTGTTTATAAGGAAAAATGACAAAGCCGCCTTTTGGTGGATAGGGTGAATGGGCCACAGAGCTTCTAGGATTGGTACAGACAGATGGGTGTGGACCATCTCCAGTAGAAGCAAGGGGTGGATATTCTTACTTCATTACTTTTACTGATGATTTCAGTAGATATGGTTAATTTTATTTAATGAGGTATAAGTCAGAGGCCATAGAGAAATTTAAGGTATTCAAAAATGATGTAGAGATTCAACTTGGTAATAAGATAAAGAAACTTTGATCGAATCAAGGTGGAGAATATCTGAACCAAGAGTTCATCGATCTTCTACAGGATTATGAGATTCAATCTCAGCTCAATCATCCTTATAAAACATAGTCGATCGGTGTTAGTAAAAGGAGTAACAACACCTTGTTGGACATTGTGAGGTCGATGATGACTCATAAGGATCTTCCATTATCCTTTTGGGGTTATTCATTACAAACTGCAACATACACATTAAAACGAGTACCAACTAAGGTGGAAAATGGAATTCCCTCCGAGCTATGGAATGGAAAGAAACCCATTTTGTCGCACACAAGTGTATAGGGATGTGAGGCAATTGTTAAGGGATCCTTAGGAAAAAAACTAGCATTCTAGGGAACAAGGTGTTTCATTATAGTATATCCTATGGAAATAAAAGGATATTACCTATATAACCCTTCATAAAAGAATGTGATTGTCACCAGACAAGCCATCTTTCATGAGAGGGATCACATCCTCATGAAGGATAGTGGGTACAAGATTGACTTTGACGAAGTTGATGCTCAAGATACACAAGAGTTGGTACAAAAACAAGTTCCACAGGGCCCCATGGAAGAGGTTCTAGAAATACATGTACTGCGTAAGAGATCAAGAGAGGTAAGGAAATAGGAGATATATGGTTTCATAGACACCGAGGATGGTGAATATATATTTTTTGACAATGATGAAACTCTCTCCTACAAGGAAGCATAAGAAAACTCAAAAGATGAAAGATGGCTAGAATCTAGGAATTCTTAGATGAATTCAATGTATCATAGCCATGTTTAGGTTTTGGTCGATGAACCAGTTGATGTAAAGCATGTTGGATGCAAAGGGGTATTCAAGAGATAGGTGGACATGGAATGTCATGTTAGCACCTATAAAGCAAGGATATTGGCTAAATGGTTCTGACAGCATCAATGAATTGACTATGATGAAACCTTCTCGGATGTTACCATGTTTAAATCCATAAGAATCATACTTTCCATAGAAGCTTACCATGACATCGAGGTTTGGAAGATGGATTTCAAAACAACATTCCATACCGAGAACCATCAGGAAGTTGTCTATATGACACATCCATAAGGGTTTGTGACCCATGTGATGGGAATTGTGTTTTCAAGTTTCAGAAATCCATTTATGGATTAAAGCAAGTATCCTGGTCATGGAGTATCCGATTTGATGAATCCATAAGGGAATTTGGGTTCATTAAGAACGAATGTGATCCATGTGTTTATAAGCAGTTTAATGTGAATGTTATCGTAATCCTAGTAGTATATGATGATGACATATTACTTATTTGAAACGATGTACCAGTCTTAGAGTCAGTTAAGGACTGGTTGATAATGTGCTTCTCCATGAAGTACATAGGAGAAGCATCCTACATTCTAGGGATCAAGATCATTCGTGATAGATCTTTGAGGCTTCTTGGACAATGTCTGGGTACATACATTGACCAGATTCATAAGAGATTTAGTATGTAAAAATCCCAGAGGGGATTAGTTCTAGTGTCACATGGCCTACATCATTCTATGAAAATGTGTCCTCAGACACAACAAGAGAAAGATAGAATGAGTAAGATCCCACACGCTTCGGATTTAGGATCCATCATGTATGCCATGTTATGTACCAGGCTTGATGTTGCCTATGCACTAAGAATGGTAGGAAGATATCAAGTAGATCCAGTAGAACATCAATGGACTACTGTTAAGACTATCCATAAGGATCTGAGAAAAACCAAGGATATGTTTCTGGTATATGGAGGAGATGAGGAACTTGTAATTAGAGGGAATGCTGATGCTGGTTTCCAAACATATCAGAATGATCTGAAGTCGCAATTTGGATATGTTTTTGGTCACAATGGTGGAGCTGTGAGCTGGAAGAGTTCAAAGTTGCTAGTTTTCATCGATTCTATAGTAGATTCCGAATATATAGCCGCCTCTTGATGATGCCAAATAAGCCATATGAATTTGATACTTTGTCCAGTAGCATGATGTGGTGCGTAGTAGTAAACATCCCATTACTTTGTAATGTGACAATAATGCAGTGGTGGCTCTGGAAAAAGAACCAAGGTCACATCAACGGTCAATGCACATACACTGAATGTATCACCTCTTCAGGGATTTCTATCAAAGAGGTGATGTTATAGTGAGTAGAGTGTCCGAGGAAGAGAACGTGGCAGACCCCATCACTAAAGGCTTATCTCAGCAGAAGCATGAATATCATGTGATATCTAGCGGGTTAAAGGTTGTTATCAGTTGGCTCAAGTCCAAGTCGGAGTATATTATAGTTGGTGTCCTAGAACCAACTACATTTAACATTATTCATTAATAAAAGCCTTTTCACATCTTGATTGTCCTTCTGCGTGAAAATGCATGTGATAATGTCTTAAGGAAAACTTTTTAATTAATGGGTCATAACGGATCCCTGCAATGATGAGAACCGAGAAGTGCCATAACTCTGTACTTGAATATATGTTCTATGGACGAAAGATTTTATTTGAGGGACACAAATAATATAGGCCACTCGGTGTGAGGACTCATAAAACATTGAGTCACCTTCTAATGGTGTTAGCCGATGGTAGTATCAAATAGGATATTATGAGAATGAGATCCTCCAGTAGGAAATCCACATTTCATAGTGTCATTGGATGTTCCTATCTGCGGATGTGTGTATTGGTCCTTAGACAATAAGATTATTATTAATGGGTTTTACAACTCGCACACTGAGATGTATTGACGAAAACTGTGACGACACACTATTCACAACAAGGTAGGATATGTTGGGTGTGTCACGGGTAATACTACATTAATAGATAATGCGAGAAAAGATTTGTCCCTTCTGTTCCATAACAAAAGTAGATATCTTAGGCCCTTTGATGGAACTGATATAGCCAAAATAAATCCATGGCCATGGTAAGGTATGGGCGAGTTCAATTCCGGGAAGTAAAAGAATGAATAATCGAGCACATGTGTTGATGGAACTATCATGCAACCCACTTGATTAGAGATATCGAGACAAAGGGATTATATTACATGGCAATAGTTCGTATGAGGTGACACGTCAATGCGATGTTAACATATTTCTCTATGGGTGCCTTGACGTCTTGCTAGATACTAACCTTGGACTTTAGGCAGGCTGCGCCTAATGCCAGTGAGAAAGTGTCTTAGAGGGTCACACAATATGTGATTCCATGTATCTCAGTTAAATATTAATTTAACAAGTTAAAAAAAGATGATTCCCGACTGTGGTTTAATAAATATTTAATGATGTCTGATCACATATATTTCTACACTAGTTATTCGAGAGAATATATTGTGGGTGAAATAATATGTTTATTAGCAAGTAATGCAGTAACATTTATTTTTGAAATAAATATACATTACTCAAGGTCTAATAGATGTGGTGGAGGAAATAAAGGAAAATAAAATTACATGTCGTGTATATTAAATATACATGTCATGTAGTTTTATAGAAAACGAGTATACGCCATGTATTAATTACACGCCGTGTAGTTTTTCCAGTTGGGATTTTGAGTATATAATATTGTTTTATTAAATGATATTTATTATAATCAGCATGGGCGCATGTAAAGGAATTAATAATTCGACATGGGGGTTTTTAATAAGAGTTAATGAAATAAATAAAACGTGTAAAATGTTTATTTATTGTCATAACTCTATAACATCAAACCCGATTGTAAATATCATCACAACCCCAACACTTTTCCAAAAATACAAGAGAATTATAGTGCAAAACAATTCTGAAGAATTCATTCAGGCCTGAAATAAGTCCTTCCTCCAAGAATACTCTCAAGACTAAGAGATCAAGGCGATCGATGGTGGACATCGAAAGCGATGGTTCTTCCGCACTAGCACCCGAAGATCCCTTCGCCAACGTCCGGAGATATGTGGAACATGTGTGGATCACTTCTAGAGGAATCCTTCACTTGGATTCTATGACGCATCGATAGATCACTGAATCGTGACCGGACACATGAACAAAGAAATAATTCCACCAAGGTAATTCTTTTGAATTAAATAAATTAATAATAACAAACATATGATGATTCTATCTCTATGGTTCTAGTATTACCTCTTTTTTCATTCTTCATTCTATTCTGAAGATCCAAAGTTTTATATCGTGATAGATCTCGGATTGAATGTTGTTTAATGCTAAAATTAATGTTAGGAAAACCCACTAACGCACTTCCTCTGTGCCTGGAACCTAAACAATAGAGAGACTCAAGTAGTTCCATCTAAATCAAATATAAAAACCATTATTGTAGTAGAAATATAACAAATCCCTGAGACCAACCCAAGATCATTCCGAATAAAAAAAATCCCAAATAATATATAATAGTGTTAGTATATCTCATTGTGAAAAATATCAATTTATGAATGTTAATCCAAAATCATATTTAGTCATGTCCTTATCACCTTCTATAAGTCATTAAAAAAGAAGAATCTGAACCTAGAGTCTCTGTCATATTCCATACTCAAAGGCACTCCTTGTGACCTCAAATTACCTTGATCAAAGTTCTTACACAGCTTATCTAACATGTTAGTCTCCCAGATCCACAAAAAATTATCATGTTTGTAAAATTTATCAACTTCCACCCACTTAATGACTTAACCTATCAGGGTCCAAAGAAAGATGCCATTGAGTTTATGGTCTCGTCATCCCACTTCCACACTGGCAGTAGAAGTGGAATGATTAACCACCATGTTTTTAATTTTCAACCTTGATCCATTGATTTGTTATATAATGGGAGGAATCACTTAAAATGTCTCACATTATGTCTGGCCACCATAATTTTTTTCAAACATTATCAAACATTTTGACTGATCCATGGTTATCTTCCCACTATAATGCATGAGAGACTGTCATCATCACTACCCCCAAAGAAGGAGGAAAAATCACTCATTCATAAAATATAATTAAATTATTCCCATTTATAGACCATCCAAGAATTGAATCATTTTACATTAACCTCTTTTGATTCATTATTGATTCTTCCTCAATATATCAACTACCCTTCACTAGTTTTACCAATTAGGAAAAGACCACAATGGGTGAATAATTCACTGACCGTTGATCCGTAGTCATGAAAACCAATAAGTCTACCAAAAAATCCATTATCATATATCTTTTAACTAATATCCCCTCTCGAACATCTTACTAAAAAGTTCAACAATAGTTTTTCCCTTCCCATGACCATGCACTAACTAAAATTAAAATTTCATAATGTATTATACCTAAGGAATCCAATGAATATTCTTGTTATGTTGGGTGACAATATTCCACATATTCTTTTTGTATGTGTATATAGTAAATCTCTCAAAAAAGAGGTGGTTTCACCAATATTTAAAATCATAAACAATATATTTGAACCATTTTTCAATTGTGGGATAGATATAATCATGGGGACATTAATATTGATACTTTTTAGAAACATCGTGGACATTCTATGTCAAAAAAAACTCTCATGAAAACACTAGAAGAATTCCAACACACCAAATACCCGACTCCAAGATCATGAATAATAAGAATACAAGTTGATGATAATATTACCCCCATATCATATATGGAATCTTCACACTATTTTATCCATTAAAAATTGGATTTATTCATTGATTTTTCATTCATGGGTGATTCTAGGAATTATAATTCTTGAATGAACCTCCTATATTTCCCAATCCATGCAAGGAAAATGAAAAAGTCAAACACATTCCCCAATCATTCCAAATTCATGACTACTTGTACCATATTTTATTAAAATTATAATCTTTCATTACAAATCAATTTCCCATGAAAACAAATGTACAATATTGGAAAATGAAAATTCTTTTATATTTCATAGAGATGATAAGTGCAAAGAAAAACAAATATGATCTCCAGTTATCTAGATATTGATTCCAACATCTTGTAATACATCAAGGTTTCAAAAATGAATACAATAATGACTGATTCCATGTATGGGTGAAATATATTGTTCAAGATATCCATTATTATTTATAGAGTGTTCGTTAACCCAAAAAGAATAACCTGCTATTTATACAACCCTTCTCTTTTCATAAAAGTTGTACCTAGTATGTTATATAGTATATATAAAATCTAATGGGAATTTGAAGAAGGTTAATATTTATGAATTATAGGTCTCCCATTATATTATTGAAAAAAATATCTATACTTGTATGTGGGTACCTATTTTCATAGTGATCTGGTCAAATATTATATAACCTATCCAAAGATGAATAATATCATTAACATTATTATTAAACAACACTGGAGTACCCCAAATGGAAGTGCTGGGATTATTGAATCCATTAACATATTGATCCTAAAACTATAAACCATAGTTTTTGAATTCATCTGGTTCTATAATATATGTGTGGATTGATAATGGTCATTCATTGGGTAGAATGTTGTTCTCAAACAAAAACCCCTATCTCAATGTAACCTTGAGAAATATTCAAGAAATATATATTGAAAATGGACCACAATAAAAGGATAAGTGTAGGGAATCACCGTCTGAAATAATTAAAGGATCGTGCAAGCAACATAAATTGAAAAGCTAACTCTCTAATGAGGATCTCATCCCACAATTCCTTTTTCAACAACACATTTACTATTCAATACAAATCTCTTCCCATTATATGATGTAATGGTCACTCATCTCCAATTATAATCGATGAGTCCATGGTTGAATTTTAACCAATCCATTCCAATAAACATGTCAAATCAATGAATCTTGAAAATATTCAATCTCCACAACATCATAAATCCATAAATAATTATCTAAAATTATTTATAGTTATGATAGTTATCCCCTTTTCTTCCAAAGTATGTATCCATGGATAAAAAATCATTACAGAACATAACTAGTATGTCTAATATAAAAATAACATTAGAAATATTGGAATGAATGGGATACAGCTATATTAAAAAAAATAGATACCATTGAATGGATTAGGATCATACCTACAACGTTTGGATACCTCTCTCCCTTATCATTTATAGCCAAATCAACAGTTTGTACCGTACTGTAAACCTCAAAGGGTGAAACAAAGTCTTATGAGTCCCCTAATTTTCTGACATTTGTGGGGTTTCCAACCAATATAGTGGACCTCCTCCCACATATTATCCATACCATTATGCATAAACCCATGAAGACATCACATTAAACTACATTATATGGAATGTATTTCCCTATAAGTGGCAAGTATTTAGAGGAACAAGATAGTTTAATTTAGACCTATAGTTGTGGGATATAACAACATCATCTTCCATTTAGGGAGCCAAAGAAACACTATAGAGCTATGTCAATAGACAACTACCATAGTATTAATAATTGGACTTACTTATCTTTTTCATAGAATACAAGTGTTGAATTATTCTAGTGAATACATCAATTGACCCACTTGTAGTAGAAAAAATCATTACAACACTACCTTACTCAATTTCTAAAACTATCATAAGATATATACAAAGTACTATAGAATACGTCATCATATACATTTTTGTGACCTTCCATTTTAGCATTGAACAATTTTTAATGTCAATAATCTTGGATTTATACATATCATTACATACTAAATGAAGAGAAATGCCAATCAACTTAATGAGTCATAAAAAATTTCCATGCATTAAATCCGTACATAAGTTTTATAACCATCTATGAATAGTCTGATTTCATCACAAAATTGAACAAATTCTAAATTAAGTGCTCCTCAATGGAATCCCATGTAATCCCTTCTTGTATATCAGCCTGACGAATAAGTTCTCCCCACCATATATTGGAACCCTTAAGCATAATGGTCAAAAGATTATCTTTTATATCCACCAGTGTCTCCACTATGTCAAACATCTTGTTGATGGATTCTATCTTTCCCTCTATATCCAAGGTGCCTCCAATTACTAGGAAGGCTATGTGATGTCAAATATGTATTTCAGGAGCATATTCGAGCATCATTGGGACACCCTTGAGGGATTCCCCACCCAAAAAATCCACTAAAAGGATGAATCAAGGATAGATTGTTTCAAAAGCATGAGCTTCTATAATATCAACTGGATCATTCATAACAACCCTGATTTTTATTACACACTTATACATGATTTATAAAATAAAATATTCACCTAATACAACATAGAAGATATAGAGGTATAGAGTCTTTGGGGCTTAGGAACATTACATAACATCTTATAATATAAAACACACAACATTTTTGTTGAAAACATCCTTTACATGACCACTACATTTCATAGTACTTAGCATTGCATGGGATTACCTGAGGACATGCATAGGAAATGGGTGAGATATAATTCCCAGTAAGGGAATAAACATGGAATAACATGAGAAATAAAATACATGTTAGATAACATGCATATCAATGGATCACAAGAGAAACATGAACATAAAGGCATTATAAAGCATGATAATCTTAACATGGAAATGCGGCAACAACACTTAAAATGGAATTATCATAGGCCAAGGATCATTGCACATGAAGCATGAGTAAACCCTTATTTCACATGAATCATGATTAAAACGTCGTTGCAATATAATTATAACGAGTCATCATCCATTGAAAATAATGTATCATGATACTATACATTACCCAATGCATTTGAGCGCTATTGGGGCCCACCCTTCTTAAAAAATTCATTACATGCATAAGTGTGCCACATGGATCATATTACATGGAATCAATCAACATCATAAGATATTTAACAGTTATGTAATGTGGAATAAATAAATGAATGTTCCATTAAATATGTATATATGAAAAAAAATGTGAATAACCTTGATAGAGACATGGGTATGGCATTCGCTACACAATGATCATGGCTTGAAAAAATGCGGGGTAATTTTAGCAGCATAAAAAAATGGAATTAGGATTCATGAAAATGGTTTATGATAGATAAAATGGTGTCTCATAATATGTACATGAAATGTACAGTAAGGGGTAAAAAAGATACATGTCCCAAAAAATGTAATGGAATTTAGATACATAACACAAAATAATTGGTTGGATGTAAAAGAGGAGAGAGAAATCCCTCACAGAATTTCAGCATGGTAACAGGTGTACATGGGAGGCATTAATGGGAGAGAAAGGGGTATGTAATAATCCAAACATAAAGAGGGTGTTGTGGGGGAGGTGAAAAATCATACCACAAAATTTTTAATTGAAAACAAAAGGGCATAACAACTTAATGAAAATTGTGAAAAAATGAGAAAGGAATAATTCCCTTACATGGAAGTGTGATCCCTAATGTTTGGGATTGGCTTGAGAGAGGCTTCTTGGGAGCTTGGGGTACCTTTGGAGGATTATAGAGAGATGATGGAAGGGGTTGGTCAATATCTAAATTCTTTTAGTGAAGAAGAAGTGGGAGCTTGGGTGGGTTTATATAGGAAATGAGAGGGAATTCTTTATTATTTTGGTTTGGGACACCTCACATTAAACCAAAAAAACCACTAACCATCCCATGGTTTTTTCTGAATTATTTTTCCAAAGGGGACCAGAAAAGAATATTTTACATGTAAAATGTCATAAATTCTTAAAATTATATTGTTTCTTATGTAGAGGTTGGTCACACTCTTAAAAGAAAAAAATTTAAGAAGACAAAATGTTTTATAAGTCTTGGAGGGTCAACAAAAGCATTTTAAAATAAATCAAAAATATATAAAATCACAATATTTTAATTATAAAACATAGATTTTCAAATCATAATGTTCATATTATTTCATTACATCACTTTTTGGTCATTATTATGTCATAAAACACATTATACATTTAAATTGTTTTTAATTTTTACCCAAAAAATCGACTATCTCATAAAATTATGAAAAATTAATCACTGGATAATTTCGAGATCCAAATTCCAAAAATATTATTCATATTATCCAAAAAAATTTCTATATTTATGAATTTTTTACTTTTAAATTATAAACTGACATTTATCGAAAATTCATGGGTTTTGACGAAAACTGCTTTCAAACCTTAATAAAAAATACAATTGCATTCATAAAATAATATGATCATTTATATTTAATATTAATTAATTTAATATTAATATTTTATGAAAATATTATTTAATTAAAAAATCAATTAACTAATCAAAATAATTTTCTTATTTCGATATTAACTAAAAATACTATTTGGCCTTTACAAACAATTTACAAAGTAACAATAATAAAATGAATGAAAATTTCTTATTCAAAAATAATATAAATAGTCATTGTGATAGGGTCTTGTTACACAACCCCTTTTCAAACCCACATAAGACTGATGGGTATGGTTTGTGTTGGTGACAGACACTTGGTGCGGCTCGCATAACAATGCTCGTGTGGTAATATTTATTATCTTCCTCTTCTCATGTAGTCGATTCCGCTCAAGCTTAACGTGTTCAAGATTAACATGGGCTTGGTCAAGAGATAATCCCAATGATGCCACCACCTTTTCAAGCTCCCACAAATGGGCTTCGTATGGGGAAAGTCTACTGGATGAGTCCATCGCTTCTATTGTCTGAGAAAAATGGATTTGTTAAAACCCTATATTTATACTAATCATGTGAACACAATTCAACGACTATATTAGAAATCGGTACAATTAATATTTGTATTTTAAAATCATGAAACATAAATCCAATTTATTTCTAATTTTATATAACCATAACATGAAATTTAATTAGATCTAGAGGAATTTCTACTAATGATATTTTGGGTCATTACAATCTTCCCCCATTATGATATTTCACCATAGAAATTTTATTTTCCCACACTAAAACATATGCGGGTAACTCTGTTTCAGCATTTCCTCTAATTCCCACATCCCTTCTTCAAAACATGTGTTTTTCCTCATCATCTAGATGAGGGGCATTGTCTTATTTTGTAGAAATTTTTCTTTACGATCTAGGATCTTCACCGGTTTCTCCTCATAAGAAAGATCATCCTCTAGCTGTACTACCTCTTAAGAGAGTACATGTGAAGGGTTTGGTATGTACTTCCTTAAGAAAGATACATGTAAGACATCATCTACTTTGGCCATGGTAAGTGGAAGTTCCAGTTGATAGGCAACATCACCAACACGATCATGAATCTATAAGGGGCCAATGTACCAAGGACTGAAATTCCCTTTTCTCCCATACCTCATGACCTTATTCGATGTAGATATGCATAGAAATACCCCGTCACCAACTTTAAACTCATATTATAATCGACGGTTTTATACATAACTCTTATGTCAACTCTGGGCTGCCTTGATATGCTACTAACTGGTTTTTACCTTTGCCACCATTTCATCAAGCAGTTTTGGTCCTAACAGCTTACGCTCACCGACATCATCCCAACATAATGATGTTCTGCACCTCCTCCAATACAATGTTTCATATGGCTCCATTCATATTCTCGAGTGGAAAATATTATTGTACGGGAATTCAACCGGTTGAAGATTTCGGTCCCACCATCCATTGAAGTCCATAGAACATGATCTTAACATATCCTCTAGTGTCCGGATAGTTCACTCAGATTGGCCATTAGTTTGAGGATGATAGTCTGTACTGAAGTTCAGTTCAGTATCCAGAGCATATTTATGACTCTTCCAAAACATAGTGTTGAATCATGGTTCACTATCGGATACAATAGACAGTGGTACTCCATGTTTCCTTACCACATCTCTGATATATATCCATGTTTTTAGATCCAAAGAGAAATCCTCCTGAATTTCAATAAATTGGGAAGACATTGTAAGACAATCCACAAAATCCCAGATAGAATTGTTTCCTTTGTATGTCTTTGGTAGTCTGGTGACAAAGTCCATGGTGATGTTCTCCCATTTCCATGCTAGTTTGGGAAATGGTTGCATCATCCCTTTAGACTATTGCCACATTGCCTTTACATGCTGACACACTAGGCACATTGATGTAAACTCATATATCTCCTTTATATTATCCATCCAATAATGCTCTCAGAGGTCTCGATATAACATTCCTTTTTTTGAAATTTATTTTAGTTACTAATAAATTCCCCAAAATCATCTTATTATAGTTATCTTCTATTTGAAATATGGTACCTATTTTTAGTTTCCTCAGTATAAGAATCATTATTCTTCACTGTGACCTTAAAATTTGGAACATCCTTGTTATTGTTCTACTCTAGTAACAAATTACTTTTGGAATTTTTAAAACTATTATTCGTTTAATCAATTATAGATTTTTCCATAATAGGTGTTGTGAGAACTTTATTTCCTTTGTTGTTGTGTCCACATTTTCTAATGAATGTATGAGTTTCACAAAATATATTTCATGTATCATATGAAAATATTAATGTTTCATGGAAGAAATATAAACCATATCTAATGTATTATATCATTCACCAATTTTATTGATATAATTATCCAAAACATGATGATTGTTTTTAAATGAGTATTCAATATCAATTTATTTAATTTCAATATCATTTAATTCACCAATCATAAACTTGTGATTTTTTTTATATATAATTATATATCTAGTCTCATGTAAGGGGTAGAGATCACTTATTTTTATTATGAATTCCACTGGCATTTCATAACAAAATTATTTCTAATTCATTCATATTTTTCCTTAATGAAATATTATTATGTTTCAGTTGTATCATTTTACTATAAGTCATTCGATTTTCCTAAAAACATACCAAGTTCTCAATCCTAAACAAAAACTCATTAATGGATTTTTCATCAGTGCTTTACTCAATTTCAAACAACAATTATTGCCTATGTGGTTCTTTTTGGAATATTTAATTTATCCATGAATGTGGTTATGTAAAATTCCTCCGTTCATATCCTATTCTTATATTTTCAAATGAATTTTTTATTATTAAGAGATAACTAATAAAAATAAACACTAAATTTACTATCATTGATACATTTACACTAAATGTCAAGCATGGTTTCACTAAGGTAATAACAGTTATTTTAATTATAAATTTCATTCTATTATATGAGAAAAAAAAGTAATCATAATTCCATCGTCATCAAATTTAGAATAATTATCATTCATAGATATGTAGTATTATCACTGATGGGCTCAAAGATATTTATTGAGGTAGTCAAATGCTTCCTAATAGTCATTTTCTACTAAAATTGTAACCCCCTATTACATGGACATGGTTAATGGAAGGAATATTCATGAGAGGTTGGCTATAATGTATGAATATATAAAAGGTGTCATTATCATCCCCATAACACATTGGGAATCTGAGGTAGTGACATGTTGAGGACTTCATTTATCTTCTCATTTTTGAATTTAATTCCACGATGACCTTTGGTGATGGTGAGAGATTTACCTATTGTGTACCCGAAATCACATTCCATGGGGTTTATCTTCAGGATTTTATGTAAAAGGCTTTTTAATATGGTTCAAAGAACAACCAAATTGTTATAAATATATTTAAACATAACTAAAATGTCACAAAAATATCATTCCACAAGCTTCCCTAGAAATGGTTTTAAAATGGGATTCATTGTAAACTGGTATGTAGTACAATTATACCTCATGCCAAATAACATTACCTATTAGAAAAATATTCCCTCTGGGGGACTAATAGTAGTGGATTATGTATATTCAAGGGCTATTTCAAATTTATAATTCCATAAATATTTATCCATGAAATAGAGGTCTTCATTTCGGGCCATTGCATTAATAATTATCTTTGTGATTGGGATGAAGAAGTCATCTATCAATCAATACGAGTTGAGATATCAAAATTTGATGAAAAAAAGTTTTTTTATTATTATTCATTACTAGGACTATATGAGATATCCACTTTATATACTATACTTACCAAAATAAATTGGCTTTGTCATAATCATCAACTTCTTCATCAATTTTGGTGGAAATAGTCAGGTGTGTACTTCAGCAAGATTTTTGTAACACTAATGGTTCTCTAGGATGCCTTGTTGGTGATTGTCCACCACAGGATGTAGGATTTGAATATCTATATAATTCTAGGAAAACACATCTTGAGGTTTATTAATAAAGGAGGTGTGTACCTCTTGTACATTAGAAGAAATTATTGAACAAGCCAAAGTGGTATGTGGATATTCATCAATACCAAGATATTTTTTTTTTAAGTTCATCAATAGTTGTAGAAATACCTTCCTAATCCTTTGAAAGGAAATCTCTAAGTTACTCCTCATATTCCTATTCCCATTTCACTTTTTATTATTCCTTACTATAAGAGGAATTAAATAATGAAGTAATTTGTCCAATGATAAGAGGTGTTTTGATATTTTTACATCTATAAGGTGTAGATAAACTATCTTATATAGAAGAAAATGTGTGGTATTATTGATGATATGGATGGGATGGAGTGAGGGATATTGAAATGGTATCATTATTCTCCCCTAGACAAGTTAATGGGGCATCAATATGTTGGAGATCCATGTATGGAAGGAGGAAAATTTCATACAGGATTTTTTTTCTTTCTTGGGATTTAGTGACACTTTCAACACAAATGGGCTCAGTCATGTTGATTGATTTTATAAATATGTTGACCATTAAAATTAATTTTTTCCCATGCAATCAATTTTAAGTATAGGTGGAGAATATTTGTTTTACTAAGATGTTTTAATTTATTTTCTAATGTTATTTTGAGACTATTCGTGCTCATGACCCATGATCCATCATTGTTCCTGGGTTGTTTCAGTTCCCTCAGGTAGTACGACACATCAATGTGCTGAGTTTTTTATGATTTTAATCTAGATTAATCACCATAAAACCTCCGATTTTTTCCATTAATAAAAAATTTGATGAATTTGTGGTATGATGTGGGGATTTTTTTTTCATATTGTTACAACAATGGTCTTTATATTAAAATGTTGATATTTTTGTCTTTCAGAACAACTATAATTTTTTAGTTAGATACAAGGTCCCCAAACGGCACCTACAACCTGATTTTCCTGAGAAAAGTTTTCTCAGTATTTTAATAAACCTATAGGATCAGAGTGAAAGGGGACAATTGGATCTCAAAATATCATAGTCACTGAAGTTTTCATACTAGAATGTGGTTGAATCCTAAGACATTTCCAATGAAATCTCATCACCAAATACATACATGGTCTGATGTGCGCTTGATTAATGGAATATTTTTTCTTTTCTATTAAAATGATGATCGTGTGGTATTTTTCAGGATCTATATCTTCTTAATATACTTCAGTAGTATAAACATCATCCCTAAATTCTTGAGGGCTTACAAAGCCTCTGGAAGTTCTTCCTGGAGGTATTTTGATAGACAAAATGGACCCCAAATTTAATACTTGTCTAGAATATGGGATAACTAACTATAAATGTTATACTTCGGTTCAAAAATTCTAGGATTTCCTAAATTATTTTATTCTCTTATAGTATCTTTAGTATCTTAAGCACATACCATAGGATGATAAATTCCTAGAATACTAGTGTAAGGTGTTCTCATTCTTGGAGGGCTTGTTCGACTAGGTAAGCCTATACACTAAGGCTCGAATCATGAAATCATCCCCTCTAGTCAATATGTTAGGATTATTGAGTCAGGTATAACATTATAATGTTTGGGGGAAAATTCTATATTCTACTAAGATCAATGAAGGTCTCTCCCACCTATTTCATTTGTTTTAATGACCGAGGGAGAGTGTTTCTAGTTTATTGATTTCCATCGTGGCCATGTCTCCCCTATATCCTCAACCCCAATGGAATTATACCACTATTCCCTAATTATAGGTAGATAATATATTTTTATATCCAAAATCATTACCCAGTAAGGGTTCTATTATGTGAATAACATTAATGGAAAGGAATATCAACTTCTTATCTAATTATAACTCTCTCCGGTGGGTTAAATATTGGAACTATTTTGTTGGGGTGGTTCTCATTTTTTTGGGATTGATGGAATACATAATGATAATGTAAATGTTAGATGCATCCTTGGTATAGATTCATAATCATGTTTTGTATTCCCAATCTTCTATCCATGTCATTTTATAGAATATTGGATTTAAAAGGATTGTGGTGTTGATGGAGTCAGTTGTGTCCATTTGGAAGTTATTGGGGGAATATTTTTCTTTTTCATATATATATGAAGAATAGTATGATTCTAGTTGATTATCATTTTCCCCATCATATAACTAAATATATACACAAAATTATTAATTTCTTCCTTCAATTCAGACACTCCCTATGGATTGGTAGAAAAAACATGGGATGCCACTGCCAGTGTCTTTTTGAGCATTAAATATCCAAAATGCCCCATTTTTAAGAAATTTTATTGAAAATAATGAATTCCAAAATAGTTTTCACTAATTTTATCTGGATGTGGAAATAAATTTAGAGATATTAAATACCATCCATATTAGACCTATTAGGATTTCGAAAGATAACCAATTTTTTTCCAATGATGTGATAAAGTAGCATGGGATTTTTTCATATTATAATTTATAAACAATATCATTTATCTCCTTAAACTAGATCCTCCTATAATATATTATCCTGTCCTAATTTATAAATAATTACTGATGAACCTCAATAATATGTTCCATGTATTATGTAATGATTTTCTGTGATAGAGCATGGGATAGTTTAAACATAAGCATAACAGTGGAAACCACTTCTACACATGTTCTCTTCCATTCATCTACTGGAATTATTCATGATTTTTCGATAGTGTAAAAGAATAAAAATTTAATTTTTTTAGAAACAATGGTGAGATCCTGGAACCCTCCTTTGTTTTTATAGGTTTTTGTGGTTTGTGAAACATGTCCCAGTGGTTATCAATATATATTGGAAAAATATTTCTTGGGGATGTTCTAGGTTTAGAGAGTAGTTTAACCCTTTCCATCAGGTATTTAAATTAGATAACCCCTAATTCTCACACAATTTTCAATTCAAGAGTTCATGTAATACTTTCTTCGGAATCATTTATCATGATTGAAAGTGAAATTGTTAAATGTGATCTTCCCATTTTAAGATAGAGTGAGCCGTCAAGTTGGGTACCATATGAAGGTTGTCACATTCATTTTTTTATAATGAATATAAGTTTCAATATATCATTTTGAACATCAGCCTCAAACAAAGGATCATAGAAGGATATGAAAAGCATAAAATTCTTCTTCTGGTCCCCCAAACAATAAAAAATTAGAAATGCGGGGTTATCGAAATTTTGTGTGGGAGGAGTTGGATCCACCAATTTAGAATAAGACCTCTTTTCTAGTGATAGTGGTGCACATAGCTCATGCTTATATTTTAATCGATATGTTAGTGAATTAATATTAGGGAGGATATCTTGAGAGGAAACTTTTTTAATATTATTGTTGAGAAATAGATGAAATCAGTAATTCTATATGTGGAAGCTCTAATGGTACCCACGGTGCATACCCCCTAGGAGCTGGTTCATGAGTTTGTATCTGAACCAACATTGCTGGTGTAACCAAGGGAGTGATCTTATGATATCTCTCCTCCAAGGGGTATACATATAATGGTCATCAGTCAGGCATGTTGATCACATGTTCTGGTTCCACTTCAGTTTCTATGGTGAACCGTCTTTTCTATGGTACACTATTTGGGATTATGAGTCAGGGTTTTACTTGTATAACATATCTGATAGGAATGATGCATGAGATCAATATTAAATTGAGTCTTATCAACCTTTTAATCAATTCCTCTTTCTGAGTGAATCTTTCTATGAGTAAGATGGGTTCAAACTCTTGAAGAGCTGGGAGAGGCCCAACTATAACTTTACCCCTTTTATTTTGTGTTTGTTCTCGGAGGAGGTAGTAATTGACAAGAAGAGGGAATTATCCCATTCAAAGAAATTTATTGGTTATGGGTATGCAAAAATACATCAATAATATCAGTTTTTAATGAAATATGACATGGGTCTTCAACTTCTTAACCATTTATGTTTTCATCAAGTTCTACATGGTCTGTAGTGGTGGTGGTAATGACACTCACTGAAGTGTAACAGGTTACATGAGTTTAGTTAGTCTCTTTGGGATATTTCATTTGTAAGAACCATCCATTATGACATATCAGCTCAAACATTTTTTCTCTTGGATCCATTTGGTAGAAGGTAATCTGAATGGAATATTTGGTAATCATTTTAATGATTATTCCCAAGGGGGAAACCCGATCATAGAATTCGATGAACAATAAAGATTTTTTGTTCCATTGTTAATTTTTGGTAGAGGAATGAATTCCTTTTAGGAGGATACTATTGAGGAGAAAAGTCCCAAATTCCTAAGGGATAGGGATATTTCATTCCCTTTTCATGGCCTTTTTAGGTATTATCAGATCTAAATCTTTTTTGTAAAAAATACCCTATTCCTATAGGTTGAGGTTGATCTTAAAATTTTATATTCCCTTCTTACATGGAAAATATATTGATATTATAGATCCATATCCAAAAATTGGATTCATGTGTTATACAGTCAGCACCTGATCTACATATTTTTTAATTCATTTTCAATATATGAGATATTTTCACTATCTAATGGTTGACATAAAATTATACAGATGGCTGTTTGATATTTTCAGATGATTAATATAAAATTGTTTTAATATATCACACTCTTATGGTCCAAAATTGGTGGGAATCATTTTGATGTTGTTTTTACTGTGAATATCTTTTATTATAGATAATGTATCTTTGATGAAGTCATTATAGAGCTTTGATATTGCACAATGTCATATTTAGAGAGTATTGATTATTGGTGAGTATAATGAAATAAAACACTACATGTTCACCACATCATATGATATTAACATTGGATGGGGAATCCGCGATCAATAGACACAATTAATTTAATGTGCCATGCCATTCATACTAAAGGGATCCTTTCTCCATCCCCAGTTTGCATGTAATTCAGCTAGTAGATCTTCCATGTCAAATTGGCAGTATATCCCTTATATTACCTTTCTATTTCTTATATTTTTTTCATAAGGTAATACATTTTATCTAAAGGTATGAAGAGTGTTCCATATATTAAGGTGGGATTCATGCACATAATATTACAACAATGCTTCTATAACACTAAATTAAAGAGTTTATAAAGGCCAAACCATTAATTTTATGTCATTTTAGCTAGATCTATATTGATGTTCAACATTAATTCATCTTCTTTAAACAGAGGATCCTTAATTGGGTCGAAACAAAGTTGATTCTTCCATACTTATTTATTTCAAACAACGAGAGTGGTAGGGACAGACTCTATCTTTTTTGAAGGGACGCGATCTAAGGTTGATTTAGAGATTGAAAGCACTCTGGGCTGCCTTTTGGCTATGAAAATATTTATCCTATCAATGACAATGAATCAAGCATGAATAGACTCATTTTACCATATGATTTTTGTAGGATTTCAATCTCATTAATAAATTTCCAGGGGGAGGAGCTTCATGATGAAGTGAAATTACATTATGGGGTGAAATACCATCATGAATTAACGTACAACTATAAAGAGTATTACATTAGTGTATACCATAGGAAATACCTTCATGTATAATGATATAAAGGGAATCACATTATTTTTGATTGATTATTTGGATGCATAGAGGGCTGACCTGGCTCTAATCCAGAGATGGGATCTTGAGATCAAGTTGATTCTAGATGTGAAGCAATCTATCTTTGTGAGGTATCCATGTAGGACCTAAAAACTATTACTACTATTAACTTAATTTGGTATGGAGTGAGTATGATCTTGAGCTTCCACATATAATCATTTTTTGTCTACAATATCACTAGAATTAAGATGGGTGGGATTGTAGATCATCACTTCATTTTCCAATCATAATTGGTGTGGATTCTATTTGGATTCATTATTTCATGTGATTGGAATAATTTATCAGAAACTAGAAAATATTTATTTAATTTTTTTAGTAATCTCTCATGATGTTGCCAAAATTTGCTGGAAGGCTTCATTAATTTTAGCATGTTTTTGTTCTTACCTTAGAGTATCTATTATAATAGGTCAATTAGATCCAATAGGAATATGGTTATTGACCCAATCTAGTTGTCCATATATCATGTGGGATTATAAACACTTCACCCTCCTATATGGGAGAAAAATGTGTGTATTCTATTGAGTGACATGTTGATGAGTCTCCCCAATTTCAATATAGAGTTATGTATCTTCCTCAGTGTGACATGAAAATGAGTCACCCCAATTAAGGGGATATAGTTGTGTGTTCATCCCCTTTCCAATATAACTGTCATTATTATACCTTATATGGTTTATATGAAGTGATAATGAATTTACACTACCATTTTAACGTTGTAAAAATGTATTTGGTAACATCATTGGTTTGAAAAGGTATATATTATCATTCTATTGATGGAGTAGTGGTGTGTGACTTATCATATTCCCAATTTCATGCTAGAGAGTACTAATAGTACTCATGTGCAATGGTAGAGTTATGTGTCTACCCCTATTTATTATATTAACTTTTCGTCCACCTTCTCCATTTTCTACCAGGTTAGGTTAATAGTCTTGATAGATACGGGATAGTTTGTATGTATACTCATGTTTTTCCACTGAATATTACTGGAAGACTTTTTTAATGTGGATTATGGTTTGTGCTTACTCTCAATTCGCTGATGTATTTAACTAACATTCTTCTCCATAATATTTTGAATTGTCTTGGCTGGTATAAGTAATAATATTTTCCTACTCACATTTTGGAGTTGAATTTGACTAGTGGACATGGTTGAGGAAAATAACTGTATATCCATGAGGATGATGTACTATCAAATTTGAATGTTGGATTACATGAGGGGGAATAGAGGTGTTTCCATGCTCCCTATTATCGGATTTTTGTCATCGGTGAATAGTAATTCATGGCCATATTTGAGTGACATAGACCAAATAGATGAGGAAAACACCCCCATTTTGTTGAGGGCATATCACCATGTGACATTGGAAATGGTGGATTCTTGAGGGAGATCTTTTTAGTAACCCGTATGATTTATAGTGATTTCATTAATGGAATCTAAATTTTTCTACCTATGATATGGAAGATAGTGATTGATATATTAAAAGAATAGGCTCTCAAAATAAATTGATATATAAATATGTGTTGTTCTCTTCTAGGACACCAATCATCATTTTCAGGATGGATGGAAAAACATAAGGAGCTGGATGTCTTATCAATCTTCCTCTAAGGTGGGGAGGGAATCATTTTTTTGGTACATAAAAACTAATCCATTTCATACCCATCATTGAATATGATGGGTGGGAAACATGTCCTCTATTTGGTTGAGGACCTAGTAAGGGTAGTGGAAGTTGTAAATGTCTATGAGAACTAGTCTCATTCTATTTAGAAAGAAGGGAGATCTAGTTAAAAGCTTATAAAATATTTTTTATATAAAAATACAAGAAAATACATTCAAAGGATCCATTCAATAAACAAACACATGCAGAATTGAGGGTCTAGTTTTTCCCTCTACAATTTTGAGAGTTCAAGGGTCCTGAGGTGTGGGTAACACCATCATAATGGTCACAGATTAAAATCGACTTCACCAATTGTGTTTTTGAAGACAAAAATTGTGGAGTTTTTTTAGATAGTATAATATCTTGGTTTTATAAGGTTACAAAATAATTCACATCGATCCACCACTTTAAAATGGATTACACTATTTTTTTTGTTGAGTTGAATAAACACAATGGTTCCCTCATTTAGAGTACTTCATGACGATTATTTAAAAAGGAAGGAAGATATTGGGAAATGGTCCAAAAATATTAATGTAGTTAAATTGGTCAATAGGATCATAAATCAGTCTCATCGCACCCTTTTGAGAGGAATTATTTCGTACTCTGAAACTCTCTTAATGGATGAAGAAATGTTCATGAATCCTTCATCAATTCCCAAGTAAAACATGTGTATCCCTTTGGTTAATAACATATTATTATCCTGTAGGGACTCTAAAATCTCCTTTATGTATCTAATATTATTAATTGATTGAAAAAATCATATATATTAGGGGTTATCTATCAATGGTATCCTCTTATTAATGTATTAATGATTCGTTGAATATTTATAGTTATGATGCTTGTTTTTAGCCACACAGTGGGGTGCTCGAGAACATATCCTAATTTTACATACATGGAGTTTTTCCTATATTGGGATGAGGACCAAGAAATATGATTCTTATATAACCTTGTGAAATGATTCATAAACTATGTAATTTAGTGCCACATAATGGGAAACATCATACCTTTTATGTTGATGTGATGAGGACCAATATATGCAGATTAATGTCATCTGAAAACGACATTAAGGAGAAAGGATCATTGTTAATGGATTGTGTGGGACATACTCTAATGTAGCCTATGGAAACTGTAAGGTAAGTACACTCCCAAGATGGATACACACCTACTTGAAATGTGTCATAGAGATAGTAGGGTTGATTTTAGGTTGATGGGTTTAGACATCACAGAGGATTCCTATGTATCCCATACTGATGGAAATAAAATCCCATGTATCTCGTTAAGGGTTTGGGACCAAATCCTATAAATCTCTTTTGAACGTTTATCTAAAAGTAAATTTGACCAGTTTAGATGATAGTTTCTGGGATTCTTTCGAATAATATTCCCTTTGACTTTTTTCTTCGAGAATATATTGTATTTGAATATTAAAGAATAATATTGAGTATTACAAGGTATATGATGATTACATAGTGGTTGGATACATGTATTGGAGGACCCAAATCAATAGTGGCCCTTGAAAGGAAGGTGAGGGGATGATTCAATAAAATACACTCCATTGATAAATGTATCTAAACTTGTCGATTTCATAATCATAACTAAACTATAAGAATGAATTTTTCATCTATAGAACTAAGAAAAAAGAGGATGTTAAAGATCTATAAAACATCATGGTCTTTCATGTTATAATAGAATAAATCTGGGCTATAGGAGATTAATATTGGGCATTAATGTTCACATATCCTCTACAAATTTCCAAACCAAAATAGTCACAAATGAATACCCTCTTGGCTATAACCCAATACAAAGGATAACTGTTAAATCTAGGAGGGATTCCATTCTCTAGGTTCTATAGGAGAGAGGATGATATCCCACTAATCAGCGTCATATAGAAAATAAATTTTGATCACTCCCATAACATCTAGAATAGGAGGACCCTGAACATAGTGATGATGAGGGAAGGTAAATACCCAAAATCTCATGTATGATAATAGAAAGTTACAAGATCTTCCATGTGGTATTGGGTCCTCATGACCAAAGGAATGCATAACTATATTCAACCTTAGTTCCATAACACTCATGTAGGACATGTATGTGACACCTGTGACCAAAGGAATGCTTAACTGAATGGGATTCATGCTACTATGTCTATAACCATGTTTGTAAAAGTTGTGAGTCAGATGTGGAGTCTTTTCATGGTATCCCTCTTATAGGAGTTATAAGAAATATGGTTCCCTACCATTGGTCACATGAATTTTAGCTCAAAGGAGGTTCGGTCATGTGAAGGTTGGGTGAGGAAAAGGTGTATCGCCAAAGGAATTGAATCTATATATTAGAATTGATTCTCACAAGGGAGGAAAATATGAGGTAGATATGACATTATGATGATTTATAACCTAGGAAACCACAATTTGATATGTCCTTAATCTAGGATCCACGTGTTTTCTTAGGTGTCCATGTTAGGGCCTCACGTTGGTCCTCGATTTAGGAGTGGACCTTCCTGATAATATCTACTGATTAGGGGTTCGTGGTTATCATATTTGTTTTTTTATTCTTCAAATCCTATAGGGATTTTTATCATACTATCCACTATAATTTCATATTTTATTGGGTTTTGGAGTGCTACATGGCTGGGTTTGGGGGCCTTAAAAAAGGACTAGGGTGAGAAAAGCCTTGAGGCTTCTCTATGTTTTTTATCATATTAAATGAGGATCCCTAGGTTACTACATATAGATTAATATAGGAAAATGGTTGAATGAGGTCTTCTTAAAAGTCCAAAGTGTATGGAAAACACGTTTTTGTTATACGTTGGGGTGGATGCCACTTCAGGGTCGTACAAGCGGGGTCTACACAGTACTCTTGGTAGATAGGATGTATGCATGTTGGATTGCATGGGTGAAATTATTTATTATGCATGGTTACATTCAATTCATTATTTATTTAAGGTTATATCCAATAATTTTATTCATACCCATGGGACTACATGGCATTTCAACAATAGAAAAATTGAAACATGATAGGATATTTTAAGGGAAATTTGATATCGTAATGTTTCACTATAAAAAATTGGAATTTAAGAATACAATAATATTATTAAAATTTATAATTACTGAAAAAATGAACAAACTTTTCTTATGATCCCATGTTTTTATAAACATATGTTAATTATATATGATGTTGAATGGTGATCATATAAATTGGGATTTAATGTAAGATAATTCATTAAGAAAACCCTTTATTTTGTGTTCTCTCATTTTTCCCATGGATTAATAATTGTTCCTATAATAACCTAAAAATGTTTACTAAATATCATTTCCCTTTTATTTTTTTGAATATACTTGTTCTAATATTGTAAAAATGAATTTTAATCCAATAATAATGATTTTTAAAAAAGGATATGATTTTATTATAATGTATCCTGATTTATATTATATTGTATTTGATTAAAATAAAACTGATCTTTTAACCCTTAATAAGACCTTCCATATTTATTTGGTATCCCAAAATGTAATTCATTAACTAATGAATTACAAAACTATTGTGACCATACTTTTATTACATTAAATTTACATCATTTTAATTGGGAAAACCCAAAAAAAATTACACATAGAGGATCAAAAGGATTAGTGTATTGGGAAAACTAGGACCATACATAACATTTTTCGAAAAAAACATTTATGTTATTCTATCTTATTAACCTTATTATTGACGCTTAACTTTTCCATAGTACATGTAGTCACCTGAGGATATAAATCAAAATTGGGTGAGATAAAATCCCAATAAGAGGATAGATAAGAACATAAAACAACTATACATGGGATGTGATTAATCATTATCATTATAACATAGTCATGGGATGATATTTAGGAGTGGAAACATTATGAAAATTCTTGGAATACTGCAATGCATAATAAATGAAATATCATATATTAGTGGTAAGCATCCAAAATTATGTTTGAACAATGATATAATCATGATCACACATAATTTCACATGAAATAATGAGATTAATTACTTTACTAAATCAAATTGAGCCATGTATAATTATGGGTGCACCCATCACATTCAAGCATTCAGATTGTGCTATATAATTTCAGTTGCACATATCACATCATAACATTTTCATTATTATGAATTCCATGTAGCTAATATATAAATAATAAAAATAAATAACCCATTTAAAGGAATTTTTTCCTCTCATATTAACACATTCATAAACATTGGTTTCCCAAAAGAATGAAGGAATGACATACTTGATACAAAGAACATCAACTTGAGTGAGAAGTAAAATGTGTGTTTTTAAAAGAAGAGATATATTATAAAACATTATGTTTGACATAAAATCAAGTGGAAAAAATGTATATCTTTTAAATTTAATATAATTATGAAGAAATAACTTTTATGAGGTAACCGTACTAAAAATGGTGTTAAAGAGGGGGTACCTGATGAAAGAATGTTGGGATTGAGAATTTCTCATTCCCTTTTATCTGAATGAATTATTTACTTTATTTTATATTTTAATTAGATTATATTCCTTAATTAGAAATTAAATGTCGTTTTATAACTAAATACAGTTCATTAAGGATTCATTAAGTTATTTTATGGGCCTTTGGATTAATAATAGTGTTTAAATCCGTTGTTTGGTAGTGTTCTTTTTCGTAGTTTTCATGTACAGTTTTCTTGTACCCATGAATTGAAGTTCGTGTAGGACATGGATAAACATAAATAACTTATATTACAGGTTATTTATTATAATTAAGGAGTTTAAATGATTATATAATGAATTAGAAAAAATACAACGTGGATGAATCATTAGTTAATATTTAATAATTATTATTTAAAGTAAACTTGGGTGGTATTTGGATCACAAAAAAAACACGTTTTATTTTATAAATTATTGTTATGAATAAAAAAAATTCCAAAACATAAAAGGGTATAAATAATATAAAATAAAATCCGGTTTCATCCATTTAATGTTTTAATTGATGTATGTGATGAAGTTGATGTAATATGGAAGTGCATCGCACATGATTTATGATAATTAACACATCACAAGATGTTATTTAAATTTTATAAACAAATCAAGTGGGGAGGAATATAATAAATAAATATCCATTAACAAAATGAAATACCACTATATCAATCACATTGGAGTTATCATGTCATTTAGATAAGATAAGATGAAGATAATAGAAGAAATGAAATTAAATTTGGAAGTAAATTGAATGAAAAGAGAGTGAAATAACATCTTGAATATATCTTCTTTGAGATCCTATTTAGGAATTATGTTTTTTAAAATATAATCTGAACAAGGCCTGCTAGATTTGTGAGAGTTACTAAAAATGCGTTCTAGCCCTAATGTAGACATTTAATGAATCTTGAAGGGTGTGATGAAATGAGGGTGTGAGGGGTAATATTTATAGTATTGGGGAGAGGGGTTTCCAAATAGTATATTCATTAAATTATTATATCCCGACAACTCAAGAAATAGTGATGATTCTAAGACTTATTAAATTATATTTAGTAAGTCAGTTTGAAATAATTTGGCTAACATCATCAAAACATCATTCATGACTCTATCATTAATGTATTTATCTTATTTTTTAAATTATAGTATTTCACTATTCCTCCAAAATTCCAGAATTTCATAAAAACACAAAAAAATCATCATAACCATTTATCAATGTGTAGAATCCAAAAAAATAACTCTATTTTTCCAAAATAATTTTCTTATATTGATTAATATAATTATTAATTAAAATCAAATTTTTTTAAAAAATACAAATTTTATAAATAAAACTGATTTTAAAATGATTTTAAAAATTACATGAGGTCTTATAAAGTTATCTTAACACTATAAGATATAATATTATTAAATTATTAACACATATTAGGAAAATATTTTCTTTTTTAATTTATTAATAAATGATTCTTAATTATTTATTACTTTAAAAAATACCAATACTTTTACTGAGGTCATATAATCGCTTATAAGTTGCCAAAATTTAATGTATACATTCATGGGTGAGGTTACTATTCTATTATATTGTTTAATATTAATATGGGTCATATTAATATTCATAAGATTATGTTATTATTCATAAGGCGTGGTTACTATTCACTAAAATTTATATTTTTCCTATCAGACTGTAGATATCTTACTGATCACAACCGTGTATGTCATATTTTTGAAATTCAAAACTCATAAGTGAAATATTAATGTTTATAGGTCACATTCAAGTTTATTTAATCATGATGTGGCTTTGTGTTTCCTAATTTTATTGATTATGTCCTTACAAAAAGAAGGAAGAAATTTCATTTTCAAAAGTTTGGGTTGTAACGTTCTTCCCCTCTTTGGAAATTCCCCCTCTAAATTTCATTAAACATAAATAGGTGAGAGTATTTTTCCTCAATCACTTCCTCTAGTTCCCAAGTTCCTTCACCATACCTATGGTTCCACCATAAATCATTGAGAAGGTTTATTTTCTTAATTCATATATCCTTATCACTATGATCCAAAATCATGACTAGTTGTTCATTATAATATATATCATCTTCTTGTTGGACCACCTATGAGTTCAATACATGCGATGTATCTGGTATTTACATTCACGGAAGTGATATGTGAAAAACATCATAATCATGGGCCAAATTTTTTGGTTGTGGAAGAAAATAGGTCATGGATTTTATGTGGTCAAGTATCTCAAAAGGGCCAACATACCATGTTTTTAGCAAACTTCTCTTTCAATAATGCATGACACTCTTCCATTGTGATATTTGAAGGAACTCTTATTTTTTTATCATTGAAATCGAAGTCACTTCCACGTTTGTCAGCATAGATATTTATCCAACTCTGAGTAGCTTATATATGATTCTCAATGTCTTGATCCTTCTCTATCATCAATTGCACAAGACCAAGACTATGTTGCTTTATTTCTCCAAGTTTATCCTAAATGTATGGATTTCTATATTGGTTTCTATATAGATCTTTACATGTATCCATCTGAATACTTTAGTGGATGATATTTTTGTATGATAACTCATCCAATGGGATATTTTGATCACATGCACCTTTAAATTATAAAGGGAATTCTCTTAGCATGTCATCATGCATCTCAATAGTCCTTTAATATTGGACAACTGTTTGGGGGTGATAGATCATGTTGCTATTTAATTCTGTACTCAATAAATTTTTAAGACTCATGCAATATTTCGATTTGAAGCTTATATAAATATTAATGAATATCGATAGTGGAACACCATGCAGTCTCACCACTTCATTCAAATATATCATTTTATGTTTTTCAAGTGAGATATTTTCTCGAATACCGTCAATATGGGCAGTCTTAGTTTGTTAGTCAACCACAACCCATGTCACATTATTTCCCTTGGACGTTTTCAGAATACTCATAACAAATTCTAGTGTAAAATTATACCATTTGTACATTGGTATAGGAAAAGGTTTCATCATCCCTTTGGACTTCTGTCACTCTAGTATAACGTGTTGACATACCATGAAACTTCAGATATATTCTGAAATCTCTATCATTATGTTATACCACTAGAAGTGTTCTTAGATATCTCGGTACATCATGGTGATACTATGATGTATAGAGAATGTAGAGCTACATGCATTGTCTAGTAGCTCTTTATTTATCCTGAGTGATGAAGACACACAAAGCCGTGTTCCAAACTGAATCACACCATCATCATCGATATGGAACTCTTGCAACTTCAGTTTCTTTACTGCATTCACTTTATTTTGTAACTCAAGATAATCCCTTTGTTCCTCTATAATCTTATCCTAGATATACAGTTACACACTAATTTTGGAATGTTAGGATGTATCACATTCCCTTATGATTTCCAAATCCATCCTTTGCTTATACATGATTTTTGTGTATCTCCCAATCCATAACAAGGATAAAGTAGCTGTTACTTATCATTATAGAGCATCAGATTCCTTGTTAGCCTTTCTAGGATGATAGTGAATGGAGAAATCTATATCCTTTATTAGATCTAACCATCACCTTTGATGCTTGTTGAGAACATTTTGTGTGAATATATAGTTTAGGATATTCTGGTCATTTTATATGTCTCACTTATCACCAAATAGTAGTTCCACAAAATTTTCATTGAAAGAAATCATTTTTCCAGCTATTGATCAAGAGTCGAGTAGTTCTACTCATTGATATTCAACTACTGTGAGGCATAGGCGGTCAAATTATTATTTTTGATGAATACTGAGCACATGAATTTATTTTAAGTATCACTGTATATCACAAAATGTTATCAAATTTTCACTAATGTGAGTTCAAGTCCAGTGACCATCCTTTTCATTAGCATTTTCAAGCATCCCTCACATTCTTCCATCCAGATATTCTTTACCCATTCCAATGTTAACTTAGTTAGTGGGATTTACATTCCTGAGAAATTTCTCAAAAACAACATCAGTACTACCCAGCTAATCGAAGAAAAATATTTCATATCTATGACACTAGAGGGTCTTCTCCATTCCTCAATCACCATTATTTTTTACGGGTCCGTCGAAATTTTATCTCTTGTTATCAGATGTCCAAGGAATGTGACTTTCATCATCCAAAAGACACACTTAAAAAATTTGGAGAACTACTTCCCCTATCCCAATGTCAGAAAATCATGTCTTATATTTTCATCATATTCCTCATTACTATTTGAGTAGAGAATAATATCATTGATAAACAGTAACAAAAATTTGTCGAGGTAATGTCTAAAGACACTATTCATCAATTCCAGGAATATTGATGGAGTATTTGTATGTCTGAAAGGAATCACTATAAATTCATTGTGCCCATACCTTTTATGGAAGGTAGTCTTTTAAATATATTCCTTCTTCAAATTTATCTAATCATATCCATAAAAAAGATACACCATTGAAAAGTATTGATCTCCACTTAACTTTTCAAACATGCCATCTATCCTTGGAAGAGTATTCTTGTTCTATATATATATCTTGTTGACTTCTTGCTAATCAAAACATAGCCATATTGTTCCATCCATATTCTTCAAAAAGAGCACTGGAGAACCCCAAGGAGATGCACTAGGGAGTATGAACCCCCTATCTAAATTCCGGTGAAACTACTCCTTTAGGTCATCCAGTTCAATAGGAGCCATACTATATAGACACATCGAAATTAGTGTAGCTCCATGTATAAGATCATTGTAGAACTCTACATCACGATCTAGGGAATGTATGGGTAACCCTTTATGAAATACATAACCATATACCCTCATGATGGGTATTTCATCTAGGTGTACACATTCCTTTTACACAACCATTTTAGCAAGGTATGCCTCTTCATAGGGAATAGAGACCCACATCGTTGAATTATTGTTCAAATGAGATTCATGATCATCCATGAATTTTTAGAGGTGAATTGTATGGTTTTTAAAATTAAACGATATTTCATTTTCATAAAAGTGGGTATTTTCTCAATATAACGGGTGCAAACCCATTCCCATTACAGAGTCGAATTTCCTCAGGGGAATTATTATGAGATTCAATTGGGTAATTTCCAAAATACATCTACTAGAGAAGACAAAAACACTTGGGTTGCAATTATTTCACCACACTTTGTTTTTATTGATATCATTAAATAAATTTTTTAGGTAATTTATTTTATAGTTCTAGAAAACATGAAATATAAAAGGATTGTGTGGAACCAGAGTCAAATAAGAATTTTTCTATTATTGAGTGAAAAGGAAGTGTACCTTGAACGACTTCATCAACTTACTCAACATCTGTAGTAGTTTTGGAATATGCCTTCCCCTATTCCTTTGGAATTGGAAGCTACAGACACTGATTTCACTTGAGGAATTGAAGTTAATTTCACTATATTTTATAGTGCCCTCCCAGCCTACAATTATAGAAATGTAGCATGGGTGGTGCTCTCCTTTATTACAATTCATTTTCATTCCTTCTCATGTATTTTCGACACTCTTGAACATGAAGTCGTTATTTACCACACCTGAATCATTTCCGCATCTCTTTTATATCATTCCAATAATGCATCATCCAACATTTTTGGCATGTGGGTGGTTGAGTTTTCGTACATCTTTTATCTGTAGACCCTATACAATGAATCTCCATATTGCATTCCTTTTCAACATTGCCTTGAGACCGTTATATTAACTCAATAAACACTTTGAGGGAACATCGAACAATTTCCTTATAGCTCTCAATGTTTCAAATTTCAAAAGCTTTTCGAATGTGTGGTTTTAACCCACTAAAGAATATGTCATTTTGGTTATCATTGTTGATAACAAAACCCGAATCATACCTTGAAAGACTTAGAAAATTTTGATCATAGTTCATGATAGATTCTCCATCATTTTTCATGAGCTCTTTGAAATATATATATCCATCTATTTATGAAGAGGTTGTGGGAAATACTTATTATGAAACATGATCTTAATGTCTTCCCATTCCATCTCTTCAATATCATCTCTTAGCATGGTGTTCTTAATCAAATCTCACCATTTATCAACCCCTCCATCTATATGATAAATGGATAGTGTCAACATATCTATCTCTGAATATTTTTGAATATAAATTATATTCTCTATGGATTTGACCCACTGTTACGCATGTAGAGGATTGGAAGATCCACTATACTTTGGTGGTCATTACTGCATAAAACACATGATAACCAGTTTCTCCCACTTTGGTGAAAGAGGATGTTCCCCATTATTCAAGTTATTATTCGTAACATGAGATAGTTGTGTAATATTCTCTTTTAAATTTTGAACTACACCTTCCAAATCATTGGGGATGTCATTCAGGCAATAATTTAATTGGCCCTCTAATAGGTTGTTAGCCTTATTTCTCCTGGTTCCCACCATTTTCAAAAATATAAATGGTTATAACAAAACATAAGTCAACCAATTATGAATAAATATCTTATTAATTTTTATTATATACACTAAAATAATATCTTATGTGATCCTTATATTTAGAAAATATTTTTGTTTGAATATTTGTTCTTAGTCATATTATAGGGGTTTTCTCTAGGGTTTACGAATCCTAATTCCAAATTTAACTGACCCTTTCTTCTGATAAAAACTATAACAACCCTAAATAAATTAAATTACATTTAAAATAATTTATTTATGAACAAAAAATAATCATTACACATAGAGGATCCAATGTTTTAGTGTCTTTTAGGTCCATACATAATATTTATAACACAAAACATCCATTTAATTCCTTCTTCTCTAGCTTCGTATTGGATTCTGACCTCTCGTTAGTACATGTAGTCACAAGAAGATATAAATCAAAAGGGGGTGAGCTAAAATCCTATTAAGAGGATAGATAAGAACAAGATATATCAATACATGAGATGTGTATAATCGTAATCATTATAAAATTGGAATAAAATTATAATAACGAGATGAAACTTTTAAAATTGACATGGAATGTGACAATACGTAAAAAATGAAACAAAATGTCTCAGTGGTAACCTACAACACATTATTCTCGAAAATGCTTGAATCATGTTCACAGGTAATTTCACTTTAACTCATAAGATTAATCACATTACCAAATGCATTGGAGTTCTTTATACTTATGGGAACCCCCCTCACATTCAAACATTCGTATTGTACTATATAATTCTGAGATTACCTATCACATCATAAAATTTTTATTAGCATGCATGCCACATAGAACATATATCAATAATGAAAATAAATAACCCATGTAATGGAATGGGTTTCATCCCATAAGAAAAAATTCATAAACATAGGTTTACCGAAATAATGAGGGAGTAACATAATTGATACAATGAAAATCTTCCTTGAGTGAGAAGTAAAAGGTGTGACTTTGAAATAAGAGTTATTTTGGAAAACATTGTTTTTGACATAAACTCTAGTGTAAAACATGTATATCCTAGAATAGGTAAGATATTGATTAATATTTTATTTTTATGTGGTAATCATTCTGAAAATGGTGTAAAAGAGGTAAAACCCATGGAATGAAAGTTAGGTTCACAAATTTCCCATTACCTTGTATCTGAACACGTTATTTATATTTTTATCCTATATAATGAAATTATATTCCTTTATTATCAATCATAAAACGTTTTATACATGAATATGGTTCATTATGGTTTCATTAAGTTCATTTATGGGCCTTTGGATGAGTTATATGTTTTAAATACACTGTTCATGAGTGTTCTTTTTCATTATTTTCATGAACGATTCACTTGTACACATGAATGGAAGTTCATGTATAACATGGATAAACATCAATAACAGAAAATAAATGTTATTAATGATCTTATAAGATCATAAATGATCATATAATTTAATATTTTATATGCCATGTTGATTAGTCATTAGATAATATTTAATGATAATTATTTAAGGTTAATTTGGGAGGTTATTGGATAACAACAAACATGTTTTGTTTTACCAATTAGTATTATTAATAAATGATTTTTCATGAGAATAAAAGTTGTTAAATAATAAATAAAAATATATAGTTTTAACCATTTAATGTGTATTTTGTTAACCATTATGTAGTTGAAGGAAAATGGTAGTGCATCGCCCATGATGTAGGTAAATTAACCCATCATGTGCAACAATTTCATTTTTATAATTAATTAGAGAGAGAGTGTGATGATTATAATGAATAAGATTCTATTAACATTATATAATACCAGTATATCTATCTTTCTGGATTTATCATAACATATGGATAAGAGAAGTCGAGGATAAGAGAAGAAAACACATAAAATTTGAAAATAAATTGAATGAATGTAGAGATAAATTTCCTATTGAATATATCTTCTCTGATAGCCTCTTCAGGGGGGATTTTTTTGGCCTTTTTATCAGAAATAGGGCTACTCTACATGTTGGATGGGCTAAAAAAGTGCTTTTGGCCGAATTTGGATTATGCTTGATGCTTGAGGGGTGCGATGATATTAGGGTGTGAAAGTGGTATTTATAGTGGAGGGAGATGGGTTTTCATAATACCATATTCATTAATTAATGAATTCTCCACAAGAAAATAAATAGTGACGATTCCATGATTATATAGTGTAACATGATTAGTTGAGTTAGAAAAAATTGGCCTTACATCCGGATAATATCATCTATGACTCTATAAATAATTTATTTAGCTTATTTGGAAAATTACAGTATTTTAATATTCATAAAAAATCATGTATTTCAGAAAAAAAACTCAAAAAATAATCCAAAATATTTTTTGATGTGTAGAATCCAAAAATGGACTCCATTTTTTGAAAAAATTCTAAATATTTTTAATTTAATTTATAATTAAGATCAAAATTTACATGAAAAATAAATATTTTAATATTCAAACATATTTTAAAATGCTTTTAAAACTTACATACAGTCTTATAAAATTATCTTATAACCATAAGACATAAAATTGTTAGTTTACGAACATATTTTATGTAAATACATTCTTTTTAAAAAAAATCTATTATTTATAATTATTTATTTATGACTTATAAAAATACCAATACTTTTACTATGGTCATACTTCCACTTATAAGATGCCTATATTTTATTTATACTTTCATGGATGAGGTTATTATTCTATTCAATTATATAAAATTTATTGTGGTTGTATTACTATTCATAAGTGTTGGTTAATATTCACAAAAAATTAAATTTTTCCTATTGGACTCCAAACATCTTACTGATTGCTACCACAGGTGTCATATTTTCAAAATTCAAAACACAACAATGGAAACATTTTGACTAAAGGTCACATAGTAGTTTATTTAAGCATGATGTGGCATTTTTTATCCCTTGTGATCAATTATGTCAATACTACATGAATGGGGAAATTGAATTAAGAAATGTTATTGTCATTACAAAATCCACATTGAATCTCACTACTTTTATGGGATTATTACATTAATTTTAATATTATAATATCACATCTCATTTTTAATCCATCATTATGAGAGGTTTATGAAGTTGTGATTTATCCTAGATTTATATAAAACTCCAATGCATTGGTAACTATTATATATCTCATGATATTCTGTGTATTATTCATGAAAATGATTCTATTTTTACTCCATATTGGATGTCATTATTTATGTTCATATGTTATGTGTGAACATGATGTTATCTTTATTAACCTCTATTTGTGGTATTCAACCACTTTTTCAGGATGATTGATTATTTTGAAATAGAACTTTTAATCTTTTTCAAATGATTCCATAATGGTTTGTATAATGATCAAATTTTTATGATATGATAATGAATATGATCACCCATGTACTGTTTACACATGTATCTATTACCTCTATAATATACTTGCCCATTCTTAGACGTTATCACACCCATTTCTTTGATATATATCCATTGGTGAAAATATTTATTATGGAGAGAATAAATTTTTTTTGAAGGATTGTGATGATGAATTAAAATAATTTTTATGTGTTAGTTATAAATGATGTATGAACCTAATTTTTCCTCAATACTAAAATTTTTGATTTATTAATGTATTACTATTATGTTATTTATCATAAAAATAATATAATAATAATGTAAAAAAATTAGGGTGCTATAATTCCCACACACAATTTAGTAAATTTTCATTCACATATGCAAACTAGATTCTTGTCACCCTGAATTTATTATCATAATGAGCTACAATTTCTTCATTAATCGTCATCTAATTAAAGAATCAATTTATCAACACAAATTATTTATTCTACTAGGATTATTATGTTTATTTTCAAGTATTGGTATCAATTCAATAGTTGTCTTCGTTTCCTATATATTGAAAGATCCAATTCATGTAAATTTCATTATACAAAATCTAAGTGTGCTATAGTCTAAAATTCCTCCTAATCCATTCACTATTATCTATTTATTAACACAAAATAATGAGATATTCTGATAAATTTAATACAAATAATCACCTATTTATATAAAACAAAAAAAATTTCTCGTCCATCCATTAAATCTATATTATTAACAAATTCAATCACATTGATAACAGACATGAATCAATATGTCAAAATAAACCAAATACTAGATAAATTCACCCCTCTAAAAAAATTCATTTTGTATAAAATGATATTGTATGTATATATTTTCAACATGGATGTCATTTTTTATCGAATTTGTATGGATTAAAACATTATAATTAAACATGAGAAAAAAATCAAATGGATTTTAAAAATAAATTATCATTTGATGAATCCTTTCACAATGAACAATATTATTAATACAATACTCTAGTAAAAAATAGATGAACAAAAAGGTAAATAAAAGTGTTTCTCACACAACACTTGAAAAAATGAATTAAAATGGTTTGTGATATACCCAATATTTATTAATAAACAACATAATCTATTATGCATTAAATAACAATAAACTCTTAATTTATAAATGAAATCATGAATTGCTACACATGTAACTACATAATTTTATTTGACATATCATTTAAGGAAAACATATTATATTAATAATATGAAACCACAATCAAATATCCATTACGCATAAGGATTGAATAATCTTAAATAATTTAATCATTAATATTTATAGTAATTCTTAGGATGCACTGACTTACTTGATAATAAAATGTAACCCTTAACTCTACCATTTAGGAACAACTATTCATTGATCAAACCTTATCCGATAAAAAAAATTGTCTCATTCATTATTTTCCTAGATGAAAATAGTTAACCTTCCACAACTACTCCACTAGTCCACAAATTGATCAATCATCTAGTTCAATAAAATATTTTTCCAAATCAATAAAAAAAATTCACACCTCAATGGGGTTGGAGGGATTAATTGTTCATCCAACACGCATGATGCGGAAGAGTATATTATAATTTTTAAAAATATCCCAGTTAAAATTCTAATTATTATTTTTTATTATGATGTATTGTTGATGTAAATGTTCAAATATCTTATCACCAGTGCTGCCAACATCCCTCCCACAACCATGTATATATATATACATGTTAACCTTACATGTTATTAAAAATTATAATTTTTTTAGTATTTCTGATTTTGATGGAACATTTTGAAATTTAAGCATTAAAACAATAAATAATACATTTTCATATTAAATAATACATGAACTATATGATGAAATAGTTTCAGATATATCCAAAATCATACCAATAAGGTAAAATATTAATTTTCTTTTCTAATTTTCTTTTTTATAATCCCAATATAACCTACATTAAATTATAAAATAATATATTCAAAACATGGACAAGCAATAACTAGAATATTATAATTCCTTCCTTTAGTCAGTCTCTATACTCGAACACATTTAAATTTCATAAACCAAAACATATTTAACAAAAAATTCCATACTATAAATGTTCAATATAATAAAAAAATATATTAATTAAACAGGATCATAACTCATGCCATTTCAAAACATTACAACATCAAAGGTAAAATACACTAAGAATTATTCTCTATTGGAAAACAGTGGAAAAAATTGGGTTTTACTAAACATTATTGGATTAGTATGGCTGATAGTTTTAAAACTATATTAATGGGTTTGAACTACATTGAAATTAAAAATATATCATGTATTACAAATAATTAAACTTTTATTTAATCATGTATCATTATTGAATAGTATACTATTAATGGTCAAGCATAAATTCAATTTATGTTGATGAATGAATAATTATAGAATGTTAGTGAATATTTTTTTACCCATATTGATTATTTGAAGTAATAATAGTTTTATTTATCTTATAAAAAATTCCAGTTCAACACTTGAGAATAAGTAACATTCAGATCATCAATTATTTCCATAATGAAAAGTTAGAGTATTTTTTTATGTCATAATACTTACCCTCAAAGCTCAAATAGAAGATGTTATGAAAAAAATATTCTAATGATTTGTGTTTTCAGATCATAAAAAACCCCTTTTTAAGAACCCTCTCCTTTAACATAATGAAACGAATAAAAAAACCCTTCTCCCGTAAAAATATGTATTAAATAAAAATAGTAGATATTATGTTTATTTACTAAATTCATCTTATGCAATGAAATTTCCTCTCATTTTTTAAGAAATATGTGAGGAACTCGATAAAAAAAGGAGAAAATTTTATAATGAATATATGAGAATGGGAAAACTTATTATGCAAGATATATTAATGTGGGATAATTTAATATAGTCTATAAATATCAAAAAGTGAAATGTATCAATTAATTAGGTGAATTTGAAATTTACAATGTTTGTATTGAAATATTTTATTTATAATTGTTTCTCATTATGAGTTTAACAAAAATAGGCTTTGTGTGAATTAATGTAATATTTTTAAGTGAATCAGTAGAATCGCTATAAAACATATTTTTAAAATTTAGAATAAAATTATTCGAATCATCTTATAGTTGATTTATATAGAACAATTTTGGTATTTTAATTTTTATTACATTCTTCATCCAAAATGGTAATAAAATAATAAAATTTGGATAGCATAGAGTGCATATAATTTTTATTGTGTTTGGAGGTTAAAATGAAATATGTTGGTGGATACCAAAACTAAATACAAGTTCCTGGGAAAAATAAAATATTATTTTACTTTTATTATTGAAATGAATCATATCTATTAATGAAATAAAAAACCTGAAAAGAGAATCCACATTACAGTTTGAGAAATTTTGTTAAAGAAGGATTTTGGAAAGTAACATTTATGAAACATTGTATAAAATGTAACCATAATGTGCTCATTTCAATGTAATATAATATTAGATGGGGTTTTATATAAGAAATGTTGAAGGATATATAATCATAACGTGGTCGTATAATCATATTACTAGAGTAATAAAATCTTATCATGGTTCTTATAAAACTTCTAAGAAGAATTTATCTATTGGAAATATAAAGAATGATAAATTTCAAATATTGAGTGTTAAATAATCCCCATTTATAGTTTAAAGAGGTAGTAATTAATCAAAAAAATACTAATAGATAACAATGTCATGTCATTTTATCACTTACCTATATAAAAGTATTATTTTCTATATCATGTAGATATATAATTATTATAGAATTATGGGGATTCTTTTTATAAATTATTAAGACTATATCTATGTATATTTTACTAAAAATTAATAAGGAACTAAGATTATTATATCATGGGGAGATTGGAGTAGTGATTAGAGATATCCATTAATGGAAATATTTAATGTATGATGATAATAACGGAGTTGTGAAAAACATATGAAGAATATAGTGAGATTTTTTTTTCAAGGGATAAAAATTTATTACATAATGATTTTCCAAATTGATAAATTGACTAAATTACTATAATATATGAGTTATACAATGTTATATACTAAATAAAATAGAGTAAAAAATTTCAATATAATATAAAAGGTGTAAATTTTATATATATTAAAAAATATATATTCAAATGGAATTGATAAAAATCAAGGTGAGGGATGTGAGCATAGATAAATTCTGGTTTCACATTAAAATTAATAAAATAATGTTTATAATGTTTTTTGAAGGATAATATCGAGTTAGTAGTACAAAATATAATATCACATACATTAGATATGAACATTTTAATTCATATATGATCTATGATATTTAATTACATACATATGGAATGATATTTCCAAATAGATACACATGTTCTCAATAATAATATTAACAATATCTAAAATATTACTATATTGAAAAACATTTAATTCATATAAGCCAATTTATCCCCCTAATGTTTTACCTATTGGGACTAAGAATATAACAGTTTCTCACATTTTATATGGATAATCTAAATTGAGAACTAGAAAATATTAATAATGTGTATGTCAAAAAAATTTAACTAGATGGGTATATTGATAGTATGTATATTTTTACATAATTTATTAATATGTCTGATTAAAAATCCAATTAAAAGGGTATTTGAATCAAAAATTATATTTACCCCAAGAATATGTATGGTAAATAATGTTTATAACAATAGATAGTTACCATTCTGATCCTAGATTGAGAGAAAACATCTAATGCGCCAACAAAAAACATGGCATATTACATTCATCAAAACCCATTATATGCCTAATGTGTCCATCCTTGTAATCTAATAAATATTTTCTAATTGTGATTTTATAATTGACATGATAGGGATACTATTACCTTACATTATAACCAAACAATAATATGATAATATATTAATAAAAAATATTATAGTGAAAATGGGTATAATTTCAGTCACTATGATGACAATAAAATATGATATTACCATTTATTATTTCTATGAAATTTAATGTCATTAATATATTAGATCAAAAAATATAAATGAGTTTATATGATGATTATATATACATGATTAATAATATATTATATTATAATAAAATACTCTCAGAATTCGTCATTTTTCTATTTATTCCTCAATTCATTCATTGTCCCATCTAAATTTAATTTCAATATTCATAGAGGCCATTCCCATATGTGAATCATGAGCCAATAAATATTCACATAAACAAGAATTGTGCATTAATGTCGTGAGTATAATGACCAAAAAGGTTAAAACACTCATACCTCTATCATAAATTGTAAAATATAGTTCATGATTGTGATGTGATTTTATAACTCATGGAGTGACTAAAAAATTAATTCGTGTCTTTTTGTGAATACCAGACCACCATAACTCCAAAATAGAATTTTTTTAGTTCCTAATGATATCACTATTAAAATAATTACCATATAGTGTAAGATAAAACCTAAAACTAACAAGATTCTATAAACTAGCCATAATGATCCCAATATTCATCAACACTAGTGGCACATCATGGAACAAAGCTCACTGGTTTAGAATATGCATTGTCATAAATGAACAATGATGTAATTAATGTAACTCCCTGAACCCAGTTACCCAGAGTTGGGGTATTATTTTAATACATTGTCATGATTACAAGGAATCAAGTCCTGAAGGACCGATCGGTTTAGCGGTCTTTGAAAATAGATTACATACATTAACATTACATTACAATTTCAAACATAAAACACAACATAAATAGTTCTTTGAGAACACTATTATTACATTTAGCTTAACCCTAAATATCAATCATAATACAGTTCATGGAATACTGGGAAAAATAAAACATAGAAAGGGGTGAGCTCAAACGCTCATTACGGGTAAGAAATAATGCAGAAAATGACATAAATATTAAGAATGGTGAATAATTGATACCGCATGTATTTACCAATAATATACATGAATACATTTATGGAAAGAATATGAGTTGTGTAAATAATTACATAATAAAACATAATAATTGGTATTCTACTAGTTGAGTAACCACATGGACCGTCATTATTATTTCCATAATGAGGGAATGTATAATGTCGGACATTATGAAACATTTTTTCATGGCCTTGGCCAAGACGTCTAAAATTATTAAGGCGTCGGCCAAAATCATAAATCAAATTGGGAAAGGGCCTCGCCCAATTCCACGTCTATTTGTCTCAAGGGACGTACCGATGCATCGAGGAGCTATAATGGGCTCCACCCATCACTTACTATGTCCAATACATTCATCATATAAAAAGGTTGAAACTTGATATAAACATTTATATAAGAACTAGGATACGAAATGTGAATACTTTAACCATAAACCATGAATGGTATAAAAATAACACATCCACAGTCAAACATATCACAAAACCTTCAACACATTATTGATGATTTGTATCATGATATATCAACTTCAAAACATGTGTAAAATCCATTAATGGATTTTGACGTTGATGAAAATGATTTGTAAAACTCTTTGGGAGAAATACCCATATTTCAAAAAAACATTTAAAAGTCACACAATTTAGAAATGAATTCATTTAAATACATTGTTTAATCAAAGTGTCTCATACAACTTTGAAAATTTTGAAAGTAATTAACATTTTAAAAACATTCATGTCCATATAAATAAATCCTTAAAACCCATTTTGATGACATGGACATTAATGAGAAATATTTAGAGGAATAAATATTTAAAACATTTGAAATGATTTTTTAGTAAAAATTCCCTTAAAATAATCCCTTTGAAAAATCTTTGAAAAAACATGGACATGGTTAATAAATTTGTCCGAGTAGATTCTTAAGTAAAAACAACCTCAGATAATAAAGAGATTGTGAAATTAACTCTTACCAATTTGGTAACTTATTAAACATACACCCCATGAAAAAGGTATCATACAATGAATATGTAAATACACATAAATTCAAGTGTATTACATAAAGAATACAATTATGGGTAGACCATACACAACACAAAAGGTAATAGTGGCAATATGGCATGAATCTCATGGGAATAAGGAGTGAGATGAAAATCCCTTACCTTGTACTTTTCCTTTGTAGAGGGTAGGGTAATGTCCTTTATAATGGTTAAATTACTATTATTAAATTATACAAGAATAATATACATTAATATGATATCATATATGATCTTTTTACATTTGTTTGTCAATAATAACTTAGTATTATCGTTGTTTCAGGTGTTAACTTACTCGTTTTATTTTATATGTTTTGTTACATAATACATGTTTGTTATGGATAGGTTGTATATTATACATATAAAGAATGATATCAAGTCCATAAACATTGTATTTAATCGTAAAATGAGAATTATACTTAAATGGATACGATGGGGGATGAATCTCATTGTGGAGACGGTAGTCCGTCCGTACGCACGAACGCTACTTACATTTCACTTTTCATTTTAAATGGAATCAAAACCAAAAAATACAAAGGTATATTATTATTATAGTATAATATAATATCTTATATGTGTTACTTATGTTCATTAATACCATCCTTTATATGTTCCATGTATGGTAAAAATGAGTCATATCACTTTGAGGGGCGGTAGTCCGTACTTCCTCAAATTAAATACTCGTATATATATACAACATGAAAAGAATAATGGTATGACAAAAAATTGAATTACAGAAGATTATTTGTAAAATAAATATTATTAATATCATATTTAATTATATTTCTATCATAATATCCACCATGAGGGGTGGTAGGAGATAATTAAACAATCTTTGTTTCGTGAGGCGTTTGGTTGACTTCCACAAAAACATTACGTTCCTCACCCATTAGATGGAGGTGTGTGTAAGTGTAGTTCAATTACTTCTCATAAAAAAATCCTCATATATTTAGGATACCGTTTTTGTTACAAAATAAAATAATGAGAAGAGTATATGGGTTGGACAAGTAAAATAAATGAAAAAAAGTTAAGAGAAATTGTTACCTTTAATTGGGGTAACTCCCTTTTGTTTGAACCAAAAAGGACTCTTGAAGTTCCTTATGCCTAAGGTGAGGCTTCAAGGAGGAGTATTGGCATGTAGGGAGCTTAATTGGGCAGATGTTGGATGAGCCAAAAGTCTTGAGAGGTGTCAGTAATTGGTTATAAGTGGTGTGCTTTTATAAGGGGGAGGAGGGGCTCTTCAGAAAAATCATGATGTATTAATTTATAATAAATTCATATTCGGTTTATAATTGCTCAAAAGTGGATTATTCAAAATCTAAGGTGGGTATGGGTCTAAATCCATTCATCCAATAGATTTTAGACATGTTTGGGTTATTATATTAACCTTATATTTTAGTTTTAACACTTGGTTAATTAGTTTGACACATACCATGTCACTTTGTATTTTTATATAATATAGTTAATAAAAGTACTATATACCTCCAAGAGACCCCCATGTGGTCCATTAATGATAAACCTATCATGATACAAGTCCATTGGAAGAACCATAGATTTTTAGGAATTTAATATCAATTAATAATATAATATTTTTTTTAAAAACTCTATTATGTCAATTTTGACACTATTTGGTATTTTGATTTTGTGAAAGTCATCACAACTTGATTACATCAAACAAGGTAATTACTGCATAATCATCAAAAAAACTTTGAAATTATATTTATTTTAATATTTAAATTACCATTTATTTGATTCTTTCATTAATAAGGTAATTACTGCATCATCATTTTGTCATATATAAATATAATTATTTAATGTCTAAAAATTATAATTAAAATACAGTTATGTAGGAAATATTTTTATCTTTATAATTATTATTTATAATCTAATTTATCTTATTTATAACCCTATATTAAGAATTTTTTAGTTATTAAACATTGATTTTAACTCTTTTAACTCTTCTTTGATTTAAATAATAATAAATGTCCTAATCTTATCCAAGTGGAACTAAGGGGTCATTTTTTATTCCTATGGTTGTTTTTTGGTCAAATTAAACTTATCCAATAGAATTAGGACATGTGTTAGGGTAATAAAAATATCATTTTTACCCTTAATTACCCTATTTAATTTTTTACAGTGGTAAATAAAAGTAAAAAGTTACTATTTAACAAAAATTATTTTTATCTTATTGAACCACATTTTACTCATTGATATTAATCGTGTCTCTCGTATTTTCTAAATTCCACTCACAGAAGTGGTAAAATTTAGTTTTATGTGAATTTACAAATTCTCCTAGGAGGTGGGTAAAAGAAGGTGAAAAAGTTCAATAAACTTTTTATATATCTAAAATTATTATAAACTGTGTCCAATGAATCACATTGAATTTATATAGGTGTTATGTATCTATTTTGACCTAAAATAAATTTAAATAATATAAATAATTATTTAAATAAAAAGACGGTTTTAAACAGTAACTCAGTGTTTTTCACTATTCATCAAAATTGAAAGTTTTCAAAAAAATATAAAAATTTACCCTAAGCTAATTTTTATATTCTTAATTCAATAATGAAGACTATTTTACCAAATTCACAATATAGAAGTTTCATTTATTAATTTAAAATTAATTCCCGTTGTTAAAATAAAGAGCTTGTTTTTAAGAAACAATAACTATCATAAGATTGACACTTGTTTATGTCCGGTTTAAATGTGAAATTATGTCCAATGACCAACATTAGATTAAATTGTAAAAATTTATTCTAAATTTAATTTAAAACCACTCAAATTCATTATTTATCACTATTTATTATTTTGATTAAAAAAGTTGTTTTTAATTAAAATTTAGTAATTTTCACTATTCATGAAAATATGAAAGTTATCTAAAAAGTACCAAAATTTCATCCTAGGCTAATTTATATATTCTGAAAACAAAAATGAAGTCCATTTTGAAAGATAAATTTTATAGAATTTCAAAAAGTGGGTATTACTATTCATAAGGGCTACTTTGATTGGTCGTGGTGTGTGTTAGAACACGAGGTTGCGTACAACGCATGCTACTGTATTATTCAATGAAAAGTGTATCGTGAAAGCCCGGGGTGTTACATTCTCCCCTCATTCAATATATTGTGTTCGCGCAATTTATGCTCCGTATTGAAAACTTGGGGTTGAAGTTTCAAAATATCTTAATTGAAATCCCACATCAAAAAATGAATTAATGAGGTCTCTATTTAAAATAAAGAGGAGTAAGTATGAAGATTACCGAAAATAACACATACGAGGGTTCCATGTAGGAAAATATGGATATTTAAGAGAAATCTAACCATCAATATCTAATGGAGAGTGGTAGAGAACATGGCTATGAAAAGGCCAATAATCCCAAATCCATAAATTTGTGATGATCGAAGGTACCATCTAGGACAACATTTTTGTTCTATGTTCATTTTCTTAATGTTGAGTAAATTATTTATGAGATTGGATAAGATCATAAGGAGATATATTTAGTTTATAATTAGAGTTTTATCCATTAATAAATTTCTACCACAAACTAATCTTTCACTACAAAAAATAATACAACTCAAAAATACTCTATTTATCTGAATCATATAGGGTTCCAAATATAACGAATGTATAATTCACATATCAGACCCCTAAAAAAACTACATTATACAATCCAGAGACTTCACGTAGTCTAGTGTTAGGCGATAAATCCCAATCGCAATATGGTTTTGGGTTAGATTCCCGAAGCTTTGTCCGACACGACGGGTCGTCACACGGTCTATGTGTTTTCCTTTTATTAAAATCTAAAAATAACATTTCAAACATAATCCATTCCAACCTTTATACGTATCCAAAGTACATCTGTAAACTCTCAATCCAAAATTTATATGAAAATTAAACATAATGTAGATCCTTTTACCTCATAACATCTTGTTAATACCTTCATCATGTATTCTTTTAAAACACTAAAAAATCCTGAATTACCATAAAACTCTATTGATTACATTCATGCTCCCTTATTCCTTAAAGAATACTAGATATACTTCATCCATCCAAAAATGTTGTAAACTCCAATAATGATGGAACATTCAAATCTGTAATCAGTTTCAAGGCAGTCAAGAATAACCAATATAATTTACCCAAATCAACCATATCTTATTTTAAAATCAGTACCTCAATATTTGGACCATATTAAGGTTTATCTTTCATTCAACCATGTAATTTCCAAAAATATTAACTCGTTGTAGTGTAACTTTTCTTAGTACCATAAAATCTCAAATCCTCAATGAAATAGTACTACAGTACAATCCTTATTAATTTCCAGTACATCATTGATACACCACTTCAATGAAATAATTCCAAAATAACAACATAAGAACACTAGTCATTCCTCTTCATCTGTGGTAGTATCATAACATTACTATTACCCAATAGCATCATTTGCGGCATAGTCTGATAACTGGGACATTGGTTCGTGTAGTGTCCAAACTCATTGCAGATGAAGCATTGTACATTTGAATCCTTTTTCATACCCTTTCAGTCATGTACTTGGGGTCCTTTTTCCCCACACTTATAATATACCAAAATTCCCTTCAATAATTTTCCAATGTTATTCCTTCCACAGTTATCACATATGGGAAAATCCATCGTTACCTTATTCCCTTTATATGTCCTTCTCTCTGTCATCCTTTCCTTCTCTGGCTTCCCTTCAAATCAATAAGACTCTGAGAATTCTTTACTTATCTTATCAACACATGATACTATTTCTTCATATGATGATAATACATGGGAGACTATTTCCCTACTAAATTTTGGATTAAGACCAATAAATATATTATCGTTCTTACTCATTGGATGATGCATATTGCTGGAGTTCTCATTCCTTCTACTGGGCACCATTTCTAAACAATGGCATGCACTAGATTAGTTTATGGATAGCAATACCTGATCCCAAACTTGTAAAACACTTAACATAAATTAAACAGTTTATGGATATAATCCATAATCATAAAAATGTCTTCTTTGAGGAAGTATATACTCATAAACCATTCAAAAGGGTTTGTAAAGAAAATGAGAATTATCCTAAGCATATCCCCCTAGGATTTGTGTAGCCAAGAGTGCAACAAAGCCCGTTGTCGTGCACCAGTTCCCATTCGGGTCTAGCTCAAAGCGGTGTTTTCGGGTTTTACCCCTAGGTACATTTGTGCCAGAGCCACCTCTACCTACTCGTATCCAGATAAAGATGTATTTCTCGGAAAACTGACAAAATTAATACAATATCACAATTCTAGGAAGTTCTTCTCTACCAATAATCAAATTCTTTTATAAGGCTATGTTCTCTAATCAGAGTTTATCTAAATCTAGCTTAAAGGTTATTGCTAAACAACCTCTGATACCAAATGTAACGCCCCGACCCCAATTCCCCAGAGTCGGTGAATTATTTTAATACATTGGCATGATTACAAGGAATCAAGTCCTGAAGGACTGATCAGTTTAGTAGTCTTGGAAAATAGATTACTTACATTAACATTACATTACAATTTCAAACATGAAACACATGATAAATAGTAATTTTAGAACGCCATTATTCCCTTTAGCTTATCCCAACATATCAATCATAATACACTTTTTGGAATAATGGTAAAAATAAAACATAGAATGGTGTGAGCTCAAACTCTCATTAAGGGTAAGCAATAATGCGGAAAATGACATAAATATTAAGCATGGTGAATAATTAAAACCACATGCCTTTACCAATAATAAACATGAATACTTTTATGTCAAGAATATTACTTTAGTAAATAGTTCCATAATAAAATATAATCATGGATATTCTACTAGTCGAATAACCACATGAACCATCAATATTATTTCCATAATGAGGGAATGTATAATGTCGGGCATTCTGAAACATTTTGTCATGGCCTCGGCCAAGACATCTAAAATTATTAAGGCCTCGGCCAAAACCATAAATCAAATTGGGAAAGGGCCTCAGCCAATTCCATGTCTAGTTGTCTCATGAGACCTACCGATGCATCAAGGAGAAATAGAGGGCTCCACCCGTCACTTACTTTGTCCAATACAATCCTCATATGAAAAGGATGAAACTTAACATAAACATTTGTATAAGAACTAGGATACGAAATGTCAATACTTTAACCATAAACCATGAATGGTATAAAAATAACACATCCACAGTAAAACATATCACAAAACCTTCAACACAATATGGAAGATTTGTATCATGATAAATCAACTTCAAAACAAGTTTAAAATCCATTAAAGGATTTTTGACGTTGATGAAAATGATTTGTAAAACACTTTGCGAGAAATACCGCTTTTTATGAAAACATTTAAAAGTCACTCATTTTAGAAAAGAATTCATTTAATGTTATTTTTGAATCAAAGTTTCCTATACCACTTTCAGACTTTTGAAAGGAATTAAAATTTTAAAAACATTCATGTCCATATAAATAAATCCTTAAAACCCATTTTGAAGACATTGAATTTAATGAGAAAGATTTAGAAGAATAAATATATATAACATTTGAAATGTTTTTTTAGTAAAAATTACTTTAAAATAATAACTTTGAAAACTCTTTCATAAACCATGGACATGGATAATAAATATGTCCCGGTAGATACTTACGTAAAAACAAACCCGGATAATAAAAAGATTGTGAAATTAACCCTTACCAATTTGGTAACATACAAGACATACACCTAATGAAATAGGTATCATACAATGAATATGTAAATACACATAAATAAATGTTTGTTACATAAATAATACAATTATGGGAAGTACATACACCACAGAAAAGTTAATAGTGGAAATATTTCATGAATCTCACGAGAATAAGAAGTGAGATGAAAACACCTTACCTTGTACTTTTCCTTTTTCGAGGGTAGGGTAATCTCCTGTATAATGGTTAAATTATTTTTATTAAATTATAAAAGAATAATATACATTAATATGATATCATATATGATCTTTTAACTTTTCTTTGTTAATAGTATCTTAGTATTATCGTCGTTTCGGGTGTTAACTTACTCATTTTATTTTATATGTTTTGTTAAATAATCCATATTTGTTATGAATAGGTTGTATCTTATACCCAGAATGATATCAAGTCTGTAAAAATTATTTTTAATCATAAAATGAGAATTATACTTCAGTGGATATGATGGGAATTGAATCTCATCATGTTCAAAGAGACGGTAGTCCGTACGTACGCACGAACACTACTTCCATTTCATTTTTCATTTTAAAAGGAATGATAACCAAATAATACATAGGTATATTATTATTAAAGTATAATATTATATCTTATATGTGATACTTAAGTTCATTAATACCATTCTATATATTTTCCCTGTATGGTATAAACGAGTCATATCACTTTGAGGGGGCGGTAGTCCGCACTTTCTCAAATCAAATTATTCTATATATATACAACATGAAACGAATAATTTTATGACATAAAATGGATTTAAAAAATCATATATATAAATTAAATATCATTAATATATTATTTAATTATAGTTCCATCATAATGGCCACCATGAGAGGTGGTAGGAGATAATTGAACAATCATCATTTCGTGTGGCGTTTGGTTGCCATCCAAAGAAACATTATGTTTTCACCCATTAGATAGAGGTTTGTGTACGTGTAGCTCGAATACTACTCATAAAAATATCCAATTCTATTTAGGATACTGGTTTTCTTACAAAATAAAATAATGATAAGAGTTTAAGTGTTGGATAAGTTAAATAAAAGAAATAATGCTAAGAGAAACGATTACCTTTAATTGGGGTAACTCCATTTGGTTTTAACCAAAAAGGACTCTTGAAGTGCCTCTTGCCTACGGTGAGGCTTCTATGAAGAGTATAGGGATGTAGGGAGCTTAATTTGTCATAGTTTTGACGAGACAAAAGGCTTGAGAGGTGTGATAAATTTGTTATAAGTGGTGTCCTTTTATATGGGGGGAGGGGCTCTTTCGAAAAAACTTAAAGTATTAATTAATAATAAATTCATATTAGGTTTATAATGGCTCCAAAGTGGATTCTTCAAATCTTATGGTTGGGATGGGTCTAAATCCTCTCAAACAATAAATTTTAGACTGGTTTGGGTCATTATATTAACCTTATCATTTAGTTTTAACTCTTGGTTAATTAGTTTGACACTTACCATGTCACTTTGTATTTTTATATTATATAGTTAATAAACTAACTATATACCTCCAAGAGACCCCCAACTGGTCCATTAATGATACAAATATCATTATAAAAGTTCTTTGGTCTATCCAAAGATTTTTAAGAATTTAAATCAATTAATAATATAATATTTGTCTTAAAAAGTCTTTTATGTCAATTTTGACACTATTTGGTATTTTGTTTTTATGAAAGTCATAAAAACATTATTACTTCGATCAAGATAAATTTAATCCTCCCTAACATGTCATAGTAACCTATAAAATTCTTGTATGTCATAAAAACTTTGAATATATATTTATGTTAATATTTATATTACCATTTATTTGATTCTTTCATTAATAATGTAATTAGTGCATCATCATTGTGTCATAAATAAATATAATTATTTAATGTTTAAAATTTATAATTAAAATACAATTATGTAGGAAATATTATTATATTTCTAATTAATATTTATAATCTAATTTGTATTATGTATAACTATATATTAAAAATGTTTTAGTATTTAAACTTTGATTTTAACTCTTTTAACTTTTCATTGAATTAAATGATAATAACTGTCCTAATCTAATCCAAGTGGATCTAAATGGTGATATTTTATTCCTAAGGTTGTTTTTGGTCGAATTAAACTTATCCAATATAATTAGGACATTTTTTAGGGTAATAATATTATTATTTTTACCGATAATTACCCTATTTATTTTTTACCGTGGTAAATAAAAATAAAAGATATTATTCACTAAAAATTATTTTTATCTTATTGAACCACATTTTACTCCTTGATATTAACTGTGACTCTAGGATTTTTGAAATTCCACTAACAGAAGTGGTAAAATTAAGTTTTATGTGAATTTATAAATTCTCCTCGGAGGAGGGTAAAAGACGATGAAAAAGTTCAATAAAATATTTATATATCTAAAATTATTATAAACTACCTCCAATGAATTACATTGAATTTATATAGGTGTTATGTATTTATTTTGACCTAAAATAAATTTAAATAATATAAATAATTATTTAAATAAAATGCCCGTTTTAAACAGTAACTCAGTGTTTTTCACTATTCATCAAAAATTGAATGTTTTCCGAAAAATACCAAAAATTTACCCTAAGCTAATTTTGATATTCCGAATTCAATAATAATGTTTATTTTACCAAATTCAAAACAAAGAAGTTTAATTTATAAATTTAAAATTAATTCCTGTTGTTAAAACAATAAACATGTTTTTATGAAACAATAACTATCAAAAGATTGACACTTGTTTATGTCCGGTTTAAATGTGAAAAATGTCAAATGACCATCATTGGATTAAATGGTAAAAATATATTCTATATATAGTTTCAAAACACTCAAATTCATAATTTATGACTATTAGTTATTTCTATTAAAATGTTTTTTTAATTAAAATTTAGTAATTTTCACTATTCATCAAAATATGAAAGTTATCCGAAAAGTACCAAAATTTCACCCTAGACTGATTTCGATATTCTGAATCAAAAAATGAAGTCCATTTTGAGAGATAAAATTTACAAAATTTCAAAAAATTGGTATTACTATTCATAATGGCTACATTGATTGGTCGTGGTGTGTGTTAGAACTCGAAGTTGCGTATAACACACGCTACTGTATTATTCAAAGAGAAATGTACTGTGGAAGATCAAGGTGTTACAATTAACCAAAAGGGAATATCACCTCAAGGACCAAAAAATTCTATATCACTAACCCTAATAATTTAATCAAGTAATTCTGTGGTTTTACCATTGATCCCCATGGTACATAATTTTCATCGAACCCAATAGCATATCGTGGAATAGACCCAAATGTTCAATATAAAAATTGTCCCTAACATTACACATCAACAACCTCAATAGTCATATCATTCATCACAATTATCATATCACTAATCATAATAGTCCGATCAAAAAGATTTCTAATCAAAGGAATTAATTTTATGATCAACACAATGATGTAAAATGTGTTAGCTTAACATTGAAAATACACTATTTCTATACAACCCATACAACCAAATGGAAAACCCTCATAGGGAAGGAATTTTTATTACTACTTATTATAGACGTTTCTTAGTGTCTTTATTAATCATATGTTTAATGTATTACTCAATGTATTCTACTGTTAACACGTCCTTGAGTCAAGCATAGTGTAACCTACTAATGGAAACATGTTTATCGTACACCTAACAAGCCTTTTAATTTTAATTATTAGTATTCAATTATCAATGCTCCATATAAGGGACCCAAACTCAAATTACATATATCCTTTCATATTTAAACAAATGAATCATTCAATAAATTAAAAAATATATCACCATTCACCTACCAAACTCCTAATCAATTAATATTTCTAAAAATTATATCTCGAAACTGTATTAATGTAGTGATTTAAAGAAAACAGACAAAATATTATAATACTAAATTTATAATCATACTCTAAAAATTGGATAAAAATTTATATTAATCAATTTTAGTACCGTATCATCACTACTAGAAAACCACTATCTTATATTTATTTTAATTTATTAAATGTATGATATGTCATAATTCCCATATAACATAAAATGGGGGAAATGAATCTTGAGGATGGTATCACTGCATTTTTAGAATAAATATAAATAAAGATAATAAAATTAAAAATAAATATTAATTAAAAAATATATAAGTCCAATGGGAACTAGGAGGGAGACAAAATACTTTTTAAAGGTTTAGGTTTTAGTCTCTCGTGCATCTACTGACCTCATTAGGTACTCAGTGATCCTCCTACTGGTTCCATGTAGTGTCTTTTAATCTATAAATATAATTCCAACTCCTTTTCTATAAAATTAATAACACTTATAATCTCAAAATACTCATAAATAAGAAAAGATACATAAATCAATTCTGAAGAACTAAAATTCATTTAGAAACTATCATTAAAATATAATGTTGTAATAAATCACCCGTGTATGTTTTGAATAATTGAATAAATTTTGGACCATATACTTAAAATAATAAATAAATTATTCAAAATTTGAATATACTTATGTCCGGAATATTGATATTAATATCATAAAAAAATTTAGATCAAATATTATTGAGATAACATTTCAAAATAAATATGATCAAATCATCAACCAATATTTAAATCACAATAATGATTATATAAAATATTTAGTGTATAATAAATATCATACATTGGTTATATAATTAATGGTTATATATAGTATACAACTGAAATAGATGATTTTAGGAATAAATAAAATTTTGGGTTTCCTTATGTTTCATATACAAATAATGTATCTAGTGTTAATAATAAAATTTTCATTTATATAAATATTTAAAAAAATTGGGTGCTTGAAAAAACATCAGATTCATATTATATAATAATTCAAGGATTTATTATCTAATTTAAATGGGATAAAAATAAAGGTATCTAATTAGTAATGACAAAGAAAAGTTTAGTAAAGAATAGAACATAGTTGATTAATTTAATTTTCCATCATACTAAAAATATAAATATTATGTCAATAGTAATTTAAAGATACTCAAGATTATATAAAATATGGGTTACAAAATATGAAATAAATAAATGATAATTATTTTGTGGATGATCCATTTATTGTGGGTGACAATTATTAGTGTCCCAAATAGATTTGGTGTGTAAATTATATATATAGTTACAGAGAATATACATTACTCATCATTATTTTGGAAAATATATTTAATCATTAAAATAAATATTAGGAAAATAAATATATTTGACATTCATGACTAAGTTTAAATGCATTATTTGTTTTATTAATATGTTCTATCACTAAAATAAATTTGAGGAATCTTAATCTATTTAAAATAAATAGTGTTGATTTAAGAAATTATTAATTGTATTTGTACCCTCATTATGGATAATTATTATAGATATCCTAATTTTAAGTAGAATTATATCATTGTGAATAACTAGGAAAATAAATATTTTTATCACACGATGGAGTAATATAATGTCACTGAAGTAATAAGTTAAGGATATAAATCCGATGTTGTATTTCATTGTTATAACCATCCTATTGACCCAAAAAGATATATTCTTTATTAATATTAAGGTTTACTATAATAATAAAAAGTTATATGAAATTAAATATTAAAAAAATATATAATATTTATTGAAGAAACTAATTTGTGATTAACTTGTTGTGACATGTGTACCACACTAATTTTTATTTTGTTTTAATTATTTAAGAATTGTTTCTTTGTTTTTTAAGAATACAATAATCATATATGACAATAAGATAAACCTTATATTAAATATAGTTAGAAATAGTCATGGGTAATTTATAATTACTCAATTTTATATTTTTTAATATATTTATTATTATTCAAATCATCACTTACTAGTTATATATACGACAACCATATGTCTAGAAAATCTGAATTAATTCAATAGCATTTTTCGGTGTGAGGGATTTGAGATAAATATTATAAAATTTTAATTTAGTTTTCAATAGAGTTCTTCTATTTCTAAAATAATAATTTTATAAAATCAAAAAATAGTTTATAAATAACCCACCAAAATCACAATTATAATTGACTCTAAAAAATCAAAGATAAGGATTGTTTCAATTAATAATTAATTCTATATTTATTTTAAGAAAATTATTCATTTTTCGATGTAAAAAATGAATGATATTTTATGGGTATAAAGATTGTTCACTATAAGCCAAATAATTCCACTATTTTATATAATATATTGTGAAAGGAGGATCATGGAATAAATATAATTTATATATAAATTCATTAATAGAAATATATTGGGTGTTACATTTCTTATTTATTTACTTTTAAAAATAGTAAAATAGTGAGACACTTCATAGTGATGTGGATAATATACTATTGATGTAATTTAATTGTCTAAAACAATATTGTTATGTTATTGACACATGTTTCTCAATCAAACTAACATATCACCTCAGTAAAATTTAATTGAGGTTGAAAATAATTATAAACTTTTGATATGGAGACTATATTATAGTGTTTTATAAATTCAAAATAATAGGTTGGATTCACCAGTATAAAACATTGAACGATAAAGTAGAACATCATGTTATGGTTTCTATATTACTAAATTATGAATTTAAGATTTGGTGATCATGAAAAAACTGTGGGGAATTTATATTGGTTAATTAAATAATAATGAAACAATGAAAAATAAATACTTCCACAATTCCATGAATTTGTATTCAATGGAAATATTTTAAAAAATAATACAATAATGGTTAATAAAACTACATCATATATATCCCTAGACAAACAGAAATTTGGCATCCTATCATATATAGATAAGAAAATATTGTATTTTTATCAAAATGTTTGTTATCCTTTTTTTCTGAAAAAATTAATCCTTCAAAGGAATCCTTGTAAGGTGAAATGAATATTAGAAAACAAGAAATGATTGGAATTACAATTATATAAATATTTTAATATAGATAGTATTTGTTTAATGAAATATAATAGAGACACAACAAGGATACGAAGAACATAAGGATTGTTATTTTAGGGATAAGATCATACTATGGAAAAATTCATTAAAGTATGTAATCTATTTCCGGAATTTGAAAAAGATTTATAAATTTAAAAATTGTAATCAAGTAAGAGTACATTGTTTTACGTTAATTTCTGTCAGACCCTTCATTTTTAATTTATTTTTTTATTAATGTTATGGGTGTCAGGTAGTTCAGATCGAATCCCTTCTTAACGTTTTAGGGTTCTTATTTAAAAACATATGTTTTAGTCTTCAAAGTGTTCAGTGCACTACGGTCGAAGCCACACGACCTCGCCCGAGTCACCCTACAACCTCACCCGGCTCACCGCATGACCCCCTAGATGTTGGAGGCAGATAAATAGAATGTAATGAATACTAAAATTAAAATAAAATAAAAAATTAGAAGTGTAATAAAATTTAAGGGACTGTTTTAATTATAATAAAATTGTTTGAGAATATTATTATTGTTATTATTATTAATAGTGTTAAGAAGTCAAAATTTATTAATCCCTTTCATTATTTTTGTCATTATAAAATTGTTGATGTCCCTAATTTAATTATTATTATAAACTAAAATTTTTAATATTACCATGTTTTCAAAATTAAATTCCCAAATTAATTAATATTATTATTATTGTAATAGTAATTATTTTTATTTCTAAGGGGATTTCATTTTAATATTTTTTATTTTATAATTTTATTTGTGTTTAAAAATAATGCTTTCATTGAGGTGTGGGCCACGCCTAGATTTTTTTTGTGTGATTCTACTGATAAGTGAGTGTTTCAACTAATCAATGTCAAGCGCTCACATAAGGTACATTAGTATCCATATGGATTTTCCAAAACATCATGCGGCCTACCCGGCGTGAAGATAGTTTATTAATTAACAGACTGGATAATAGAGTCAACAGAAACGAAAAGCAAAATTATTTTAATGTGGTTTTATTAATAATAATAATAATATAATTATTATTAAGATTATTATTGTAATTATTTTTATTATTTTATTTTATACATTAAGAAGTCCATTAATAGTAATTTTTTTGATATTTCTAAAAATTTTAACATATTATTATTATTATTAGTTTAACTTATTTTTATATATTTTTTTAGTTTTATTGTTTATTTATTTTGTTTTTTTGTTTCCTTGGGTTAGGTTTTCTCCATCGAGTCCCCTTCTACCCCCATTTTCACTGTCCTACGAACTGTCCCACCCCCTTGTTTACTTATTCATGACTCACCCAACACCCCGCTCCTGGATGCTTGTTGCACCGCACCTCCCTCCTGACTACCCACCTCACGCTGCCCCTCCCTCCTAGCCTTGCTTTCTCGCGTCATCCATAACCCAACCCCACGACCCCACTCATGCAACACCCTAACATCCTATCCATCCCCATCATGTTGCTCTACTTCATCGGGTCGACCACCCCACGTTGTCTCCCCCATGTTGGTGCATCCTCTGGTGACACCTCTGAATCCCTTCCCTCCTTCTATGCGAGAAATCCCTCTCTGTTAAAATCCCTTTTCTATATAGTTATTCTTCTTCATGGGTGTTGTTGGTGGATCAGCTGGCATGGGTTCATTTAGGGATCATTTTTTACTCGTGATTTTGTTTGAATTCTTATTTAAGGATCCAATTTAGTCCACATGTTGTGTGCATTAGATGCAACAAGAAATTCGCATAACATTTGGGGATTTCTCCTCACGATGTATGTTGTTTCATGGCATACCATATTTAGATGATTTAACATCATACTTAATAGTTTTTAATTCATTCTAATGAACAATTACGTGGTGAAAATTTTATTTTTGGACGTACATTGATTAGATTATTTGATTGATTTGAAGTTTTAAAGGAAATTATAATTTATTCTATCGGAATTGTGTTTTTTGAAATTTTTAGATGTGATTAGTTAATTTTTTATGGTTTGAAAATTGTGTTTTCATGAATGCTTGATGTCCAGGTGTAATTAAATTTAATGTTTCAAAAGAATGTAAAATACTTTTACATGTTGATTTTAATTATTAAGCATGAGTATTATCTAGTGTTGTGAATGGTGTTTTAGAATATTTGGGTTGTGTAATTGATTTTTAAAATGGTTAATGCAAGTAAAATTTCTGTGGTTTGATGTGAGACCATGTGGTATGCAGGTTTTATGTTTTATAAATATAGAAATTGTTTATTTAAGTTTTTTTTGGGATGTAAAACATGGATGGATGGGTTTTTGGTGTTGTTTTCTAGGTGTGAAATGTGTTTTCAAGGCCTTTGTGGTGTGTGTATATCTACATGAATATTTTTAATGGATAATTAATCATATTTTTTGTTTTTTCTTATTGTGAACTTTTGAAACTTTATTGCAGTTTTTTGAATAATGGAAATAATTTCTTGATATGGTTACCATCTGCATGTGGTTTTAATGTGATGTAGCGATATGGAATCAAGTGATTTTTGGTGTAAGGTCTTTATTATTTTTCTTCAAATTATTTAATAAATAGTTTAAATGATTTATTGATTTACTTAGATGGTGAGAAAGTAGAGATTTTGGATATTTGTTTATGAATTTGTTTTTAAAGTAGTATACTTGTATAAAATGATTTAGGTTTTTGGTATAATCCATTGATTGAAAATATCACGTGTTTAAAAAAATAATTAGATTCATTAAATTATGGGTGGAGTGAGAGAGTAGTATATGATAGTATTAAATGTGCGTTGGAATTTTAAAAATATATTTATATGAGAAACTATGTATTTTTCATGTGAAACCATTGATGTTCCAATTAGGAATGTTCTATTTGTTTAAATATTTTATGAATGAAGTGCCCAGATCAGTGTGTATCACTGAGAGGGGGAGGGGGTGAATCAGTGATCCCTTAAAACTTTTTACTAATTGATTCTTTATCAATTAAACCTCTATGGCTGGTTAAAGCCTCGATCCACTCTTCTTGTATCTCTCAACCTTTCCCGAATGATGCAGTAATGAAAAGGCACATGACACAGGGATTTACAAGGTTTGGAACCAAAGGCCTACGTCCTTGCCATGCTCTCCCAGCATGGATTCTCCCATTATAACTTGTTATAATTACAATGGTCGATACAGCTTCCCACCGTATCTCTCCTGAGTCCCACAGGAGGGTCTTTATACTGCGTCCCACAGTGTTACCAGAGTCCCACTGGCCTGCTCCAGAATCCCACTGAAGACTTCTTCTCCCTGAGTCCCACAGGGTCTTCTCCTGGCTCCTCGAGTCACACGAGTAGCTCTTCTTCTCTTTAAGTTCTTCAAGTATCTTCAGCAGTCTGGGATAAAGACTGCTGGCCTTGCTCTGTACCTCTGATCACTTGTGATGATCAGGTCTTCTCATCTTGCTCAGGATTTATCTCCTTCTTCTCAGGATGACCTGGACTCTCTCTTCAAGAATCTTCAATAGCCTCTGAAAAGGTCTGTTGGTCTTGCTCAACAATCTTCTGATCACTTCACTTGATCGGGCTCTTCTCAATTACTGAATACTCAGACAACTGATGTCTTTAACTTCAGTCTGGTCCAGTCTCACTCACTTCAACTTCATGTACTGAGTGCATGGCAGCTCTTCATCCTCATGCACTGATAGCATGGCCTTCTCAATTCTTCATAAACCTCCTGGTCTTGGACAACTCAAATGCACACCACTGATTTGGCTCTGTTCACGTGTGCACGTGCATGCATGCATGCATGCACTCTCCTCTTTCTCCTCTTGGTGCAATAAACCCTCAAAGGGTGTAGTCACTTTAAGCACACACCTTCTCACTAAACTTCACACACTTTATTCTATTTGTTTACACACTTAAAAGTGTGTTGTACTTTGTGTGGGTCTTCTCTTCTTCTTCTAAGTGAGCACACACCTCTTGTGCACACACATAGCCTTCGGCCACTTCTTTAAGTTGCAAACACAATTTGTTCTTTTAATTTGTTCTTCAAAGTGTGCACACACAAGGATACTGCCTTTTGTTGCTTTGCACATAAACCCCCCGTAGGTGTGTCTTTGGCCTTCACTCCACTTCTTGCACACACACGGCCTCTTCTTCAATTGCACACACAAATGTTCTTCACTTTTCACACACAAGTGTTCAAGCCTTGGCCTCCTACTTCTTCTTGCACACACACTGCCCGTAGGGTGTCTTGTGCAACGGGCCGTGCAAGCCCTCAGGTGTGAGGGCACCTCGGACGCGCAGGGTGCAAGAGAAACCTCTGCCACGCAAGTACCTCCTGCCACGCAAGTCCGCGGGCAGAGAGAGTGGGCAAGTGCCGCGCAAGTAATGCGCTTGGCCTGCCTTCTTCCTGTCGCACAAGGGGTGCGCGCAGGGGACTTCCGCTTTCTTCTTTTGCGCAAGAAGTGCGCAAAAGGAACCAAACAGAGATAGGGGAGCTCCGGGTTGTACTGCCGCGCAAGTGTGCGCGCATGCTTTTCTTCGCGAGGCAAAGGTGCTCTCACGGGTCTCCGGATTTTCCACAAAGGATCAGCAAGCTTCTCCATCGCCTCAGGCTCTCTTTTTATAGGCAGAGGGCCTCTGTTCAATCCGCATGGATAAACTTTTGAATCCCCGAATTTTTCGGGTGTTTCAAGATTTTGAAAATCTTGATTTTCTCCTCAGTTTCCACCGCGGGTTCTTTCCTTATCTTTCTCTACCACGTGCATGCGACTTAGAACGCATGCACGGACTTTGTCTCTTCTATCCCATGCAGAACAAGAACACACCGAGGCCTCGGCACTTCGTTTTCCTTCGTCCTTCATCGAATTCCCTCATTTGTTGCATGCACGTGTATTTTAAAGCATGGATCGGTTCGTCTTGGCCAGACGATCACCATGGATGCATTACTTCGATCGGAGGTGGCCGGAATCTCGAAATCATCCCTCGGATGGCGCCTGGTTCGTCGGAGGCTCGTGGGTGGCTTCGAGCGAGCTCGAGGTAGGAGATGGACCAGGAGCCGTTGGATCGGGCGAATGAAACACATCGGACGGCCGCGATCAGAACATGAGCGGCGCGATGCGATGAGCGGCGGAGATCAGCCGCGCGATCACTCGGACGGCCAGGATGCGCTCCTGGAGATTTTTCCGCGTCCCACATCGAAACGGGGCGCGGTTTTGCCGCGGCTTATAACCCTGGCGCTGCCGCTCAACTCTCAGTTGCACTTCTCTCTCCACGGTGCCGCCCCGCACCGTGTTCTCCCTGCGGGCGCGCTCTGCACCCACTATGCTCCTCCTGCGGGCGCGCTCCTAGCACCCACCATGCACACACTGGTGCGCTCCCTGCGCTCATGCTGCGCGGGCTTCATCACCGCGTGGCCTCGGGGCTTATACACGGCCCCGACCTTCTGCCTCAAGGAGCGCCTTGGCCTTGAGGGTTCCCCATGGGCATGGCGCCTTAGGCCCATATGTGCCTTGGGTGATCCCTCGGCTGGCCTTCCTTGGTGGCTATTTTTTGCTAGTAAAACACTTATGACTTTGTATAAAAACAAAGTAACCAAGTGAATATGCCAAATTCCACTCTCTTCTTCTTCATTTCTTCCCTTCTCTTCTTCATTAGAATTCCTCAAATCTCCTCAACATATACTCATTACTTAGGAGTGAATTCTTGAAGGTTCTTCTTCTTCAACCAAACTCCTGAATCAATTAAATTCTTCAAAGTGCTTCATTGATCAAATCAGAGATCAATTGGATCTTCTTCACATTCACAGGCACTAAGTGTTAGTGCATGGATTTCTTCAGCTCACTTCATCCACTTAGGACTTGTGGATGGATCTTCTTCAACTCCTTATGCATTGTCACTACAATGCATGGTCTTCTAATCATGTTGTGACTTTGTATCATCAAGATACAAGTTCTTTGAACTTAAAGAGCAGCTCAACAATCGTCAGATTTAGTTCGAGAATGTTTCAACCACAACATCCTATGTCACTTAGTGAATCTCCTAAGTGACATGCATCTTAGTACCATGGCCATTCTCCTTCACCACCAACACCATCACAACCTTTGGCATTCACATCTTGACAATTCTTGACATCCATTCATTCTAAGACAACAACATGTCTCATTGACAACAAATGCAACACAGTGCACTTCAATCTCCCCCTTTGTATTTGTTGTCAATACACTTCGTTAGCACATATGAATGGGTCAATATGTGTGCCAATATTTTCTCCCCCTTATTGGCAATCAAATGCAAAGGTGTGGTGTGGTTCACTTTCAAAAATATCTTCCTCCCTTTGAATAGCATATTCTTGAAAATCACTAAGAGAGGGATGATGCCACATGTTCTTCTTTAGCAAAGAACCTTTAGTAAATCAAGTCTAAGTCTACTTGGGCTAACCCGGTGTAGAAAACATGAGTGATATGACCAAGGAATTCAAAGCTGTCCATAATTCTCTACACATGTGAGATCATGCTTCAGGGGTAGAATTTTTTCAGATATTCAATGAATTGATGAATCCTGCACATACTTCAAAAAACACATTAGAATGTTCAGGTGAAAAGTTAAAGCTCCCCTATTCATCCATTTTCTTAAGATGATATTAATCTCAGAACATCATCTTCTTCAGATTTGCTTCCCCTCAAGGGGTGCACTCCGTTCTGTCCAAACCATCCTCCAGATGAGAATGATCATCATCTTCAATTCCCTGCAATGTTAGCACATGTATATACCAAGAGTATAATGGAATAATATGGAACCTTCTTGGTTCATCAATGTGAACACCAAGGTCGAGAAGATTCTCTCAACCGAGATGTCCCATTTTCACCGGTCTTCACACATGCACATTTGATCTTCATTGATGATTGTGCTGGTGTGGTTCTCAAAACATCTTCATGTGAAACCTTCTTCTTCCTTTTTGCTTTAGCAATTGCCAGAGATTCATCTTCAACTCTTTGTAGTTCTCTGGAAAGTTGCAACTGATGTGGCCATATGACAAGTAAATCATTTGGAAGAGTGGCCCCAGTTCTGGAAGTTCCACATGGTTCCTTAGATGCTGTCAAGCTACCTTTCTTAGGCAACTTGTTTTCAATCAATCCCTTCTTCTTCTTCTGGATTGATTGTCTTTTTGAGTCCAGTCTGCTTCTATTTAATTTCATGTCTTCTTTACAAAGATCCATGATATGTCCTTTCTTCCCACAGTAGAAGCATTTCTTGGTGGTCCTTCTGGATGCATCACCCTTCTTGGATTTGAATTCCAATGAATTCTCTTCATTCTTCAAACTCTTCTTGGGAGCATCTTCCACTTTCTTCTGCTTGCTTCCCAAGGAATCACTTTTAGCCAGGTTCAGTGATCTTCTCTTCATTCCAGCTTTGGATACAGTTGGAGATTGACATGTATCATTCTTTTGACCACTTTTGCAGCCATCCCAGATGTTGTCAAGCAATCCAAATCTATTAGTAGTAAACAGATGTCTCTGGACCTGTGGATGTTGCTTATTGCCTTCTGGCTTGCTCCCCCTTGGCATGGGCTTCTTTTGTGCTTTGACATGTAGTGGATTGTACCAACAATCCTTTGCACAGTGCCCATACTTATTACAACACCAACACTGACCCACAAATCTTGACCTCTTCAGTCCTTCTGATTGTTGGGTACTTTTCTTGACTTGCTGTGTTGTTTTAGGAGAGCATTCTTTCTTCACTGTCTTCATCCATACTTGTTTGGCTTCATTCTTCCATCCTGCACTTTTAGTAGAAACACTTTTAGAAGCATGAGTACAAGATGGTATGGATGGTACCTTCTTTTTAGAAGATGTTTCCCTTTCATTTGAGGATGTCTTTCTTTTAGAATCATCCTGCTCAATGCATACTTGAGTAGAAACATTTCTCCTTTCAGCTGTCTGGGAGGCTTCAGCTTTGGGTGATTGCAGAATTTTCAATATCACCTCTAGTTCTAATCATTTCATATTGAGGGAGTTCTTCTCATCCTCAATAGTTCTTAGCCTTCCTTCCCAATTTTCTTTCAGCTATTCTAGTTGGTCTTCATGTACCTTCTTCATTTCTTGTAATGAATTGTCAATCTCCTTTACCCTGTTTACTTTGTCTTCAAGTTGAGCATCTCTGACAACCATTGATACTTTATGCCTCTTTTCCAGTGCATGGAAAACATCTTTGACCACAGTCTTAAAGAATTCTTTCTCAGAAAGGCTTCTTTGCAATTCTTCAGTAGTTTCTTCATATCTTTCATTGCAAAGAGATACTGTTTCATCTTTAGCCTTCACCAGCTTTCTGAGAGTGTTGGTTATGCCAACCCTTTTTGCCAATTGGACTTCCAGATAATTGGCTTCATCTTCTAGCTGTAATTTTTTTTCTTGAAGATTAAGGAGGCCTGTAGCTATACACATTGCCACTTCCTTGGGGACTGTCTTTTGAAGATATTTGATTGCATTTAGAAGATCATTGTTCCTTCCATCTTCATCACAGCTAGATCATGCTTCATCAGAAGAATGATAAAAGGAATTGTCATCTGATGTGACTTTCACATTTCATTCCATAGAAGGAGTTTCTCTGATTGCAAAAACCTTCTTCCTCATCTTCTTTGCCTGTTTCTTCTTTCTATTTTTCTGAGTCTTGGCAGATATCTCCATTTGAGGCTGGTCACTCATTTCCTCAAATCTGCACTCCATAAAGACTCCCTTGGATCTTTTAGAGGTAACCTCCCTCTGATACCAATTGAAGTGCCCAGATCAGTGTGAATCACTGAGAGGGGGAGGGGGTGAATCAGTGATCCCTTAAAACTTTTTACTAATTGATTCTTTATCAATTAAACCTCTATGGCTGGTTAAAGCCTCGATCAACTCTTCTTGTATCTCTCAACCTTTCCCGAATGATGCAGTAATGAAAAGGCACAGGACACAAGGATTTACAAGGTTCGGCACCAAAGGCCTACGTCCTTGCCATGCTCTCCCAGCATGGATTCTTCCATTATAACTTGTTAGAATTACAATGGTCGATACAACTTCCCACCATATCTCTCCTGAGTCCCACAAGAGGGTCTTTATACTGCGTCCCACAGTGTTACCATAGTCCCACTGGCCTGCTCCAGAATCCCACTGAAGACTTCTTCTCCCTGAGTCCCACAGGGTCTTCTCCTGGCTCCTCGAGTCACACGAGTAGCTCTTCTTCTCTTTAAGTTCTTCAAGTATCTTCAGCAGTCTGGGATAAAGACTGCTGGCCTTGCTCTGTACCTCTGATCACTTGTGATGATCAGGTCTTCTCATCTTGCTCAGGATTTATCTCCTTCTTCTCAGGATGACCTGGCCTCTCTCTTCAAGAATATTCAACAGCCTCTGAAAAGGTCTGTTGGTCTTGCTCAGCAATCTTCTGATCACTTCACTTGATCAGGCTCTTCTCAATTACTGAATACTCAGACAACTGATGTCTTTAACTTCAGTCTGGTCCAGTCTCACTCACTTCAACTTCATGTACTGAGTGCATGGCAGCTCTTCATCCTCATGCACTGATAGCATGGCCTTCTCAATTCTTCAAGAACCTCCTGGTCTTGGACAACTCAAATGCACACCACTGATTTGGCTCTGTTCACGTGTGCACGTGCATGCATGCATGCATGCACTCTCCTCTTTCTCCTCTTGGTGAAATAAACCCTCAAAGGGTGTAGTCACTTTAAGCACACACCTTCTCACTAAACTACACACAATTTATTCTATTTGTTTAAACACTTAAAAGTGTGTTGTACTTTGTGTGGGTCTTCTCCTCTTCTTCTAAGTGAGAACACACTTCTTGTGCACACACATAGCCTTCAGCCACTTCTTTAAGTTGCACACACAATTTTTTCTTTTAATTTGTTCTTCAAAGTGTGCACACACAAGGTTACTGCCTTTTGTTTCTTTGCACATAAACCCCCCATAGGTGTGTCTTTGGCCTTCACTCCACTTCTTGCACACACACGGCCTCTTCTTCAATTGCACACACAAATGTTCTCCACTTTTCACACACAAGTGTTCAAGCCTTGGCCTCCTACTTCTTCTTGCACACACACTGCCCGTAGGGTGTCTTGTGCAATGGGCCGTGCAAGCCCTCAGGTGTGAGGGCACCTCGGACGCGCAGGGTGCAAGAGCAACCTCTGCCACGCAAGTACCTCCTGCCACGCAAGTCCGCGGGCAGAGAGAGTGGGCTAGTGTCGCGCAAGTAATGCGCTTGGCCTGCCTTCTTCCTATCGCGCAAGGGGTGCACGCAGGGGACTTCCCCTTTCTTCTTTTGCGCATGAAGTGCGCAAAAGGAACCAAACAGAGCTAGGGTAGCTCCGGGTTGTACTGCCGCGCAAGTGTGCGCGCATGCTTTTCTTCTCGAGGCAAAGGTTCTCTCACGGGACTCCAGATTTTCAACAAAGGATCAGCAAGCTTCTGCATCGCCTCGGGTTCTCTTTTTATTGGCAGAGGGCCTCTGTTCAATCCGCGTGGATAAAGATTTGAATCCCCGAAGTTTTCGGGTGTTTCAAGATTTTGCAAATCTTGATTTTCTCCTCAGTTTCCACCGCGGGTTCTTTCCTTATTTTTCTCTACCACGTGCATGCGACTTAGAACGCATGCACAGACTTTGTCTCTTCTATCCCATGCAGAACACGAACACACCGAGGCCTCGGCACTTCGTTTGCCTTCGGCCTTCATCGAATTCCCTCATTTGTTGCATGCACGTGTATTTTAAAGCAGGGATAGGTTCGTCTTGGCCAGACGATCACCATGGACACATTACTTCGATTGGAGGTGGCCGGAATCTCGAAATCATCCATCGGATGGCGCCTGGTTTGTCGGAGGCTCGCGGGTGGCTTCGAGCGAGCTCGTGGTAGGAGATGGACCGGGAGCCGCTGGATCGGGCGAATGAAACACATCAGACGGCCGCGATCAGAACAGGAGCAGCGCGATGCGATGAGCGGCGGAGATCAGCCGCGCGATCACTCGGATGGCCATGATGCGCTCCTGGAGATTTTTCCGCGTCCCACATCGAAACGGGGCGCGGTTTTTCCACGGCTTATAACCCTGGCACAGCCGCTCAACTCTCAGTTGCACTTCTCCCTCCACGGTGCTGCCCCGCACCGTGTTCTCCCTGCGGGCGCGCTCTGCGCCCACTATGCTCCTCCTGCGGGCGCGCTCCTAGCGCCCCCCATGCACACACTGGTGCGCTCCCTGCGCTCATGCTGCGCGGGCTTCATCACCGCGTGGCCTCGGGGCTTATACACGGCCCCGACCTTCTGCCTCAGGGAGCGCCTTGGCCTTGAGGGTTCCCCATGGGCGTGGCACCTTAGGCCCATATGTGCCTTGGGTGATCCCTCGGCTGGCCTTCCTTGGTGGCTATTTTTTGCTAGTAAAACACTTAGGACTTTGTATAAAAACAAAGTAACCAAGTGAATATGCCAAATGCCACTACTCTTCTTCTTCATTTCTTCCCTTCTCTTCTTCATTAGAATTCCTCAAATCTCCTCAACATATACTCATTACTTAGGAGTGAATTCTTGAAGGTTCTTCTTCTTCAACCGAACTCCTGAATCACTTAAATTCTTAAAAGTGCTTCATTGATCAAATCAGAGATCAATTGGATCTTCTTCACATTCACAGGCACTAAGTGTTAGTGCATGGACTTCTTCAGCTCACTTCATCCACTTAGGACTTGTGGATGGATCTTCTTCAACTCCTCATGCATTGTCACTACAATGCATGGTCTTCTAATCATGTTGTGACTTTGTATCATCAAGATACAAGTTATTTGAACTTAAAGAGCATCTCAAAAATCGTCAGATTTAGTTCGAGAATGTTTCAACCACAACATCCTATGTCACTTAGTGAATCTCCTAAGTGACATGCATCTTAGTACCATGGCCATTATCCTTCACCACCAACACCATCACAACCTTTGGCATTCACATCTTGACAATTCTTGACATCCCTTCATTCTAAGACAACAACATGTCTCATTGACAACAAATGCAACACAGTGCACTTCAATGAAGTTAGGCATGTGTTGTAATTTATGATGTGAAACGGTTTTGATGTGTGTTTTTTTCTAAAAGGGGGGTGTTTTGACCTGACATTGGGTGTAATGTTTTGTGGTGACTTTGGAAATTGTTTTGGAATTTTTTTATGAACATTTAAATAGAATAAGTGGTGAAAGGCATGTGAATCAAATGATTTGGTATGCGTATGTTGTTTTAGATTGGGGTTTGGTGTGAAAGTTGTGGAACAATATGTGTACCTTGTATGGCTTGATGTGTTGGGGTAAATGTGTTGTGTTAGTGATTTGTGAATGTGAAATTTATTTTATGATAATAATGGGAACCCTAGGTATCTAGGTGGGTAGATTAGGACTAGTCCTCTAGAATACACGTGAGTGGTTCATCCCAGTTTCATCTATCAGGATTTAAGTTAAAACACAATCAAATCTTTTGGGATAATTGGAGACCACTAGGTTATGGATGTACTTCTCTACTAGTGGATCGTTCCTGAGAGTGTTGATTATTGTGGTTCTTTTTCCACGATTAAATCGAGTTATGATGTCTCTAGTGTACCATGCAATGTATATGACTTAAGGGATTTTACTCACATTGATGTACTATTCATGAAGTGGTTACTTCTATTGGGATACAGAACAACATTTGAGTGTGTGAATGTTATTTAAGAATTTTATCTTCTATTTTAATTTAGTATTTTTGAAATGTTTTTTATTCCATTTACCTTTTCCATTTACATTTAGCTTTTAAATGTTTTCCTTATTCGAATTTTAAATGTATGGTTTGAAATAAGCACGTTAAATTTATTTTTTGATGTTGTGGCATGTAACTTTTTAATTTAGTGATGTCCTACTGGGATGTTGGCTCACAAACTATATACACCTTTGGGTGTATGTAGACATTGTTCTTTGTGTATTATAGGTCGGGTAATCGTTCTTAGTGATGGTGGTTCGAGTTATTGATGGTTTTCCCATGCAGGTCTGACAATGGTGGTTTGAGGGGGTGGCTCCACATGTTACATGAATGTGTGAATTGATGTGTTATTTTTCGTTTCATTGCAGCCTTCATAGTGTATTGGGTTGAATTGTAAACTTTATGTTTGTCAATAGTTAAGGGTATGTTTGGTTGTTAGTTTTCCATTTTAGTTTATCTAACGTATTGGCTGTTTATGTTTATTATTTTTGGAAAATTGTTCCTATGTATGGTTTTGACACCCAGAAACCAGTTCCAGCCCATGGGGATCGGGAACGCCCTTCGGGCTGTGTCGCGGACTGGGTCGGGTGCCAGGACAGATGGTGGCCTGGCCTGGTTTATTAAAAAATGGTATCAAAGCTAGGGTTTCTCTCTTTGGCCATGTTCTTTTGAGATAGAGTCTGGATAGACAATAGTAAATGGTGTTGAAACATAACTTTCTATCAATAACCAAGGTGTCGGGCTAGCACTCCTCATGGAAGGATTCAAGTTTCCATTGTATGTTGATGTATTTCTGATTCTTTAATCATTGAGGTTAAACTTGTTTAGTGAAAACAAAAAGGGAGTGGGTCCAGTGGTCTTAGTGATCTCATAGGGTCTGGTAAGACATGTGGACCTGGAGATGCTATCCCAAAATACCCAATTTGGCGGCGGTGTGATTGGCGTAGGGCCTTCACCTGTATCTTCTAGATACCCAGAGACACTAGTTTCCTCTTGCATCATTCCTCATCTCTTTGTTTTGAATTTATAGAGATCTGGTTTTTACGTAAAAATTACTTGGTGTTTTTAATAATAAGTGGTTTTGTTGTGTGCTGTCCCAGTGGTAGTGTGGTTGTGTGCGATACCAAAAGGGGAAGCTCTATATGGGAGTCTTCAATACCTAACTAAGAGGCAAGAGATGCATCAATGATCAGGGCTCTAGCCATAGGCCTCGGTGCGAAGAAGGTTCGTGGTCAAAAACCCAGTGTGTGTATGGGACCCCAATATTATTTCAGTCATTAGTGTTGATAGCCAGAGTGGTTTAAATCATTTCATGTAGTTGTTCTATTTCGAATGACCCATATGGGTGTGTGAGGATTCATGTGGCTATAATGAGGCATGGTCATCTCGTTACCTTAAAGTGTTGGGGTTGTATCCCACCGGATGAAATTGCATTTAGCGGTCCTTATAAGATCTGTTCAGGTGAATTGGTCTCAAATTTGAATGGTGCTCATCCAGGGATATAGAGAAGTTGGGTTTTCTTTTGTTGTGGTTTTGATTCCCCAGAAGTGGGGCCAATTCCTCCCCACTCTTTTGGTGGGGTGTTTGGTCACCATCAAATTTTTATTCAATGTTTTCTATCTTATTCCATTTCATATGGAAATGAGACCCACTGTGAGTTTCATTGAAATCCCTTTAGAGTAAGATGATGCAAGCCTAATTCTATGGTGGGGAGTCTTCTCAGGCCTCCCCAAGCCAGTCACCCCATGGTAGTTTTCCACTCCGGTCTCATATTCCCCAATATTATTTTGGTTTGTGATGTTGGTTTTTGTGGGTACAAGAGTTCCCTACCTTAGTCAATCAACTGGTGGTGTTCCAACTCATTGGGGGAAGTTGATACATTTTGAAAAGTCATTTAAGAGTCTCATGAGGTTGTTATTTAAGAAACTTTCTCTGAGCATGGTGTGTTTTCTTCTATTCATTTGTTTTTCGTTGGAATTCAGTTCAAAACTTATGGGGGTTTCACTTTCTGATTTGGGTGTTCGACTTGTGTTGTGGCATTCTGGGAAAAAAAGTGCTATTTTGGGGAGAATTTTCACACCTGTCATTTTTAAATTAATTCTTTTTATAATTTTCTGAGAATCAGGTAGTACTGGTTAAGGCCCGGTATAAAATTTTTTAGTTCTTAATTAAAAACCCATGTTTTGGCCCTGACAGCTTTCAGTGCATCGCGGTCTAAGTTGTGTGACCTCGCCCAAGTAACTGTGCGACCTCGCCCAGCTTACTGCACAACCCACATGATGTTCACGGTAGATAAATAGAACTTAAGGAATAGTAAAATGAAAATAAAATTAAAATGGGAAGTGTAAGAAAATTTAAGGGCCTATTTTATTTATATTAATATTGTTTCATGATGTTATTATTATTAATATTAATAGTGTTAGGAATAAAAATTTTATTAATCCCTTTCATTATTTTTGTCATTCTAAAATTGTTGATGTGACTTATGTTATTATTATTATCAACATAAATTATTTACATTACCATCTTTTCAAAAATAAATTCTTAATTAATTAATATTATTATTATGGTTATAGTTATTATTATTTTTCTATGTGGATTTCTTTTTAATAAATTTTAATTTATAATTTTATGTGGCATATAAAAGGGTTTCGTCGAGGTATGTTCTAGGTCTGACTTGAGTTTGTGTGCTTATTTTGATAAGTGAGAGTTTTTCGTTTACAATGTTCGGTGCACGCACAATGTACCATAGAAGGCATACAGATTTGTTAGACCATCGTGTAGCATGCCCGATGTGCGGCATGTTATTCAATTAACCGAGTGGATGATAGAGTCCATGAAAAAGAAAAAAAATAATTTTAATGTTTTTCTAATAAGAATAAGAATATTATTATTATTATTATTATTATTTCTTTAATACATTAATTAGGTCATTTGTAGTAAAAATATTAATTTATTTGTAAAATTTTCAACTTATTATAATTATTACTATTAATTTAACATACTTCAATTTTTTTAGTTTCCTTTTTAGTTCAATTCATTATTTATTTTGATTTAATGTTTTTCCCTTTGGTTATGGTTTCCCCATCGAGCCCCATTCTCCCCCATTTTCTCCTTCCCACAAACCACTGCACCCCCTAGATTACCTCTTCACGTCACACCCGACACCCCTCTCATGGATGGTTGTAGTGCCACATGTCCCTCCTGACTACACAGCTCGCGTTGTGCCTCCCTCCCAGTCAGGCTTTCTCGAGTCACACACAACCCCACTCGGCCACCATACTCACGCTGCAACCGGACCTCCTAGCCAACCCCATCGCCCTACACTACTACTCTGGGTCAGCCACTACATTCCACCTTCCCCCTATTTACACAACCTTTAGCAACACCTTTGGCGCCTTGATATCCTTTTTCATGAGCAATCCCTCACCGTTTGAATATCTTTTCCATTTTTCTTCTTCTTCTTATTGGGTGTTCATAGTGGTTCAGTGGATATGGGATCGTTTAGGGTTTTTTTGAATCTTGTTTTTGTTTGAAACCTTATTTTAGGATACAATTTAATCCTCATGTGGCACGAAATATGTGAAATTAGATATTCACATGTGTTTGACGGATTTATTATCTCAAGGTAGGTGGTTCCATGCCCTAGCATCAATAGATGATTTGAGTTTCTACATAATTTAATGAGTTATAATGATAAATTGTGTGGTGCACATATTTATTTTGGACATATCTCAATGTGCACATTTGATAAATTTTAAATTTTTAAATGAAATGCCTATGTAATATATAAAAGTTGTGTTTTTTGTAATTTTTAGACATGATTAGTTAAATTTTTAAGGTGTAAACAATGAGTTATCAAGAATTCTTGAGGTACATGTGTAATTAAATTGAGGTTTTCAAAAGAAGGTAAACTATTTTGATGTGTTGATTTATATTATGATCCTTTATTATGTTCTAGGGTTGCGAATGAGGTATTAAATGGGTGGGGTGGAGAATTAGATTTTTAAAATTGTTCTTGATTGTAAAATTTGTGTGTTTTGAAGTGAGGCCTTGTGTTACACCCATGTGATGTTTTATAAATTCATCAATATTTTATTTTAATTGATGTTTGGGATGCGAAACCCAGTTGGAAGTGTTTTTAAGGTGGTTTGGTAGGTGTGAAATGAATTTTCAATTGCTTTGTTGTGTGTTTATACCTATATAAAGAGTTTAAATGGAAAATGAATCAAATTTATTGTGTTTCCATGTTGTTCTTTTATGAATTTTTTTTGCAAATTGTTGATTAATGGAAAACATTTTTTGATGTGATTACCCAGTTCATGTGGTTTTAAAGTGTTGTTGATGTATGGAATTAAGTGATTTTTTTGTAAATTTATCTTAGTTTTTCATGAAATAATTTAATATATAGCTTTAATGATTTATTGATTTATTTAGATGGTGAGAAAGTATTGTTTTGGGAGAGTTTTTTATGCGTTAGTTTTTAATGTATTATGTTTGTATAAAATGGGTCATGTTTTGGGTGTAAACAATTTCTTTCTAATTTTAAGTGTTTCAAAAAAAAAATTATTAACTAAATTATTGGTGGAGTACGACAGTTGTATATGATAGGATTAAATGTGCATTAGGTTATTTACGAGACTTTTATATGATAAACAATGTATTGTTCACGTAAAAACCTTGATTGCCAATTAAGAATGTTTTATTAGTTTAAATAATTTATGAAGTCATGCATGTGATGAGATTTCTGATGAAAATTGGTTTGGGCGTGCATTTGGTCTGAAAAGGGGATGTTGAACATGACACTAGGTGTAATGTTTTGTGGTGGCTTTGGAAATTGTTTTGGAAAAAAAATTATGAACTATTAAATTTCGTAAGTCGTGTGAGGCATGTTTACCAAACAAATTGCTACGTGTATAATTTTTTTAGAGTGGGTTTTTGTTATGAATGTGGTGACACACAATGTGTACCTCGTTTGGCATGACTTGTGGGTGTAAATGTGTTATGTTAGTGATTTGTGAATGTGAATTTTTTTTTGAGCACAAAAAGGAACCTGAGATACCTTGGTGGGTAAAATAGGACTTGTACGCTAAATGACACCTGAGTGGTTCATCCCTGTTTTATTTGGCCGGATTGAAATTACAAAACTACCAAAACTTTTGTAATGAATGGAGAAAATTAGGTTATGGATGTGTTTCCCTACTAGTGGATCATTCATGAGAGCTTCAATTATTCGGGTTCCTATGCCATGTTTACACTGTGGTGCGATTTCTCTAGCGCGCCATGCATACCATCTTCCTTAGGGGATTTTACCCATTGTTCTATACTATTTATGACGTGGTGTCTTCCGTTGGAATATGAATGACCACTAGAGTATGTTCATGTTCTTTTGGAAATTTCTCTTTCATTTTGAAGAAGTATTTGTGAAATGGGTTTTATTCCATTTCTCTTTTAGCTTTTACTATCTTCTTTTAAATGTTTTCTACAAAGGCATTTTAAAAGTACTGTTTTAAATAAGTTTGTTGAATTATCTTTTTTATATTTTGTCATGGAACTTTTTTATTAGGTGAAGCCTAATGGCCTCTTGTCTCACACCCTACATATACCTTTAGGTGTATGTATACCTTGTTCATTGTGTATTCTCAGTTGGGACATCGTTCTTAGTGAATATGGTATGGGTGGTCAATGGTTTTCATGTGTAGTTCTAAAAATTGTGGTTTGAGGAGGTGGCTCCTCGTGTTGCATGATAGTGTGAATGGAAGTTTTAATTTTCTCCTCATTGGAATATTAATTGTGTTTTCGGTTGAATTGAAATCTTTATGTTTTTTCCAATGTTATGGGTTTGTTTAGTTGTCAGTTTTCAATTTTAGATTATCTATCTTGTTGGTTGTTTGTGTTTACTATTTCGAGTAAATCATTCCAATGTATTGTTTTGATACCCGAACACATGTGTCAACTAATGCAGATCAGGAACACACTTCTAGCCATGTCACAGACCAGGTTGGGCACCGGGTTAGATGTCGACCTCGCTTGGTTGGTGAAAATATCAATATAATAATGTTAAAAAATTAATTTATTATATTTTGTTTTATATGTCATCCAAATATAGGTGAGGGAAGTTGTCAATAAGTGATAATGAGTCAAGTTAAAAATTTAATAAACTATCAATTCTATTTTTCTAGTGAGATAACATTGAATTGATTATATTTCCTGGATAATCCTCCACATTTGTAGTGAATGGATTAATTCATATGTTCTCTATTTTTTAAAATTAATCAAATTAGGATGGTTAGTTATACCAAGATAAGAATATCCAAACTAATGGGATAAATATTATCTAAAATACAACTATATTAAAATATTGTAAAATTCAGATTCTATAATTCATACAAACATCTTATTCTTCTATACATCAAATCCTCAAAAAGTAACTTTTTTTGTATTATATATATGATATAATTTTCAAATATTGAATATAATATTTAGATATTAAAAATATATGTCGAAGATTTAAATAAAAATGATGTTAAATTATTAAGAGGTATATTATTTATAGATTCATTGATATATATTGAATATTTATCCAGCATGAATGGAATTGGGATCCCAAATTCACATAAAATGCACATCAAAGGTAAACTAATTTTTAGTCCAAAGAAACATTCAATTCAAATAATAGATTTTGAAAAATAAATTAATTCTATTGAACAAATACCAAAAACATAAACCATAACTAATACTCATTATTAAACTTTTGTGTTCTTCCCAATATACCATATAATACAAACTAGTTTTGATTACTCTATCAATATGTTTTAAAAACTATAAATTCAATATCATAAAAATACAATAATAAAATTTATAAAATATTCATTATTAGTAACATATAAGTAAATATATTCTAAATACAAAAATTAACTAAAACTATGAGATATTCTTATATGCATGTTTTGAATAAGAGTTTTAAATTATATTAAATCATATACATTAAAGTATAATATATATATATATATGTATATATATACAATAGTTCAAAATAAAAAATTAAGGTAAATTGTTTCATTGTGGTTTATCTGAGATGGCAATGCTCTGCCTCTTAGTTCTCCCATCGGCAACCAAAAACCAATTTTATGGGTCATTTCCCATAAAATATTTTTTGAATAATAAATATTCATATACAAATTAGGTATGTTTCATGGATTTTTTTATAAATACTCTCTAATATATTAACAAAATATAACAAGAATATTTTTTAGAATATATTAATGGTTCGTGGACTAATGATATAAATCGAGATCAAAGTAAACTATCATTTTTCCGTACCTTATGATTACCAAGTAATCATGAAAAATGAATCTAAAATCCTTATAAAATGTTACTATATAAATCAAATTTTCCTCCCTATATGATATAATCATATTCGAACAAAATTTCCCACAATAATCTAGACCCTTTTTTCTTCATCACGATTCATCCATTATTTCCCGTCACGGAATCATCTATTATTGTCTACAATAAATATTATCCCCAATTAATAATCTTGTAATTTACCTAAATTATTCATTTACAATATTAACCAAAGGGTATATATCATTGACCCCAATATTTGTAGAACTCACCCTTGTGGTTGTATCACATGCCTCATTTTTTCATAATATGCATCTGCCTTAATGTTCCATTATATAATCTAGGCAAATAGTCTATTTGAATGATAAAACAAATTATTTTCACCACATACACAAATATTTTCATCACTAGACTCACTTATAAAATATATAACCATGATTTTTACAAAAACGTGATCTTCAATTTGTACATTTGTAATATAAAAAACCTAATGAAATAAAAAAATTTAGGGTACCATTGGTGTTGTATTTTAACATGACCACCAATGTATATACATTAGCTAATTCCAATTGAGAAAATAACTTATTATTACAAATATCATATTTTTAACACTAATATTTATTCTATTATTTGAAATCCATTTAATAGTATGACTAAAAGTTATAACATGTTACGTAGCCACCCTAGTCATAACATAAAATTGTAAAAAATTATCATTTCTTAAAAAGGATTTATTAATTTATTTATTAATTTTTAACCATCTATTATCTCTCCAATAGACCCTTGATTTTGTTTCGCAATCCCTACATATCCATAAGCATGAAAAATTGAAAAATATATCACAAACATTTTAAAAAAAATAATGAGTTTTTTATTTTTCGTTAATATTTATATATGTTAAAAAAGTTGATTTTTTTGTATTGATATTGATAAATATTTAGAAGTGTTTCATTATTTTTGAAATATTTTTATTATTTTTATTAATGAAAAAATAAACCACGTCGTGATACTATTTGCTAAATCATGTTTAATACATATAGTTTTTGTAAAACAACTACAATCTTTAGTTAACAATGAAGATGGAAAAAAATATATTTTATTGCAATTTCACAATCAATTATAACAAAGGAACATTAATGTGTAACATTACACTAAAGTAAATATATTTTTTAAAATCATTGTTCAAAAAATGGATGAGGAAAAATTACATTGTGGTTATAAAATTTATTTATAATAAATAATAATATGGGGAAGAAAAAAGGAATACACATTGTGGTTGGGTGGACTTTCAAAATAGATATTGGATATTTATATTTTCTAAAAAGTATTGATCAAGGATAACATTTCTTTTTGGATTTCATAATGAAGAATAGTGTTTTCCAGAATCCCTATATGGCATTGGGTTACAACATAGACTTGGTCACATATATGGAAATTTTAATAGATCAATTTAATCAATTTTATAAAAAGAAACCCTGACATGGAAAGTATAATATAATATTATTGTTTGTAATTGTTAAAATAGTCATATTATTAAATAAAAAATTAATTTGATAAAATAATATTTTATATCCATGGTTTTTGGAAGTCAATTTTTAACAAAAGACATAATGTCATATAATAATAAGTTATAGTTTTGTTATGTTGATTTAATTTTAATTAATTTAATTTCATTTCATTTAAAATAATAAGTCTTAGATCATAAATTTGATGTTTTCACTCATATTTGAGTAAATATTTTAATATTTATTTAACCAAATGAAATCGAGGATTAATTATTTAAAAAACATAAAAGATATGGATGATCACTTTTAAAAGGTACTTTTATTAAATATAAGGTGTTGTAATGATACAGAGGGTTATTATATTTTCCAAAGTATAGGTAAATATTGGTATAAATTAATAGAACATTAAAGTGATGGAATGCGGAGCTCACTAAAAACATATAGTCTTTCATATATGACAATTTGGATTAATTTTATGTGATATATCAATAAATAGTGTAACTTTTCTTCTTTATTTTGATAAGTGTTATTGATTAATTCACTTTTAATTTTTATGGTACCATAATTATGAGAATGAATAAATATTATTCAATATAATTGTTATAATCCTTGAGAGATTGTCAATTCATCCCATAATTTTTATGTAGTGAGATGAATGAATTTGAAATACCAACCCATTTTTTTGTTTATGCTTCTACAAAGTGGTCCATATTGAGTTAAAAAAATTACAAACCTGACTGTCATATTATTTTGGATTATTTACATTAAATAAAGATATATTTTTTCTATCAATATGTAATGAAAATGAAATTTGAAGAGACAATTTATAAATTAAAATATTCTAGTTCACCCTTATACACACCTATCAATATATCATTCATAAATGGGACTTGAAACATGTTATCATACTGTATAACATTTCATACGGGTGTTTTTATCCCTTAAATGACTTTGAAATAGAAACAACAAAACAAATGATTTATTATTTTAAATTTACTTAAATAAAAAAATTAGAAGAACCATGTGAAATATTAATTTTGATCACATAATTTGGATTTATAAAATGTTATTATATAATGTAATAAAATTTATATAAAAATAGATATCTCCTAAAAAAATTCAATGAGTTTTATACAGATTTCAAAGAAGTGAATAATATAGGGGAACATTATCAAAACCATTTACATGATGGTGAGGTTATTTACCTCCAAAGAATCCTTGTCCATGATGTTATAGGACATATATAAGTGTGATTCAAATGTTATTTCCAAATATTAAATTATTAAAAATAGGAATTAATACTTAAGGATTATAACTATGGGTTTTATATATATTATTTAATTGGGTAAAGGTTTGGATGGGGAAAAGTGAAGACTTAAGATGGTTTTAGAACAGTTGATCATTATCAAGAAAAGCATATGGTTATTACCTCCACATATCAATTTTAAATCCTTAATGATTGAGTAATTGTATCCCAATATAATAAAATTATATTATTTTTAATGAATTATCATTTCACAAAAGATAACGATGAATGTGGATAATGCAACAATAGGGTAGATATCAATTTAAACAACAATTATGGATATGAAATACATTTCCATTGATGATAATACAATAGAAACTATTGTTGATGAGGAAATATAATTCTATTACTCTATCATAAATTGAATAAAAGTAATATTCCAAAAAAATATTCTAAAAGTTTTCTTTGGATGCATGAAGGATTTACCTCGCAATTCAAAGTGTACAAGAAAATTTCAAAACATAAATTATTAAGATACTAACAAACCTAAAATAATATCAGCAAGATGTGTAAAGGGTAATTTAAGTGTACAAAATAATTAACATTAGAAAAGTTATCGAAAATAAAAAGTGGATGAAAAAATTAATCAATTAGATATAAATTACTCCCTTTCCATGTGATGAATAATATTTAGTGGATCTCATTAATAAATCAAAAATACTTGAGATTTCTACTCATGAAAAAAACTAAAATATATGTATATATTGAAAATAATGTATTTTTGGAGGATTTAATTGATGAAATTTATGTATAGATTTATTAAAATAAATAAATTCATGGTATGGGTCTTTAAGAAAGAAATAAAAAAAATAAATTGAATATATATAAGAATTTATAGTCAATCATAAAAAATATAAATCTAAAATATTGAAAAAGGAATTGATGGTTTTAAAGATTACTATATTGTAAATGATCAATATTGTATCACATATGGTATTATTATTATAACACCCCAAGGACTTACAAAAAAATTGTTTTAGAATATAATGCATGAAAAAATAATTATTTTGAAAACAACACCTTTTTGTTACAACCTATCTAATAAATATAATTTTTCTACCTCTATGATTTGAATTTCATAAAACAGACATACACAGTTGCGACCAAAAATATATTTAGAGTCTAATTAGATTAGTTTACATATTTGATGAATAGTAACATGACCATTATGAATAGCAGTGTTACCTTGTGAATAGTAAAATGACCCTTATGAATAGTAACTTCATCAATGTAATTATAAATAAAATTTACGCACCTTATACATGAGAGTGAATATTTTAAAAAATTAAAAAATCAGTGTTGTTAATTTTTTGAGTAACAAATATATAATTAAAATTTTAAATTTTTACATTTATTTAAAATAAAATTATTTTTTATAAAATTAATTCCTAAATCAATATTTACTGTTAAATTAATTTAGGATTATTTTGAGAGACTTCAATTAATTTTTTAATGAATTGTAAAATCAGTTTTAATCATAAAATCAAAATTTTTCCAGAAAATGATGACTTTAACTAAAAATTATATTTATCATTCAAAAAATATTATTTTGAAAAATATGGTACATATTTTAAGTATAAATTTTTTAAAATGGGTAGAGTTAATTTTTAGGATTTTTTTTAAAAACATGAATTTTTTGTGAAAAGTGAAATTCAATAATGATGAAATGTGATTAATTAATGACTCTAGGCATCATTATTGTGTAATGACTAATGTTAATTTCAATTAGCTTAGTATTACATGCATTTAAACATATTTTAGGTCACAGTAATTAACATTATTCATATTATTTAGCACAAATGATAACATAATTATTAAAAGAATTGAAAACCCATTGTCTCCTCTACTATAAATACTACCCTCACACCATCTTCCTCTCACACCTCTCAATATTTTATCCATGAATAAGTTTTGGAAAATAAACTTCCAAAGACCCTTTACTTATGTAACAGACATGATGGTATAACCAGAAGGCCAAAACACCTTTTTAAGGAGGTTCTCAAGGGGGATATTTCAATAGGTAAACCCTCTTCTATTTTCATTTTATTTAATATTAAATTTATTTTCATTACTTGTCTTCTTTCACCAAATATTTCCAAATGATCAATATAACTAATGTATCAGTTATATAAATGAATAATTTCATTTTAATGGAATATCCCTCCTTAAAATACCATCTCTCTATCTCTCATATATTACAAATTTAATCAACGTTCGGGTGGTGCCAATTTACAACCTTTTTTGACGATACAATATAATTCTTCAAATTATTCTTCTTGTATTCTCATAAAAATATTTAATGGTTGATAAAAATTGTAAAATATATAACATTACCCATTTTTGTTCTAGAATTAAAATATTTACATAATAATAAATAATAAAAATAAATATTTCATCAAGATCAATAACAACTATAATAATCTGAACAATTATCAATAAAAATATTATCTAATGATTCATCCTTGTAATGAAAAACGAAAAAATATATATATATATATATTTAAAATTCTTGTATATTCATTAAAATCATGAATTTCCAATTTTGGATAATTATATCAATTCCACATGAATTCCATTATATAAATATTCAAGGGAACCGATCATGAAATCAGAGAATGAAGACTCTAGAATGAAGAAATTCACCCTTATAACTAATCAATATAGAAATAAATAAACTTAATAAAATTATACTAGATAAAATAAACATATATAATGTTATTAATTAGTTTATTATTGGATTCAATTTTTGTATCCATGATGTTTAGGTCATGTTTCTAACACATTCAGACATAAGGTATGAGTTTTCTACACGAACCTCTAATTTCTTTCGAGATAGACTTTTTCATTCACAATCCCAATTAAATTATTTATTAATCATTTTTACTCATAGAAAATTATTTCTTAATTTTATATAAATGTATACAAATCATAATCCTTCCTTATTTTAGGGGGATTAATTTTTTTATAAATATCCTTCTCAATTCATCCCGATAAACAATCCTGATTCAAGCGATTTTCTCAAATGCCTACCAATTTTCATGTAAATTATATTATCTGTTTTAATCTATCATTATTTATATTAATCCAAAAATTTATATTGAAATTACTATATAGTTAATTTATGGTTTTACGGATGGATATTTCCAAAAGAAGACTTCTTTTCAAAGTAATTATGAATTTCTATCCAATATTCCTCGATAATTTTAGAAGAGTATTCTTTTCTATTTCAAGAAATATGTAGAATTTTATGTCTTATTGATGTTAATATAATATTTTTATAAGTTACCATATTGGATTAAATTTTTGATGATCATATTCAATGTAGATGTGACATATTTATATCATTCAATATACTACTTAGAATGGATTGTGTTTATGTGTACAGATTGTGGAAAGTTATTTCATATGTTCATGTCAATTATTTTTATCTCCTTTCATATTAAGAATGATTTGTAATTAATAAGTAATGGGTAGGAATCACTATATCCCCTCGATGCATCTGTATGTCTAATGAGACAAACCATAATGTGATTTTTGTTGAGGCCTTACCCTTGTATTTTCAGACATCATAGCTCTGGCCTTGATAATATGTTTCAGATATCATGAATTATATATTCCCTCATTATGGGTTTAGAAATTGACTAAACATGTTATTATTGGAATTGTATAATTGAAATGGTTATGTTTCATTCTCTTATAATAATTTACATGGCCTTATTTTTTTATCTTTTATTACTTCCTTATTCTGCACAAAAATATTTGTAACGGAATGTGTCATTGTTTTTTCATCCAGAATAATGTTTATTTTTATGAAAAATTAAACTATATTGGTTCCCATTAATAATAATTTGGTATCACACCTTTATTATGATATATTTAACCTAGTTTTTGAAGTTTAATATAATGAATGACTTGTAGGTATAATCGAGTTGTCATTATTGTTTCCAATGGAATTGCTATTTTTTATTTCATTTCAAGTTGTAATGTGGATCTTATATTTGTATCGTGTTTTTAAAATCTACTAAAATATTGATTCCTTCTTGATACAACATTATTTTAAAAATAATTTTTTTTAAATATAAGCTACATATCCATGAAATAGGGTACTAGGTCTTTAAATTTGGTATCAATATAAGTTTAGTAGAATCCGTCAAAACTATATATAGAAAACATAAATTAGGGAACAAATACCAATGGTAGACATTAAAGATAAGAATTAAGTAAAACCATATATTTTTGGTATGTAATATTTTATGTAGATTTTACTAGATTATATATATATATTTCTAGATACTACAAGTGGATGTGGTTCTCGAACAGATATACTTTGGAGTAACAACCCGGACAAGGTGTTACGAGCTTTACTCGGGGTAACCTGGTACATGAAAATGGGTCTCAATGTACACATAGTTTGACACTCCTAGGGGATATTCATATGATAATTCACATCATATTTACAAGACATTATGGAGTATTTTAACATAAATACTTCTTTAAAGAAACCATTCCTATGAAAATGAAATAAGATATGTATAAAATTTCAATTAATGTAAGGTGTTTTTCTAGTTCAAAATTATACATTATGATACATAGAATATTTTTGTGTATTCCATTATTTATAAATGGAGCCTTGTGAATGGAATGAAAAATTCATGGATGCACATAACTCTTGTAGGGATTTACATCCTTTTAAAAATAATGTTTTTGGTTTTCATGTTATGACTGTTGTTGATAATCATATAATTATATTGGGAAAACTGACTCAAGTTTAGAATAATATCCTTAACCTTATAGAGCATCCTGATCCACAATTTGGAGGATCGATTCTAGGCTATTTTTTATGATAATTGCCTCCATCATTCAATAAGACTATAAACCCATTCATAGTGGAATATGGGATAAGTTTCATAGAGAATATATCTTTGTCATGAGTTTGTGATGAAAGGGACATGGTTATCATGGAATTTTATCATCTATCATGAGATTAGGATCAGTGGTGGTCATTAATTAAAAACGAGTTCAAGGTGGAATAAATTGAATAAAATGCATTATATGCTAATTAAGTAAATATTTTGTGAAAAATATTTTCCACAAGAACAATGAGATGATATGGATAAGAAATTCATGAGCTTGGAACATAATGAGGATGAAAATATTTCAGTATGAATCCAATTTTTCAAAGCTATAAATTCATGTTACAGACTATATATGTAATCCGATGAGAGATATTGATTGATTCGTTGATGTTTTAAAATAATTTCTACAAAGGGCACTAGTTTCCCAAAAATTATCATCATTCATAGATCTAGTCCCATGTGAAATCAAGATATATAAAAAATTCACTAAGTCATATAACATAAAATTAATGTATGATAAAAACAGGGTGGTAGAGGAATGAAAGTATAATGGGTAGAATTAAAAATGGGAACTTTCTTACATGGGTTAATTTGGAAATGAAAGACCACATAGCATTCTTTAAAGAAAAGTTAGTCTATTAAAAATATGTATACAAAGGCCTCAAATCTATAAATTGCATGGTAAATAAATAAGATACCCCTTTTCAGTGATTCAATCATAATCAGATAGGATTTGTTTCCATTTATTATATTAAGCCTCAAAGAAAGATTACTCGAAGATGGACAAGGTATTGAAGAAAAGCTTATGAAATCTTAATAGGTGAGGATGATGTTCCTAATGATGTAGTGGCATGTAAATTTATCATTTTCTCAAACATAGACAATGGATTATTGAATTATAGAAAATATCATTATTTTATAACTACCCATTTTTTCAAGAACATTATTCATTTCCAATTTTATTTAATAAAGAATTTTTTAGTCTAAACTCCTAAGGGAAGTATCATTGAAATAATGATAGGTCAATCAGTTACCCTTATGAAACATATACGGGCATTAGTTTCCTAAAATATCCTCATACCAATGATTTACGGTTATATAATTATTGGTATGAATTGGATTTTATTTTATAATGTGAACAACTTTTATTAGAATAATTAAGTTACATTTTTTTAGATTAATGTTGACTCCCTTATCGTTATAGAAAAAACCTCATCATTTGATTCTTATGTAGATACATACCCAGTAGCTCTCCTAAATATAATTTTTATGGAGAATGATAAAACAATATCTATGAATGATAAAAGAAATCTTCAAAATGAGTATGTACTTATTGTTGAAGAATACATTGATCTATTTCTATATGATTTAAGTGTATATCCTTCAGAGTGGGAAATTGAGTTTTCTATTGATTTAATTTCTAGTGCAATAACTATATCAAAGACACATTATAGAATGTCCATAATGTAATTAGTATCACTAAATAAAAAAATCTTACAATTGAGTGATAAATGACTTATCTTCCCTAGTGTTCCTCCACCGGGGACTACTATTCTTTTGGTTGAGAAGTAATAAGGATATGTGAGGTTATGTGTGGACTACAGTTAGAGCATGTTTATTATGATAAATAACATGTATCATATTCCTCTAAATGATAATTTATTTGATCAAATTGATAGGGCCCAGTAATTTTGAAGCTAGAACATTGATCTATATATAATCAGTTGCATGTGAGGAAAGAAGATATTTCAATGATAGCATTTTGAACTATTTATGGGTATTTTTAGTGTATATAACTGCCTTTTGGAATGGATAATGCTCCTGCTATTTTAATGGATCAAATAAATTGAGTTTTTAAGGGATATCGGGAAAAATGTCTTTGGCATTTTTTTTAAATATTTTCATACTCTAAAATATATGAAGAATAGTATAATAACATGCGCTTTATTCATAAGACAATAAGAATAAATGAGTATTATGGGATGTTAAGAAGGTGTGATTCTTGCTTCAAAATGTTACTTTTCATTTCCATATTGCCCTTATGGATGGAATCATCATATTTATTCCTATAACAACAAAGGTAGCTCAGTAATGGCCTACTCTAATGAACATAACGTTGGTATGATGTTTTATGGTATTAATAGGTTACTATAGACATTTCTTTCAGAACATTTCCCAATTAACCATCATGTTAACCAAGCTTACATGTAATGGGGTTATGTTCGTATGGACAAAAGAATATGACGATTTTTTGGAAGAATTGATGAATAGGTCAGTTCATGCTCCAATCATGAATCCACCATTGGAAAATGGTGAATTTATTATTTATAATGATTCATCAATGGAAGTACATAGTTGTGTCTTTTTGGATAATAACATATTTTTTTCCGATGAATAAATGCAGATAAAAATTCATGAACAGAACTATCCCACTCATGAACGTGAGTTTGTAGCTCTAATGTTTTCCAGGAATATATAGATATGTTATATCTATGTATAAAGATGTGATATATATAAATATAAAAAGAGAATAAAATATATCTTCACACAAAAATAACTCAACATAAGGCAATGGTGTTGGCTCAAGTTACTTAAGGATTTGGATGGTTCTATACACTACCTCCAAGGAAAAGAAAATAATTTTGCAAATGAATTGAGTATTAATGAACATATAGTTATATAAAAAATTACAATTGAGATAGATCCTTTGTTCATGGATCTAGTGTAGATTATTATGGGAATTGTCACAGATTGTGAAACATAATCAATTTTTTAGTTTGTTACCCAACCATATTTATTATAAAGAATTAAAACATCACTGTCTGTTGATGAGAATATTCAAAAATAAAATTAAATTTTTGAATGATGGGAAGTTGGCTGACATCTTGTGTGATGATGGATTTCCAAAATTTGGGGAGATTCTATGTCATACCTCTATACTAGATCAGAAAAGGGAGTTATTGGATTATTCACATAGCTTGAATATCGCTATACACAATGGTAGCACAGACATGTATAGAGTTTTGAAGGAACATTTCTAGAGGGACAACATGAAGTGGGAATAAGATGATAATGTATCTTGATGTTTAGTTTATCCACAAGTGAAGGTCGAACATCAAAATTTTAGAATGGTCATGGAACTACTACATAAATTATCACAGAAATGGGATGACAACACTATGTTTTGTTTCACTATATTACAAAAAACCATGAAAGAATGATGCAATATGGGTAATTTTTTATCAAGTTACAAAATCAGTACATTTTCTCACCATAAGGGAGGATTTTCCAAAAGATCCCCATTCACGACTCTAATTCAATGAAGTTGGGGGGCTTTATGGAGAACATCTCTCAATTGTGTCTGATCGTGAAACATGATTTACATTGCAATTCTGGAAAATGCATCAAAAACAATTGGATACTAAACTTTTTTTGAGTACTTTTTCCAACCACAATTTGATGGGAAATAAAAAAGGATGATACAAATATTAAAAGACATGTTGATATCATGTCCACATTCCATTCAAGTTTTGTGGGATAGGTATTTACATTTAGTGGAGTCGTCCAACAATAAGAGCTTCCCTGCAAGTCTTCAAATGTGACTCTATGATGTGTTGTATTCAGAGAGATGTTATACACAATGATATTGGGATGATGATGGTGAAAGGAATCTTGTGGTCCCATATCTTGTGGGGTAAACAACAGGAAAGGTAAAATCTATTCAAACACATATCAAATCATCCTATAGTATGAAAAGTTTTGTGTTTTTAATTGAAGGAAGGATAATTAATTTCATGTTGGAGATCATGTTTTATAATAATTATCTAAATTGAATGGTGTAATATTATTTTGGACGAAATGGATTCTAAATGACAGGTACATTGTTTCATTTGGAATTCTAGAGATAATTGGTGTTATGCCTTATAGTTTGGAAATTCCTCCTAGCCTTTATATGGTACACATTGTGTTCCATGTCTCATTATTGAGAATGTACATTATAGACCAATCATATGTACTCACTTTTTATTGTATATAATTACAACATGACTATTCATACCATAAAGATCCTATCTGGATTTTAAACACTAAATAAAAGGTGTTGCGGAATATGATGACTCATCTAGTAAAGGTTCTTTTTAAAAATAATAAAATTGAAGAGGCACCTTTGGATCCTGATAATCACAGGATGAAAACCTACACAAATCTTTTAATGAGGTAACATATTGGAAATTTAAAGGATGAATTTTTTAAGGAGAAAAGAATATAACACCCTGGGATTTTACAAATAAATTTAATATATAATTTAATGCATGAATCTATGAATCTCTTTGAAACAACACATTTTTATAATAACCTATCCATTAATCATATTTTTTCTACCCATATGTTTTAATTTTTGAAAAATGAACATACATTGTTGCGATTAGTAGGTTGTTTAGAGTTTGATAGGATCCACATACATTTTTGATTAATAGTAACATGACCAATATGGAGAGAAATATACCCTTAGGAATAGTAATATAACCCTTCTAAAAAATAACATTACTCTTGGATTTTTAAATAACATTTAAGAACATTATTAATGAGAGTGATTATTTTAATTAAAATTAATAACTATTTGTTGGTAATTTTTCAAGTAATAAATATTTAAAGACGATTATAAAATAAGAAACTATTTTAAAATAGAAATCATTTTTAAAAAATGTATTACTAAATATATAGTTTATTGTCCTATGATTTAAGGGTAATTTTATGATAATGTAGTTATTGTTTAAAGGTATTCGAAAACTTATTTTTAATCATAAAAACATCGTGTTTTGTGTAAATAATGATTTTAACAGAAAAATTAAATTTCATATATATATAATATTAGATTGATAAAATGGTGTTTATTTTGGAATTATACATGTTAAAAAATGGTTAGGTGTTAAGTTTGGAATTTTTCTAAAATACTAGATTTTTTCTAAATAATGAAATTTAGTAATTTACAAAATATCTTAATTAATGAATTTATGCATCATGCATGAATCATTGATTATTTAAATGGGAATTATTTCTATACCACGTGAACTTATTACTAATTTTGGAAAAAATAATTAAGTCTATTCATATTATTGATACAAAATAATAAAATAATTTTTAAAATAATGAAAAACACTTACAGTCATCCACTATAAATACTACCCATCCCCCTTCTTCCTCTCACTCCTCTATAAGCTTGATCCTTGATTATTTTCTAAAAAATAATCTTCCCAATCCCATCGCACACATCCATGACCTTATTTTCCCTACAAAATTCCAAAAACACATTCCCATAAGGTAGTTCTCAAAGAGGATATTTCAAGACGTAAGCCCTCATCTTTTTTCTATTAATTTTATTTCCAATTTATTTTAATTTATTATATTTTCCCCACCCACTATAAAATATTTATCATTAAAAATCCAATATCATTTATATAATGTAAATATGTAAAATTAACATATTATCCTTCCTCAAACTATCATTTACCTATATTTTATTTTATAAATGAAATAATCATTTGGGAGGTTCCGATTTACAACCATTGTAAACGACAATGTTACATTCTTCAAATTAATTTTCCTAAAATTTCAATAATCCATTTTAATGGTTGATATTGATTTTTAAATTAATAATATAACCCTTTTTATTTTAATAATTTCATATATTTTCATCATTCTAAATGATAAAAAATGAGTTCATTATGATCAATAACCATCATAATAATATAAAACATTATCAAAAAATATATTATCTAATTATTATTCTATATAATATATAAAAAAATATATACATTACCATATAAACTTATTTATGTTAATAAATAATAGTAAATTCCAATCCTGAAAATTATTTTCATTCCATATGAATACAATTAGTTATAATCGAGCGAACCGATCAGGAAATCAAAGAACGAACACTCTCAAGTTACATAACTCAACTTTATAAATCATCCATAAGGAAATAAACGAACATAATAAAATTATAATAGAAGCAATACTTGTAGATAAGTTTCTATATTAGTTAATTAATGGGTATAATTTTATTTAATAGGATATTAAGGTCATTTTCAAAAATAATTCAGACATAATGTAAGGGTTTTCTACCCAAACCTCCATTTTCATTAGGGTTACTCTTTACATCTATTTATAAAATTTATACTTATAATTATTATTATATATTCCACATATGATCTATATTAATGTTTCATATATGTTTATAAATCATAATTGTAGCACCCCCACCCTCGTCACCCAGAGTCGGTGCATTATTACATAACATTGGCATGATCACAAAAGATCAAGTCTCGAAATACTGATTAGTTTAGTAGCCCTTGAAATAATATATATATAATAAGTGAAAAACTACAACAACATAGTCTCCATAGGCCACACTCATATCCTGTAGAATATCTCTATAGGTTAGTCATAATATACTTTTTCACATTATAGGAAAAATTAAAACATAGAAAGGGGTGTGGTGAGATGCTTATTAAGGATAACAATATAGTAGAAAATATCATAAATAAGCAGAAAATTTTAAGTAAATGTAATATTAGAACAAAATATTTTTAAACATTAACATCAAGATAATCTGGCGATGATAGAATAAAATAATTCCATTTACTTATTCACATGGATATTCTACTAGTCGAATAATCACATGAAATATCAGGAGTCACATTCATAATGATGGAATGCATAATTCCATACTTCAAACACATATAGTCAATGCCTTGTGCCAAGACTAAATATATGACTTTGTCAAGGCTTTGTGCCAAGACACTAGTTTGTCTCATTATACCAACAGATGCATTGAGGAGATATAGAGGGCATCTGTAACAGCCCAAGATTTTATAAAAAATATTCTTTTTAATGTCTTGTGTTGTATGCTACACCAAAAGGAGCTTGCACAACACGCATCCTTGACTTGCTTTGCATTACACGCAATCACGACCTTCCTCGATAGCGTGTGTAATACGCAATACCGAGTTTCACTAAACAACGATATGCTATTAAAATATTATTAAAACTAGCCGTTATGAATAGTAATAACCACTTTTTAAAATTCTGTAAATCTTATTTTTGAAAATGAACTTCATTTTTGGATTCGGAGTATCGAATTTAGCCTAAGGTGAAATTTTGGTACTTTTCGGATAACTTTCATATTCTGATGAATAGTGAAAATTACTAAATTATAATTAAAAACAACTTTTTTAATCGAAATAATTAATAGTGATAAATTATTAATTTGAGTGGTTTTAAAATATATTTAGAATATATTTTTACAATTTAATACAATGTTGGTCATTGGATGTAATTTAACATTTAAACCAGACATAATCAAGTGTCAATCTTTTGATAGATATTGTTTCTTAAAAACACGCTATTTGTTTTACCAGCGGGATTTAATTATAAAATTAATTAATGCAACTTCTATGTTATGAATTTGGTAAAATAGACTTCATTTTTGAATTCGGAATATGAAATATAGCTTAGGATGAAATTTTGGCATTTTTCTGAAAACCTTCATTTTTTGATGAATAGTGAAACTACTAAGTGGTAGTTAAAAAACTGAATTTTTCATAAAACATAATTTTACCGCTTCTGTGAATGGAATTTCAAAAATCCGAGAGACACGGTTGATGTCAGTAAGTAAAATGTGGTTCAATGAGATGAAAATAATTTTTGGTGAATAGTAACTTTTTACTTTTATTTACCACGGTTAAAAGTAAATAGGGTAATTAAGGGTAAGAATGATATTAATATTACCCTAACACATGTCCTAATTCTATTGGACAAGTGTATCTCGACCGAAAACAACCTTAAGTGTAAAATATTATCATTTAGGCCCACTTGGATTAGATTAGGACATTTATTATTATTTAATTCAAAGAAGAGTTAAAAGAGTTAAAATCAAAGTGTATTCACTAAAACATTTTTAATATGGGGTTATACATAAGATAAATTCGACTATAAATATTCATTAGAAAGCTAAAAAGATTTACTATATAATGATATTTTATTTATAATTTTTAGACTTTAAATAAAGTTATTTATTTATGACACAACGATGATGCAGTAATTACCCTTTTAAGGAAATATTAACATAATTGATGTTATAAATACTCAAATGAATGTAATTTGAGACTTTTTATGAATTCCACTAATTTTATAGGTTACTATGATATATTAGTGTTGATTTAATCAACTTGGTTCGAACATATAATTCTGTTATGACTTTCACAAAAATCATATATCAAATAGTTTCAAAATTGACACAAAATAGTTTTTAAATCATATATTATATTATTAATTGTTATTTTATTCCTAAAAATCTAAGGTTCGGCCAAATGACTTAGATAAGGATATATATATTAATAATAAACAATTTGGGGTTCGTTTGGCATGTTATAGTAAGTGTATTAACCATATAGTGAAAGAAACCAAAAAGACACGGTAAAAGTTAAATTATTTAACTTAGAGTTAAATCTAATTGATAAGGTTAAAATAAGAACCTAAACTTGTCTAAATCCTATTGGTTGATCGGATTTCGACCCATCCACACTTTAGCTTCGAAATAAGACCCTTTGGAACCATTATAAACCGATTTTTACTTTAATATAAAATAATATTTTGAGATATTCCTAAGGTGCCCCTCTCCTCCCTTATAAAAGGGCACCTCCTCCCCCTCCTCCTCACACCAATTTGAGCACTCAATATCGGCCAACCCCTGCCAAAATCTCTTCTCTACTTCCCTAGAAACATCTTAGAGGTTTTGGTCTTCCTCAAAGACCAATTGTAGTTCCCTAAGAGGAGGTCTCCAAAAGGCGCTTCAAAGAAGAGGTAATTACCGTTACCAATTCTTTCATCTTTATTTCTTCTTCCACTTCTTCTTCTTAGGTTGTTTCATTATGAAGTAATAACATCAGTATCACTCATATACTGATATGTTATTATAAGTATGAAACAAACCTATTTCACCATCTATCTATCCTACGGAAAAAGAAATCACCGCGCGTGCGTACGTACGAAATACCGTCTCCACGCCGTGGTGTAATCTATTTTCCACCACCACCTTACATGGATGGGTATAATGGTGTAAATAATAACTATACATAGTTATTAAAACATAATATTGATTCTGATATATTTTATAATCCACTCCAATTCAATTCAATATTTATGGAAATGATATCATCGCTCGTGCGTACGTACGGACTACCGTCTCCACGACACGATGAGATTCATTCTCCATGTTAACCATTTAAGAATGATTATAAAGTATATATAAGAAATAATAATGAAATATATGACATTATAAAGCTACTGGATTTATGTATATATATATATGTATGTCATCTACTTACTTCCATTCAAGACAATAGGGAAAGGAAAACAACGTTCATGCGTACGTACGGACTACCGTCTCCATGAACGGTGTTTTTCATTTCATTTATCTATCTATTATATATATATATATACTGAATATATATGATATATAAATCATATTTTATATTCTGGAAGTAAGTAAATCATGATATAAGTAATAATAATGTCAAGAACAACAAGTCAAAACACCTACGATAAAAGAAACGATTTTACCCAAAACGCTTCTTTAACATGGAATTTACAAAAGAACGGGTAATATAATGTCATAAGTGAACCATATATGATATCATAACAATGAATATGATTCTGTAATAAGTCAATGACATTATTTAAACCATTATACAGGAGCTTCGGACACGTACAAAGCAAATCGGACCTAAGGTAAGGGAAAATATCACAATCTCATTTTTATCCGAGATTGTTTATTCGTAAGTATTTACTGGGGTGTATTTTATCATCCACATCCATGTTTCATCAATATGTAATATTATTTTCATCCACTTACAATTGTTTAAATCCATTTTTACCCTTCGGTGAGTTTTTAGTAAAGAATAAGAAAGGAATCTTTTGTCGTTTTTCGTACGAGGTACTTTTTGACTTTTCCGACAAAAGTACGAAGAATGTTTTTTTAACTTATACGGCATGAATGGATTTTTAAAACATTAAATCCAAGAAGCTTCCTTTAAATGTTTTCAAGTTTATTTTTAATCAACTTCTTTTATTTTAAAGTCGTATGACATGTTATTAAAGGAAAAATGTTTTTGAAGAAGAAAGGATATTTTCCTCAAGAATGGAGTTCAAGTGTTTTATCAAAATTATTTTCCATCTAAGATAATAAAGGGTTCTGTTTTTATCCCTATTATTACATTGATTTTGATCATGTTGTGATGGAATTATTTTTATAAATTCCTTTATCTTATATGAATTTATTTATGATGTCATGATGTTTCAAGAATCTCATTTTTGTTACATGTGTTATGCGATGATGTATGTTTTATGATTATGTGGCACACATAAGAAAGGATTCATTATAAGATGGGTGGGACCTATATCTCCCTCCAATGCATTGGGTAAAGATTTTATATCTCATGAGATAGACAGGGCTGGAACGGTAGGTTATACCGGTTCAGTGAAACAGGACTGAAACGAGGGTTACTCGATTCAGAAAGGGACTTTGTCCACTAAGATAGTCTTGGCAATTAGTCTTGACTAACAAGAAATGATTCTCTATGATTATGTGTGTATGCCACAATGTTTCATGTTTTAAGTTATGATTATTGGGATTACTTTTTCACTACCATGATTTATCCCATGATTATGAAATTAGGCTCTCTTTTGGAGGTTATGATTTCCAAAATGTTATGTTCTTATGAATATGATGTGATTGATATTTATTTTGTTTACCCTTACTGAGCATTTGAGCTCACCCTATTATGTTTTCTTTTCCCCAGGATATAAAGAAAGGTTTTAGGTATAAAAAAAAGAAGATCTTTATGGGAGATGTTGAAGATCTTTCACCACGATTAGAAGATTATATTCCGAATTTCCAAAGACACTAAACTATTACGGTCCTTGTGTGTGTGTTTTTGTTATGTACTAAGTATTCCGCAAATGTAATGTAATGTCCATGTACGTCAAGATACGGGTCTCTACAGTTGGTATCAGAGGAAAGGTTTAGTCAACCTTTGGAAACTAGGATGCGAAAATGTTAGTGAGATCCCTAGAGATATTTCTAAGGTATGTCTAGGGATGTCTCTAAGGTTAAGTATACGTATAGGTTATAGTCCTAGAATTGCGCTAACGATCTTCGAATTTAACCTAAGATGTTAGATATTGAGGGTACTACCCCTTTATTATGTTTTTTTCCCTAGCATGATTTTTGCCTCTCATACTATTCTTTTGGGGTTTTAGACGATGGCTGGAACCCGAAGGAACCGTGTTAATGCGGAATGTGATGGGAAATGCAATGATTGTCCCCCTGAGCAACCAAACGATATGGGATCCGGAATGAAAAATCTTGTAGCCATGCTCACACAACTTTCTCAAGCTATGAATCATGCAGGACTTCCAAACGAGCAAAGGAAGGAGCAACATTCTGTTGAATCCTTCATGAGGTAGCGTCCACCTTCTTTCAGTGGGTCTACTGATCCATTAGTTGCTGAACAATGGATTAGTACTACTGAAAAGATATTTTCAGTTCTTCAATGTTCTGAACATGATAATGTCATCCTAGCAGTGTATCGTTTGGAAGGAGATGCTGGTCAATGGTGGAATCTTATTAAGAATACGAGGCAAAGGGATGAAATTGAGTCTATGGAATGGGACGAGTTCAAGAACTTATTTTTTAATAAGTACTTCCCTCGTATTCTCCGAACAAAGATGGAGAAAGAGTTTTTGAACTGAAGCAAAGGGATGATGAATCTGTTGGTACCTATGAAGCGAATTTTACAAGACTTGCAAGGTACGCTTCTGGTATTATCATCCAACTTGAAAGTAAAGTTGATCGATTTTTCAGTGGCTTAAAACCAAGTCTTCGAAGGGCATTAGCTATAAGAGACTTCAGTAGCTATGAAGAAATTGTGCGTTGTGCTATCAAGGTAGAAATGGAAGTTGGTGTTACATATCCATCTCATGGGTTTGACAAGAAACGAAAGATGGAGTTCAAGGAGAAAACTCAGAATAATGGTGAAAAGAAGATGAATGTTTCCTTATTCACAAAGTGTGGAAAGAAGCATGGTGGAGATTGTCTTAAAGGGACTAGAAAATGTTTTAAGTGTGGAAAAGAAGGTCATCGAGCAGCTGAGTGTCGACGTAATGGAAAATGGGATTCTAATGAAGTGAATAAAGCAAACACTGCAGAGAACGTACAACCAACACTTCAATGCTTCAAGTTCAAGGAAATGGGGCATTATGCTAATAAATGCCCTAATCCAAGGGTCAGTGATAATCGACATGAGCAACCGCTTAAGGCAAAGGACAAAGGGAAGTCACATGCGATCACTATTGGCAATTTTGAATATGACAACGATGTGGTGGAATGATTAAGTGTTTATGTAATGGGATTCCAAAATAATGTTGTATCTTGGAATATTGGAATATTTATGTATTGGTCTAATGTGGTATTCAAAGTGATTGAGATATTATGCGCATAATGAAGGGAAAACGAGAAAATGAAATGTTTAACAGTATTCATGAGCTCATGATTGATATAAGGACTAAGTGATATCATGGTTTGAGTATATAGAATTTTGAGGATTTTGGTATGTGGAAAGTGTTAAATTTTAACTGCATTCACGTTTTCACTAAGGTATTCAAGAGAATACACGATTAAGGACTTTGAATGTTTTGAATGTGACCAACAAAACATATCTTATGATATATGGGGATCGATGATGGTGTTAAATCTCTGGAAATCATTTTCACTATATTATGAGAGTCGACTGCAGTATTATGGATAAGCCTAAAAGATTGGAATGGATTATGTTGGACATAAGTTAGTATTGTTTGTTTTTTCGATATTATTGATGGGATTTTATATAGTTTTGGAAAAAGGACAACCTGCAGGACGGGCGACAGCCCATCGCTTCGGACAAGGCTGTGGGAATCGAACCCACAACTGAAGTGCGACTGGCCTTTATCGCCTACCACTGGCCTACAGGAAGTCCCTGTTTAGTAGAAACTAGTTTTATTATATTAAGCAGTATGATATATGAAGTATAAGTCCATTTTTGGAACCATATATGATTAATCTCACTATAGATCGACTTATGCATATAATTTTTGCTAACCTTTTGTTTGAGACAGATGGAATGACCCGTCATTCTATCACATGATCTGCTAACACTTCATGAATAACAAATTCAACTTCATTTATTTAAGAGATGAAGTGGAAATTGTTCAATGCACGAACAACAGTGAGATTGTACCAAAATAAAGAATGTATTTATTCCAATTCAAATTTTCAACTTTAGAGAAATGATCTTGAAAACCAAAAATGTTGTCCTAGTGATATTATACCTGATGAATCGGATGGTACCTTAGATCGTCACAAATTTATGGATTTTTGATTATTGGCTTTTCCATATCCATGTTCTCTACCACTCTCCATCAGAACATGATGGTTAGATTTCTCTTCCATATCCATATTTTCACCTATGTGGAAACCCAATGATTAGTTTATTTGGGTAACCGTAACATTTCATAATTTTGTTTTTAAAGATTGGTTTTGATATTCCTTTTTACGATGTGGGTTTCTATTAAAGAAACTTTCAAATAGTAAATCATTTATAACCCCGACGAATTTCGAGGGCGAAATTCATTTTAAGGGGGGTAGAATGTAACAGCCCAAGATTTTATAAAAAATATTCTTTTTAATGTCTTGTGTTGTATGCTACACCAAAAGGAGCTTGCACAACACGCATCCTTGACTTTCCTTGCATTACACACAATCACGACCTTCCTCGATAGCGTGTGTAATACGCAATACCGAGTTTCACTAAACAACGATATGCTATTAAAATATTATTAAAACTAGCCGTTATGAATAGTAATAACCACTTTTTAAAATTCTTTAAATCTTATTTTTCAAAATGAACTTCATTTTTGGATTCGGAGTATCGAATTTAGCCTAAGGTGAAATTTTGGTACTTTTCGGATAACTTTCATATTCTGATGAATAGTGAAAATTACTAAATTATAATTAAAAACAACTTTTTTAATCGAAATAATTAATAGTGATAAATTATTAATTTGAGTGGTTTTAAAGTATATTTAGAATATATTTTTACAATTTAATACAATGTTGGTCATTGGATGTAATTTAACATTTAAACCAGACATAATCAAGTGTCAATCTTTTGATAGATATTGTTTCTTAAAAACACGCTATTTATTTTAACAGCGGGATTTAATTATAAAATTAATTAATGCAACTTCTATGTTATGAATTTGGTAAAATAGACTTCATTTTTGAATTCGGAATATTAAATATAGCTTAGGATGAAATTTTGGCATTTTTCTGAAAACCTTCATTTTTTGATGAATAGTGAAACTACTAAGTGGTAGTTAAAAAACTGAATTTTTCATAAAACTTAATTTTACCGCTTCTGTGAATGGAATTTCAAAAATCCGAGAGACACGGTTGATGTCAGTAAGTAAAATGTGGTTCAATGAGATGAAAATAATTTTTGGTGAATAGTAACTTTTTACTTTTATTTACCACGGTTAAAAGTAAATAGGGTAATTAAGGGTAAGAATGATATTAATATTACCCTAACACATGTCCTAATTCTATTGGACAAGTGTATCTCGACTGAAAACAACCTTAAGTGTAAAATATTATCATTTAGGCCCACTTGGATTAGATTAAGACATTTATTATTATTTAATTCAAAGAAGAGTTAAAAGAGTTAAAATCAAAGTGTATTCACTAAAACATTTTTAATATGGGGTTATACATAAGATAAATTCGACTATAAATATTCATTAGAAAGCTAAAAAGATTTAATATATAATGATATTTTATTTATAATTTTTAGACTTTAAATAAATTAATTTATTTATGACACAACGATGATGCAGTAATTACCCTTTTAAGGAAATATTAACATAATTGATGTTATAAATACTCAAATGAATGTAATTTGAGACTTTTTATGAATTACACTAATTTTCTAGGTTACTATGATATATTAGTGTTGATTTAATCAACTTGGTTCGAACATATAATTCTGTTATGACTTTCACAAAAATCATATCTCAAATAGTGTCAAAATTGACACAAAATAGTTTTTAAATCAAATATTATATTATTAATTGTTATTTTATTCCTAAAAATCTAAGGTTCGGCCAAATGACTTAGATAAGGATATATATATTAATAATAAGCAATTTGGGGTTCGTTTGGCATGTTATAGTAAGTGTATTAACCATATAGTGAAAGAAACCAAAAAGACACGGTAAAAGTTAAATTATTTAACTTAGAGTTAAATCTAATTGATAAGGTTAAAATAAGAACCTAAACTTGTCTAAATCCTATTGGTTGATAGGATTTCTACCCATCCCCACTTTAGCTTCGAAATAAGACCCTTTGGAACCATTATAAACCGAGTTTTACTTTAATATAAAATAATATTTTGAGATATTCCTAAGGTGCCCCTCTCCTCCCTTATAAAAGGGCACCTCCTCCCCCTCCTCCTCACACCAATTTGATCACTCAAGCTCGGACAACCCCTGCCAAAATCTCTTCTCCACTTCCCTAGCAACATCCTAGTGGTTCTGGTCTTCCTCAAAGACCAATTGTAGTTCCCTAAGAGGAGGTCTCCAAAAGGTGCTTCAAAGAAGAGGTAATTATCGTTACCCATTCTTTCATCTTTATTTCTTCTTCCACTTCTTCTTCTTAGGTTGTTTCATTATGAAGGAATAACATCAGTATCACTCATATACTGATATGTTATTATAAGTATGAAACAAACTTATTTCACCATCTATCTATCCTACGGAAAAAGAAATCACCGCGCGTGCGTACGTACGGAATACCGTCTCCACGCCGTGGTGTAATCTATTTTCCACCACCACCTTACATGGATGGGTATAATGGTGTAAATAATAACTATACATAGTTATTAAAACATCATATTAATTCTGATATATTTTATAATCCACTCCAATTAAATTCAATATTTATGGAAATGATATCATCGCTCGTGCGTACGTACGGACTACCGTCTCCACGACGCGATGAGATTCATTCTCCATGTTAACCATTTAAGAATGATTATAAAGTATATATAAGAAATAATAATGAAATATATGACATTATAAAGCTACTGGATTTATGTATATATATATATAAATATGTCATCTACTTACTTCCATTCAAGACAATAGGGAAAGGAAAACAACGTTCATGCGTACGTACGGACTACCGTCTCCATGAACGGTGTTTTTCATTTCATTTATCTATCTATTATATATATATATACCGAATATATATGATATATAAATAATATTTTATATTCTGGAAGTAAGTAAATCATGATATAAGTAATAATAATGTCAAGAACAACAAGTCAAAACACCTACGATAAAAGAAACGATTTTACCCAAAACGCTTCTTTAACATGGAATTTACAAAAGAACGGGTAATATAATGTCATAAGTGAACAATATATGATATCATAACAATGAATATGATTCTGTAATAATTCAATGACATTATTTAAACCATTATACAGGAGCTTCGGACACGTACAAAGCAAATCGGACCTAAGGTAAGGGAAAATATCACAATCTCATTTTTATCCGAGATTGTTTATTCGTAAGTATTTACTGGGGTGTATTTTATCATCCACATCCATGTTTCATCAATATGTAATATTATTTCCATCCACTTACAATTGTTTAAATCCATTTTTACCCTTCGGTGAGTTTTTATTAAAGAATAAGAAAGGAATCTTTTGTCGTTTTTCGTACGAGGTACTTTTTGACTTTTCCGACAAAAGTACGAAGAATGTTTTTTTTAACTTATACGGCATGAATGGATTTTTAAAACATTAAATCCAAGAAGCTTCCTTTACAAGTTTTCAAGTTTATTTTTAATCAACTTCTTTTATTTTAAAGCCATATGACATGTTATTAAAGGAAAAATGTTTTTGAAGAAGAAAGGATATTTTCCTCAAGAATGGAGTTCAAGTGTTTTATCAAAATTATTTTCCATCTAAGATAATAAAGGGTTCTGTTTTTATCCCAATTATTACATTGATTTTGATCATGTTGTGATGGAATTATTTTTATAAATTCCTTTATCTTATATGAATTTATTTATGATGTCATGATGTTTCAAGAATCTCATTTTTGTTACATGTGTTATGCGATGATGTATGTTTTATGATTATGTGGCACACATAAGAAAGGATTCATTATAATATGGGTGGGACCTATATCTCCCTCCAATGCATTGGGTAAAGATTTTATATCTCATGAGATAGACAGGGCTGGAACGGTAGGTTATACCGGTTCAGTGAAACAGGACTGAAACGAGGGTTACTCGATTCAGAAAGGGACTTTGTCCACTAAGATAGTCTTGGCAATTAGTCTTGACTAACAAGAAATGATTCTCTATGATTATGTGTGTATGCCACAAAGTTTCATGTTTTACGTTATGATTATTGGGATTACTTTTTCACTACCATGATTTATCCCATGATTATGAAATTATGCTCTCTTTTGCAGGTTATGATTTCCAAAATGTTATGTTCTTATGAATATGATGTGTTGATATTTATTTTGTTTAACCTTACTGAGCATTTGAGCTCACCCTTTTATGTTTTCTTTTCCCCAGGATATAAAGAAAGGTTTTAGGTATAAAAAAAAATAAGATCTTTATGGGAGATGTTGAAGATCTTTCACCACGATTAGAAGATTATATTCCGAATTTCCAAAGACACTAAACTATTACGGTCCTTGTGTGTGTGTTTTTGTTATGTACTAAGTATTCCGCAAATGTAATGTAATGTCCATGTACGTCAAGATACGGGTCTCTACAGCATCACCCATCACTTACTATGTCCAATGCATTCTTCATATGAAAAGGTTTAAACATAACATAAACATTCGTATTAAAACTAGTATATGAAATTTAAATAAATTATTCTTAAAAAATGAATGGTATAAAAATAAAACATCCATAGTCAATCATATCACAAAACCTACAATATAGTATTGAATATTAGTATCGTAATAAATCAACTTCAAACAAGTTTAAAATACATCCAAGGATATTGAAATAGATGTAAATGATTTTTAAAACTAATTGAGAGAAATATCCCTTTTTCAAAAAAAAACATTTAAATGTCCCACAATTTAGAAAGTAACACATTTAAAGGAATTTTTTAATCAACGTTTCCCATACAACATTGAATCTTTTGAAAGGAATTGACACTTTAAAAACATTTCTGTCCATATAAATAAATCATTAAAAACCCTTTTGAAAACATGGACATTAATGAGAATGATTTTGAAGAATAAATATTTTAATCATTTAAAATGAGGATTTAGTAAAAAAAATTCCTTTAAATAATCCATTGGTAAACTCTTTTATGAATCATGTACATGGATAATAAATAATCCCTAGTAGATACTTACATAAATACAACCTCAGATAATAAATAGATTGTGAAATTAACCCATACCTTGTACTTTTTAATGGAAAATGGTAGGTTAACCTCCGGTATAACAGTTGAATCATTGACATTAAATTATACATGAACTATATAAATATATATGATATAATATATGATCTTCTAATATTTCTTTGTCAATGAAATTTCAGTAGTATCGTCATTTCGTGTGTTAACAGATTCATTTTCCTTTATATGATTTGTTAGGTAAGTAATGTTTGTTATGGATATGATGTATCTTATTATTATTCAGAATGATATTTAGTCTTTAAACATTAGATTTAACCATCAACTGAAAATTAGTCTTGAATGGATATGATGGGGAATGAATCTCATTGCGTTCGTGGAGACGGTAATCTGTACATACATGCGCGCGAAAATATCATTCTTTTCATATTAAAATAATATATCATTTAATGGTATATCGTATATAAATAATAATTATCATATTATATTTATTAATTTCATCATTTATAATATTTATTATACCCATCCAAACGATGAAGTCTTTGAATAACAAACTACACCATGATGTGGAGACGGTAGTCCGTACTTAAGCATGTATGGTGACATTGTCATTTATAGGATGGATAGAATAATGAATATGGTTGTACTATTTTAATAATAACATCAAAATATATAGAAGATACTAGAGTTATTATTTTAGAATGGAATCAACAAAGAAAGAGGAGGAGGAAGAAAAAAATAACTTGTAAGAGGTGATGAAATATTTACCTCTTCTTCGGGTTCTTGCTTATGATTTGATCAAAATGGACCCATAGGTTTTCCTTCTGACGACACAAAGGACAATAAGATTAAGGGAGGACAGTTTTAAGGATTTTTGGTATGGTTTTGGCCGATCCAAAAGGCATTTATGGTGTGAATTTGATAGAAGGGGAAGTGACCTTAAATAAGAGGGGTGACGGGCACCTTACGAGAAAATTGAAATATTATTTTATTAAAAAATAATTTTCATTTTATAATGTCTCTAAAAGGATCTATTTCGAGGATATAGTGGGTATGGGTCTAACAAAACTCAACAAAAAGTTTTTAGATAGGTATGGGTCACTATATTAACATTATCTTTTAGATTTAACTTTTAGTTAAATAGTTTGACATTTACCTTGTCTCTTTATATATTTATAATATATGGTTAATAAACAGACTATAAACATCCAAAAGAACCTCATGTAGTTCATTAATGAAATATATAATATTATTGATGTCCTTTACCAGAACATGAGATTTTTAATAATTGAATATTAATTAATAATATAATATTTTTTTTATAAACACTTTTATGTCAATTTTAACAATATTTTGTATTTCGTTTTTTCTAAATTCATAAAATCATTATTATTCAAAAAAAATTATTTAATCAACCCTAAAATTCAATATTATCCTATATAATTAGTGTAATTCTAAAAAAGTCTCAAATTAAAATTATTTGGGAATTTATAATTTCAATTATTTTAATATTTCATTAATTAGGTAATTACTGCATCTTCATTGTGTCATATAAATATTAAATTATTTAAAGTCTAAAAATTATAAATAAAATATAATTATGTAGGAAATATTTTCATATTTCTAATGAATACTTTTAGTCTAATTTATCCTGAATGTAACCCTATATTAAAAATTGTTTAGTTGTTAAACATTTAATTTACCATTTTTTACTTTTCTTTGAATAAAATACTAATAAATGTCCAAATATTATCCAGGTGGACCTAAAGGATAATATTTTATTCCTAAGGCTGTTTTTGGTCGAATTAAACTTATCTAATAGAATTAGGACATGTGTTAGAGTAATAATAATATCATTTATACAGTTAATTACCCAATTTACTTCTAACTGTGGTAAACAAAAGTCAAAAGTAACTATTCACCAAAAATTATTTTTTCCTTATTAAAACACATTTTACCAAAAAGAATCAACTTTGCCTCTCGATTTTTTTAAATTCAACTCATAGAAGTTGTAAAATTATGTTTTATACAAATTTGAAAATGCTCTTATGAGGTGGGTAAAAGACGGTAAAAAGTTCTATAAAATTTTATATATCTAAAAAAAATTAAAATGACTCTAATGAATTACATTGAACTTATATAAGTATTATGAAAATATTTTTACCTAAAATTATTTTAAATAAAATGTCGGTTTTTAACAATAACTCATTGTTTTTCACTATTCATCAAAAATTAAATATTTTTATAAAAATACAAAAAATTCAATATAAGCTAATTTTAATATTCGGAATCCAAAAATGAAGTCCATTTTGAAAGATAAAATTTATAAAATTTCAAAAATTGGGTATTAATAGCTAGTTGTATTGGTCACGGTGTGTTAGAATCTTGAAGTTTCGTACAATGCAAGTTATTGCATTATTCAAAAGGAAACATACTGTGGAAGAATGGGGTGTTACAATAATCCTTCATTATTTGAGGGTTAGTTAAATTTTTCATGCATATCTTTCTTAATTCTTCAACATAAACAAGATCGATTGAAGAGAACTTCTCAAATTCATACCTACTTTCAAGTACAAATTATGATATTTTTAATCCAAAATTGTTTTTATAAAACCACTAATTTATTCATGGAAAAGCTATGATAGTTAATTTCTTGTTTTAAGAAAAAAAGATCCAAAATAACTTGTCTTTTCATAGTAATGGTGTATTTTTATAAAAATACATCAATTATTTAATTATAATATTTTTATATACTTTAACACCTCATTTGAATTTTATGAATTATTGAGGTTAATATCTTATTTTTATAGTCACCATATTATATAAAAAATTAAACATCATTTTGACGGTTGATGTGCAATCTTCAAAACCATTCACCATACTACCATGAATGGGTAGTGTTTATGTGTATAGATTGGGGAATGTTATATAATATTTTCATATTTTTTAGGTTTAACCCATTTCATATGAGGAATTCATTGAATATAATAAGTAATGGTTGGGGCCTGATATTTCCCCTCAATGAATCGATTTGTCTCATGAGAAAACATAGAATTATGTTTTTTCCACACCCTTAAACTATTATTTTTATAAGTCTTGGTTGGGGCCTAGACATTATGTTTCAAAAGATCGACATTATGAATTTCCTCTTTATGAAATTATTAATTGAAAAACCATGTGATTATTAAAATAGTATGACGACAATTTTTATGTTTTAATCACTTAAAATCATTTATATGGCCTTATTTAATCATCATTAATTCCTTTTATGATATTCTCAAGAATGTTATTAAGCAATTAGTTTTTATATGTACAACATCCCTAGTGTTTATTTTTATGACAACATCGAATATATTACATAGCCTTATAGAGTATCTAATATCACCCCTTCCTTTTGATTTACTTTCCGAGATTTTTTAATTTGAATATAACAAATGATGTTGTAGAGACCCCGACCCCAGAAACCCAGGAGTCAGTGCCTTCTGAACATGATGTGTTACTTTGAAATAAAACATGCACTAGTAAACTACACATCATGCCCCATACAAAGGATCGTGTGTGGTTCGGGTTCGGGGAAAATGAAAACTTCTGAAACGATTCATCTTTTAAAAGCGGATATCTGAAAATTTTAAATCAAAACGTAGGGTGAGCATTGAAATACTCAGTAAGGAGTTTTAAAAATAAAAGAGTTCAAATTTTTGAAATCATTTGTTTAAAAATCATTTTCCTAAGGAAGACTGTAATACATAACATCAAAATGCTCAATAGTTTCAAGAAATATATGAGACCAATGTGAAATTTCTCAAAGTAGTAATCATAAACATGTACGAAAAGTGATTACATAGGCATAAAATCATAAAGTTAAGAGTGATTCATAATCATAGTTGCGCATAAAGGAAACAACATAAATTTTCATATGCCAGTTACTATTCTACTAAGTGATAAAAACCAATCAAGATCCATGCTTATACCAGTGAAATAAGAACATTTATGAAAGCATAAAGGCATTAGACGTCAAAGAAATTTATCTTGAAAAGAACTTGATACATAACATTAATTATGTGGAATCAACATATTATCTTAGACAATCATTTCTGAATCACCAAGGACCATCCCCAAGGTGTCATTTGAAAACATTACCAAGGTTCATCCCCAAGGTTTCATTAAATTGGTCATCTCTAGAGATTAAATCTTTAGCCAATGCATTGGAGCACTATCAGGGTGCACCCTTAAATTTGTCTTTATCATCATGTGAGCCACATCGTTCATGATTTAATTAAATGATTTGTATATCCATGATGTCCCATGCCACCTTGAATAACTCATTCATTTTCATATTACCCAAGGTGTCCCATACCACTTTGTGTAATCAAATTTTTTAGTTCATTTAATGACATGTCTTCAGTATGCATTATGTATAAAATAAATAATGAGCCACCACATATTTTTCTAATACATTATATGACAGTTATCATTGAAAAATATTTCAATAACTAATCAAAGGCACACATATTTTAGTAAAAAGTCTTTTTCAGATAAGCTAATCACCTAAGCATATAAAATGATGATATAATAAATGATGATTCTTTTAAAATTATTATTCTATGGATGTGGGAAGCTTAAAGAAAATTTTTTCCATTAGTTATGGTGATAAATAGGCCGTAAAAAGAAATTAAACCATAACTTGATTATTTAGTAACATTCACGAAAGTAGGAAAAAGTAATTAATTGAACACACATTATAACATGATCCTAGAAATCTTAATTCCTAAAATACATATTAATCAAGTCAAAATATACACTTTATCATAAAATGCGTCATGGGAAATTTCAAATAAACTCTTTTAATAAGTCAAGCTCATTTGTGTGTACATATATACAAAATACATGTTGGTTTAGTAACTCAAAAATTATCCTTTATTAAGATAATCTATGTGTCACAACATAAAGTTAGTCCTGGTAATCATTATTAAAAATCAGGGTTTTTAACTTTATACTTATAATTATATACACACATCACCATATATTCACCATGAATGTACTAAATAAAAAAAGTACATTAAGATTTCATGAGTTCTGAAAAACACTAATTTTTTCTTTAGGTAAGAACCAAATACATTGACAGGGTTTAATATTTATGAAACTATAAATACATGAACATGTGACAAACATTGGCTTCATCCTGCAACATAAATATACCTTAGCCCATGGCCTAGTTTTCATCCAACATAAGGTTCATGGATTGGCATTCATATCCTAAAGTCATACTGTCTTGTTTTGAAAAATGCATATACATGAAGAAATATTTAGTTATATATATATATGTTTTATATAAATAATATATGTTAAGATTCAATTTAAAATGAAACATAAATATACATATATTACATAGTATAACCTATCAAATGATCTTGGATTCCCTAAACTGAAAGGGTTTGGGTTCCAAGTATTCTCATATTTATATATATGTAAAACCGTATATGCACTATGTATGTAAATGTATGTTTGGGTTTTTTTTGTAAAAACAAATCATAAAAAAAAATTCAAAGGATTCATATGTATAATCCCTTTGATACCGCAACGGAAAACACCCTTGATGGTATTAAAAACTGAACTTTCATGTTATATAATATATTCAAACTATATATATACCAATATTTTAATAGTATGGGTTTCTTCAAAGGAAAAAAACATGTAAACACTCTTATATATGCACCCTAATGAGACACAAGAGTGTATAATTTGAAGGTGATAAAATCCAAGAGGTTTATATTAAGTGTATATATATATAAAAATATAATCTGTATATATACTGTGACTATAAAAAGGAGGCCCAACCAGAAGGAAGAAAACATTAAAGAACCCTTACATATCTTTAAGGAAGAAGCTCGGTCCAGAGGTGCTTCACTGGATTGTTGGGAGTCCATGGAAAGGAATAGGAGAAGAAGTCGTCGAGACTTCAAGAGGCAGGTGGTTTAAGTAGGGCTTTGGTGCACTTGGGTGGCTTGACCCAAAGGTAGGCCATCGTGGGGAGGACGGGAGTATAGTGGGCTAGGAGAGGGAGTTCGGAAGTCATGATGAGTAGTGAAAAGGGGAAGGCTGAGGCGCCCTTGGTGCAGGCCTACTGGTATGGGTCCCTGATGTGAGGAAGAAGAAGACGGTGAATGGTCGACGCGTAAAAGGGGCGGACGGCCTGGATCAAAGAGAAGGCAGATCGCACGGCTGGAGGAGGCACGTGAAAAAGGGTTGATCGATTTAAAGAGATCGAGGGATACAACTAAATCATGGTTGGGATTGGATGGTTACGGAGACACGTGGGGAGATTGCGCAGTTAAAACGGGTTGGACAGACGAGATTGAAGCGTGATTCGATCAGACGTTCCTGATCGCATGGAACACGTCCCACATCGAAACGATCCGCAGTAGAGGCACAGTTTATAATACAAAGTGTGCCACCTACGGTTCAATAACATGAACACACACACACACTGGGGCCTTTAACACGGGCCCCATGAAGAATTTGGGCCACCCCTACACATCGCGGGCCTTACACATGGGCCCACGTGCGACTGTACAAACCCATGCTCTTCTCGGGCTCGGTCATGGTTGACACTATACATAAGTGGGACCCCAATGGTCGGTACCTCAGGTCTCTAGGGCTCGGTCTCGGCCTAGAGGGCATGTCTGTAAGGGAAGCCCTCGTCTTGGCTGGGCCCCAAATTAATTTTTAATGAAAATTTATTTAGATTTCCAAAATAACTAGTTTTATGTACACTTAGTTCAAAATAGTGTGTGTTTAATATAAATATTTTTACAAAAATGTTTTAATATACAAAAAAACTAATATTTTTAACTTAAAATCAAAATACCTTTTTAGCTTATGTAAAATATTTTATATATAATTATCTTAAAAGATATACCTTTAATATTTTACATACAAAACCATTAAAATTATTCGGATCTTTAAAATACACCACCATCTGTTTCATAAAATTTAAAAGTCCAATAGGGAATTCAAAAATACATAATTTTTAGATATCAAAAGATATAATTAGTATACATACCCTTTATAGATATCTTTTATAAAAAGAATACTATGTTTTTAACTATATAGGTATATACCGGGATTTTTGTAGAAACAAAACGATTTATTTCCGAGAATACTCTTTTTATATTAAAACTACGATTCTTTTGTGAAAAAATATTTTAGACATATTATAATATTTTAAATATCATAATAGAATTAAAAACATGTTTTCATATAATGATAAACATTATCAACAGAAACCCAAAGGTTGTTTTGAAAACCGAAAGGCTATATATATTTAATGGTCATATATTAATGGACCATTATAAAAACAGCGGGTGTAGGGTGTTTCTAAAAATAAAAACACTTGAACTAGGAAGGATGGTTCTCCTCATACCTTTGGTGTTGAGTATGTGTGTTGTGGCTCTGGCTGTTATATTTTTCACACTGATGGACCCTAAAGATGACAACTATCCGATTACTCGTGTTGTGATTCATAGTACTCTTTATGTGGCTGTGTTAGGTCTTGTGCATGGTATTTTCAATTAGTTGGTTCTTGATACAAATGTAATATTTTAATATATATCAGTTCATCTTATTATCCATGTTTTATTTCATTTAAATTCTTCATTATCACACAAAACAAAACCAATAAGACAAGAGACATCATTAAAAGCCTAACATTGTTCACTTGGACCATTTCTTAAAACCTGGGGCATCACATTATCCCCCCCATTTAGAAAATTGCATCCTCACAATTTATTTCACAACATTACAATGTTCTGAAACGTTCTAACCACCTCCACCAGTGTATAGGGTCAACACGTGCATTTAGTGGGATCCCTGTAGCGATGCTCAACTCTTCTAGTTCCCTAACCGGGATACACCTAAGACAGGAGGGGTTGAACACATGTTCTGGATCATCAGGCTTCCAAAGGGAAGCTCGAATAGTACAAAGTTCTGAAATGTCTTTTCAGACCAACGTACGAAGGACTCACCGAATTATGTCTCGGTCAAGGACATTAAAGCCATAGATGCAGTCAAATAGGCTAAAGCTTAGAAGATGGATCATATAAGTCACATAAAGATTTCCCTCTAACGCAGCATCATGAAATTTCAATCTAGCCGTGTAGTTCCGGCCTAGGGTGAAACACAAAAATATCCCTTCGAGGTAACTTCCTCGTCATTCATGTCTGGCCAGATGTGCAAAGAAAATGCGGTAATATATGGAGGCATTCCCCTTGGAGGTGCAGAGAATCTCCGGACTGCTTGTTACCTCAAACCACTACGTGCATGTTTTTCGCAAATTTGGAAAGGGGTCATACTCGTCCTCACTCGTTTTTATTGCAATGATTTCCATAATCTCAGTGGGAAGAGACAACAGGTGGATTCTTCCTTCCATCTGAATGTTTTAAGACGGGAATTCAATCACTTGAAAAACCATTCAAAGATAAATATAAAGTAAAGACAAGGAAGGGAAATAATCATTTCAATAAACATATGTTTATTATTAACCATTAGTTCTTGAGTTTCCCAAGACCACTGACTAAAATAACTCCACACAGGGAAGCAAAACACCCTAACTCCTCGAAGCAAACACAGGCTGAGCATTAAGGGAAAAACTCATGGGGGAACCTATGACATCTCACGTGTTTAGCTTGAGGGGTATGAAGTTGGGAGACATCCACATACACTTGTTGTCTACAAGACAGTCGGGTGGACTCGTCTTCTAACATTATGATGTCCAACAACTGACCCCAGCAGTCGTAGTTTAGAATCTGAAAATGGTAGCCCACTCGGAGGTCCCTGCCAGCAGTAGCTTCTTGGAAAGGTTTATCAATCATAGTGCCAAATTCTTCACCCGCCGTGAACACTCGGAAAAGTCTCTCATGGTACCGTCCCGACATACATAGGAGGGAAACTGGGATATTATCATAAAGAGGTAATCTATTCCTACCCCCTGGTGTAACTGAAGCACCCGTGGTGAATTGGATATGTCGTAAAGGTGATTGCATGTCATGAGGATATGGGCATAGTTTTGAAAATCCTCACGGCCAGCCAAAGACACAATGGTCTCTATGGCCTCAGTTGGGTGAGATAAGAGATTTGTTCATTCATTTTCCATCTGAAATTTAAGAAAACCTATTTTTTAGTAAAACTGGAGTACATATATATATATGTATATATATATATTTGTACAATTTTTCTGGTTTTCCAGTGTTATCCAAATCGAACCATTGATACCAACTATAGAGACCCTTACCCTAGAAACCTAGGAGTTGGTGCCTTCTGAACATGATGTGTTGCATTAAAATAAAACATGCACTGGTAAACTACACATCATGCCCCATACAGAGGATCATGTGCGGTTCAGGTTCTAGGAAACCGGAAACTTATGAAATGATTCATCTTTTAAAAGCTGATGCCTAAACAATTTAAAATCAAAACTTAGGGTGATCATTGAAATACTCAGTAAGGGGTTCTAATAATAAAACAGTGCAACATTTTGAAATCATTCATTTAGAAATCATTTTCTTAAGGAAAACTGTAATACATAACATCAAAATGATCAATAGTTTTAAGAAATATTTGAGACCCATGTGACCTTTCTCAAAGCAGTAATCATAAACAAGTACGACATGTGATTACTTAGGCATAAAATCAAACAGTTTAGAGTAATAAATAATCAGAGTAGCGCATAAAGAAACAACACAAATTTTCATATGCTGGTTACTATTCTACTACGTGATAATCACCAATCATGCTCCAAGCTTATACGAGTGAAATAAGAAATTTTATGAAAGCCTAAAGGCATTAGTCATGAAAGAAATTTATCTTGAAAATAACTTGTTACATAACTTGAGTTATGTGGCATCAACATTTAATCTTAGAAAATCATTTCTGTATCACCCAGTTCTATCCCAAAGGTGTCATTTGAAAACATTACCAAGGTCCATCCCCAAGGTGTCATTAAATTGGTCATCTCTAGAGATTAAGTCTTTACCCAATGCATTGGAGTGCTATCAGGGTGCACCATAAAATTTGTCTTTATCATCATGTGAGCCACATCGTTCATGATTTACATAAATGATTTGTATATCCATGGTTTCCCATACCACCTTGAATAACTCATTCATTTTCATATTACCTAATGTGTCCCATACCACTTTGGGTAATAAAATTTTTTAGTTAATTTAGTGATATGTCGTCAGTATTAATTACGTATAAAATAAATAATGAACCAACACATATATTACTAATACATGATATGACAGTGAACATTTCAAAATATGTCAATAACTAATCAAAGGCACACATAATTCAGTAAAACATTCTTTTTCACATAATGTAATCACCTAAGAATATAAAATGATGATATAATAACTTATGAATCTTTTAAAATTATTATTCTATGGAAGTGGGAATCATAAAGAAAACTTTTTCCATTAGTTATGGAGATAAACATGCCCTAAAAAGAAATTAAACCGTAAGTTTATTTTTTAGTAACATTCAGCAAAGTAGGAAAAGTCAATAAATGAACACACATGGTGACATGATCCCAGAAATCATAATTCCTCAAATACATATTAATCAAGCCAAAATATACACTTTATCATAAAATGCGTCTTGAGCAATGTCAGATAAACTCCTTTAATAAATCATGCTCATTTGTGTGTACATATATACAAAATACATGTTGGTTTAGTAATGCCAAAATTATCCTTTATTAAGATAATCTATGTATCACAACATAAATTCAGTCCTGGTAATCATTATTAAATATTAGGGTTTTGGACTTTATACTTATAATTATATACACACATCGCCATATATTCACCAAGAACGTACTAAATAAACAAAGCCATTATGATTTCAGGAGATCTGAAAAAATCTAAATTTTTCTTTAGTTACGAACCAAACAAATTGAGAGGGTTTAATATTTATGAAAATATAAATACATGAACATGTGACAAAAATTGGTTTCATACTGCAACATAAATATACCTAAGCCCATGGCCTAGTTTGTATCCAACATATCGTTCAAGGATTGGAATTCATCCCCTAAATTCATACTGTCTTGCTTTAAAAAATGCATAGACATGAAGAAATATTTAGTTATATATATATATAAGGATTATTAAATTATATATGTTAAGAGTAAATTGGAAATGAAACCTCATTATACATATATTAAATAGTATAACCTACCAAATGATCATTGATACCCTAAACAGAAAGGGTTTGGGTTCCATGTATCCTCATATTTATATATATGAAAAACTGTATATGCACTATGTACATAAATGTATGTTTGGGTTTTTTTTGTAAAACTAAACTTTTTTAAAACAAAATTCAAAGCATTCATATGTATAATCCCTTTGATACCGCAATAGAAAACACCCTTTATGGTATTACAAACCGAAGGGTTTGTGTTATATAATATATACAAACTTTATATATACCTAGATTATAAAACTATGGGTTTCTTCAAAGGAAAACAAAACATGTAAACACTCTTATATATGCACCCTACTAAGACACGAGAGAATATTATTTGATGGCGATAAAATCTGGGAGGATTATATTAAGTATATATATATATAAATATAATCTTTATATATACCGTGAGTTTAAAAAGGAGGCCCAACCAGAAGGAAGAAAACATGCAGGAACCCTTACTTAGCTTTGAAGAAGATGCTCAGTCCAGAGGTGCTTCACTGGCTTGCTGGGAGTCCGCGGAATGGAAGAGGAGAAGAAGCTGTTAGGACTTCAAGAGGCAGGGGGTTTAAGTAGGGCTTCGGTTCACTTAGGTGGCTCGACCCAAAGGTATTCCATCGTGGGGAAGATGGGAGTACAATGGGCTAGGATTGGGTGTTCGGAGGTCAAGATGAGCAGTGCAAAGGGGAAGGCTGGGGTGTCCTTGGTGCAGGCCTACTAGTACGAGACCCCGGTGTGAGGAAGAAGAAGACGGTGAAGGGTCGAAGCGTAAAAGGGGTGGATGACTTGGATCAATGAGAAGGGAGATCAGACTGCTGGAGGAGGCGCAAGAAAAAGGGATGATCGATTTAAAGAGAAAAAGGGCTACGATTAAATCTCGGCAGATATCGGACGGTTACAGAGACATGCGGGGAGATCACGTAGTTAAATTGGGCTGGACAGACCAGATCAAAGCGTGATTCCATTGGACGGTTCTAATCACGTGGAACACATCCAACCTCGAAACGATTCGCGGTTGAGGTGTAGTTTATAATACAAAGTGTGCTGCCTATGGTGAAATAACACGAACACACACACACACACAAACCGGGGCCTTAAACACGGGACCCATGTGGGCTTTCGCCCACCCCTACGCATTTCATGCTTTACACACAGGCCCCCGTGCGACTGTATAAACCCATGCTCTGCTCGAGCTCGTCCCTATTTGACACTATACATAACTAGGACCCCAATGGTCGGTTCCTCGGGTCCATAGGGCTCGGTCTCGGCCTAGAGGGCATGTCCCTATGGTATTCCCTCAGCTTGGCCGGGCCCCAACTTAATTTTTAATAAAAATTTATTTAGATTTCCAAAATAACTAGTTTTAAGTATACTTAGTTCAAAATAGTGTGTGTAATATAAATATTTGTACAAAAATGAGTTAATATACAAAAAAATGGTTTTAACTTAAAATCTAATTCCCTTTTTTTATCTAATTTAAAATATTTCATATATAATTCTCTTAAAAGATATACCTTTCATATTTCACATAAAAACAATTATAATTATTAGGATCTTTAAAATACACCACCATCTGTTTCATAAAATTTAAAAGGCCAATAAGTAATTCAAAAATACATAATTTTTAGATATCAACAGATATAATTATTATAGATACCCTTCAAACATATCTTTTATAAAAACAATACTATGTTTTTAACTATATAGGTATATACCATGATTTTCATAGAAACAAAATGATTTATTTCCGAGAATACTCTTTTTATTTTGAAACTATGATTCTTTTGTGAAAAATTATTTTAGACATATTATAATATTTGAAATATCATAAGATAATTAAAAACAAGTTTTCATATAATGATAAACATTATCAACAGAAACCCAAAAGTTGTTTTGAAAACCCAAGGGCTATATATATTTAAGGGTCATATCTTAATGGACCATTATAAAAGGTGGGGGTGTGACGCCCTAGGTTTTATGAACTAGTTCAAGTGAGAAATTTTATGCCTTTAATGATGTCTCTTGTTGTTTTTGTTGTGTTTTGTGCACTAATAAGAAATAAAACATGGAGAATAAGGTAAACTGATATATATTTAAAAGTTACATTGCAACAAGACCCAACTAGTCGAAAATACCATGCACAAGACCTAACATAGCCACATCAAGACTACTAAGAACCACAATGCGAGTAATCGGATAGTCCTCCTCTTCAGAGTCCATCAGCAGGAAAAATATAACATCCAGGGCCATTGCACACCTGCTCAACACCAAAGGTATGAGGAGAACCATCCTTCCTAGCTTAAGTGGTGCGATTTTAAGAAACACCCTACACCCCTACTTTTATAATGATCCTGTGAATTATGACCGTTGGAAAATATAGCCTTTGGGTTTTCAAAACAACCTTTGGGTTTCTGTTGATATAGTTTATCTTTATATTAAAGCATGTTTTTAATGCTCTTATAATTTTATAATAATATGTCTAAAGTATGTCTCACAAAAGAATCATAGTTTTAAAATTTAAAGAGTGTTCCCGAAAATAAATCCTCTTGTTTTCACAAAATTCTGATGGATACTTGTATATTGAAAACTTATTATTCTTTTTATAAAAGATATTTTTAAAGGGTATCAATAATAATATCTTTTGAGATCTAAAATTATGAATTTTTTAATTAACGAGTGGTCTTTTAGAATTTCTGTAAAGATCCAAATAATTATAATGGTTTTTTATGTAAAATATGAAAGGTATATATTTAAAAATATTTATATATAAATTGGTAAAGGGATTTAAATTTTAAGTTAAAACTATTTTGTTGTTATAGTATATTGACTAATTTGGTGCAAATATTTAATTTTTAACTAAGCATACTTAAACTAGTTATTTTGAAAGTCTAAATAAATTTTCTTTTTATAAAAAAATTATGTTGATATGAACTATATTACATAAGCTAGTAAAAGAGATTTAGATTTTAAATTAAAACTATTTGTTTTATAGAATTAACTCTCTTTTGTAAAAATATTTACACTACAATTTATTTTGAAATAAGTATACTTATACTGGTTGTTTAATAAATTTAAATAAGTTTTTAAGAAAAAAATATAGGTTGGGGCCAGCCAAGCCGAGGGCATCACTTAAGGGACAAGCCCTCTAGGTCGAGACCAAGCCCCAAGGGACCCGAGGTGCCGACCATCGGGGTCCCAGTTCTGCATAGTGTCAACCAGGCCTGAGCCCGAGCTGAGTGTGGGTTCGTCCAGTCGCACGCGAGCCCGTGTGTAAGGCCCGTGGTGCGCGGTGCATAGGGGTGGGCCAAAGCCCGCATGGGGCCCGTGTATAAGGCCACGGTGTGTGTGTTCGTGTTATCGAATCGAAGTCGGTGCACTTTGTATTATATGTCACGCCTCAACCGTGGATCGTTTCGATGTGCGACGTGTTCCGCATGATCAGGACCGTCCGATCAATTCACGCTTCGATCTCGACCGTCCGACCCTGTTCGTCGCTCGATCACCCAGCGTATCACTACGACCGTCCGATCTCACTCTAGATCTAATCTTGACCATTGGTTTCTTTTAAACTGATCTCTTTATTTTTCTTCCCGTGCCCTCCCCAGCCGTTCGAATTACACTTTGTGAATCCCGGCCGTCCATTCCTTTACCTTGTCGAGCCATCGTCTTCCTCCTCACAACAGCACCAGACCAGTAGGCCTGCCCAAGGACGCTCAGCCTCTCCCCTGTACTGCTCCCCTTGACTTCCAAAGACCACCTCCTAGGTCCTTGTTTTCCTGTCTCCCCCACGCCGGCCTACTCTTGGGTCGAGTCACCCTTTTTGCACCAAATTCTTACTTAAACCCCCATGCCTCTTGAAGTCCCGGTGGCTTCTCATTCTTCTCCTTTCTCTCCCTCGAATTCCCAGCAACCCAGCGTGGTGCACCTAGCCCGAGCTTTCTTTTCAAGCAATGTAAGGGTTCTTTCTTTCTTGCCTTCTTTTAAATAAACCTTCGGTATATATATACAACATATATCTATTTATATATACTTAATATATAGACCCCTCAGATGGTATCACCTTCAAAGAATCTGTTTCGTGTTCTCTGTAGGGTGCATGCATAAGAGGGTTTACATGTTTTGATCTCCTTTGAACAAACCCATACCATTATATACTCGGTGTATATATGCATTTTATATATATATACATAAATATAAACCCTTAGGATTGTGATATTTTCAAAATGGTCTTGCAGCTGTGTTTCCATTAGGGTGCAAGTGTGGTGGTTTTTATGTTTTTTACCTCATAATACTACTCTTCTATGTTTTTGTATATATGGTTTATACATATACATATTTGTGTATAATGAAATCTATCCAGTCTTAAAACGGTTTTCCCTAAAGTTTATTACAATGGTTACAAGGGGAAAAGTGTTATCTTACCTTATTCTAAAACAACCCATAATAATATGGTTCATATATATGCGGTTTTCCCTTTTATATATATATATATATTCATATAGGTTATATTTTTTCTTTTTTGATGGACCTATGTTCGACAGGGCTTTGGAGTGTTAAGTTTGATTGTTTTCTTTCGGTTTTATTTCATAAAACCTATGCAGATATGAATATACCATTTTCTACTGTATATAAAAATATTTATAACCAAAACACTTTCTATTTTTTGGATTTCAAAATGATCCAACATGTTATACTTTGCATTATATATTAATGAGGGTTGTTTGAAACTGTTTTACCATGAAACCCCCTTGTTGTAAACTTGGTATCTATATATATATCTATGTACTCATAAACATTTAGACAAATACAAATAAAATTTATGATTTCAAGGGGTGGGTACCAACCTTTAAGTAAATCCTTATTTTATGCGAACTATGTTTTATTAAGGAGGCATACTGGGCATCACTCATGATGTGTTTTACCATAAAGGGTGTTTTTTGGTTTGATTTACGATGTATTAGAGGATTTAAGATTTAATGGCTCATGATATCATGTTGTGTTAATGTATTATCTTAAGACATAATGAACCTACTTTGGTGAATGTATTAATTAATTAAGTTATGATTTAATTCATTTACAAGTTCAAGGGCCTATTTATCACCATAACTGATTTCAAGTGTTTTCCTTAAGCACTCCTTTTTCCATGGATTTATAATGAAAAAGATTCATCATTTAGTATATCATTATTTTATATGCTTTCGTGAAAAGGATGTTTTACTAAGCTATGTATGCCTTTGATTAGTTATTGTCCCATGTTGAAAAGTTAACTATCATACTTTGTATTATCAAAATTTTTGGTGGTTTATTATTTATTATTGTACATAATGCATGCCTATGACATATCACTAAATGTACTAAGATAATAGATTACACATAGTGGTATGGGAAACCTTGGGTAAAATAAAAATGAATGAGATATTCAAGCTGGTATGAGACATCTTGAATATACATAAAGATTTAAGTAAAGTATGAACTATGTGGCTCACATGATAATAATGACAAATTAAGGGTGCACCCTGATAGCGCTCCAATGCATTGGGTAACTAGAGATTAAAATTTTAACGATACCTTGGGGTTTACCATGGTACTTTCAAATGACATCTTGTGGATGGACCTTGATTATATGTTCATGAATGTATAAGTTAAATGTTGATGCCACATAATTCTAGTTATGTAACATGTTCTTTACAAGATAATGTTCTATCACGACTGATGCCTTTTTGTTTTCATAAAGTTTTTATTTCACTAGTATAATGCTTGGAGCATGAATGGTGTTATCACTTAATAGTATAGTAACCGGCATATGAAAATTTAGTTAATTACTTTATGTGAAACTCTGATTATGCATTACTTTTAACTGTATAATTTATGCTTAAGTGAGACACATGTCATACTTGTTTATGATAACCATTGTTATTCCTTCGAGAATTAACATAATTGTTTCATGTTCTTTTTGAAAACCATTATTGAGCATTTTTATGTTATAATTATCCTTTAATGAGTGTTCAATCTCATTTAAAAAAATGTTTTCAAATATTAAAATGGTTTAATTTCATTTTAAAACCTGTTACTGAGTATTTCAATTCTCACCCTACGTTTGATTTAAAATGTTCAGGTATCAGCTCTAAAAAGATGAATTGTTTCAGAAGTTGCTGGTTTCCCAGAACCTGAACTGCACATGATCCTCTGTATGGGACATGATGTGTTGTTAACAAGTGTGTTTTATTTTAAGATAACACATTATGTTCAGAAGGCACCGACTCCTGAGGTTTCTGGGGTCGGGGTCCTCACAGTTGGTATCAGAGGTTCGGTTTGGATAACTCTGGAAAGCCAGAAACTGAAACAAAAATATATATGTGTATATGTACTTCAATTTTATTAAAAATTGGGTTTTCTTAAATTTCAGATGGAAAACTAAGGCACACATCTCTTATATATCTCCACAGAGGCCCTAGAGACCATTTTGTCTTTCGCTTGCCGTGAGGATTTTATGAACTATGCCCATATCCTGATGACATGCAAACACCTTTATGACATATCCAATTCACCATGGGTGCTTCAGTTACTCCAAGGTGTAGGAATAGTTTACCTCATTATGATGATAACCCAGTTTCCCTCCTATGTACGTTGGGGAAAATATTATAAGGGACTTTTCTGGATTTTCACAGTAGGTGAGAGCTTTGGCACTATAATTGATATCCATTTTCAAGAAGCTACTGCTGACGGAGACCTCCGAGCGGGCTACCTTTGTCATATTTTAATCTATGGATTCTGGGGTCAGTTGTTCGACATTGGAAGGTCATAAGATGAGTCCACCCATCTTTCTTGCAAACGACAAGTGTATGAGGATGTCTCTCAACTTCATACTCCACATGATAGACTTATAAGACGTCATAGGTGCCCCCATGAGATTTCCCCTGACTGCTCGGCCTATGTTTGGTTCGAGGAGTTAGGGAGTTTTGCTTCTCTATGTGTATTTTGTTTAGTCAGTGGTTAAGGGAAACTCAAAGACTAATAATAATAAACGTATGTTTATTGAAATGTTGTATTTCCCCTTCCTTGTCTTTATTTGTTTTTGTCCTTGAATGATTTTCAAGTGTTTGAATTACCATCTTAAAACATTCATATGGAAGGACAAACCCACCTGTTATCTCTTCCCACTGAGATTTTGGAAATCATTGCAATCAAAACATTTGAGGACGAGTACGACCCCTTCACAAATTTTCGAAGAACGTGCAATCAGTGGTTTGAGGTAACAAACAGTCCGGAGATTCTCCGCACCAGCCAGGGGAATGCCTCCATCTATTACCACATTGGCTCTGCACAGCTAGCCAGACATGAACGACGGGGAAGTTACCATGAAGGGCTCTTTCTATGTTTCACCCTAGGACGAAAATACACAGCCAGAGTGAAATTTCAGGAGGCTGCGTTAGAGGTAAATATTTATGTGGCATATTTTCTCCAACGTCTCAGCATTCGCCTGTTTGACTGTATATATGGCTTTGATGTCGTCGACCGAGACATGATTCGGTAAGTCCTTCGTACATTGGTATGCAAAGTCATTTCAGAACTTTTTACTGTTCGAGCTTCCTCTGGAATCCTGAAGGCCCGGAACATTAGTGCAACCCCTCCTGTCTTAGGTGTGTTTGGATTAGGGAGCTGGAGGAGTTGAGCATCGCTGCGGGGATTCCGCTGAATGCACTTGTTTACCCTATACGTTAGTGGAGGTGGTAAGAACGTTGCAGAACCTTGTATTTTTGTGAAATAAATTACGAGGATGCAATTTTCAAAAGGGGGGAATAATGTGATTCCCTAGGTTTTATGAACTAGTTCAAGTGAGCAATGTTATGCCTTTAATGTTGTATCTTGTTGTTTTTGTATTGTTTTTTTCAATAATAAGGAATAAAACATGGAGAATAAGATAAAATGGTATATATTTAAAAGTTACATTTCAACAAGACCCAACTAGTTGAATATACCTTACACAAGACCTAACATAGCCACCTCAAGACTACTAAGAACCATAGCGCGAGTAATCAGATTATCCTCATCTTCAGAGTCCATCAGCGTGAAAAATATAACATCCAGGGCCACGAAACACATGCTCAACACCAAAGGTATGAGGAGAACCATCCTTCCTAGCTCAAGTGTTTTGATTTTAAGAAATAACCTACACCCCTGCTTTTATAATGATCTTGTGAATTATGACCGTTGGAAAATATAGTCGTTGGGGTTTCAAAACAACCATTGGGTTTCCATTGATAAAGTTTTTCTTTATATTAAAACATGTTTTTAATGCTCTTATAATTTTATCATAATATGTCTAATGTATGTTTCACAAAATATTCAAAGTTTTAAAATTTAAAGAGAGTTCTCAAAAATAAATCCTCCTGTTTTCATAAAATTCCGATGGATACTTATATATTGAAAATATAGTATTCTTTTTATAAAAGATATGTTTAAAGGGTATCAATAATAATATCTTTTGATCTCTAAAATTATGAATTTTTGAATTAACAAGTGGTCTTTTAGAATTTATTTAAAGATCATAATAATTATAATGGTTTTGTATGTAAAATAAGAAAGGTATATCTTTTAAAAGATTTATATATTAATTGGTAAAGGGATTTAAATTTTAAGTTAAAACTATTTTATTGTTATAGTATATTGACTCATTTTGTGAAAATATTAATATTTTGAACTAAGCATACTTAGACTAGTTATTTCAAAAGTCTAAATAAATTTTCTTTTTATAAAAAAATTATGTTGATATGAACTATATTACATAAGATAATAAAAGGGATTTAGATTTTAAATTAAAACTATTTGTTTTATTGAATTAACTCTCTTTTGTAAAAATATTTACACTACACTTTATTTTGAAATAAGTATACTTATATTGGTTGTTTTATAAATTTAAATAAGATTTTAATAAAAAAAAATATAGGTAGGGTTTAGCCTAGCCGAGGGAATCCCTTAAGGGACACGCCCTCTAGGCCGAGACCAAGCCCCAAGGGACCCGAGGTGCCGACCATCGGGGTCCCAATTATGAATAGTGTCAACCAGGCTCGAGCCCGAGCCGAGTGTGGGTTCGTCCAGTCACACGTGGGCCCGTTTGTAAGGCCCGCGCTGCGTATGGGTGGGCGAAAACCTGCATGGGGCCCATTTATAAGGCCCCGGTGTGTGTGTGTTCGTGTTATGGAACTGAAGCCAGTGTGCTTTTTATTATAAGTTGTTCCTCAATGACGGATCGTTTCGATGTGGGTCACGTTCGGCGTGATCAGGACTGTCCGATAGAATCACGCTTCGATCTTGACCGTCCGAACCCGTTAGCTGCTCGATCGACCCACGTATCACCGTGACCGTCTGATCTAACTCGAGATCTAATCCTGACCATTGGTTTCTTTTAAACCGATCTCTTTATTTTTCTTCCCGCGCCCTCTCCGGCCATGTGATCTTCCACTTCGTGAATCCCAGTTGTCCATTCCTTTACGGCGTCAAGCCATCGTCTTCTTCCTCGCAACAGCACCTGACTAGTAGGCCTGCGCAAGGACGCCTCATCCTCTCCCCCTCACTTATCCCCTTGACTTCCGAACACCCCCTCCTAGGTCTCTGTTTTATTTTCGTCCCCACGCTGGTCTACTCTTGGGCCGAGTCACCCTTTTTGCAACAAATCCCTACTTAAACCCCCAGCCTCTTGAAGTCTCGGTGGCTTCTCCTTCTTCTCCTTTATCTCCCTCGAATTCCCAGCAACCCAGCGTGGTGCACCTGGTCCGAGCATTCTCCTCAAGCAATGTAAGGTTTCTTGCATGCTTTACTTCTTTTAAAGAAACCTTCGGTATATATATACAGTATATATCTATTTATATATACTTAATATGTAGACCCCTCGGATGGTATCACCTTCAAAGAATCTGTTTCGTGTTCTCTATAGGGTGCATACATAAGAGTGTTTACATGTTTTGATCTCCTTTCAGGAATCCCATACCTTTGTATTCTCGGTTTATATAAACAGTTTATATATATATATATACTAAAATATAAATCCTTCGGGTTGTGATGTTTTCAAAAGGGGCTTGCAACCGTGTTTCCAGTAGGGTGAAAGTGTGGTGGTTTTTATGTTTTTTACCTCATAATACTACTCTTCTATGTTTTAGTATATACGTTTTATAAATATACATAGTTATGTATAATGAAACTCATCCGGTCTTAAAACGGGTTTTCATAAAGTTTATTACAATGGTTACAAGGAGAAAAGAGTTATCTTACCTTATTCTAAAACAACCCTTAATAATATGGTTCATATATATGCGGGTTACCCTTTACATATATATATATACATATAGGTTATATTTTTTCTTTTTGGATGGACCTATGTTGGACAGGGCTTTGGGGTGTTATGTTTGATTGTTTTTTTCAGTTTTATTTCATAAAACCTATGCAGATATAAATATACCATTTTCTATTGTATATAAAAATATTTATAACCAAAACTCTATCTATTTTTTGGTTTTCAAAATGATCCAACATGGTATACTATGAATTATATATTAATGAGGGTTGTTTGAAACTATTTTACCATGAAAACCCCTCGTTGTAAACTTGGTATCTATATATATCTATGTACTCATAAACATGTAGACCAATACAAATCAAATTTATGATTTCAAGGGGTGGGTACCAACCTTTATGTAAATCCTTATTTTATGCGAACTATGATTTATTAAGGAGGCATACTGGGCATCACTCATGATGTGTTTTACCATAAAGGGTGTATTTTGGTTTGATTTATGATGTATTAGATGATTTAATATTTAATGGGGCATGATATCATGTTGTGTTCATGTATTATCTTAAGACATAATGAACCTACTTTGTTGAATGTATTAATTAATCAAGTTATGATTTAATTCATTTACAAGTTCAAGGGCCTATTTATCACCATAACTGATTTCAAGTGTTTTCCTTATGCACTCCTTTTTCCATCGATTATAATAAAAAAGATTCATCATTTAGTATATCATTATTTTATATGCTTTAGTGAAAAGGGTGTTTTACTAATCTATGTATGCCTTTGATTAGTTATTGAACCATGTTTCAAAGTTAACTATCATACTTTGTATTAGAAAAACTTGTGGGGGTTTATTGTTTATTATTGTACATAATGCATGCTTATGACATATCACTAAATGAGCTAAGAAAATAGATTACCCAAAGTGGTATGGGACACCTTGGGTAAAATGAAAATGAATGAGATATTCATGGTGGTATAGGAAATCTTTAATATACATAACTATTTATGTAAAGCATGAACGATGTGGCTCACATGATAATAAAGACAAATTAAGGGTGCGTCTTGATAGCGCTCCAATGCATTGGGTAATGATGTAACCACTAGAGATTACAATTTTAACGATACCTTGGGGTTTACCTTGGTAATTTCAAATGACACCTTGGGGATGGACCGTCGTGATATGTTCATGATTGTCTAAGTTAAATATTGATGCCACATAATTCATGTTATGTAACAAGTTCTTTCCAATATAATGTTCTTTCACGACTGATGCCTTTATGTTTTCATAAAGTTTTTATTTCCCTAGTATAAACCTTGGATCATGACTGGTGTTATCACTTGATAGTATAGTAACAAGCATATGAAAATTTAGTTGTTTCCTTTATGCGCAACTCTAATTATGCATTACTTTTAACTGTTTAATTTAGGCTTAAGTGAGACACATGTCATACTTGTTTATGATAACCATTGTTATTCCTTCGAGAATTAACAAAATTGTTTCATGTTCTTCCAGAAAACCTTTATTGAGCATTTTTATGTTATAATTATCCTTTAATGAGGGTTCAATCTCTTTTAAAATAATTTTTTCAAATGATACAATTTTTTAATTTCTTTTTAAAACCCCTTACTTAGTATTTCAATCCTCACCCTACGTTTTTTTTAAAAATTTTAGGTATCAGCTCTTAAAAGATGAATTGTTTCAGAAGTTGTTTGTTTCCCAAAACCCAAACCACACACGATCCACTGTATGGGACATGATGTGTTGTTAACTAGTGTGTTTCATTTTAAGATAACACATCATGTTCAGAAGGCACCAACTCCTGAGGTTTCTAGGGTCGGGGTCCTCACAGGGCGTGTTGGGTGTCTCTCAAAATCAAAACACTTGAACTAGGAAGGATGGTTCTCATAATACCTTTGGTGATGAGTATGTGTGTCGTGGCTTTGGCTGTTATATTTTTCACACTGATGTACCCTGAAGACGACAACTATCTGATTAATCGAGTTGTGATTCTTAGTAGTCTTGTTGTGGCTGTGTTAGGTCTTATGCATGGTATTTTCTATTAGTTGGGTCTTGTTGCAAATGTAATATTTTAATATATATCAGGTCACCTTATTCTCCATGTTTTATTTTGTTTGAAATTCATTATTATCACACAAAACACAAAAAATAAAACAATAGACATCATAAAAAGAATAACATTGTTCACTTGGACCAGTTCATAAAACCTAGGGCATCACACATGTGGAGGGATAATCTCGGATTCATTGATGTTTCTAAATGAATTGTTATTATGAATTACATATCAAGTTGTAGTGTTGTACTTATATTTTTATCTTATTTTCCCAAACTACTAAACCACTCATTACATCGGGATATAACATTCCTGTAATCATTCTAATGTATTAATATAAGACACAAGATCAAGGTAACTGGGCACGTGATCCTTAAAATTACACAATAAGAAGATAACTAAAATTTGATTGGTGTTTGTTAAGGTTATGTTGATGTCATAAATAAAACCATTGATGATCAACACTAAGACATATTGCCCCACATATTATATTGTGTGGGATATGGAAATTCAATTATGTCAAGGATTGTAATGAAAAATGATGTATAAGAGAATCATGAAGTGTAATTTATGAACCCATATAATAAAATTATGTTTATCTAAATGAAAATTCATATTTTTATTTCATGTTTAACAAATGAAAATTAATTATTTTGTGAATAAATATGATGGTAGAATTAAAATATATTTATTTTATTAAATATATAAAAATATTTTTCAACTAAAAAACCTTATAGATATACACATCTTGTTACGTGATATTATATATAGATATATTATTTTCAAACAATGAGTATTTCTTATTAAATATTTAAATATGGGCTCTATAAAAAATTATATTTGATCATTAATTATGTTCCTTCCATGGAAACTAAAATTTTATTGTGTTTTTAGAATATGAAATCTATTTATTAATAAGGAAATAATGGAGTACTCCAGATGATAGAAATATTATTGCAAAGAAATAGACTAATGAGTTATCATAAATTATATAATTCAAAATAATTTTTCAATTTTATAGTATTTTGAATTAGATATGTAACATTTTATGGATTTAAAATAGTATGAAAAGAACATTAAGGAAGGGGATTGGAAACAAAATTATAGTGATAAATTATTAAATTAAAATGATCAAGTTAGTTTTTAGCTTAGTAAGATTAGATACACATAATACACTATTGAAAATTAATAACAAAAAAATAATTTCCATTATAGAAATCATGGCGTTTTTCATTTTTGAAATAATTAGGAATTGAATATTTGTAGCTTGGGGAAATACGAAATTATAGTATATGAAATATTAGTGATGAATACTTAAGTTATTAAATGATTATGTCCCAATTTACTTTACATAATCAATTTTCATGACTTACGATATGTTATCCAAATAACCAACAATATATGCATAGTCTAAGGAGAAAATTGAATGGGTTATGTATTAAAAAAAATAAAGGGATATTTTTTTTTCAATTTTGTATTTGATATGAAGTGTAACATAATTATAAAGAATGACAAAATGTATAGTACCAAGATCTTGATGATATGGGTGAACAATTAAGGAATGATTTATCAATGCATTATGCTATGAGATATGTCTTCCAATTTACATGAGAATGATATCTTACATGACGAATTTTCCATGAATTTGACATAATAAGTAAGACCCCTAAAATAAAATTAATTATGTCAAAAATGATACATATGTTTATTATTTATTATTCATCCAAAAAAATTCAATTGATGATAAAATATAATAAATTTTATTTATTTATCACTAGAAAAGGATAACATTAATGATAGAGATTACTCAATAAATTATAGTATATGATTATATAGACTGATATTAGACATTATATTAAAGAATTATTGGGGATAAAATAAAACAATTTATATTAAAAATTTTAAAAAATTATAAATTCACTTGTTTAATAATATATTATGAATCATGGAATAATTATCCATGTTTCAATATTGTGAAATACTCTTGAAAACATAGTTATAGTTAAAGGTTATGAAATATACAATAACATTTCTTAAATGATATTAAATTAGAATTACTAATAGGTTAATGTATAGAAACAAATAGTATTGAAAAATTATTCAGTACAAATAGATCTCTTTTATTTCCCAAATTTGAGAATATAAATATATAAATTTATTATTTAAGTAAGAAAACATCGTAATATCTTAAATTTTTTAACATTATGTGGTTTTCTCTCAATAAAGAGAAGATACACATTAATTTTGAGTATTAAGACGTTGGATAAATATTTTCTCTTTATTAATTTAAATTAATCAATCTATAAATGATTTTATAAAAATTATTAGGATTATTTTGGATGAAAAATTAATCACTTATATATAAAATAATAAAAATTGTCATGAAATATTTAAAAAATTTATTTTTAAAATAAATTATGATCTATGAATTGTAATTGAATAAAAAATATTAATAATTTTTTACTATTAGAATACAATAGTGATGGTTACAATATAGGTTTATATTCACTAATATTTTAGAAATTATGTAAATGTAATATAAATAGAGACAAATATTTTACTTTATCAACATGGAGAAAAAAATTTAACTTAAGAAATATTTAAATATTTTTTAGAACCATAAATTTTAATAATGTTACACAAGATGAAGGTTACATTTGATATATTAATAAGGGATTTGATAAAATTGAAAAAAAATACGAGATTGTTAAATGATCTAGAGATAAAAAAAATATGATCAAAATAAAATGGGTTTTTTCAAAATAATATTAATGAACAAGATAATTTTATTTAATATATTTATATGAAATATGTAAAGGATACTCATAAATTAACAGAATTTATGTTAATGAAACAATAAATCCCATATAAAGCATTAAGTATGTTAGATTTTTTCATAATATTAGTATAATAGATGTTTATATAATTAAAAATGGATGTATTATTAACATTTATCAATTAATTTTTCAACATGAAATTCTATATCAAACAAAAAAACGTTTTCATTGATAAAAAATATGTGAAAAATTTTACTAATAGAGAGGATTATTTTATTATTGAAACAAAAACTAAGAACATGGTATTCATGGAATGAAAAATTCATTATGTATATAATATTCAATGTAGAAGAAATTAATGAAAACATTAATGTGAAAATAATTTTAAGGAAGGGATATTTTGATGAAAAGTCATTAGAGAATGAAGTGAATAATGATGTCAATAATCCACTTCATAGATAAAGAGAATGTTATAAATTTTATAATAATTATTTTAGTTTTAGCTTTTTTATAGATTACTCAATTAAATTTTAAAATAATTATTTCTCAATATAAATATGTTATGAAATTACTTATATAGAATCAAATTAAGGATAAAAAACTAATGGTGATAATTATTTCAACCATGAAATTTTTTGGAATGATATAAATTGAATTCTAATTAATAAAACATATTTTAGGAAAATTATTACAATTGTACTATATTTAATGATGACACAACACATATATAAAATACCTTCTCTAATCAATAGATTTATATGTGATAGGTGATTTTTTATCCATATTTGGCATCTCCAAGACAACAAATGATAGTTAAAAATAGAATTGGCTTCAAGAAAATTAGTGGATTATTTTAAATTTAAATATAAAATAAATATTTGACAATATATGATAAAATACAATAAAATATATATAATTCATGAAGAAAATAATTTAAATATGAAATAAAAATAAAAATACCACTAAACCCAAAGGCACTAAACTATAATAAAAAACAAAAACTCCAAAATTGTTCCAAGAAACAACTCTACCATCCTCACTGTGGTATCAATAAAACTCACTAAATAAATAAGATGAATTTCCTTTACATTGATTTTTATACATTATATTTGAAAACACATTTATTTTAACAAGGAAGGTGAGTATAAACATGATAATATTTCCCCAAGGACATCAAAACTGATGAAACTATGATAAGAACTATTAATACCAATTATATAAAACAATTTGAGGGAAATTTTTTACGAAATTTATATCAAAACTAATCGTAGTTCCATGGAAATAAATAAACAATACATTAAACCATTTATCATAATTTGGAACATGAAATTAAAATGTTCCCTTTTTTACAAACACACACATAGGGAAGCATGGCAAGTGAGGGTTCCATACTCATGAGTGGTTTCTTATCAATCCACCAAGTAATCACTAGCTCTCCAGTCTCCTTATGCCCTAATGGAACAATCCTCATATTCATGGCCACGTACCATTTATCCAATGGAACAAACCACTTCTAGAAGGACATATTTATTGTAATAAACTCATGATAACCGTGTAAGTCACATTCCATGAAAAACCATTTCACAATAAAACATTATTTCTTAAAAACATTTATTGAAAACATATTAATAATCATAAAATAATATATTTTTAAAAACATAAATTTAAATTTATAAACAAAAGTGTGTTCTTAAATTCATCCAAATTCACAAAATATTCAATTTCATAATGAAATGGTGTTTTTATCAAGAGTAACATAATGATTTTACATCAATTTCAAGAAAATTATTTAATCCAAACTGAGCCTTAAAATTCTATATCTAGTGTATAGTGAGTGAATCTGAATACAGCTCAATGATTACTGAAAATGAATAATGATGAGAATATATTCTAGTTTTTTACTTGGATATTCTTTCCTTAATTGATTGAATAATATCTCCTAAAGATTACCATTATTAAATAATGATATATACATAAATGACTACATATCTATTTATGAGAGAGAGGATAAGAGTGTATCTACTAATAATGATAATGTATGTGGAATTACCAATACATTCAGATCTCCAATGATCCATAAATTTAAAAAAGATGTCTTAGAAAAAAAATGTATCACCAAAGGAGCATTTGGATAAAATGAAATTTCGGATCCTGATATATTTTTAACAGAATGATTCTTTTAGTTCAAAATTTGAATGAAATAAATAATCTTCAAAGAATTAAATATATATCATCAAGTTTGCCAAATCATGCCACAACTATATGGTGCTACTATCTCAAGTTAACACGTCTCATGGTTTGATCACATGGTTAGATAATTCTTATAGCAACTATGATATAAAACTATTTCAAATTCTATAGTTTTCTATCGGAAGTCACATGGATTTTCCAAATAATGTTCCTTCCCAATGTCTCCCAAAACTTGTTCTATAGTTTCATAGAGGGTTTTCATGGTTTGATGTAACCATTCACCTCCATAAACCCCACAAAACTAATTCATACCCTCAATGAACATATCAAAACACAACATAATCATTCTTCAAGATCAAAATAAATTTAAAAAGTCCAAGAAAAGAAAACTAGTGGTTTTAAATTTTCCCCATCATGTGTCTTTCCATTCATAGATTGTAGAAACCCCATGTTTTCTAGGAATATTTCGGTCCACTTATCCATCATATCCCATTTTACACTCTTGCATCCCTTCTTAAATCTGACCATACTTCCTTAAGACCTATACTAAACCAAGGATTTTCCCAAGGGAGATTTTATAATTCCTATAAAAGTTCATATCAGTGAATGAATTAATGTAGCATATTGTTTAATATAAAAATTCTCCTATTGAATCATATGGTCAAGAATGTTTTGATACATATTTAATTAAGATACATGAAATACATTATGAAATAATCTAAACTTTGAAAATAAATCTAATTTAAATAACATGTTTCCGAAAAAATCATGTATCCCAAAAGAATTAAAGTATGAGGGATAAATCTTCCCCTTATTGGAAACATGAAAATGACCAATAATTGGAGATAGTGTCAAGAATACCCAACCACCCATATCTAAAAACAACATTTGATAAAGGAGATTTTTAATTGATTTCTAACTCCTATAAAACCTCACCAATCTATTTCTCATCATCTAAATTTTCTTTGTTTTTTATTTCCTAAGACAATGACTCATAAGGGAATTATTGCCTTTTTTCACACAAAAAAAGTGGGGAATGACATGTACATTTGTAAAATTATTTGGAATGAGCCATATATATTGAGTTCTGCTATCTATAATCATATGATAACTCTAATAATGGAATATTCTTCTCCTAGGATCCTCAGTAATCCATTGTAAATTCATGAAGTATAACATCCTCGGACACACACTCTAGGGTCTGGTTCTAAAATGATAAATATTATTTTTATAGATTTTATACAAATAAATGTGACCCAATTTATTCCATCGGAACCGTATAACACCATAGGGGAAAATTAAACGACTCATATACCTAGAGTCATTTTTTTATATAGTTATAGAGAAATAAGAAAAACTACTACAGAAAAAATAAAAATATCTTCTTATGAGTGTTCCTCCCACTAAACCTAGACGTTCTCATTTAAGATTATGTAATTAACATCATGTATATGAAAACCTTCAAAAAATAATTTATTTGAATGAATATTTATAACCAAGGGAAAAGATAAAAAATGAAGAGTGATCTCAAATTATTTGTTTGAGTAGAAATAAGAATTATAAAATGGAATTTAATATATGAGATTAAGATGAGAATAAGGGTATGATGGCGTAATCATAGTTCATGTGAATAAAATTATATAACTCACTCCCATTGAACTATGATTAATAAACATATAGAATCGTATACACCTTCCTAAAATGCAAGAGTCATGATAATTAATGACCTTGACCCATGTGATTTCAATCATGATCTATGGGAACATTTAAAACCCATATAAAACCTAAAACAATTTGCTTGTATCTTGGAAGATTATCTTCATGGAACCCCTATATGACCCATACATGTAGAAAAACTATATGTTTGACTTTCATTACAAATTTATTAGAGTTATATATTTTCTCACCCATCATAAATGACATCTTGGGCTCACCCGACACCCTATAGGGTTCACTAATTTTATAATAAATTCCATACAACCAGAACAATAATATGTTACATGAATCATTTATTTCATAAAAAAAATAAAAATAGCCATTATTCATTTCATAACATCATAAACCCCAGTAAAATAAATGGAATCCATGAAAATATCTTTAAAATAATCAAAATTTATCAATATAATAAATGAGGAGGGTATCCATAATATATTACAATATTGAAGAATAAGTAACATCTATAGTTGTTAATGTAGACAAATTAAAATTCTATCGAATGATCATTAGATAATTCTTGTGGAATGTTAATTTTCACATGAAAAACTATTTTTAAAAATAAAAATATAAAAACATTGTTAAAATAATTTTAATTTAATGTATCATTCACTGGATATACTGTTACCTTGAAATAAAATATTGATAATAGAAGTATGAAAATCCATTCATGAACTAAATGAAAAAATAAACATTCTTTTCAAGAATTTTTTAATGTGAATCAGAAGTGTCCCATTGGATGAAATTAAAAACATTACCTTCTAAATATTACACTATATAGTTTAATATCATGTAAAAAATATTTACAAATATTTTTTTTGAAAATAACATTTATGAAAAAAATTCATGAAACATTGATATGGAAGAGAAAAATTTTAGATCTAATAAAGTAAAAGACATGTATCACATTAAAACAACATTATTGATGTATATTTAATCAATAATATAAGAAATGGAAACAGAAAATTCAATCCATATTCATAACTATATTAGAATTAAATAGTTGTTTTCCTTGCCAATAAGATCATATAATTTACTCTAAAGGATTCTTTAACATAAAAAATCTTGAATGATATGAGAGTATAATATATATCCATTTTCACTTTTGTAACTCTTCAATCGTAAGACCCATGACAGAATATATTAAAAAAAATATTTTAATGGAACAAACATTATAAGATTCATGATATATATTTTCAATGATTTAGTATATACATATCAGATAAAATTTAGGTGTATAATATATCATAAGTCTCAGTGAAAACAATTTGAGATGAGAAACCCTTACAATGATAATAAAATTGAAATGATAATTTATCAATTAATAGATTATTTGTTTTAAAGGTAAATTACCATAAAAAATTGTAATTAAAAAATAATAACATTATAATTCATTACACACATAATCATAGAATATCAATGATATTGAATAAGTAAATAAGAAGATTAAAATAAATTTAGTTACTACATTCATTACTACTTGGTAACATTCATGTCAAACCCTATTTGATGAATTATTTAAATTTAAAACATAAAATACGATGATTTATGAAGTATTCATGATATTTCAAGTAAAACAGGAGATATATATATCATATAAATTAAATTAGTTTTATAATATTACAATATTTTAATGGTAGTGAAATTGTGATTAAGTGCATTAAATTGAGTCAACATACTTGATGTATGTCCTTTAAATCATATATCATAAAATTAAATTAATTATTTTATACAATAATAAACATTTACATGTTTAATAAAATATTACTAAAACATTTATTTTATTTATTATAGTACTATATTCTAATTCAAAGTTAATTAATTCCACATATTTTTTTTGGGACATTAGGTTCATTATTTCCAAATGAATTTAGTGTGTGGACCATGGTAAAAAATTAATTTATCTACCATCTCTAGAATAATTATCATGACATTATTTATAATTTTAAAATAAATCCTGAAATATAGTCATTAAAAATGTACTATGTAACACTCGTAAAGATGGTAGGTCATACATACACATGTGTAACTTTTCATTTTTCAACTATCATTATAGACAAAATTTATTTATTATTTTAAATTTACATTATTTTAATAATATCATAAATTAAATAATATATAATAAAAAATGATTATATATATTTATTATCCATGTGATGTGGTGATGAAAAAAAATAATCTCTTCTCTTTATGGAGGCGGTAGTCCACGCATACAAATTTACGACGTTATCATTTCTTCATTATATGAAATATAATGATATATTATCTTCTATCAGTGATAAATATATCATATATTTAATATTAATTTCATTTCTATTATATATATTCTTTAACATTATCCATTTGAAACTTCACTAAATGTGTTAGTGAAAAACATATCACATACTTTTGCGAGATAATAGACCTCTATACACATGTGAAACATGATCATATCCACCTAGGAATGGAAATTAAGAACATATATGTGATATAAAAATTAAATGAGTATAATTCTATAACAATTATCATATATATAATTTTAATACATTATTATAAACATTTATGAGGAATGACGATGGAATACTAATTACCATGGTCTGGGAGGTGGTAGTCTGTTGTATACTAGAATGATGGTTTAGTTTCCAATTTGATGGAAGATTTGGTTGATGTGGGTTATTAGTCGCAACATGACCTGCTATGTTTGGACCTACGACTACCACATGCCTTCCTCCAATAGGTCAGGAGATGGTTACCAGTGTCAAAAAGGCTTATCCTTGAAATGGGAGGCATTATCCAAAAGTACATGTACACGTGCACAAGGATCCTACCCCTCACAATACGCAAATCTAAAACAAAAGAGATAATTCTTGAATACATATAATATGCAGAATCATATTATGACATTAAAAGTACTTTAGGCACAAATAGGGGATAACAAAATTCCATCCAAAAACTCTAAAGGTTCCCACTAGTTCCAAGGGTGAGGACTATGTCAAATTAAATATCCCATTAAAACACCTCAATTTGAATAGCTCTATATAACTCCACTCACACCATGTCCACCCTGGACACCCTCAAAAGGGTAATCATATGCAAAATACAAGATGCAATCATGAAAATCCATTACAGAGTTCAGTATAACAATATACAATAAGAAACCCCAAGAACACTAAACATTATGTACCAAGTATAGTCTGATCCATAGTATATATGTCAGTAAATTGTTTAAACAAAACATAGATTTATACTCAAGAAAGACACCACCCAACCAAATGGATATAAAAAACTATTATCCTCAGGATTCTCCTCAAAGATAGTTCCCTTTTAGAGAATCTACTCAATGATCCATGTTGACATTATAGAAACTTGATGAAAATTTCTATAACATTGGGGCCCGTAAAATGAAATATAATTTTTCATAGAAGAAACTGATACATTAATAGTGGGTTATGCCTGGACTAATATGGTACATGACTAAATTTATTTGGATCAACCCACTACGTAGTGGATTGTATGTCAATGACACTACAAAGCCTGTCAATATGGCCTTGTAGATGTAGGATAATTTCCCTACTTCAAGAGTTCATGTTGATTCCACAAACCATCCCAATGGAACAAATGATGATTGAGGATCACACTCCAGTCTCACTAAGGGACTATACAATTCTATTTGATAATAGTCAACTAAAAGGGATCACTATCCTATTATTTACACATAATTCCACATTATACCCTCTAGATAAAGGAAAAAGGGAACACACTCAACCGATAATGGAAAAAAATAAGGAAACAAGGAGAAATATACACTCTTAAAGGGGGTAGACGGTGTTTCTAGATTTCCCCTGGACTTCCCATGTGGAATTTCCTCATGCAGAAAGTTAAACTCTATATAAACATAATCTAAAAGAATTAAACAGTGTGTAGACACACATGGTATCATTCTTGTTTTTCATATCCATTCCAATGAATGGGGGATGTGTCCATGTACTAAACCATGTACACAAAACCATTTCAATGTACAAATACATGGAATTCCTCAAGGAAATGAACATTTTTCAATGCCTATCTGATTCTTGAGGAATACGTTGAGCCACAATGAAGGGTTCACATTCATTGTGACAATTTTACCATGTCATGTGATCATTATCTTCTTCTCAAAACCATCTTCACTAATGAATGGGCCCTAAATGTTGTGTAATCTCAAATTACACACCATGTTCCTTGGGATTTTCTTGATCTGATGTTTCTCATGAATTTTTCATCATGTGCTAACTCTTCCTTGATTTCCATATAAAATCATATTTCTTAGATATATGTTGACTAAACCTTTATTCTGGTAGGTCATTATAATAAATCTACAAAATTCTCATTGAAAACACCTACATCATTCAGAACATTATGTACCACCCTTTTTGAAGGAAGCAGACTCGATCTAGCCACATTCTCCATTTATCTAGATATTACTGTAATATATCCTCTAATTATAAACTCTATCATGATCTATACCACTATTTTTCATCCATTGTGCCTAAAAAGGACATGCAATGATCAAAAACATGGAATGTATCGACTCATTTTTCAAAATAAATACCAATAAAGGATGTATAAATAAAATTGGAGAGAATACAATAAAAAAAATAAAATAGAAGAATGAACCTCAATCATTGTACAATTTGAATTGATCTATTTTCATGAAAAAGGGGGAATCATGAGAATAAAAACCGAACGAACAAAACAATTGCCACAAAATAATTCTACCAATGATAAGTGTATCAATTCTATTTGTAGAATTTATTTATGTTCATCTTGTTTAAGAAATAGGAAGGAGAATTAAAAAAATCATCCCACCTGAAGCTTATATCAATCATTGAAAAAGAGCGATTGTGTTTCTATCCTTGAAAAGATCCTCCAACTCTGTCGGCGGAATGATCCATAATCTGGTCTTGACCAAATTATTTTCCAAGAACGTTATCCTCAACTAGCTCCTATGTCTCTTGAGTTTTGTTGTACAGCCCATAGAAAATTAAAATAGTTTTATAAATAACGGTTAAAAATAATCTTTTCATCAAAAAAAATAATTATTTCATTTATTAAATTTATTTATGCCCACAACGACTTCTTATCAAATGAAAGATGACGAAAATTTATACGTGATACCTAGGCTAAAATATTCATTTCAAACTCAATGGTTCCCTTTTATTTATGATATAGCCCCCCATTTGGGATTTAATAACCATCATTAAGAAAACATAATTTTCATGCAATTAAATATATTCAATATATTTCAAAAATTTAATCCCTGAAAACTAGCCCTTGGAATCAATCCTTCATAAAGCATAGTCTCAAAAATAATTAATATAATATCCAAAAATAATAAATGGAGGTTCAAAGATATTATATTCTACCAACATTATGGGGTTTCATTCCAAAAAATATTAAACCTAATTTAAAAGTTGAAGGTACTATAATTTCATCTGGTTATCCTGCTCCCATATCCTCTCATGAAGATTTTTCTCCAGCCACAAGACAAGAAGAAAGAAAATCAAAAGCACATGATGGATCCTATCATGTTGATCCTCAATCACTACTAGGTAATCTGAAATGGTAGATCCATCCTTAATATCTAGCGCACCCTAGTTGATAACATAAGATGGTTCATGCATGTTTCTTCTCAAGTGGAACATGTGGAAGATTCGACATACCGGTTCCCAGTGTGGAGGTGGATCTATGTGGTACACTACCTCTCTAACTCTATGCATTATCTATAAGGGAGTAATAATTCCTTGAGATAACATTCTTCCACAACAAAATATCCATAATCCATTTGGAGGTAAGAATCTCAAGAACACATGGTATCCCCATAGAAATTCCTTGGCCATCATAAATAGTCCAAATAAGACATATAACTAATCTATATAGTCTTAATCAGATCATAAATGATGTACACCTTCTATGTAGTATCTTTCACTATCATTGGGAAAATGGGTGGTGATTTTCCTAAATCAGTCTAACAATGTGGTAACCTATATGGTAACCCATAAAAATATTTGAATGGTTTAATACCAATTATAAAATTATAGTTTTTTTATAAAAACCCTTCTAATGGTATTTAATATTCTTAACTACATCCAATGTTCAACATTTAAGCCCACATCATGTCAACCAAGACCTGGAGGGTCCACTCTTTCTAGATGATAGTTTGGGATTGAAACATCTTGATAAAGTGTAATTGTGTCCAAAATCCCTCATTTAATCATATCAATAATAAATATGTGAATTAATCATCATTTTTAGAGGTCATCTTATAGGGAACTCCATGTAGTTGGACTTTCTCTTGTGCGTAGAGGTACCCCAATCTCCCTACTGAACTATACTCCTGAATAGCTATGAAGTGGGATGACTTGATGAGTCATTATAAAATCCCCCAAACATTATCATTTATTCTGTAAATACATGGTAAGACCATAATGATGTCTATGGATATCAATTCCCAAATCATTATAGGCACCACAAGGGGTTGGGTTAATGTAATGGAAACCAAGTTATCTACCTTCACCTACTAAAAATTAAGTCATCAAGAGACATACAATGAAACTCTTTTCATCATTACAAGACAAAGAAACGGACATTAATGGTATTGGTACATATTTTAGACACTAGGATGTACCTCCAAATGGGATTTATGAAACTCCCACAACACCTCCTCCTGTAATGTCAAATGTACAATCAAATGTCCTTTGAAAATGAAAGACTCCCCCCCACCTTCAAAATATCCATTAAAAGCATGTCATGTGGATATATAACTACATAAGGTCTCACAGTAGTTATCTCCATTATGAGTTTCCCAAAATTTTTATAAAATCCATGGTGTGACAACAATCCACTATATATATGAATTATTACACTTGTCAACAAAGTAAAACTACAGTTAGGATAAATAATATGATACCTCAACCAACAATAGAGAACAAGATCTTGTATTGAGTGCATCTACCACCATATTCCTCTTCATGGTAGTATATAAAATACTGAATTCATTGTACAAGAAAAAATCTATCCATTTCTAATATCTCAAGTGAATATATTTCTATGAAAAAATATACTTGATAATTTTATGGTCATATCCAATGATAAACTCTACACCAATTAGGTATTGTTTCTACATATTCACTACTAAGGCTACCACTACTAACTCTTGATTGTGGGATGTATAGTTTTTATCATGTGGCCTTAAATTATTTGACCCATAGGAAATAATCACATTCGTCTACACTATAACACAACCAATTGTGGTCCGTAATTCATCACATAACACTATGTACATGAAACCCTCATCTAGAAATTTCAATATAGGAGAGCTCGTCATCATCTATCATAAACATTGAATGTAATTCTATAACTTTTTAATCCTCATGAATGGATTACCCATTTAGGTAAATGATTCTAAGTTTGATTACACTCTAGATAAACTTATAGCAAACTTATGATAGTACCCTTTCAACCTAAGGAATATATACACATCAGTAGCACTCTATGGTGGATCCTAATAATGAAATAACTCAACCTTCACTAGATCCACTGCTACTCCAGCCTCTGTGATGAAAACTCTAATATGGTGGAATTTTTAAATTGAAAACTAACACATCAATATCTTGCAAAAAATATGTGCTCTCAGAGTGTGTTTAGGACCATCTTATGTTTCTTACATGCTCCTCATTTGATGATGAATACAATAGGATTTAATCAATGAGGAGCACCATGAACCTCTCTATGAAATGATGAATTTTCTAGTTCATGAGTCCCATATACACTAATGGGGAGTTATTGACACCCAATGGAATCACCAAATACTCATAGAAACCATAACATCATCTGAAGGTTGTCTTTGATTTATATGTTGAGGTTTGTGTCCTAGATCCAACTACTTTGGGATTTATTCATTAATAAATACCTTATCACAACTTGATTGTTATTCTGTGTAACAATGAATAAGATAATTTCCTAAGGATAGCTATTATACCAAATGGTAATAGAATATCCCATCTATGATGAGTACCCAAAACATTCATAACACTATTCTTGAATTTCTGTCCTCTGGGCAGATCATTCTATTTAAAAGACACAAATAATACATGCCATTAGGAGTGAGTACTCATTAATATTTCAGGCACCTTACCATCATGTGCTCCCTTTGTAATATCTAGAAAGATATTAGGATAACAAGACCTTCCCGTAGGAAATCCCTGTTTTATAGTGTCAGGGGATGTTCATATTTGTGGGCCTGAAAATTGGCCCTTATACATTAAGATTATAATTAATGTGTATTAAAACATGCTCATGTAGATGTATTGAAGAAAACTGTGATGAAACATAGTTAATATAGAGGTCGAATATATTGGGTGCATCCCGAGTGATACTGCATTAATAAATAATGAGAGAAATGATTTTTACCTTTGGTTCCCTAATAGAATTAGATATATCTGGATCATTAATTTAATTAATATAGCGTAAATATATCCATGTCCATGGTGTGGAATTGGAGAGTTAAATTATAGGAAGTCAAAGAAATAATAATTGAGCCTATGGTTTGAAGGAACTATCATGAAACCCTCTTGATTGGATATATCGTGATAAATGGATTAATTTACTCGATAAGCATTCATAGGAGGTGACACATCATTACAGCATTAACTTCATTCTCTATGGGTTCTTTTGTGTGTCGAAAGAAACCAACCATGGAATTTAGGGAGGCTTCACCTAATGGCAATGGGAAAGGGTCCTAGAGGGCCACACATAATTATTTTCCATGTATCTCAGTAATATTTTCATTCATCAAAATGATGAATAATGATTATTCCCTATTTTGGTTTAATAATTATTCAAGGATACCTGATCACATTTATTTCAACACTAGTTATTTGAGAGAATTTACTGTCGGAAAATAATATATTTATTAACAAGTAATTAAATTATATTTTTTTAGTAATAAATTGTCACTATTCAATGTCTAATAAATGTGGAGGAGGAAATTGAGAAAATGAAAAAAAATTGCATACCATGTATTTTTTCAAGTGATTTGTGAGAAATAATGTTATTTATTTAATTAAATAATATTTGGTGTAATTCACAAATCTCTTGTCAGGTAATAATAACAGAGAACTGTAATTATTATTCATGATGTGTTGCTAAGAATTAAAAGAAATGAATAAATATTTTGAGTTAATTAAATAATATTATTATTCTATGTAATAAATCTCAATTAAATTATTCTCATTATAGGCCTATCCATTTCTTATGGTTCGGCAGAACAGATATGGAGAAATATCTCAATCCAATAGATAATTCTTTTCTTGGAAAATTGCTCTCATGTTTCGAGAGATATCCTCCTCCAACGCATCAAGGAGAGCACTTCGGAAGCATCTCTCAGTGTGATCAAAGGTGGACATTTCAAGCGAAGGCTCTCCCACACTTACACCAAGAGAACCCTTTGGAGAAGACCATAAATACGTGGATCATGTGTGGATCTTCTCTAGAGGACTTCTACACTTGGATTCTATGATGTAATGATTGATCACATCATATTGTGACTAGAAACACAAACATAGAGATAATTTCATCAAGGTAATTCTTCTCTTTCAATTAAATCAATTATAATCAATATATGATGATCCAATCTTTGTTTCCTGGAATCTCATTATTTTCTGTTCTTTTTTATTCTTTTACAAAGATCAAGCATTTTTTCTTCAAGACAGATCATAGATCGATCTATTTTAACAAAAAAAAACAAAGTTGGGTACACCCATCCACGTTCTACCAATGCGCCCAGAACCCACAAGTGGTATCACATGGATCATCTAGTTGATTGTAATTATTTAAATTTTTGTTGATGTAATACACATTTCATAATTTAGTTGATTTAATTTAGGACACTCATTCTTCAAATATGAATCTTGATATATTTAATTCCTCTTTCCGTTCTCCTTGAACTTACAAAAAAATATTTTCTTTCAATTTTGATTAAAATAAAACAAGGGATCTCATTTGGAGGTGTCGCAGGATCACAAAAATACAACCCTAGAACAGACCTGGTGTATTCTGTAGTAATCCTCTTATATTTAAGGTTCCATGCACTAGGACCGGTCTGACAAACCAATCTATGTGTTTGATTCTATCTAAGTCTCAAATTACTCTGTGTGACTACCAAAAAGAGGTGGCACATGGTTGCCAGATAACATCCCATGTGGCCAATAGGACACAACGTGTAGTCCCTTCGGGTTTGGATTGGTCCATGTACTCCACACACCGCTTTCTCGACAGGAGACCGTGTAATGCGGAGACTTCATGACGTGTGGAATATTGGACATGATGTGTACTCCAATTACTTCCGAAGTAAATCCGCATGACATATTTCGGGTCATGTACTTTAGATGGAGGGTTCATGATAGTACACATTGGTTAGTCATAACTACATGCCATGTACTCATCAAAATTACACAAATTTATTAAAATTAATTATTATATTATACAACCTATTGAGACATGTGCCATAGTGTGGGCGTAAAGTTGAGGCACCACATATGATAGGTGTTTTATATATATGTGTCTAATTTAACATCTATGGTAGATGCATTTATACTAATTGGGATATTTTGAATGATAATTCACCAAGTTTCAACTAAGGTACAAGTTACGTACAAAGATAATTTTAATTGAATTTATTTGTTAAAAATTATGATGGATGAGGATCTCATGGAAAATTTGAAAAATGGTTTAACATAAAAAATGATTAAACAACGAAAATTAATTGATTTTATCATGATTTATCTTAATCAATAAATATTAATGAATTGAATTATAGTTTAATTTATTCATAAATATTATTGCATACATGGATGATCATGAGCTAGACCATGAAGTTTTTATGTGGATGGTTTCTATTAATTAATTAATTTAAATTAAATATCTTATGGCATGTGAGCCTTATCCTCATGAATATTTAGGACCTAAAAGATCATTGGTTTTTCTGTGAAAACTCATTTTACCCCTCACATATGAGTGAGATAAAAGAATATGTGATGGATAGAGCTCCTAAGCTTTTGGATATGGATCATTTTAGGAGTCATGGTTAATTAAATCCAAGGATATACAATGGTGGATAAGTGGAATGATGTAAACACAAACAAAAAAAAGGTTCACGGTTATTCTCCCCTAGGTCATTGGATAGTTTATCGACCACTAGATAAACTAACCAATAGAACAAGCTCATTATAATACGATTTATTTTTTTCTGGTTATTTTCATGGTTTATTTATTGTGGGTGTGTTGTTGTGATCACATTATTATTAAAATAATAAATATGAAAGGTAGGACTAAATTAAGTTCATATTAAGTGTAAATATTATCCAAGACATGGTTAATTACTTAAGTATTCCCCACAAAATATTAACAAGAATGTAATGTAAGATAATAAAATTTTAATTACCTATAAGGATGAAATCCCACAATGAAATATTAAGTCGGTATATCCTACCATAATCTAGGTTAGAATCAATCCATTTCTCAATGTGTATGACTAAATCTGGTTGGGGTGAATTCAATTATCGAGGAATAATAATTAATGGTTTTGGGTTGACTTGACTTGGTTCACATCAAGTGTTTACTACCATAGTAGTACTTGGTCTGACCAAGAGGTAATGGTTGTGGAAATCCAGAATAATGGGATTTCATGATTTGGGAGTCCACTCAACAGATGTAGGAGCTGGGAGTTAATGTAGTTGTCATTTAGAATGCCTACCTAAAACCCTTCATGTTGCTTATACATCCCATGTTAGGGTAATAAGAACCGAAATATGGATCACTTACACTAGAATATTAATTCTATAAAATATTGTAAATTTATTTTTTAGGGGTATTAGATTTTTAAAATATATATAGAGACTAAAAAGTATGAATATATTTATTTGTATACAGTTTATCATGATAATGAACTAAATCTTTTTCTATCTGAACTTGTAGAAATTGAAAGAAAAATGACTTCAAACATATAATTATGATCTATACTCGAGAAGGAAAACCTTCTCACTTACATAAATTTCCATGAGTTGTAGAGTCGTTTACGCATCATCCTTCACCATGAGAGAAAATTGTATGTAATGTAGGATCCTGTTCCAATAGCACCTAGATAAGAGGATAGTAATGACGAACTATATCTATATATCCATCATATGGATGATGCAACAGATGTCCAATGTTGTATTCTATCATCCATGTCCAATGAGCTCTTAAAACAACATGAAAACTTGGACACATTTAGAATGGTGTTCCACCTTAAGGACCTCAATTAAGAGAAGGAGATACATGAGAGATATGATATATCCAACACTTTATTCACAACTAATCATAGAGAGTATGCGCTAGCTGGGAATCATGTAGACAAGATTATTGGCTACATTGAACACCAAGACATCTAAGGGATTATGTTCCCAGATGAGTTACGTTAAAATCTCATCCAATAATCACTACCCAAGACCTTAACAAGATTCATTATCAACTACAACATGTTAAAAAATGAGGAGAGTATATCAGAACTTCTGAACTTGATTTTCCATGTAGATAAGCACATAAGGCATAAAAAACATGTGGTCTTTACTATGAATAAGAATAGGAAGGACAGGGATAAGGTTCTAAGGGTTTATAAATGGTCTAAATTTCCCAACCATCATCCCTCCAACAAGGGGATGATCCAAAGGAAGGGAATGAAATACGAGGAAGTATGTTTTTCAAGTGGTATGCCAGGCCACAGAAAGCAGAACTACACCCAAAAGCATGGGGATGATAATAATGTGTTTTATATGGGGTTTAATCTTTACGTTTCTACACATTTTGTATTAGATAAATATTGTGTGGAACACATATATAGTCAAATGAATGAGCCGTGTATATTTATGATTATTTCCATAGGATATGGGGATCTTAGTGCTGCCAATGGTGCGAGGATACCTGTGTTGGCCATTGGAGATTAACATCTCTCATTACCAACTGGGAATCATTTGGTTTACAATAATTATTATTATCTTCCTAGTGTTACCAAGAACATAATTTCAGTATCTTTTTTAGATATTAATAGATTCATTTTCATGTTTGGAAATAAGGGTTGTTTCTTTTATAAGAACAACATATTTTATGATATGTCGCATTTAAATAATTGTTAGTATGTATAAAATAAATAAAACCAAGTGTTGACAATTTGTAACAAAAAAAATCACATGACGAATACAACAGTCAATTGTGGAATCACCATTTTGGTCATGTAATCATGAAGTTCTTGAAAAAACTCTTCTAATGTTGTTATTTAGACTCTACTGAGATAAAACCACTTGATAGATACCACACATGTTTACAAGGTAAAATGGCTAAGAAACTTTTTTGTAGATTGGGTAAATGGACCACAAAGTTTCAAGGATTGGTATATACTGCTGTGTGTAGATCATTTCAAGTAAATGCTAGAGGTGGAAATTTATACATCATTACTTTTGTTAATGATTCTCGTAGATATAAATATAACTACATAATGAGGCATAAGTCATATTCGTTGGTTAAATTTGAGGAATTCATGAATGATGTATGGAATTAGCTTGGTAAGAATATAAAGAAGCTTCGATTGGATTGAGGTGAAGAATATCTTATCCAATAATTCATTGACCTTATAATTATTTCGATTATTCAACCTCAACACACTCCTCCTTACACACCACAATGGAATGGTGTTAGTGAATGGAAAGACTGTACATTTTTGGACATGGTGCGGTCAATGATTAGTCATGAAGATCTTCCCTTATCCTTTTGGGGATATGCATTAAAAACTACAACATACACATTAAAAAAAGTACCAAATAAGTCAAAATATATAGGTCTCATCGAGTTACGGAATAGAAAGAAACCCATTTTGTCGCACACATTTTTATGGGGATTAGTGGAATTTTTAAGGCCTTATGATGCAACAAAATAGCACCCCAAGGAACAAGGTGTATCTTAATCAGATATCCAATGGAAATGAAAGGATATTACCAATATAACCCCTAAGATAAGAAATTTATTATCACCAGAGAAGGAATCTTTATTAAGATAAATCACATCCTAAAAACTGATAGTGGGAGCGAGATTGACTTAGATGAAGTTAATTCTCAAGATACACAGCAGTGGGTCCAGGAACATGTTCCACATGACCCCATGGAAGAGCTTCTAGAAACTCATGTAATATGTAAGGGCACAAGAGAAGTAAGGGAACAAGAGAGACTGGGATTCCAAGTCACAGTAGATAGAGAATCATTATTTTTGGACAGTGATGAACCTCTATCCTTAATATAAGCAATACCAAACATAGAAAATACAAGATGTCTAGAAGATATGAAATTGGAGATGGATTACATGTATCATAACGAAGTGTGTGTTTTTGTCGATAATCCAGTTCATGTAATTCTTGTTGGATGTAGATGGGTATTAAAGAGAAAGAAGTTCATGGAAGGTAATGTTAGAACTTGTAAAGCAAGGATAGTGGCTAACGAATTCAGATAGCATCAAGGAGTTGACAATGATGAATGCTTATCTCCAGTATCCATGATTAAATACATCATAATCATTCTTTCCATAGTAGTTATCCATGACTACAATGTTTGGTAGATAGATATCAAAATAGCATTCTATAATGGGAATCATCAGAAAGATCTCTATATGACACAATTAGAAGGGTTTGTTACACCATGTGAATCCAATAGTGTTTTAACGTTACAGAAGTACATTTATGAATTAACGAAAGAATTGAGGTTTTGGAACATTCACTTTTATGAAGCAATAAATGTATTTTTTTTCATTAATAATGATCAAGAGCCTTTTTTATAAGAGGTTTCTCGGGAATGTGATGGTTATCATAGATGTATATATTGATGATATATTACTTATTGAAAATGATGTAATTATCTTAAAACTAGTTAAAGACTGGTTGAACAAGATTTTCTCCATGATGTGCATACGCGAAGCGACATATATTCTAGGGATAATGGTCATTCTTGATAGATCTAAGAGAAATATTGGACTAAGTTAGGGTACATACATTGACCATCCAAAAAATTATTTAGTATTAAACTATCCAAGAGGGGATTGATTCTAGTTGTCACATGGCCTACATATTTCGATGAAAATATGTCCTTAGACACAACAGGGGAAAGATAGGATGAGGGACATCCAATTTTCTTCAGCTATAAGATTCATCATGTATGTCATGTTATGTACCAGGCTTGATGCTTCCTACACATTATGCATGGTAAGAATATATCATGTATATCCCAGACAGAATCAATGGAGAACAATTATGATTATGCTTAAGTATATAATAATAACTATGGATGTGTAATTGATTTATGTAGGAGAGGAGGAGATTTTCATTTGAGGGGATGATGATTCTAGTTATTAGACAGATCAGAACGATATGAATTCGCAGTCAGGATATGTTTTCTGTCTCAACAGAGGTGTTGTGAGCATGAAGCGTTCGAAGAAGCCAGTTGTCGCAGATTATACAGTGGAGTCTAAATATATAGTGGATTCTGATATAGCCATGGATGCCCCCAGATTTAGAACATTGTCCAAGAGCTTGATGTGGTTCCTTGCAGTAAGGATCCTAGAACATTTTATTGTGATAATACTTCAGTGGTGGATCTTGAAAGGGAACAAAGGTCACATCAATGGACAAAGAAAATTATTTTAAGCTATCACCTCTTGAAGGATTTATATCAAAAAGGTAAAGTTGTAGTGATTAGACTGTCCCTCAATGAAAATGTGGAAGGCCACATGACTAAAGGCATTTCTCAGAAAAAGAATGAATATCATGAGAGCGCTAGTGGGCATAAGTTTGTTAGCAGTGGGCTCTAGTCCAAGTGGAATTATTTTGGATTTGGTGTCCTATAACTAAATACATTTTATTATATTCATTAATCCATACTTTTTTACATATTTATCGTTATTCTGTTTAACAATGTAGGTGATAATTTCCTTATGATAACTATTACACCAAAAATTCATAATAGATCCCTACTATGATGAGAACCTGGATGATCTATAAAACTATTCTTGAATATATATTATGTTTCCAAATGATGATATTTTAGGGACACAAATAATACCATCAACTATGGGTGAGGAATCATAAAACATTAAGGTACCTTCTCATGGTGTGTGCCCATGGTAATATCTAGGATGATATTATGAGAATGAGATCCATCAGTAGGAAATATACATTTCATAGTGTCATTGGATATTTCTATCTTTGGACATGTGTATTGGTCCATATACCTTAATATTATTCTTATGGGTATTACAACACAAAAAAATATATGTATTGAATAAAATTATGATGACACACTATTCGCCTTAAGGTAAGATATGTTTGGTGCGTCACGAGTAATACTGCATTAGTAGATAATGTGAGAATGGATTTTTCCTTTCTCTTCCATAATGGAAGTAGATATATGATGCCCCTTGATGAAAATAATATAAACTAAAAAAATCCATGGCCATTTTGAGGAATGGGTGAGTTCAATTCAAAAAATTCAAAGAATGAATTATCAAAAAAGGGGTTGATGGCACTATCCTGCAACTCGATTGAAAGAATATATTGTTAAAAATGGATTTCATTAAACTGTAAGCATTCATATAAGGTCACATGTCATTGAAGCATTAAATTCATTATCTATGGGTTCCTTATCATGTTATTAGATGCAAATTTTGGACTTTAGGTAGTCTTTATCTAATTCTACTAAGAAAGAGGTCGAGCAGGTCACACACTAAGTGTGTACAAGTATCTCAGTTAAATATTCATTTAAAAATTTGAATAATGATTTTTCCTGATTTTGGTTAAATAATTGATCAAGGATGCCTGATCACATTTATTTCAAGGCTAGTTATTAAAGAGAATATATTATTATTGAAATAATATATTTATTAGTGAGTAATAGAGTGATGTTTATTTGATAAATAAATACTAATTATTCTAGGTATAATAAATGTGGTGGAGGAAATAAATATATTGGAAAAAAAGTACACACATTCTATTTTATTATACATGCCATGTTATTTTTCTGGTGATTTATGAGAAATAACATTATTTGTTTAATTAAATAATATTAGGTGTACATTTCTAGGAGCATATCATGTAATAATAAAGTAAACTTTTATTATTATACATGTGGTGTAGAAATGAATTAAATGAAATGAATAAATTCTTTATGGTAAATAATTACTTTTATTTTTCTATGTAATAAATCTAAATAACATTATTCTCATTTTAGACCTATACATTTTGTGTGGTTGTGCACAACATAAATAGAGGGAGTTATGAAGCCAAGATAAAATTATTTTCTTCCCAAAAGGCTCTTATGTTATCAGAGGGATCCTCCTCCACCAAATCAAGGATAGTGCTTTTGAAGTGGCTCTCAAGAGGATCAAATGAGGAAATCGAAAGCAAAGGTTCTTCCATGTTAGCACCTAGATACCCCTTCAATGAAGAACATATATATGTGGATCATGCGTAGGAAACATCTAGAGGAACCCTACACTTTTCTTTTGTGATGCAACGACTGATCACATTGGATCGTGACCAGAAACATGAACAGTGAGAGAATTCCATTATGATAATTCTTTCCTTTTTAAATAAATTAATTATTTCCATCATATGAATATCCTATCTATGAGTTAGGGACTCCCCTTATTTTCTTATTCTCTTATTTCAATTCCGATGATCTGCCATTTTATCAACATGACAGATATCAAATTGACTATTGTTAACAGAAAAATAAAAGTTGGTTGAACTCATCCTAATTCTTGACCTATGCCCAGAACCTATAATATCCTCATCCAATATTGGTAGATGGTGATATCATGATACGAGTTGAATCTTTGAGAACCGTTTAACCCTTATCAATGGATCAAAGTGGACATCAATCCAGGGAAGTGTATTATAATTCTTTATGGTCACCTAATTTAGGTGCTGATACTACATACATTACCTCATTCTCCAATACACATTCATGGAAAATAAAACTATGTCTTCCAAAAGGGAAACACTGGGTCTCACAAATCCCATCTTTTGTATGTTTTCAAACTGCACCCTCACCTCTTGATTCTCTACAAGAGAAATATTATTTGATGGTATATATATCCTTTCTATCTCAGGATACCGTTCAATGTATAAGTCCATCTTTGAGTGGGGTGGTGAACCCGATACATCCCCAAAAAAGACATCCTCATACTCCACAACCGCTACAGTGATGATATATCCCATAGCGTCCACTATACTAAGATCCATCATATCTTACAAGTGATTGATAATATTAAATCTCTAATCCCAAATCTTGTAATACACTTCCATGGTTTCTTTCTAACCTATAATAGAAAATTCCATTCTATCACTGTAGAAACATCGTATCCTCCACCTATATCAGTCAATCAGGGCATGAAATGTGGATAATCATTCCATAAATAATATGAATTCATAAGTTCTAATTTCTAAAATTAATAGATCTCATAAAACTTTTTCACATTCAAGTGTAACATCACACTGTTTTCACTAGGGCACAATCACTGAGTCATTTCCTATCGAAGTCTCTATCTACAAGGGTTGAGCCAATGGATTATCTAGAACCTCTATGTCTCAATCCAAAGTAGTGGAAATGGAGGAATGACTATAACCTCTATCTGTTAATAATAAATATTTTTTACAAAAGGCATAGATTATATATTTTATCATCCTTGGAGCCTCTAGGTCATATGCCTCCATAGCTTGAAACTCACCTCATCCCCACTCAACTGCTTTATGGGCCTGACACTGACAACTTTTTAATGGTTGTGGTAATAGTTAGATCCTTTGAACACTTCTTTTTTCAATTTCCATTCCCTCTTCCACGTCCTCCACCCTACAGAACACCCGACAACTTCTTTTTCTATATCTTCGATATCTTTCAACCATAACATGATAGGTAAATTATGGTTTTATTGATATTGATCCATTTTTTCCTTTCTGTAGTATGACAAATACCACATTTACCTCTTGATATTCGGGCTACCCAGGGAGCCATGAACCACGTACACGGTGTCCTGGGACTGTATCCAAAAGTGTCTAATGATCGTGGATCCCTATGACTATCATTGATATATTATTGTCGATGTCTCGACTACAGGTTTCACAATACTAGATCCCACTACCAGTGTCTATTCTTCTGAAATCCACTCTACCAATAAGGCTCGCTCATGAACCCAAGCATTGGTGGATATGAAAAGTGATGCCACTTGAAATTCCAAATGGGAAAGTAAAATACCTGCTCCAAGGTCAAAGCTATGAAGAAATGAACTCAAATCATATCCATGGAGTAATGTAAGAGATCAATAAACTGGTATGAGTACTCATCCATGGGCATAGGTCCATACTAAAGATGTTTAAACTCTTATATGAATAATAATCACTATATATCTATTTATAAATCCTTTATGAAGTGAAATTTTTTTTTTTCAATGAGTGATTTGGATCATTGTGTGATTGAGTCACAAAAATACACCATCTCCCAAAATATATAAGAATAAGTCTAACCATTATAACTTAAATATGATCTACTAGCACCCTAAAAATGTTAAAACATGAAGGACTACCTCTTTCTATTCTTCAGTCACCAGTGGTATTGGGTCACCCTAAAAACTGGGTGGTTTCTGCCTTAAAAACTCATGCAATTCACTCAATTTACATACATTCTCATTTTGTACTACTAGCTCTAACTATGGCATAGTTTTGTGGTGGTATAGCTGGTAATTCAACAAGGTTTGATATCTATGGAAAAATTCCTTGATCTATTGCCTCATCAATAGGTGAAACATCTTCTTTATCATATAGTGGAACCCTGGTTGGATGTTTGCAGGGAGGCACCCTAAAATAAAACAAGACACATCATTTTTAGATTTGTATATTTGGGGATATGACTCAATAAACACATAGAAAACTCAATCATTTTTGTATGATGAATGTATCAAAAACTTTAAGTACAAAAAATGTATAGATGTACCATGTTGAAAGGCCCGCGAGCAGTGTCCTGGTGTATGGATAAAATTGATATGACACCATCACTAGATTCGCTGACCTGATGGCCAAAATCAAAAGAGTAAAAATTGTTTCCCCAAACCAATATCCCATACTATGGTCATACAGTAGGACCAACCCTGGATTTAATAACACTCTATCACAACCCGACATACTGAGTTCCATCCTTTAACTACTCTACGACCTCCTCTAATAGGTCAGGGTTTGGAGAGCAGCACTTAGTAGGAATTTCACACAGATTGTAGGCATTAGAAAAATAATCAAATACACACACAAATATATCCAAGAAAAAATAAATCTGAAATGTAAAATAATTGAAAAAAGGAATTCATTCATCTAATATATCACTATTGAGTATGATTATAAAACTACAGAAAGATGATAACATGACAAAAAAAAAGCCCAAAAAAACTGTAACGATTCTCAACTTATTTAAGGTTAATGACTAAGTCAAATAATGCCCCCAATATAAAACCTTAGTCTGATAAGCTTTATCTACACCCCATGAACTATATATCATCCATGGACACCATCAAAAGGGTATTCATCTATACAAGACACAACATGTTTGGGAAAATCCCATGCATGAATGAATATAACAATACTACATAGGAAACATTGAATACACTAAACAAAACTCACAATGAATAGTATTCTCAATATAATATATAACAATCAATGTATAACAAAAACACCCATACATACTAATGAAAGACACCACACCTTATGGATGTAAAAAAATAGTCATCCACTAGATTATGATCAAATAAATTCTCATTATAGGAGAATCTATTCCACAAGCTAGGTTATCATATAAGACCCTCAACAAATAGTTTTTGTTCGTTGGTCCCTTCCTAATTAAATCTCACTAGTCTATCAATACCCTGATTCATAGATAGGGGTCATTCCTTGGACTCCTAGGAGATACAATGAACCCAAACTGGATAAACCCACTGCATAGGGGATCATAAATCAAAGTTACCACAAATAGCATTGATATGTATTTCTAGATATAGGATCCATATCCTACTTAGTTATGTCATTATAATTCCATAAACTTCACATAGGTAAAAAGAGATGATAGAGGATATCACTCTAATATCATAGGGGGAACAATAACTCTATATAAGGATCGACATCTAGAGGGGAGCATGATCATTTTATATGTTGGTAAGGTTGTGTTGTACCTTCTAATTAATGAACCAATGGTCAATACTCTACATATACTATTTAAAACTAAGGAAACAAAGATCAACACACACTCTTGTAGAGGGTACACGATGTATACCTATGGGTACACAATGTGTCCAAATAACCCCATGACTATTAGTGGGGGAGATCCTCACATGAAATGTATGTCTATGTATACATGTTGTGTATTAAACGTATACATAATGTAGAGACATAAGGTATCCTTCATGAGTTTCATAATTGTGTCTGTGTATGGTGGCTAAGTATGTTTATCGACTTGTGTACACTAAATTGCATCTCTTTAAAAGTATGTGGTGTTCCACATGGCTATGAATCTCTTCCCAAGTATATGTTCTTAAAAATGTACAATGGGAGACACTCATAAGGGGTCACATGCTATGTAAAATGGGGAATGGGTTGTACGATCATTATCATCATCCCAAAACCATTTCTATCATTGAATGTTCCACACAATTCATGTACTCAAAACTTATATACTGTTTTTCCAGGAATTTCACATATTTGTAGTCCCTCCTCACATTCCCCTTCGATCTTGATTTCATTCTAAAAAATATCCATAGATCCCATATCTACATTGATTGATCCTTGTTGCCACTAGCTCACACAAATCTATACTTGAAACACACCCAAAAAACACCTTGCTCATTTTTAATGTCGAGAATCACCCAAGATGAAGGAAGAACCCTCCATCTGGTCTCATTCTAGCTTTATCTAGCCATCATAACCATTTTTCATTGAATGAAAACCACCATCATTTTTAATCAAATTTGTTTGATCAATTATGTAAAAAAGGAGTGTGCAATGATTAAAAACCAGGTATTTGTTGTGTTGTTTTCAAAAATAAATACCTTCAACAAATGTGTGAATAAAATTGGAGAAAAAACAATAAAAGATAAACCATAAAAAGTGAGGAATGAACCTCGACAATTGATTGTATGGCCTTGATTCATTAATGAACTATAATATGATGGAAAAGGAAAAAAAATCATTACGAAAAAACACAATTCTATCTAATTAACTTGACCAATGATGTGTGTATCAATTTTGTTCATGGAATTGACACGTATTCATCATAGATTAAGAAACAGAATAAAATTAAAAAAATATCACTAAATAGATTTTGCATAAATAATTAATGAATAACGGTTTTATTTTCATCATCGAAGAGATCCTTCAACTCTGATGGAAATATGATCCATGATTCAGTCTCAATTTTTCATTTTTTGCAAATAACATTCCCCTACAACTACTCCTAGGTCTCTATGTTTTAGGGAACAACCCTAAAAAATTGGATTTTAATATACATAAATTGAAATTTTTTTCATTCAATGAAATAAAAAATAATTAAATTATTTCAATTTTATTTATTTTATTTATTTATTCCTACAATTTATTTTTCTAAAATGGTTTCCGCCGGCAAAAGTTTGGTCACACCTAGGGTGAAACCCTTGTTTTACACTCAATGGTGCCCTCTGATTTCAAATATGAGCCCCAATTTTGGTATTATTTATGTTTTACTAGAAAGATAAATTTATGTGGTATTTGATATATTTAATATATTTCATGAATTTTTTCTAACACATCAGACTCATAATTGTATGTCAACTTATTTCCTCATCTTGAAAATAATCCATATAATATTGAAAAATAAATCAATTAATATTTTAAAAATTAAAATACTCCATTATTATAATAAAATATCAGTATATAGGAGATTCTAATGTTATTATATTGGAGTTATAAGTATGTGATGAATTGTGTTAAGAGGATAAGTAAAAAATAAATAGTGATGTGAAGATAATTACTTTATATTATAATAGGGATCTTTGGATCTCTTATTAAAGTCCCTAGGGATGGTTTTTGGGGGAAACATATTTCTTGAACATGTATAAGGATGTTTAGGATATATCTTTTAATGATTTTATCCGAAAAAATGTCATAGGATGTGTATATTGGTGAGGGGAGGAGGTGGTCTTTTTTAATGGAGTAGGAGTGACATTATTGAAAATATCAAAAACTATTTAATAATGGGAATGTGATATTATCCCATGTTCCTAGATATTGATTATTATATTAAATTAGGAATAATATAGTTGATACACACCTCACCCTTAAAAAAATTCATTTTTAAACATGTTATTACATAACATAAAGGATTCGTTACTTTTTCAATTTTTGTTTTTAGTATGGTAACTAACATGTATATTTAGTGAATATATCATTGAAAAATATAAATTAAATGTTCCATGTTAGAAAATATTTACCCATGTGTTATAAATTTAAAAAATAATTAAAAAATTATAAAAATATACGTCTGGTGAAAAATAATTTTATCCCTAGAGCGTGAAATGCATAAAACTCAATTTAACCCTTTATTATAGTAACAATGTTTTTTTAATATTTTGGGGTTAATAAATTTATTATAAAAGGATGAGTGGAAAAATAATGGACCATTATTTATATTATTAACCAAATGAAAATGAATATTATTAATATAGTTTTTATGAATTTTAATTCATTTAATAAAATTTTATTTATTGTAAACTATCATTAATTTCAATTTTGAGACTATTCATTTAACTTGAATTTAGTAAACATTAAGATAGAGGGGAAAATAAAATATTTTTTTCAATACTTTATATAATGATATATTTACCTAAAAATTCATTAATGAAAACCAATTTTTTAAATTTATATTACTTTTATTATTTTTAGATTAATTTAATTTTTTTCAATTAATTTAAAATTTGTTATGTTGGTGTTGTTGACAATTTTAATGTAATTATATAGTTTCAAAAATTTTAAAATAAATTTCCACATTGAAATCATTTTTATTATTCTAAAAATTATTATAAATATTCATTCATAATTTTTTTCCCCTTTGTGACCAATTAATTTAAATTTAAAATCAAGAGGGTGATGTTTTTAATTTTTCCTTATATAAATTATTAAGTCGGTTGTATTCATTGAAATGTGTCCCAAAATAACATAAAAAAGGTCATAAGGTAATAATATTCTAAATAATTCCCCAAAAATGGAATTTTAAAAGTTTCTTTGTTCATTTTAACCAAAGAATTTTTAGTTTACCACCATCCTAGTAAAACCATTTTAACCTTAACTGTAGTAATTTATTTGTTCGGTTTTAACTATTCATTTAGAAAAAAATTATGTTGAAATTATTATATAGAATTCATTATTTTTGTTCCAAATATGAAATGATTTGTTAAAAATTCCATTCCCATATATACAAGAATAAAATTGAAAGAAAACCCACATATGTGATGAAAAAGTAGTTGTTCAATAAACATTTTTTCAAGTGTAATGTGATTTTATTTTTAACACTATGACTTGTAATCAAAATTATGTATATTTAAATACATATATATATATAGTAAAAACATAATGTAAGAAATTCCACATTAATAGTTAATTTAATTAATTAAAATGTAGAAACATTATGTATATTAAAACTATTTCGATAAAATTGTGTTTTGAAACTCAAGAAAACATATAAAAAATTTATTAAAAATGTGATTTAAATATAAATACTCGGACTAAATGTCAATAAATAATATTATTTTGAATCCAAATTATAATGGATATTTTAAATGAATTATTTTATTAAATATAATAGAAAGGTTTTCCAAAATCGATATTTGTCATTCTTCAATGTGAAATCAATATTTTATAAAAAATCACAAAATTTCACTATAATTTAAAGTTGATATCATAATATGAAAAATTAAATTAAATTTATAAAATTAATTATAAAAAATGTTTTTTAAATTATTATAATATATTCTCACAAAAAATAAATAAAAATCATTTTTGATGAAAACATATTTTTTATGAATAAAATTAAAATACAAAAAGTTCAGTGGTAATTTTCTATAAATTTATCAAAAAAATAATATTTATTGTAAATGTTTTATATATAATTCAAAATGTTTTCAATGATTTTGATGCCATCCAATTTAATGGCTATGTGATATTGGTCATATATTTCCATGCCTATTTATGATTAATGGCTTCGGTTGAATATGCTTTCATATATAATTTTACTTATTTAAAATATAATGGTGTTACATCCTACAGTAATTTAATATATTTATCGTAAGAATTTTAAAATTATCTCACTAATCAATGTTTTAAAATTTAAAAATATCTTTCTGAGTCCCAGATCATAAAATGTTTTTAATAATATTTTCTCCAAAAAATGGGGAAAATTATGTAACAATGTTATCTAAAAATAAAAAAAATATTAAGTGTCCACATAAAGATAACATCGAGGGAAGTGAAAACATAAATTTTTTATAAAATAACTATTCATGAGGTAATTTAATATATTTTTATTTAAAAAGATACCCTCAATTTAATGATTAAAATTTATAATTCAATTTCCATTTTCATGATTTGAGGAATTTATTTACCATAATAACCAAGAATATAAGTAAATATACTTACATTAAAAGTAAAATTTCCTTTATTAATTAATTTCCAGTACAATATCATATTTTTATTCAAAAGATGTTTATTAAAGATAATTTATTAATTCCTAAAGAAAAAACACACATCTAATGGATCATTTGACCATGAATGTATAACATGTTATGCTTAATGTATTTATACATTAACCAATAAAAAATTTTTACAACTAAGAAATATAATTCCCAAAACTGATAAACATTCAAATGATGAAATAATACATTAATCTCCAAAATTCAATAATAATACACAATGTTTAAACTATATCATTCCAATAATTAAATAACCAAATATCCTTATTATCCTCGATATTAAACAGTGTTTTAACCTTAAATATTATCACATACCATTTATCATACAATAACAAAAATATATAAATAATTTTATAAAATAAATTTAATTTCATAATCACCAAATTACTCTTCAATCGCATGTCGATCTATATGATAAAACATATGTTCCAATAATCAACATAATCATTATATCGCATAATATTAAGTAGAATATAATGTTATCGAACTAATGAGAAAATGAAATAGGAAAGTGTTAGGGGATTCCACATGCCACCCTTGAGTTGTGGGTTCAAAATCATCATCCCTACTATATGTGATAGCTTTCCACCCAAACATTGAGTAGTCCATTTTCCTCAAATTATATCCCTATAATGTTTCTATAAATATGATGAACATAATTATGAAAAACCTAATCATCAAAGAACCTATATACCTTAATGGTTTTTAAATCCTTTAATCATGTGATCAAATATAAAGTCATAATCTTATAACGATATCTATAACCCTTAACATACCCTCACATTAAAAAATCAAAATCCCTAATTTTATCTAGGTCCTGATCCAACACAAACTATATCATCCCTGAATCTAGACTCCAAGGATTGGTACTAAATTAATAAACATTACATATCTATCTTTCATACAAATAAATGTGATCCTATTTTTTACTCTCAAACCATAAAATATCAAATGGAAAAATTGTAACACTTACATAACCTAATACCTTTTAGGTTTATAGATTTAGATAATAATGAAAAACGCTAATATAAACAATCCCCATATCTTATTTCTATTTTCTCTACAACATAACAGAGCTTAACTTATTTTACATTATGTCATCATCATCATATACATTAAAACCTTCTAGTAATACTTCATTTAACATTATTATTGATAACATGGAGTAAGGAATCATAAGAAAGATAACATCAAATTATCAATAATTTTAAAAATAAGCATTAAAAATTGAATTTCATCTGTGATAATAAGATGATATTAACGGTATGGTGATATAATAATTTAGTTTGATAATAACATATGATAAATCATACACATCAAACTTTGATCATTGAACATGTGGGATGACATAAAGCATTAACAAATGAATTATTCTGGGAAACCAACAATTATCGACGATCTAATTTCAACCCTAATAAATTGAAACATTTATAACCAATTGGAAAAATAAATAAAATTTACTAGTTTATTATAACATCATATTCATATTACCTTTACAAAACCATTACTAATATAATAACCATATATTCTACTTCCATTGCTAATGCATTAGGGTTTTTTCTTGTCCCACCCATAATAAAATATATATCCCGATCACCTAATGCAATCTAGGGGAACCCATCATAAAATATATTTTTAAGAACCATAATATGATAAATTAAACAAATAATTAAATTAATTATAAAAGGCATAGAAACAGTATATATTTTATTCATAACATCATTAACCCATATATAAGTAAAAGCTTCCATTAATATATCATTAAAACAATCAACATTCATTTAGACAAATAATTAGGATAGAATAGATAAAAAATTACCCAAGTCTATGAATCTGTAACAAATGTTCTATTGATGTTGATGAATAGAAATATCATTAAGAGGTCATTAAACATTTCTCATGAAAATAACCATTTCACATGAAAATAACTTTTAAAAACTAAAAACAATTCTAAAAATTATTGTATTTTGAAAATAAAATAGAAACATATATTGTATAAATCAATGGAAATATATATCATGATAGTTGGGAAATCATTACTTGAGGTAATTGATAATAATAAATATTTATTACACACATTTTGTAATTCTATTCAAAAGTTTCTTATTTGGAAAATTTTAATAATTTTACTTTTAAAAAATCGTAATAGAATGTAAAATATCATGTAAAATATTATTCAGAAATCATTTATTTTATAATATAATATATAAAAAATATATAAAACATCGATATGGAGGAGAAATATTCCTGATCTAAAAGATAGTACAAGACCATTATCACATACAAACAACATTTATAATGTTTCCTTAATAAATAAATGATTAAATTGAATCATAACATATAAAAAAATTAACTAGATTATATAAATATATATGTGGTTCATAAAAATGAGATAATATTATTTCCTCCAAATTTTCCTTGAATATAAATAATCATGAGTTTAATGAGGTGGTATATAAATCCATGGATACTTTGGTAACTCTTCAATTATAATCCCTATAGAAGAATAAATTTAAATGATATGTTAAATATAGTTAACATAAGTTGTTTCATGATAAATCATTCCAAATATAAATTAGATACACCTAATAAATGATGATATTTGTATAACATAACAAATATCATAATGAATACAATTTGAAATGAGAAACCCTTATAATGATCATAGAATTGAAGTGATAATTAGTTAATAAATAAATTCGTTGTATCAAATTAAAATATTGATAAATCCAATTGAAAAAAAACATAATACAATCATAATTCATTAAACAAAATATCATTCAATATTAAAGACAATTAATATATAATAAAACCCAATGAAATGAAATTGATTTATACAATTCTTTACAACATGGTAACATTGATGTCAAATCCCCTTGGATGATATAATTAAAATTAAAAATTAAAAAACCATAATGTATGAATTATTCAAGATATTACATTTTAATGGGTACTTATATACACCATATAATATAAATTGAACTCAATGAATGGAAATTGAGACAAATTCTCTTAGTGTGAGTCCATTCTTTACATGTATGTACATTAACACTCGTAAAATTAAATTATATCAATTAATTTATTATAATATAAAATTTCCATGATTTAAAATATTATAATTAAATCATATATTTTGTGGATTTTAATACAATTTTAAAATATATAAAAAATTACTTAGACATTATTTTCTTTGAAGATGTTTGGTTCATCGTATCAAAATGGATTCAGTATTATGACTATGGTCAAAGTGGGAGTAGTTCTATAATATCAATAATAATAATCATGAAATAATTATAATATTTCTTATATCATTATCACATTTAAAATTATTCATGAAACATTTCCATCAACCAAAATGGGTTTCCATCCAAACCGACACTTGACCAGACCTATGGCATGGATTTAAGGGTTTTCTGGATCCCCATAGGCTGGAATCTAGTTCATGGGTATCAGAAAGAAACATTGAAAATGATTTATCCCATAAATATACCAATAAAATCGACTAATTTCAATAAAAACATAAATTATAATCATAAATCAACAAGAAAAAATGGTTTTTAGATTAAATTATTTATATTTCTAATGAAAATCCAAAAGACCATAATAAAAGGGGAACAAAAAAACCACTCCAAAAAACCTCTACCGGATGAGGCATTCATCACACGAAATCCACCACCACCAACACATTCAAAAAGTGGAACACTAGAAACTGGATTCACTATCACCACCACGACACATCTTACCTTTACAGGGTTCATACATAACAATGTCTATATAAATCCAAAGTTTAATATATGGTTTAAGGAAATTCCTAGTAAAATTACCCCAATGAAAATATTTTATTCTATATAATTAAAATAAAAATTAACAATAAAAGTTTCATACGAAATTTTTAATCATTTTCATAGAACATATAAATAAAATTATTTTTGAGAAAAAACATTTAAGGAAAACATTTCTCAAATGGAACAATCTTTAAATACATAATGTGAACATGGTATATCATATAACTTTAGTTTTCACCATATCAAATAATCATAATGTCACCAGATAGCACCGTAGAAAATCTATATAAGTAACTAGAAAAAGTGAAACCCAAGAAACCTTGTGCCATAATGGTCAAAATCCTCTTACTAATACCTATAAGGTTCTTATACAGGAGCCACTGTAGGGTAATATATTTTAAGGTCTTGTGGTCTCTAATTAATAATCAAATAAAAATTTAGTCCTCGTGTATGATACCCTAAAGGGAATCACATCCGAATTTCTAGTGGCCTTAGATCATATCACACATTTAGTATGTGTTGTAGCATCAATCATTATATGTAAATTTGGGCCTTAGCCCCATCCAAACATCTAGCATATCAGTTCTAGTTCTACAGATATGTTACTATGAATTCCATTTTGTTCTCAAATTCCATTCACAAAATCACCTAAATCATTCCTTTCTCATACACATCTCTAGAATCATGAACACATAATAACATCACCATTTTCACATTTCACATTGATCTAATTATCTAGATCAAATGGAAATAACAATTTTATATTAATAGAACCACATCCCATTTCAAACACACAAAAAACCATTTTGATATAAAATTTTACCCACTTTTAATATTCATGAAACCCATTTAGAAACACAAAAAGTTTATCACATGTTAAATCTAACCATTTCAATTGAGAAATCCCCTTTCAAAATTCACTCACACACCAAATTGATTTTATTACATGCTTCATATCACATACATAATTCAAAACACATTTAAGGTTCACAACAATGAGGAAAAGAAGATAAAAAATCCCATTTCTTTTAAAAATCCAAAATTAAAAAAATTCTCCCCACAAGTTCCTTTGAAAACACATTTCACACCTTTCACACACGAAATAAAACCAAATTCAAGAAGCACCATAATGATTCACACAAGAAACATTACCATTTACCATTATAAAACCTATTTTTATTACATGATCATGTAAAAAAAATACAAATCAAAATTTTACCAACTCAAAAAACGCATATAAAAAATTTATAGAGGTAATAAAGAATACCAAAATAATTTAATAATATATGATCATTGAACTACCTCCCTCACACTTGGAAACATTCAGAATCTAGTGGAAAACCACAACATCACCACCAAGAGACCCCATAATAAAAATATCAAACAAAATCCATAATGATTCCACCCAATAACACAAGATGGACCCCTTATTAGGTCAAACATCCTACTAGAAAATAAGAATCCAAAAAATAGGGAAAATAATCCTTAAAAAAGGGTGAAACTAAATAATTAGGACAAATAAATGAAGACTCTTGATGTAACCACACAAAATACGCCCAAAAATTTAAGTTATAAGGGATTAAGGAGAAGAGGGAGAGGTTTCTCGGGTGAGGAATCTAGAATGGGGAAGAAAGGTGAGGATAAACGGTTAAAATTATAGAGGTTAAGGCGTAAAATTATAATTTTTAATAACACAGACATGTTAAATGATTTTATTTAAATGTATTCTAAAATGTACATAAGCAATGGTTCCCACACATTCAAAGAGGAACATATCACTTCGTTAGCTGTCATGGTTTTCCAAAACATTTGGTCTCCTCTATCTAGGAGAAATACTACTATAGGCTTACCTTGAGATGGTCACACAATTTTATCTTTCTGTGTGCCAACCAAGATCCACCAGCTTACAAACCCAAAATAACCGCATTTAAACAAATAACATCCATGTAAAATAATTAATAATAAAGGAAAAAAAAATAAAAAAAATAAAAACCTAAAAATAGAAAACACAAATATAAAAAAATGGTTCTAAAAAAATTGACTATGTTATAATCGTGATGATAGTTGGTCGTACATACACATGAGTAATGTTTTATTTCTCAACCATCCAGAATCAATGTTTTATTATTTAATTTGATAATTTTTGTGTCTGTGTAAACAATACATGATATTTGAAAATCCATCTTCCCATTAATCCACACACACCCCTTTCAAATTCATATGTTCAAAAAACCGACGAATACATCCATAACCAGAATTTAACCCACCTCAAACATAAACTAAACATATTTTATAAGAAAGGTTCTATATTAAAATTTTATAAAATCCCAAACCACTAAAGTATATCGATCCTAATGCCAGTAAGTTCCAACATGAACTACATAAGATAGTTAGGTTCACCCATCCATCACACGCCGACCTTGAACCATAGAATGCAGTCACGCTAAACTAACCAATGTTAAAGAGTCCCGCCCAACTGTTAGACACTCCTCTACCAACAATAGTTAACATCATTATCAGAGTCATACCATACTTAACCATCATCAATTTTTCATTATCATTTTCAAATTATCTATGCCTATTTCTCAAAATCATTTCCCAATGAACTTTTATGACCACCATGCAACACCAACTCAAAGAGAATAGTGGAAGCCTATATCTAGATTAGAGAAAAAATGGGCATTTGCAGGATGAAACAGTAGTATGACCATATCTAATAGGTATTCCTCAAACCAAGGACATGATAAAAAATACTAGAACAATATTGACCTTAAAATTAACCTCCATTAATAATCACGCTGATGTGAACATCATCACTACCCCCATTCCACATAACTATTAGTGAACTCTAGACAGAATCCACCAAAACCAACAAACATAGTGAGTCCAAAATCCCAAATCTCTTAAAAGAAAATGTCCACAAAAACTAGAGCCACTGATGAATCCGAATCAAGGAAGAACATATCCACATGTCATATTTTTAATTCTCACCTTCACCTCTACAATCCACTTCTCATGGAATGATCCTTCATATACTGACAGAAAACTACCAACACTCCAAAATCAAACCAGCAATAGAAATAAAATGATTAAAATTTCATTAATATTATACTTATTTCATTTATATCATATGTATCCCTTAGAATTATCCATAATAACAAACTTTTAAAGAGTTAGTGAAAAAAGAATTACATAGCTTCATGAGTGGGTAGTCCATTATAAACATGGGTGACATCAACATATCCCAAACAGAATGGAGTAGAAGAATTTATATGTGATATAATAATTAAAAAGTATAATTATGTAAAAAATATATTATATATTTATATATGAATTTAATCCTTCATAAAAAACATATTTTATAGGTGATGATAGAATGAAATACCATTGATCCCCAAGGTGGTAATCCAACATGCATAGAGACGATGGTTTCATTAACCATTTATTTAAGAGAAAATTGATGTGGGTTATTATATTAACATAATAAAAATTAGTGGATGTTAGATAATGGTGTTATTATATAAAAATTATTAATACATGAATGAAGGTGGTAAAGAAGAAGTACAAATGAATGAGTTTAGTGAAGTCAATTATGTTCGCTTAGAAAAATATACTTTGGATATATTATTATGGACCACATGCTTAGAATATTGGGATTAATAGAAGATTTATAGCATTTTTAATTATTATTGGGATGGATTGTTTAGGTTTTTGGTTTGTAAAAATGGATTAGGAGGTGTGAATATGTGGGGGGGAGGTGACCATTTATAACAGAGGATTGGAATTTTTATAAATACCAAAAATAATTCAATAATGGGAAGTCACTCCTTCACCCAAGTGCCTCAAAAATTTAAAAATAATGTATTGGATTGATTATATGGTCAATAAAAACATCCACCAACAAATTTTTTTTTTAAACTATTTATTCGCCACCTCTATGATTCATTACTTTTACCATTTAATTTTTCACTGTGGAAAATCCAATTTTTATCAATATAATTTATCATTTAATACATGAAATAAACTGATCTTTATTATATCATTTTAACCCACATGAAGTAAATATAAAATTTTGTTTATAAAATAAAATTCTTATGTATCAAGATAATTATTTTTAAGACAAGAACACGAAATGTCCCAATCCCTACATTACCCTTAAACACAATATACTAAATTTTTATTACTATATAGGGATAAATAAAGTTATTATAAAATGGGATTTGGTCAATGACTGGACCATTGTTATTATAATTCAAAACATACAAATTACGTGTAATATTATATTGTTTTTATGAATTTTAAGTCATTTAGTAAAATATTATATATAATACAATAACATTAATTGAAATTTTGACATTATTCAACTAATTTTACATTAAAAACATCACAAAAAAGGTGTAATTAAAATAAATTAATTTAACACTTTTCAACAGTTCTGTATTTAAATATAAATTTCATTATATATAATAATTCATTCAGTTTAGGTTACTTTTAATAATTTTAGTATCATTAATGTTGTTTTTACATTAATTGAATATAACTATATTAGCATTTCATAAGATATTAACGTAATTATATATTTACTAAATATTATAAATAAATTAGCAAAAAAAATTAATTTAATTATTCTCAAAATTATCTTCAATATTCATTCACATATTTAATCCATACCTATATGAACACATAATTGAAATATAAAAATATATATGGTGTAATTTTTTATTTTTCAATACCTAAATTATTAAATTGGTAAAATTAATTGAAATGTGTCCCAAAATCACATAAAAAGGTATCTGATGAAATAATGTTCTAAATATGGTCATAAAAAAGGAATGGGAAATCTATCTAGGGAATTTTAAACAATGTATTTATAGTTTAACCCCATAATAATCATTTATTATCCCTAACCATGTTAATATTTTTTTACTATACATTTTGTCCAAAAAATAATATGACCAATTTATATAACATTTCTTTTTCTGATTCCAAAAGTACAGAAAAATAATATAAATTATATTAATATAAGTGGAATAATTTAATTTAATATTAAACTGGTAGTTACAATGAAAAATTGGTTTTTCTAGAAACATATTTTAAAACTATAAGATAATATTATATTAACTCTACGATGGGTGATCATTATTATATAAATTTTATTTAATAAGAAATATATTATATGTAAATTTATTTAAAATCTTTCTTTCTTTGTGGGGTTTTAAAATAATTAAAATTATATAAATTATTCTTTTTAAAAGAGTTTTAAGAAAAAAATTATTCAACCAAAAAATAAAATTAAACAAAAATAAAATATAAATATGGTTAAAATTAAAATAATTTTATTAATTATAAATAAATAAACATTATTTTTCGTGAAATATAATTATAATAATAGTGGTACTTGTTAGTTATTTATTTTGTTGAAAATAAATTACATTTTTACAAAAAAAATATTTTTTTACACTTCAATGAAAATTAAATATTTTTTGTATAATCTAAAAAATTACCCTACGTTAATACTGAATTGATGTTTGAAAAAATATACATAATTTTGTTAAATGAAATTTATAAATTAGCTAGAAATTAATTATCATATTTCTCAAATATTAAATAAAAAAATTATTTTTAGAAATCATATTATTAATTAATAAAATTAAATCTCTAAAAATTGACTGATATATTATTAAGAATTTATCAATAATTTAAAATTTTTTAGGAAATTTATATATATATTAAAAAAAATTTTTAAACAATTCATACATGAAAATTTAACAGATTATTTATAACGGTCATATATATTTCACAGGTAATTTTGGATTAGTGTTTAAGGCCAAATACACTCACTACAGGAATTAATGGTAATACCAATGGTTAAAAACAATTGCTACAGGATTTCAAACCATTGGTATATCCTATAACAATGGTTCTTTAAACCATTAGCTATACTGATATTCATAAAGGACTATAACAATGGTAATTTAGGAACCATTGGTATAGGGTGGTAAAATTTTATTGTAACCAACCATTCATGGTAGACCATTAGTATACACCTATAAAAATGTTTCACCATAAACCATTGGTTTAAGAATATTACAATGTTTATAAAACCACTACTAAAGACCCTAGATGAAATATTCTAGTAGCCCCACCCTACGTACAAAATATATAAAAAGAAAACTAACCCCTACAATGAAATGAGAACATAATATTCACTAAACTGCAATGAAACGAAATGATGCTAAAATCAATTGATAAAAAATGAACAGAACAAGAATGTAATCCAATAGAACATCTAAAAAAACTAATCATAAAATGATCATGAAAACAATGAATAAAGGACCACCAAATAAAATAAATACTACAATGTAACCAACTATCCATCCTCAAAGTGCCATACACCAATACAGAAATAATGATTACACTGAAAATCAATTGATTCATTTAACCAGAGAAAAAAAATAAAAAACTCCACACTTGTTCATTTTGAATAAATAATCAAAAATTAAATGCAATAAATATTAGTAAAAATTGCTAGGATTAATTTTTCCCTCATCACCATCACTAGCATTACCTTCATCCTAATCCTCTTCTACATCCTCAACTTCATCCTAATCATTTTCCTTTTCCTCAGCCTCATTCTCATATTTTTTTCTCACTATATTCTTCTCCCTCTTCCATTCCATCATCCATGCCATCTATAGGAACATTTGTAACCAAAACGCCACTAGGACTACAACCCATACACTATATAATGTACTCATAATTTTTATATATGAATCACAAGGACTGAAGGTATCTGTTTTATGTATTGAACATAAAACATCTATTTATTTCATAAATTATTTTTTTCCCATTGATTCAGTTCATCCACTTGTATATCACTTTTCAGCCTTTTCTTCCTTAAACTCATTTTTTGTTGTCAGTGCATTATTTTTTTTTGACTTGATGATACTAGAACTGGAACTTGAAGTTGGCCAATAACTCAGGGGAACAATACTCTTCTATACACCATAGTATACTCTTTCATGGCACTCATCTCCAAAAACATGATGTAAGTGATCATTTGGACCAAATTTTTCATCTTCCATGGAATCAAGGGCCTCCAAAGCACACTGTTACAAATATAAATAGACATTTATGTTAAATAATAAATTATAAAAATTTAGATCAAAAATTTTAAACATAAAATCTACTTCTTTGTCAATTCATTTACTTCACTTTCATCTTTTTTCTATCTATTAGAGAAACCAAAATCTCAAGGCACGCATCATTCTATATTCAAAACCTCACTATATAATGACATTAAATTTAGAAAATAGTAATTTAAAATATGTTACTAATAATTAATATTATAACTAAAATAATATAGATATTAATTCTAAATAAAACATAAAAAAACATACGGTTGATGAATTATATGTGGGTATTAATGAATGTATTATTAATATATATAAAATATATAAAAGTGAAAATGTATTCATCATAATCAATAATAAATTAGTAGTGTGATCACACTAATTAATTATAAATTGATCATGTATTAAAACAATAGTGCTAAAATACCATTCAAAAAAAAGTAGAAATATAACTATCTACTAATCTACTTTTTTAATTAATTGTCATATTAATACCAAGAATCTTTATTTTATTTTATTTCATATTATTTTATCCCTAATAATGTTAAGTTAGGATAAAAAAATCATGTCAGGATAAACTAATGTTATGTATGCTTCAAAATATTTTATTGGTAAACATAATTTAATGAAAAGGTATAACAATGTTAAGCAAGGGTTAATCAAAGTTATATAAGGGAGAAAATGAAAGGGTAAATTATAGTTAAGTAAGGGTGGAATAAAGTTAAGTAAGGATTAAAAAATGTTAATTATGGGGAAAAAATATATGTATAGGTCAAAAAAAATTATAGAAGGTAATGATAATGTTATGAATCTTAATAATAGAGGTATGTAAGGGTAATCAAAAGCTATCTGATGTTAGAATAAAGTTATGTTCTAGTAAAATAAATGAAACTAAGGGTAAACAAAATCTATGTATAGGAAAAGTATATTTAATTGAGGGTAAACTAAATTTATTAATTGGTAAACTAATTCTATGTTATGGTAAACTTAAGGGAATCAAGGATCATATAATGTTAGGTAAAGGTAAAACAAATCTAAGTTAGAGTAAAAAAAGGTCAGTAAGGGTAAAATAAATCTATACAAGAGAAAAATATGATAATTAAGGGTAAAATTAATGTATGTAATGGGTAAAAAAGATCAAAACAATAAAAAAAGTACTGGGTAAACTAATGTTATGTAACGGTATCCGACTGTTATGTACGGGTAAACTATGTAAGGGTGGAACATAGTTAATTAAAGGTAAAATAAATTTACTTAAAGGTAAAATTGAATTTAAAAAAGGTTAAACTAAATATTTGTAAGGTAATACTAATGTTATATAAGGTTAAATTAAATTAGAATAAGGGTAAAAGTAGGGGTGGGCTATATAGAATCTTAAATTTCACAAGATATGTATAATGATTTTAAGGGTTGGGATATATTGAATATTAATTCATATTATAAAATCATTCATTGATTATTAGTGTTTGGTATGCTATTTCCTATACCATGGGTACTGTGTGTCTTGGATTATTACCCTAGGATGTGAATTACATATATGATGGAATTTTATCAATCAAATATATAGTGTTTTAAGTATATTTTGATTAAAATTATCATATATTCAAGTGTTCAATTTGGTTCGTTATAATAAATAATGACTTATTCTACATGCTAATATAGCTACACCACATAGATCATGGTTTCAATGTTATGAGATAACAATTTCTGATTGGAACCAGCTAATCTGTATAGATATTGTAGTTGTAAATTTTCGGTTAATTATTCTTATGACTTTTATTTATAATATGTCTCATAAACCTAATGGTTGTTTAATAAATCAAGTGACATATTTATTGTATCACTATTTAAGTTATTCTAAAATTTTAATACTAAGTCTATTTAACTTCATAATTTAATTTTTTTTACAATAATATTTATATAATATGATAATATATTTTCTTGAATTTTGTGTCGTACCCTATGGAATTAATGACTCAATCGCTAAATAATTTATTTGGATGTGTTCTTACTATCAGATGGAACTTTCCGACTAAAATAATGTACATTTAAGAAAATAATTAGTGGTTTTATTGGTTCATGAAAAGAACACATACATAACAATAGTTATCTAAAAATGTTTGTAAATGTTAAAAACATTAAATAAAAAATTAAACAAAAAATATCAGTTAATCGAGTCCGATTGGAAATGTAATGAAATACATAATAAAAAATAGAAATTTCATGTCCTAATGAATATTTAAAAATGTGTGTTGTAACTACATCATCTCATGGCTTGGCATTGTAGACTGACCTACAGTATCGTGCTATATAGGAGCATCCTTGTTTTTTTATTTCTTTCTGATTATTCCAATAAAATTGTTTTTTTTATAATAAAAAATAATTTATTAATGCAAATATCGGGTAATTTTTTTTAAACCCTCAAATTTTAATGATACCTTATACATGGTTCTCATCCAAGGAGAAATCATTTCTCGATAATATTCTATCAGGCCTTCATCCATGATTGTTGTGGAATTTTAATCACTTCCAACTCTAGATTTCCAACCATTACCAAACAAATTTTTATTTCCTCTACAACTATCACCTAATTCCATGTCACATGCTGGGCCCACAACCTCACCATCATGAAAATTAAAATGAATATGGATCCAAAATATTAATTCATATAAATACAATTATAATATACCATTAAATCCATAGATTTTGTTTTAACAAATTTTTTCCCAATAACTATCCTTTAAATATTTTTTTAGTTGTCTCAAGGAGAGTGGCCTGACGAGAATGATATTGGGGAAATTTGCAAGCATCAAAAAATCATACATTCCCTACCAGTTTTTCCTATAATTTTTTGGTCTTCGTTATACTCCACAACTTGTTTTGTGTTGGTGTTCCACACTGATCACAAGAATTTTTTTCCACACCTCTTAATGGAATATCTAGTTAATAAAAAATTTAAACAAACATTATATCAATAAATCTTATAATAAAAATAAATTTTGGTAAATTTTTAAAAAGTTTTCAATTAATATATTATAGGATAACTGAGTAGTGGGTGCCACTAGATCCACAGTCTATAATGGAACACTAACCTATATAGATAGACTATGTCCCAATGTATGAAATGTAAGATAAGAATGTCTCTGAGTAGGAGTTTCCGAATCAGGAAAGTAGATGATCAGGGAGAAGGAATTAGAAGGAAACAAATATGGCATAAATGGTTTTGTAAATTCATAATATGGATGAGGAGTAGGAATTGTTACCAGATTAAGAAATAATATTAAAGGAGTCTTAGATAGAAATGGTGGTGAATACATAGATTTCCTATATATCATTAGAGTCTTAAATGACACTACAATAGAATGAGGTGTAGGAGATGATAATTTAGTGGGAGGGAAGGGGTGTAATCAGGTATTATGACTATAGTACCATGCTATTGTACCACCGCTACCCCCATGTATCACCATACATTGTAATGGGATCATTAGGATACTTATAGAATAATTGTTACAAATGTGTGGATCTTAATTAAAAGTTATTAACAAAATTAATCACATGAAATTATATACTATTGATATATATCATTGAAATAAAATACTCAAAATCGGTTCTAGAGTAGGGACACCCATCTCACATTTTCAGTTATTATTGTATTTAATCCATTTTGTTCATATCATTGAAATGATTTTTATTTACTATTTTTGTAAACAAATATGTAATTAATGAGAAATCAACAAATAATGTGTATCCTAAATAATAAATAATATGATACATGAGTTATTTAAGTAATATGACTTGTTAATCGAAATACATGATATGTAGTGATATAAAAAAATATATTTATTGGGAAGAATATCATGATATAAAAAATGTCATGGAAAAATTAATATCTTCAAATTAGAATGTTTATCATTTGTATGATGTATTTTTTTTTCTAATTTCAATTTGATCCAATTCATTTTGAGGTAATTTTCTTCATTTTAATGAATTGATTTGATTGTTTGACCTTTTTTATTAAGACATTTGGTTAATTTTTATGAACATATTAGGCTATATTTCCTCTTTTATTTGTCTTAGGTCATTTTATTCATATTTCTAGTTAGTCATTTTTTACATTTCATATTTATGTCATTATTTTTATTGGTTTTGATTTTCATATCAATTAGTTTAATATATTCTATTCAAATCATCTTGTTTTTTTTGTCACAATTTAATTTTTTTTTCTTCTGGTTTGGATGGATTGAATACAGTTCAATTCAATATTAGAAAATATAACATAGAGAAAATAGAATATAATTAATATTGAAAATTAAGATGAAAGAAAAAGTTGGATACAAAACATTTGTAGTCAATATTAAATAAATAAATATAGAACCAACCTCAATATCCCAATTAAAGATAAACCAAAATAAATGAGAAAATGGATTGATTATTCTATATATTTCCCACTGCAACATCATGATCATAATCACCTCATAAAATTGATGTATTGGATTCATCATATGTAATAAATTTATTGAGGCTAATGGGAGTAGGTATGGTGTCAATTTCATTATCACAATCATCAAAGATATTTCATGGGATTATGTCAATAAGGATAGAAAATTCAGGTTGAAGATTATATTCCATAGAAAAAACATATTTCACCATTAATGTCAATATATATTGTTCATCAGTAGAAAAAGAGTGAGCCACTCTAATAACAAAAAATTCATTTCCATAAAAAAATATTTAATTCCCCATCATCGAATCAAACAACTATAATTTCAATATAGTTACTGGACCATGAGAGTAATTATCCAATATTAGTTTTTTCTAAACAAGCCCTTAATATGAAACATTTTGAAATCATTTTCTATTATCTAATGCAATGGATTATATTTCTATTGTGACAGTTACCAAAACACAATAATTTTATTTTCTCATGTTAATTTGTCAATAATTAATAATAAATCTATACCCGTTGATCTAAATTTATTTTCATTCACATTCTATAAAATTGGGACTAAATGCCAATGCTCTAAATTCTTCATAGATAGATTTTGTATGAAAAGTAAATACCAAAAATATAAAAAAAAAATTAATTATAATTAAATATTTATATTACCGAATTATTATATTAATATTTATCCACAAAATTTCAACCAAGATGAAAACTATTTGATTTGAAATGTATCTCTCTATATGAATGATAATGAATGATTCTTCCTGTTTAACTATTTTTTGTGTTCGCTTCAGAAAAAATGGAAATATTCTATCTGATATGTAATATTACATGATATGGGAACCAATATATATTTTAAATTTATGTACATTTTTTAATAATAAAACAAATCATAGTAATCAAATGTTGTGATTTTCCATCTCACACTCTACAAGGCATAAAGTGGTCAACAAAATATGATTTGGGAATTCCCCCTGTTTGGGGAAGTGATGGAAAATTATGTTCAATTTTCTCATGCTATTATTCTTCATTTATCATTGGTATATTCTATCTCTCAGTCTTATCAAAAGTATACATTGCGTGTAAATCTATAAATTATTGATCCAAGTAACCATTCATGGCATAACCTTATGGATGATTTCTATTTCTGACATATATATTTTCTGTATAAATGTTTCTTTCAGTTGGATAAATCCAAAAAAAATCATAAACGACTTCCGAGAACTATGTTCTGTTTTATGAAGGATATTTAGTTTCATCATACAAGTGAAACATTATGGAGGAAATATTTTCTCTAACTCATAATAAAATAATGTGTTCTATACAATTATTTCATGCAATAAATTCATGGAAAACTTTATAGAAAAAAATCTCTCTATAAAAATGGAACACCCAAATATTTGATATGACAACCCTGCTTTTTATGTCAACTTAAACAAGATTTATTACATACAATTTTACTTGATAAAAAAAATAATATTGAGAGGTTTAGTGTCTTTGGGGCTTAGGATCATTACATAAAAACTTGAAACAGGAAATACAACATCTTTATTGAAATCTTCCTTTATATGACCACTACATCCCATTATAGTTAGCATTACATGGGATAACCTAATGACATGCATAAGAAAATGGTGACCAATAAATACTAGTAAGGGAATACACATAGAATAACATTAGGAGTACAATACATGTTAGAAATTAGGCATATCAATAGAACACAAGAGAAACATGAACATAAAGGCATGATAAATCATGATATTCATAACATGGAAATGTGGGAACAACACATAACATGGAATTAGCATGAGCCAAGGCCCATTACACATGGAGCATGAGTAAATCCTAATTACACATGAAGCATGAGTAAACCCTCGTCGCACTTGAATTAGCATGAGTCAACACTCATTGCACATGACGTATCATGATACTATACTTTACAAAATTCATTGAAGCGCTATAAGGGCGCACCTTTCTTAAACATTTCATTTCATGCTTAAGTATGCCACATGGATCATAAAAAATGGATTCATAAAACATAATAATTTATTCCATGATAAAGGAATGTATAATTCATACATGGAACTTTACAATCAATAAGTAAATGTGCATAAAGATGAATACCCTTGTTGGAGAAATGGGCATGGTATTCACTACACAGTGACATTGGCTTAGAAAATTGGTGCGATTTCGTCAGCGTAACAGTGTGACAGAAAATTCATAAAAATGGGTGATGAGAGAGAAAGGGGTTACCCATCATATTTACAAGTAATGGAAAGTAAGGAGGTCATATAGATACTTTTCCAAACCATTGTATTGGAATTTAGATTCATGATACAAAAGTATTTCTTGAATTTAAAAGAGGGGAGAGAAGTTCTTTTCAGAATTTCAGCATAGAAACGAGTGTACATGGGAGGTATTTAATGAGATTTAAAGGGGTATCCCATCATTCAAACATAATTAGGGAAGTTTGTGTGAGGTGAAAAACCATATCACAACATTAATAATTGAAATTAAAAGGGAAAAACAACTTAATGAAAATTGGACAAAAATTAGAAAGGAAGAAAAAACCCTTACTTGGAAGTGTGCTTCCAAAGGCTTGAGAGAGGCTTCAGAGAGGCTTCTTGGGAGCTTGGGGCACCTTGGGAGGATTCAAAAGGGAGTAGGGAAGAGGTTGGAAGAACCCCAAGGGCTTTGAGTGATGAGGAAGTGGGAGATTGGGTGGGTTTATATAGGAAAGGTGAGGGAATTCTTTATTATTTAGGTTTGAGACCCCTTTTATTAAATTAATCCAAACCACAAACCATACCATGGTTTTTGCCAATGGTTTTTTGAAAAGGGAAAAGGAAAAAAATATTTTATATGGCTATAGTCAAGATGTCTTAAAATAATGGGGTTGCTTATGTGGTGGTGAGTCATACTCCCATGGAAAACAATTTAAAAATACACGGTGTTTAATAAGTCTTGAGGGGTCCATTAATGCTTTGAAAAGTAAGTCAAAAAAATCCAAAATCACATTATTTTAATGGTAAAACATATATTGGCCGAAAATAAGTATTATATTATTTTATTACATTACTATTGTTTCATTATGATGTCATAAAACACATTATATATTTAAATGGTATTTAATTTTTATCCAAAAATTTGACTGTCTCAGAAAGTAATGAAACATTCACCGTTGGATAATTTCAACATCCTGATTCCATAAATAACATTTATTTTACCTAAATAATTATCTAAATATGTTAATTTTTACTTTTAAAATAAAAATCGACATTTATCGATAATTCACTGTATTTGACATAAATGGATTTCAAACCTTAAGAAAAATTATAATTGCATTCATAAAATTATATGATCATTTATATTTAATAAAAATTAATTTAATATTAATAATAATATTTTATTAAAATATTTTTTAATTAAAAAATCCCTTAATTTAAGAAAATAAAATTCTTAATTAAATAATAACTTAAAACACTATTTGTACTTTAAGAACTATTTACAATGTATCAATGATGACAAGAACATATATACATTATTATATGAAAAAAATTATGTACATGAACAAAGTACTATCGATTTGTTACATAACCCCTTAAAACAGCCGCATAAGACCTAAGGGTAAGGTGTGAGATGGTGACAGACACTTTGGGTGGCTCGGATAACATTGCTCAAGTGGTAATCTCTATCAACTTCCACTTTTCCCGTAGATGGTTTGGTTAGAGCTTGACATGATGATTCTCAGCTTGGGCATGGTCAAGATTGAAGCCCAAGGATGCCACCTTTTTTCCGAGCTCTGAAAAATGGGCTTCGTACGGAGCAACTCTACTAGATGAGTCCATCCCTTCTTTTGTCTTAGTAAACTGGATTTGTTAAAGCCCTATATTTATACTAATCATGTGATCACTCTTCAATGGCTATATTAGCAATGATCAAAATACTTAACATAAAACCAAATAAGTGGACATTTTATATAAACATACATAAACATTTAATTAGATCAAGAGGGATTTCCATTAATGGTACTTTGGGTTGTTACAATATTCCCCCCTTAAGAAATTTCACCCTCAAAATTTTTCATTTCCCACACTAAAATAGCTGTGGGTAACTCAGCTTCATCATTTCCTCTGATTCCCATGTCACTTCCTCAAACATTTGGTTTCTCTACAACACCGTGTTGAGGGGCATTGTCTAATTTCATAGAACTTTTTCTCTACGATATAAGATCATCACTGGTTGCTCCTCATAAGAAAGATCATCTTCCAATTGTACCACCTCAGAAGAGAGGTCATGTGAACGGCCTGGTATGTACATCCTTAATAAGGATACATGAAAGACATCATATACATTGGCCATGGTAGGTGGAAGTGCTAGTCGATAGGCCACAGCCCCGACACAATCAAGAATCTCGAAGGGGCTAATGTACCTTGGACTTAACTTCCCTTTCCTTCCAAACCTCATGACCTAATTTCATGGAGATATGTTTAGAAACACCATGTCTCCACTTTTAAACTCAAGGTCTCGTCGACGGTTATCTGTATAACTCTTCTGTTGACTCTGGGCTACCTTGATATGCTGCTGAATGGTTTTCACCTTCTCCACCATTTCTTTGACCATTTATGGTCCATGCTGCTTACGTTCACCGACCTCATCCCAACATGCCGGTGTTCTATACCTTTTCCCATACAGGGCTTCATATGGTTCCATTTGGATGCTTTAGTGTAAAGTATTATCATAAGAGAACTCAACCATAAGAAGATGTTGATCCCATACTTCTTTAAAGTGTATTGAGAATGCTCTCAACATGTCCTCAAGTGTTTGGATAGTCCGCTCTGATTGGACATCAGTTTGAGGATGATAGACCGTATTTAAGTTCAGTTCAGTATTCAGAGCATGTTGAAGGCTCTTTCAAACCATAGTGGTGAATCTTGGATCTCGGTCAGACACAATAGAAAGTGGTACTCCATGTAACCTTACCACGTCCCTAATATATATATGTTCCAGTTGATCCAATCAAAAATCCTCCCAAATAGTATTGAAGTGTGCAGTCTTTGTAAGACGATCCACCATAACCCAGATCACATTTCTGCTTTTAGATGTCCTCAGAAGTCCAGTGACAAAGTATATGGTGATGTTATCCCATTTCTATTCAGGTATGGTAAATGGTTGCATCATCCCCTTAGACATCTACCTCTCTGACCTCACTTGTTGGCACACCAGGAACATTGATGTATATTCAACGATCTCTTTCTTCAAATTATCCCACCAAAAGATTTCTCGAAGATCTCGATACATCTTTCTGCTCCATGGGTGAAAAGAGAAATTTGAACTATGTGCATCATCCAAATTTTCCTTTTTCAGCTCTGGACTTGATGGAAAAAATAGTCTTCTCCCAAATCGCAAAATTCCTTCTTCATTAACAT